>OX104063.1:155619279-155856017 GCA_944474145.2 Dicrocoelium dendriticum | reverse complement strand
CTGTAGTGCGCTTTAATATGGCTGCCTTAAGTTTATCATAGGGGGACTCTAGGGGCATAGGGTCAAGAATGTCGATGACCTCAGAGGCGATGTTGGACGGTAAGTGAGCAGTCACATATGAAAACATTGTGGACTGGGATGTAATCTTACGAAAACGGAAAACAGCTTCTAGCTGAACGAACCAAACACGTGGGTTAGAAACGTCGAAAGAAGGTAAAACGAGTCCAAGGGAATGTTCCGACGCATTAATAGCGGGCGCGTGATCAGACATTGCGTAGAAAAAAAGGAAGAATATACACAAAAAATAAATAAAAATGCGGGGTCACCAATTATATGGAGGAACCGGTAATGGAGAATACCAAGTCAGTCAGGTTTACCTCACATATAAAGTATCCTGATGCGCCTTAGCGTCGGACGGCCGTAAATCCCGAGGTACGCCGAAATGTACGTGTACGTGGAGTCCGATCGTGAACCAAGCAGGCAGCGATGCGCACAATCACAACAATCCAGCGGCAACCAAGGAAGAACCACGGAAGGCGAGCTCGTAACCAAGTGTGTGTATATACAGTTAATTAAAACAAAGCTGTACAACAACTGCAGCGAAATAGATAAACGTGAAAATGCAAAATAAGCAAATTATTTACAATCGCTACAGACGTGCTTCATTCCACACATGTAGGCGAAAGGTTTCTTGAGTACCGTTTGGTAGCAGCAGGGTGGTGCACGTGCACATTCTGCACAAGAGGTACGTGATTACCTTAACGAAGCGTTTGGTAACCGTTGGATCGTTCGGAGAGGACCAATAGCGTGGTCTGCATGGTCAGCGAATTTGAACCCCTTGGATTTCTTCCTATAGGGGTACTTGAAACGTAGATTTTATAAAACCAAGCATCACATCACGCATATAGACCAGCCGTTGTTCCTCAGTTCATCTTTCTCTTCTATTGAATTGCCTATGTTTACATGACTCGAAGGCACAACGCTGGCTACTGGGACCGTTAGCACCTCGTTAGGTTGAAAATGGAATACCCGTTTTCTCTTGTTAAATCCATTTTGGTCTTCAGGATCTCTCCGTGGTTTTAAATGACTCCGACGCTACGATTTTCAAGTTGACACTCTAGCGGATTGGCCGACTAGACACCCAAGTGAAACTGAGTACCTTTACCTCCAACATTCCTTTACTAATGTCTTAGTTGCATACTTGACGTTCGTTTGCTGAACCACTCCCACATTCCTACGATAGACATCCGTATGGCGCTTCTTATATCTGGTATCCTTATTGAACGTTCGTCTTGTCCAAACGCTTGTAAAAGTACACTATTGGCTTACTAATTTGGTGAGTGTAATTGTTTATATCATTGTAATACCCACGTAACCGAAATACGTACGTTACACTGATCATCTATGAGGTTTTAGAAGGCATAATAAAACGCAATTGCTGCAGTATTTTTCATTGGTTAGTTCCAGCTACTTTTACCAAAGCTTCACAGTTTGAATTTCTTTAACCGTTTTCTTATAAGTAACATACAACATCTAAAAATGCATTTCAGCAGCACCTGAGGCACCAATATCCACAAGCGTATTTCATCTTTCAGGTCCGTTATTTTGTCCTAGCACTCATGAAGCTGAAAGGGCACTGATGCTTCATGATTTCTGGGATTGCACATCAACCGCAACACTAGTGGGAGAACTGTGCGCATCTGGATGCTATATCGAACGTACCACGTTCTATCGAACGTTGGTTGTCTATCCTTTCCCGGACCTCACCGCGGAACTAAGCGGATTTGCATGTCCACACTTCAATGACGGTACCAAGCGCTTGTCACTTTTGTGGGTTTGGGAAATTCAACAGCTGCTGCGTTTTAATGGCTTCTAACATCCAACATCCAAGGGAATGAACTCGATCCCTACGAACAAGAGACGCGAAGATCCACATGCCGTAAGATCTAAGGCGGATTCTGGACCCATCCAGTCAGCTGAATTTCCTCCCTCCTTACTCGTAGATGCAAAGCCAAGTAGAACACGTGTTTTCGTAGGTGAAAGCGTCGGCGAGACGCCTGCTGACCCACCCGACGCCGGACCAGACGCTAAGTGTGGTCATTCAAGAGAGTGTTAGAATGGCAACCCAGCAGGATAGCACGATCTGCGTCCTCAGTATGATGCTGCTGCGCTGTGTTTGGTGGAGTCATGATAGCCTGCGCTGATCCAATAATCGAGCAGATGAATATCCGGCGGCCCGTAGGGTTACAGGGCAAATTGTGTCAACGGCTTCGATGAAGGTGAACGATGCGAATGATCAAGTGGGGTTTTGCACCAGTACCCACTGCTAGCACACTTCTGTTGCATTCACATGACGAAAATGTGGCCGGAACATCGTCCAGTCGTCTTACTCCTCTTTCTTTGATAACGAGTTGCAGCAGTAGACCGATAAAGCTAGACTGTGTTTGGTGGAGTCATGATAGCCTGCAGTGATCCAATGATCGGGCAGCTGAATAGGTTCGTTCACACACGCACAGAAAGTAAGCAAAGGCCCATGGAGTGATAGGGGACTACTGAGTCGCCATCTACCTGCTTCATCAGTTACGATCCAAGTGATCGAATTGGCCGAGGTTTACTTCAGTGGGAATAGCGGTCCACATTGAGATTGCGCATCGCAATCCATTCACGAAACGCGTGCTTCACAATGACCCTCCAATGCTAGGTAATCTTTGTTTAAGTCATGTTAGACTACGTGATTCGGGATTCTGACTTTCCGATAGTCACACACGTCCAGGTGTAAAGTCAGAATCACATAAACTACGAGAAGACAGATGGGGAGATAGGGTGAAACTCAATCATGGTCTTTGATTGAGGCGATCGAGGTTCACCACCGAGAGAATGGTTTGCAGTGGCATCCGCTGCTTACACAATTCGGTTGCATTAGCATGACTACAATGTACTCGGAACATCGTCTAGTCGCCTTACTCTTCCTTACTTGCAAACGAATTGCTGATTTTCTGCTTAAAATGCAATGTCTCCAACGTGGTTCGCATTAGGTCCACTTTTGCAAAACGTCCATTATGTTTTGCAGAACGTCCAATTTATTTTGAATATTTTTGTTTGATACCGCAGTAAGTCAGAGCAGATTATAAGACCTAGCGTGCTAGAATCAGTTCCCCACCGATTTTCATCTTTTTGCTGAGCCTGTTCGTCCTTCACTCATGATATCTTTCTAGTGCTACAGGGTATCGCTTTGCTTCAATTCATTTGGATATATTTCCAATTTACTTTGGAAATGGGAAAAGCTACATTAATACGCCAGACAGAAATGTTAGCCGACTGACTGACGTCCAGCGCAGGGCACATCAGAATTGGGTACAATACGCTGTGGTGAATTGACAGTCGTTGATTCTAGCTTGGCATATTGCCGAATCTCAGTTCGCCGATGTGAGTTAGCTGCGTTTTCATATCTGCAACCAGCTTGCCGTCTACACCATTCCACTCATCTGCTCCTGTCAGATAACACTCAGACATAATCACATCAAGTCAAGATAAGCTTTATGCACCCCAGTGGGATCATTTTCTGTAATATGTTACACATTCTCCTCGCTATTCGGCAATGTGACACGAACCCAATTTCAATTCTAGGCTGGGTGGATAGCTGGAAAGGGAACAACAGGATTAAGAGAGGTTCATCGCAGCCAGTTTGCAAATCAGATAATCGTCCACATGCCCGGAAAAGCAGTGGCTGCGATGGACCTCCCATAATTACATCAAAATCCCCTAGTCATGAGAACAACCGTATTGTTTATAGGTGCGGAACTTTGGTGAGGGTGAAAACATGTCTGTCCTCATCGGCGGCATTCACAAACTGGGGATAACAGAAACTCGGTTGATGGTTTACGTCCGTTTATGAACCGCGTCCGGCCGGTCGAACACTTTTAGCGGCTAGATGAGCGCCGATTTGACCTGGACGCATTTGTTTGCCTGTCTGGTCTAAAACCATGTTTGTGGTGATGGTGGTGGTGGTGAAATAAGCATCGATGATAACCGAGTGCGAGTCAGTTACTGCTGCTTGCGCCCTACGAACTGCCGTCACGGCCCACAGCATGGTGACTAGACGACCAAGTTTTCACACCTCACCCCCAGCTCACTGACATTTGAACCCAGTATGAAAGGTCAATTTACTGGCATCACATGATTGCATCAACCGAATGACCCCTCAGGGCCATGACAGATGATAGCCTGTCTGGTTTGAATGTCATTGCAGTGAGTCAACTACTGCTGGTTAGGTGACCGCAAGTAGGAAAGTGAATAATTTGTCGTCGGTGTGGAAGAAGTGAACAAGGGAGTGGGGGGGAATTCGGCCAGACCAGAGTGGTAGGAGGATAAAAGCGTAAGCGAGGAGCATGGCACGGCTTTCGAGAAATACTTCCGTACCTCTTCAGTGTCATCGGCATGATCGTTTCTGCTAACAAACACATACTATGAGATTGCGTGACAATTCAGACACGGTGAGTACTCCAGGTGACAAAAATGAACTTCTAACAGCTATATCATGCGCAGCTCGCAGAGCTTTCCTCGGGTGAATCTGCAAGTTTCTTTCGCACAGGCCTCTAGACGTGAGAGTACGTGAATTCATATCAGACCCAGTTCACGTCGAATGCGGTGTGCCACCGGGTTCGGTACTGGGGCCTCGACCATTCTTGGTGTTTAATAACGATTTAGTGAGTCAAAGCACGTTAAATTTATTACTCTAAGCTGATAACATCAAGGTGTGGCGAGCGATCAAAGCTCAAAAAATGGTATCCAGCTTCAAAACGATCAGGACATGATTTATGAATCGTCGGTGCAAAATCGCTTGTTGTTCAAGGTAGCTAAATGTCCAGGGCTGCATTTACGACATCGAAAGATTCACCCATCTAATCTCAGAGTGCTTGACATTTTCAGCGGACGCTATCGGTGGTTGCGTGATGACCTAATCATCACTTACTAAATATTAAACAACACTAATCACCCGTGCCATCATTTGTTGCAGTGGAGTTACAACAACAACAACCTGAGAGGTCATCATCTCAAATTGGCAGAACAATACAGTCGGTTGGAGTGTCGAAGAAACCTCTTCTGGCTACGTATTTGCCACATGTGGAATACCCTCTCAGATGTTAGTTCAGTCCCCACGTTAGCCGTGTTCAAAACACGTGTCGACGGTGCATTGGCCGTACTACATCATATCACGCAACACAAAAGACCCATACAAACGGCAGGAAAACAAAAAACAAATCAAACCACCTCCATTTTTGCTTAGAAACCACAGAGGACAACCTTGGATAATACATAAAGCCAAGTGTGAACTGCTCAGATGGGAACATTGCAAGCGTAAAGTTCTCAGCCTGAGGTTATTCACTATTCCCCATTGCTATTTTTGACTTCCTTTTTCTCACCCCTAACCGATTATCCGGCCGGATATATCAAAGTTCGGCTATTTTTTCTTCGCAGTACGCAATTGACCTAGTGATCATGGCGTTCGGCGTCAACCACTGCATGCCAGTCTTCAGTTGCAGCTCAGGCGACCTCTATGTGACAGGTCCCAAGCAGGAGAAAAGCAATACAGTGTTTGGAAAAAGCAACCCCGAAAACTCTGCACTTCGGATGCGGCCCCAGTGACGGAGTTGGCGGTCTACTTCATAGTAATGTGTACTCCGAGTCGAGATTGCGGGTCACAAACCAGCCAAACTGTGGCTAAATCAGTAAATAACAATCGTGCAAAATATGCCTGTCAAGAGCAAAGGCTTTTTCAAAATCTTCTTGTGATTCCGGGATTGCTGAAAGCAAAAGTGATATTGTCAGTCGTTATGGGGATACGAAACAGTCTTACTTTACGCCCGTAGCCCAGAGTTAATGAGCTGGTCTCGTAATCTTGTGGCGCGGGTTTGAATTCACAAGGGGTGGACGTCCTCGCGATATACTTAGCTCGCGTGGGACTGATAGTGGTTACACGGCAGGGAAGGGCCGTTACAGCGTATAGCTGACACAGTAATTATTATTATTATTAGGCCACGAAATAGTTGTCAGCAGCACGCCGAAACTTCGCTCCATCAATTCACGGCAGCACAACCACCATGTGTTGCGTACGGTCAGGATACTACTACTTTGTCGACATTCATGTATGTCCGAACCAGTGACCTATAGGATTCAAGCATAACGCCTGAAACGACCGGCCACCAATCTGACCGCGTCAATCAGTGTTGTGATCAACATGGGAAGATTCACCAGAAGATTCACTGGCATATCCATGGTACTGGGAAGCACAACTGTGTTCCTGACACTTCGTATGCGTCCTATTACTTTTCATTAAATACATCATTTGAACTACCGAACTGATTTGCGCAAGCAAGCTGCAGTAGCCAGATGGTACTAGTACGCACTGAGATATACGATAGAGTACCAGCGAACCAACTTGTTTATATCCACACTTTATTGATTGATGGCGACTATCGGAATCGAGGCAAGTACATTGCGCGATGGCGGCCCTTAAGTTGCTATAAATATATATTACGCGGATAATCTATTTTCGCTGCCAAATTAATCACGTAACCGGTTCGGTGTACGCCGCAACTGGCACATCTTTTCAAGCAGACTAAGACAGTGAGCGGGCGTACACTCTTTGTGATCAAAAACAACTGCTCATGAAGCCCTCAGTTATTTGGGCGAAGTACCCTACTATGAAACACACACAGAAAAAGGTAAAACTCTAAAACTGCGCCTGCTCTCCTCATCGCTGGTCAATATCTGGAACTAGTGAGTTGCATAACGGCCGGCGGCATAGTTGGAGATGACGTTCCACAACTGATCGCGAAGGCCCCTGGCATTCAACAAACGGAGAAACCTATAGCTTCGTCACGATGTCAGTCGCAAACTCAAGGGCAAGGTGTACTATACGTTTACCTGCCACATACACGTAATACGATGAAACCTCAGACATCCTATTGTGCGCTGCGTTGCATTGCCGGTCTCACCCTTAACTGAACTTTCCGGGCACAGATAGCTAGTTCAAAATTCTAACCCTTATTTTATTTATTATCAAGGAAGACCCCACCAAGCTACCATAAGCCTCACAAATGATGCGAGTCATATTAATTGGAAGCTCCTCTTTGGATGCTTGGCTCACCTGATTTATCTCTAAATAAAGACAGAATGTCTCATTTGTACCCCGATTTTTGTCAAACAGTGCCTGCACTTAGCCGTTTCGTAGAAAGTGCACACAATAATGTAGCCCTTTGGAGTTGGTTCGGTCCATCTAGACACGTAGTGGTGTTCTACACTGCTTCGTGATCAAACTGCCATTCGACACCCTCTCTAATACGAATCAATCGTCTTTCTTGTGCTCTACTAGCAGTCCGATGTGATTGCTTACTGTTTTGGCCGGTTATTCATCCAGGTTACAAATGTGATAGGTTGTGTTCTGATGCCGCCGTCGCTACGCATTTCTCAGAAGACTACATTTCACTTGGAACATGATACAGAGCATTACGCTGAGGTCCCTGTCCACTTAGGTGGAGCAGCCTATGAATACCGTGATAACCTCACTTTATTAGTCCGCACTTAAGTGCATGCTCGATCCACCTTGGCTTTTGGGGCGTCAAAGTGTGAGTTGGAATTCCGTTCATTCCGGAGCAATTCGTTTGGCTCACTCTGCGCGTTTAGAGAATGCAATAAAGCTCTTTTCCAGTAGGCAACCTAGTGAGAATGCCGTATGGGCTTCAGAGCTCTCGCTGGAAGAGTGAGTGGAGAATTTCGACCATGAAACACCGGAGAACATCAAGTGGTGCTTCTCACGAGGACACTACTGCTCACTTGACCACACTACCTTCTATATAGCCATCTTGGCAAAATAGCACATCATTAAGTTAACAATTAGCCTCATCACATTTCAAGGTCGATGTAGTTTGCACAACTGAGTGTACTTGGCTATCCAAGAAGTCCACTCAGTTCATAGATAATATGAGAGGAAAACTGAGTGAATCTTTAGAAGCCTTCCAGGATCAAATGCAATGAAAGCACGCCCAATCCGGTGTCGGCCATCGGACTCCGTCAGTTCCAACTGAAGACCCCAAGGTTCGTAGTTACCACCGGCCTTCAACAGGGGAACATACCGGGGTCCAGAGTTCAATACGCAGTTTGTGATCACCAAAATGGCTTCTTGGAGACGACTAAACACCATTATTTTTGACCAAACTGGTATGAAAGTTTACGCAACTTTACTTTAGAGTACATAAATGTTACTCTGGACGAAGCGAAGGTTTTATGTTCCAATATTTCCAGGCGTAACAAATAATAAATGTACTTGGTTAGCAGTAAGGAGATTGGTGTTTTTTGGAAGATTCGTTACAGCTGGACTCTGCCAGACAGTCACCACGCACACAAGGAAGCGCTAGACGGCGGTTTCGTCCCATTGAGAGATGTAGCGAACACCCACCGAATTCCGAAGAATTTGAATCCACGGTCTTACTCTTATTAGTCATTGGCTTAAGTCACTGAACTATGGTTGACGGCAGTGGACCGCATGACTGATATCTAACTGCGATGTAGCGCGGCTAATCCTCCATTGGCCTGCCGAACTGCGAATTCTTTGCAAGCGGCCATCAATCGAAGTGGCGCTTTCCTAGATGTACGGTTGCTTTCCGGCTGAGTCTAGCTGCGACGGAATATTTCCGTACTCTATCAGTCTCTCACCAATCTAGAGCTGGTCAAGGTTGGGACTGGGACCAATGACCTATTTTAAACGTATGTATACTGTAACTACCGCGCCATCACAATGAGGCTGGAACTTACCGTGGTGCGATGGTTAACGTGCTTCAGGGATCATTTGACCTATGCTGCGTGGTGCTTTTGCACCTGGAGAGGCACTCATAGCAGGTTGGTCAATGGTTAGAGGCCAGACAAACTCAGCCTCCTGTTCTTCCAGCTTGCGGGTTAGAATGAGGTGGCTCCTTATTCCATAAAACGGACTTCTCATAAACCAAGGCCAAACCCGCTGCCTTGCGGTAAGGTTTTGAACCAAAGGCTTTGGTTGAGAAGCCTAATCGTTCTCCTGTCTAGGCTTGCGCAACCTGACAGTATCCTGCTCATGCAATACAATGAATTTCTCTTCAAACAGTTTCTCGATGTTCTGGCCACCGCACAGGATAATCAACGGTGCCCTATTTGCTGCATCGAGCAGGGTGGATAGGGGTTTGGATGCTACTGCTCAAGCCTGTTCATCTTTTCATTCCCCTCATACGCATTTTCATGCTTTTCGTCCCATTCCAGCTTCACTTTTATCTCCCCTGTTTTCAACCCCAAAATTCTTAGCCTTCCCCCAACTTGCTTTGATGAGCTTTACCCTTTAGATTCAACTCAAATGTAAACGCAGAGCGTCATTCTTGTCCTGTCGACAAGCCCATGTCCAAGTAAGCAGCCAAGCCCAATTCATCGGCTTCCATATGGAGCTCTTGATCCTCCTTCAAATTAGCATGTTTCAATGTACGCACATTGCTACAGATCGGTCAACAGGCAGCACTTGCCCAATCGATATCTGCTGCTCATCGGAGACCGGCCTGCAAGACTCTACCTCAGTGCTCACTTTGCGATCCCCTTCAGGTGACACCAGCAGCACTTTCTCATTGCGCCTATCCGGTGACGATGCAGCGTCGAGCTAGTGTTGGTATTGCCCTGAGTCCCCGGGCTGAAGCTGCTTTGGTTGACTGGATTCTAATTAGTAGCCGGTTGTATGCAGTCCAATTGGCTGGCTGCTTCAGAGCTTCGAAGTCGCACGGGGCTAACAGGTGTCTATTCGTTTCCGCTGCCTAATCACCCACAAACTCTAGCGATGATTCGGTAAAAGACGACTTCTATCGCCAATTGAACGAGCTCCTTCGACACAGAGGAAGCTCTGACACTGTAGTGTTGACTGGGGATCTGAAGGCTTAAGTTGGAAAAGTATCCACTGACGAACTGCATCTGGGCGGAAAACATAGTGTAGGCTCCCGTAATGATAACGGTGAGCAGTTACTACATTTGTGCGAAGATGCTCGCTTATTTCTTGCTAGCACTAATTGCTGAAACGGCACCCGCCGGAGGGCGACTTGGCGCCCACCAGCCTCGAACCAGCTATGGACGCAAGTCGATCACATTGCGATAAGTTACCGATGGAGAGGATGTGTCCAGAACTGTCACTCGATTTGGAGCACAGGTGTGGACACCGGTCATGCACTTGTATGTGCTGACATGCGGATGCGTTTTGGTGGACGCCCACGACGACGTTGTGAGCGCATTGACACCAGCCAACTGGCGAAGCCAGCTGTTCTGTATACCCATCAAAGTACGCTGACATGCGAGTGGAGTAAGTGCTCACTGGATGCAGCTGAAGCTCACTGGCCTCATATTCACCAGACCTTACTAGCAGCAGGAAAATCCTCATGTGATATGTCTAATCGCCAACATGGACATTGGGTCTGTTCGCAGTCTGGAACTTCTCGATGCTCGCCGGCATATTCCGGTTGGAAGCGAACACAATGAAACTCGCAAAGTGCTCCGGGCAAAACTTCGTGCTAGCCTGAAGAGAGACCGCGAATCCTGGTGGTCTCATCGTGCATCAGAGATGGAAATGGCTGCTGCCATTGATAACCATCGTAAGTAATTCCGTCTGATGCGTGAAACGGGCAGCAGGAGATCTGGTGTTAGTGAAACTATACGTGACGAGAGTGGACAGCCCATCCACAACTTGTCAAAACGCTTAGAGCGTTGGGCGGAGCACGTTGAAAGGCAACTTAATCGGCCGGAATTGTTGCATTACTCGCCGGCCACTGATCGCCCCGCTGCGTGGGCTGTCCATTTGGATCCACCCTCTCGCTCAATAGTCGAATGTGAGATCGAACTGTTAAGTTAAATAAAGCCGCGGCACCAGATGATCTTCCTCCAGTCTTCTTCAAATTCGGGAGACCTGCTCTGGTGGATGATTTACACGAGTTACTAGTCAAACTGTGGGAGTAGGAAACTGTCCCAACCGACTGGAGCCGCTCCGTCATAGTCCCAAATTTTAAGGAAGGCTCACGATCAGAATGCGGCAGCCATAGGGGAATCAGTCTGATCTCCATTGCCTCCATACTGCTTACCCCCGTCATCCGTATCAGACTGACTGGCGCTCGTGAAGGTTATATTCGTGAAGAGCAAGCCGGGTTTCGTCGAGCTCGTGGCTGCATTGACCACATCTTCACTTTGTGTCAGTTGTTGGAGCATCGTGCTATATATTGCCGGCGCACCGTTGTCGTGTTCCTCGATATCAAAGTTGCATTCGATTCGGTGGCTAGACTTGCACTTTGAGACTGTCTATTCAAGAAAAGTGTATCTGAGAAATATGTGAATATTATTCTAGCATTAAATGCGCCTAGCTCAGGCAGAGTGAGGGATTAGGGCACCCTGTCTTCGCCCTTTAAAATCTCAAGCGATGTGAAACAAGGATGTCCGCTTTCCCCTTTTCAACTTCGATGTTGATGAAGTCATGGAAATCGCGTTTACAGGACACGACTTAGTTGTGGATCGGCTCCCAGGTGAACCACTTCTTGACTTGGAGTATGCAGATGACATTGCCCTAATCTGTGACAGTTCCCAAACGTGCCAAGTGGCACTGGACAGATTAGCATTGACTGTCAATTACTTCGGGTTTTGCTTTGTACCCTCGAAATGCGAAGCTTTCCTCCACAATTTGCCTGTACCGCCTCCTTCACCGACCCTTAATGGGGATCTGCTAAAAGTGGTTTAAAAATTCAACTAACTGGGAGGTTGTATCAACCTCCGTGGGATTGAAGATTTGATGACGAACTATAGCAAAATTTCGGGGCGCTTTTGCTAATCTTCGCCATTTTTGGCGGCGGCGGCGTGACATCACCCTCGCCCTGAAGGGTGGAGTGTACAATGCAGCGGTACGTTCGATCCTACTGTACAGTTGTGAAATCTGGACCGTTAGAGCAGCGGACCTGAAGTGGCTAGTTACGTTCGACCACCGGTGCCTTCGCAATTTAGTTCACATCTGGTGGGATCACCGCGTGAGCAACGAGCGTGTTCGACGCCTTGTTTACGGCATAAGAAAAAGGAAATGAACCGCTCATCACCGTTATTTCACGCACCAGACTCCGATAGCTCGGCCACGTGTTACGCATGCCGGCCAACCGACTCCCGCGACGTGAGTTGTTTGCGCGCCGGGGGTGTGGATGGAAGAAGAGGTGAGGTAGCAAAGCGATGACTTGGTCGAGATGAATGAAGGCCCTCAATAAGAAGCTGACCTCGGTTGGAGTGTTTCGGCTCCCTGGTTGTGGTCCAAAAACCGACGAACTCGTTTGGCTAGATACACTTGCTGATATGGCTAGGAGCCGACCTCAGTGGCGTTCGTGCTGTGAGTTTTTTGTCCCACTTCATCCCTCTTAGCCTCCCGTTCCAACCACGATCGCACTATTTAGCCTTGTATATTTTTTAATTTTTCTGCTGCATAGTAGCCGGTTGGTAGCTTACCGGAACGATACCCATCCGTTACCGGTAGGTCAGCTGGCTTGCAGCTGTTGTATTTCATTCCCTTTTTTCTTTTATGTATGGCGGCACAGTAGCTGAGGGGTTTCCCACCTCTAATTACTAGCATGTGTGTATCTATTCTAATTAAGAAAATAGGGACTTATCATTTGTAATGCTGTAGTCTTGCAATCCGCCTGTTTTCGTGGCATCCACTTGAAACAGCAAATGTATTCAATGTATATTCCAGGAGTAGGATGCAGATACAGGGCCTAGTGGGAAGATGAAACAGATCAGCGAATTATTCAACCGTTTTTTTTAAATACTGCAAAGATCGGTGCGTAAAGGACCGATTCAGGGTGAGCGTTCCACGAGTGATGCACGCCGAGAAAAGAAATTCCTGCCACACTTTAGATTGCTATGTGGTTTTGCGGGTTTCAAGTGGTGACCTCTCAGTTTTTTATTGCTGCTGAATGGCAGTATAGCGTGGCACACATGGCTTGGATTATGGAAGATCAAGTTTGTCTTTGTAAGCTCGCCTTGTAATGGGCGATATTTTCCGCTGAATATCCCCAGCCGCTTCAGCCTCTGCCCATATGGGAGATTGCGCAATCTAAGGACGTAGTTGGATGCTGGACGGTTAGGATTCTCCAGTGCAGTAAGGTCATGCTGCAGCCACGGATGCCAGGCTTGAATGGCGTATTCGACATGGGGGCGAACATGTGCACGGAACATTTGTCGAAACATGGAGATGTCTATTTGTCCGAATGCCGGTAGCACTAACCCGAGGTGATGGTTGGCAGCTTAGGATGTCTTATTGGATTGCCTGGAACAACCCAACTTATCCTGAACAAGGATTTCAAGATCTCATTCGACGGATGATGGCTGTAGTACTTGTTTTCCGAGTCTGTATAAGGCTGGTCAGAATGCGATTTACGGATTCGAAAACAAGAGGTCAAACAGGCAGGAAAAGTTCACCTAGCTGGGACAAAACGACGCATGTGTGACAGGCTGTCATATTCCACATGTGGTACATTGTTGGACGGGGACTTGGTCCATGTATGTGCGTGTGCGTGGGAGCTTAGTTTGCCTTTGTCCTGTGTGGTAATCATTGTGCTTTCTTACCGTGTCTTTCTTGCTGCGAAAGGACAGCCCTTTCCTTTGTTCTTGTTAACGATATCACTAAGGTATTCCTATTAAAATTTCTCCTTGTTGAAGTTCACAAGATCCCGTGTGCTACCAAGATGGTGGAAGATGGCACAACACCGCAAATTGAGCCAAGTGGGACCTAGATGTGCCCAACCAGTTCGACGTGGTCAAAATGCGAAATCTTGAGCATAGTCCATCAAATCCTTCACGGCTACCTGCCTGATCCACAAATTCTGCTGCGTGCTTCCCATGAGGGGGATTTCAAGGTACTCGAGCAATATGAATTGGGTTGTTCGAAGCTAGTTGAATAGACTCGGGGAAAGCAACTCAAAATTAAGACTCTCACCAGGTGTTGCTTGAGTAGTTTGAACCCCATATTCCTCCAATGTTTAAAGCGTACATGTGGCGATATCTGAAATACGGTATCTAAGCATGGAAACTGAAAAAAACAAAATCTCATTGTGTCTGAGGCAGAGCAACGTACGACAACCAAATACGTTATAGCCTCCTTCCGATGTATACAAAATTAAGCCGAAATCTCTTAGAGTATACGATGCAAGTTAGCGACATTGGCAGAGCCATCTCACAGTGTTGTACATATCTTACAGAACCCCAACCACAGTTGCCACCGAGGTACAAAAGTTAATGGTTATATTTACAAGGAGTATACACACTAGAACCGGGTGGAATGTGGCAGCTAGTATTTCACCCTCTGGGCATCAGCTTTGGAACATTTTCAGTTCAAGTTATTTCCTCCCCCTCCCTAACAACAGTTAAAGGACAACTTGAAGGTGCACTAATATACCTTCATTTCCTGCAGAGATCCGTACGTAACAAGTAAAGATATAAAGTGAAGTAAACGCTGTGCTCATCAGACTTCCAATAAACTCGTGATAGGTGCGTCTACATGTGTGCTAATGACGTACGCTTGATAAATCAATAAATGCGCGCCCAGTGCTTTCAACCACAGACTGGCAACAGTACCGTCGATGGTTCAAGCCCCATAGGAGTCAGCTGGAATGCGCACTGCGGACGATTACGGAAAGGTTGAACAGCCGTACAGTAATTTTCCAAACATGTGCTGGCTGTCTAACTGGGTTCATACTATGTTGAGATTTCTCAAAGGAACTGGTTGCATAAAATTTTTGTAGGGAAGCCCCCCGGCTGATACTTTTCGGTCACGGGCTAATCTAGTGGCCTTACTTTGTTCCATTTCGAGGGAATCTACTCGCATAGATGCCTACAGTGAGTGCATGCGTACGTCCATGTTCCCCTACCGATTCCTTAAATCGCTGCTTAAAGGCAAGTTTTCTGTGAATTCGTGTAACCTACGCGACGATAGACGAAGTCGCAGATTGCAGCTTCTGTTCATCAAACTACCCAGCTGAAAGCCAGGATAGGATGCGTGGAATCTCTCATGAGCAAAGTAAATCTAGTATTTCGAGTGAAATTTTACAGATTCCTACCGGAATTACAAGTTAAAACGGGGATGGTTATCAAACAGCAAATTTTAAACTCTCTCCCGAGTGCTTGACTGACCAAATGCCAAGTAATCCTGAAAGATACGTGGGAAACTTATCCAACATCTCACACAGTCGCCTACAACTGAAAGCGTTGTCGCTTGGCTTTAACTTTTCCGTGTCTTCTGGTGAATGTCATCGAATAGGGATCGAGGCTCAGTTGGAGTATCTTTATAAAAAACTCTCCTGCTTGACCCCGGCAAGTGAAGACTTAAGCAGCCGGTTTAAGATCAAGGCAGTAGCGTTGGCGAAGCAATTACACATTGCACAGGCTGAAAAATACACATTTCTTACAAAAGAGCACTTTTATTCGTTGCTGGAATTATGTCGAAACAAGGACGTAGTGATACTAAGACCTGACAAAGGTTCTGGCGTAGTCCGAATGAGTAAACAGGACTACGTTCAAACTATGCGAACTCTACTTTCAAATGAAGCTAGATTCGTTGGAGATCTAGCAGGGCATGAAAGAAATGAAAAAGCTGAACATCCATTGTTCATGAGCTGCAGGGACTGCATAACTTGGGGCTACTGGACACAAAAACCAGGCAGAAACACCGCCTTCTTGGCTCGAAACTCACGCGCATGTACGGGTTATCGAAGTTTCATAAAGGGGGTTCCATTGCGCCCGATTATCTCAACGGTTGGTGCGCAGTACCAAAAGCTAGCCGGATGGCAGGCCAAATTTACTGACTCTGTCAGATCGGAGTTGTCTGTGCATAGTTTGAAAGACACGTTTGAATTCTTTAGTAAAATTCAGAAGCTAAATGTGAATGACAAACGCATGGTATCTTCCGACGTATGTTCACTGCATACAAATGTCCCCCTGGAGGAGACATTTTATATCATAAGTACACACGCGAGCTAGGTGCGTTTTCCAGCACACCGTTTAAAGCCACTACTCCGCATCTGCGCTAAGAATGTTTACTTTAGCTTTGATGGTAACCTCTACTAGCAAACTGAAGGCGTAGCGATGGCCTGATCGTTTGGATCTCTTCTAGTTATCTTCATGGTCCATCTAGAAAATAACCAATTACGACGAACCTTAGAAAACGCACAGCTCTATGCCTGCTAGATAAACGACACATTTGTAGTCATCGATGCTGCGCAGATGGCAGAGAGCACATAGGAAGAATTAAACCAATGTCACCCGGAGATCAGTTTCCGCAGAGAAAGAGAGTTGGGGGAGTTGTTTCACTTCTTGGTTGTTTTCTTAAAGAGAAGCCCACATGGATTGCTAATACGGTCGATTTACCACAAACCCAGCTGGATTGGGCACTACCAAAACTGTAACATTTACTGCCAGATGAATTATACTTGATTCTTGGTTCGCACCTATTTCATGAGAGCGCTCCGAATCTGTTCCGAAGAGTCAATCAAGGTTGAACTGCAACGCCTTGTATCAACATTACGCGACAATGGGGTACCCTAGTAAATTTATAACAATATATGGGGAGGAAAATCTCCGAAAGATAAAATAACTCGACGTTCCTACGAAGAAGGTGTTCATCCCCCTACCTTTCAAAGGAGAACAGACGGATAAAAGGTTCTACCATCGGCTAGCCAATGCATAAAATCGTATGGTTACGCAGCTGAGCTAGTGCTACTGCACTGAATCAGAAAGTTGCTGCATCAATCCAACTTAGAAAAGCCTCTCCCTCAAGCCACCCCCTCCTACTTTTACCAAGTTAACTGGATGTGCGGTAGCATGTGCATTGGTCGGCCTGAGAGAAGGTTATTTACAATGATGATGGAGCTTGCTCCGCGGGGTATAGTAATGAGCGGTCCTAAGCTACCTGCCAGCTCTATTGCTCGACACCTACTCGATTGCGATGCGTAGCAAGACTGCCGTAACTCGTTCAAGGTCATAAGTAGGCAGAAAAGACCAACACTGCTGCGGTTTGCAGAAGCTTCTGCAATCGGGCTGCTGAAGCCCAACCTCTGCAAGCAAACTGACCTCATGTCCAGCTTAGCATTGATTTGGAAAGGCACAGGATCAGTCACTAGAAGCGATAACCCCGATCGTCTCAGGTTCGAATTGATCACCTTATTGATTCTATGTCACGTACTCACTGAATCCTCCCACTGTACTTCTGTGAGCGACTGAATGAGAATACACGAGATAAACTGAAATCAGTATATCTCGCGAAATATTGGTTGCTCTTGTTATGTTGAAATTTCCCAAGGGAACTGGTTCAGTGAATCTCCATTGCTACTCATCGCACGATGCTTATCACGTACATATTATTAACTGTCTTAAGCCACTGTTCAAATGATTAAATGGCATTCGCTTCCACTTCAGTGCACTCCAAAGCGAGCACCATCGCATACTTCTGACTGAAGAGCATTGGAAAATCATGACTGTTCGACTGAAGTGGTCAAAATGATCATGTTTGTGGGACTGCCTGATCGTAGCAGTCCAGCCACTTCCAAAAGCCACGTACCAAAAGCCGGAACGTGTGACGCTCATTGTGACAACTTAAATAATTCACTGCGTGCGATTGTGCTTATCCACTCCCTCACTCGAGGGGTCGGGTATCGTTGTGAGCTTCATACACACCTCCCGAGTTATCAAGTGCGATGATCCTACTTGGTCGGTGTTGAATCGTCACCATTTTGGCCACGAAGTATCTTGGACTTGTCAGGTAACAGCGTATTATATAGTGCATAATATATTTGCGGCTGAAAGGTGGTTACACTATTCTGACTGCGGGGCAATCACACTGTCCGCAAGACATACGGTTCCTTTCCTTCGTCTCATCTTAGAATCACATTCATGGGGATCGCAAACTGACCACTAATCACGGGGTTAAACCCCGGCTGTGGGGTTCTTTTGCAACTACGGTAGTTGCGAGTTAGTGATCGACACCATTTTATATGGAATGTAGGTAGTAAGTAATGTTGTTTTTCACGAAGCCTAGATGCCAGATTATTGGGTCCTTTGGCAATGGTAATAACAGAATAATAACTAAACAGAATCCCTTCGAGATTAGTTTTTCTGCACGAGGAGAATGATAATAGTGATATTCCAACAACCAAATAGCTATCAAGTCCCTGACCGTTGAAACAAGAACGAAGAGGAAAGTCGAATCTCTGTGGTGATAGGCTTCACCTTATCCAATCCCATGTTCAGTGCCGTGAGATACGGGCACAATGCTGGCACTAATTCATTATAGTCATACGGTTATGTAGTTCGACGAAAAAGTTGTATCTGAAAGTCTTGTTGAGGAATTTCGTTGACATGATTCATTCATTCACTACTAATGGAGTGAGCGCAGATTGATGTGCATCACAAATGGATTCCACGATTACGGGGAAGCAAACAAGAATAAGCAGCTGTACAACCAGACACCAAACAAAATACGGTTCTAAACAACAAAACCGTAGACGGCAAACAAATGAGTGTCAAAACTATCCCATGTTACGGAGTACAAGCAGATAATTTTTGGACAAGTTTTCATTTCTGTAGGGTAGGTCGGCTTGTACAAATGTTATACGCAATTTGAAAAAGTCACACGTAAATCCACCCAGTAATTCATCCAGTAATTCACTCGTTAGTAACGGAAGGGGAATTGAAGTACCTTCTTTTTTCGTCCAGTGTCCACACAACACTACCGATAGCGTGCCTATAACTGGACACATTACTTTGTGACGAAAATTTTCGTCATATTACACATTTGACGCCTGCATGTTTCTGTATTACCTACAGGCACTAGTGATCCTTCTACTTTTTCTTGCGCCATTCTCTTAATTACTTCTTATTCACGGTGAAATGGCGTGCGTCCGTAAGTTTCTTACATTGTTGGTCAAAAGCGATAAATCAATTTCAAGCCCACAACATATGCGCATTGTTTCTGTTGTGACATATTTCACAGTTGCTACGGCTTTGGAAGATCGCACGAAATGAAAGCATACCCGCTCCCAACTGGATCATGTGACGTCGCCTTACCGCTATTTTGGGCATCGAATCAAAAACGCCCATATATTGGGGACGCCACACTGACCAATAGTAGAGCAGGTTTCGCTTGAACCCTCAATGAGAGTGGTGACGTTAAAATATTAGAAAAATTTCCTCTTTTTGCTGTTTTTCGGGGGGTCGGCTAATATATGGATTTACGATACATTTGATGTTACAGTCATACTGTAGATCTATTCATGAACGGGCTTATATTCGGTAATATACAGTACATCCGAACAAATCTGAAGAAACATGAGAACAAATTATCCACGGGAGACAATCAGAAAACCCACGTCGGATATTTAGTTGAAGTAAGCCACAGTGATGGTATTTGGCTTCGTCATTTGAATATGCACGACGAAGCGTGCAAAACCACACCCAACATACAATTATAGGCGACATTCACACCCAGTCTACCGTGTCGCACTAGACTGCCAACAATCGACACACCAGCTGTCAATCACGGCACACAGAACGTAACGCCTATATTTTCGACGGCGGACACGTGACGTCGTCGATGGACTTTTGCTTCGCACGAATCACGTAACCCTTCGGGTTAGGGACTCGTGAAACGTGAGCGGTACTGACACTGGCCGCCCAACAACCAGAACAAGTTTCACAGTGCACAAATGGTTTAGGCGTTCCCAGAGTGGATGTACAAGAAAGTTCCTTTCTGTGGCCTAACCTAACGGGATCCATGAAAAGACGAGCCAGTGGTAATGGAGGAAAGAGCGCAAAAGGAAGACAGATGGATGTTGTTTAATGAAGGAAGGCATTCCTAACGGGAAGTTCATCACATCATTTACTTAACAAAGTTTTTGCCAAACGAATACGGCCGCGATAAATTGGGTCACAGTCCACCGAAAAAGGTTCATCGCCATTAGGCACACGTGAGGATTGGATAAAGCGTGAGGCCGAGTGCAAGCGTAAGCTACAGTTATCTTGCACAAATACACCTATCCACGCAACTCCGCAGACTCAGCTCACACGAGACCATCATCAGGTGCTTAAATAGGACGCCATGGATTGCATAGTTGGCCCGTAACACCCAATGAACACTCCGAGATTATGCCATCCTATCTGCTAGGGTAGTTGGCCCAAAGCCTTGACATTCGTCGTTGTTCGGCATTATGGGTTCTCTAGCTCTCCGAGATCACGCTTTAGCCAAGGCTGCTAAGCCTGGATGTCGTAGTCGATTTGGAGAAGCGTCAGGGAGAAGATGGATAAATTCATACTTCCAAGTGACCTCAGCAAGAGGACAAAATACTGATTACTTCTAGTTGGAGTAGTTTCAAACCCACTGGAACTATCGAGGTTGTCCTGTGCACCAAAAATCGCGTTCCTTATAGCTGGCATGAAGATTGTGCACTCCACACTTGTAGTTGTAAGCGTGTTGGAGCCGAGTGTGAAGAATTTGGCAATTGTCAACATTGAATAGCAGCGCATTCATCGTCAAGTTCGCGCTGGAGGACCTCGTGTTCGTTCGTTTGCTTGATGGCTAGCCACATCTTAACATCGTTTGTGAAGAGCCAGAAGTTTGAGGTGATTATTCCAGCCAGATAGGAAATGAACTTAAGGAACAAAGGAGGTTCAAATGGTGAACCTTACAGCACGCCACACTAGACTCGAATTGGGTAGGACAAAATTGTTCGGGCTCAGCCCAGCGTGGTTCCCTAGCTAAACTAACTGCACGAAGTGTCAACTGCATTACTTGAGCTACATATCTGATTCTACTGACTCCGACTGTGTAAGCATAATACTCATGAGTAAGGGGTTTGGTCTAATTGGTCAAGTGCTCCTTGCACCTGCTCTCTGTGACATAGTGCAACTCATCCACTACCACGTTATATTACAGTTAGCCCCTAAATCATGAGGGTTCGTTGCCGCCCCTCACGGCTTAGAGGCATAGGCTACTGATGGCTAATGGTGCAAGTCTGTAGCAGCCATGGGTTTGGATCCTGACGTAACTGAGTGATACGCACCAAGGACAAGCCCCTATGGGAAGAGACTGCTGTTTGGTGATTCGTGGACAAAGAAACGATCATCTTACCTGGAAACTGCTGCGATGGACCCTAAGTTAATCATTAATGTATATAGGGACAGGTATAAGTATTCGATCGGTTTCCTCACAAACGGTTACCGAAAATGTTGGCTTCATTTGGCGCCCAGGCGCGGCTACCTGGTTGGTTGTCATTATACTTAGGTGGGCTCTCAAGTAGTCACCTTAGGTAATCAGCACTTTCCCTCCCAACCAGTCACCAGTGATGTTATCCAAGTAAATGGACTCGGTCCGTTACTGTTCCTGTTTTATGTCAACGACATCGGTAGGAATACCAAATATTGTACGCTATACTTATTCATCATCATCATTTCATCATACACGTTAGCTAGAGGTGGGGAATATCTCAGCTACTGTGCCGCAATACATAGAAAAAAGGAGAAAAAATGCAACTGGTGCAAGCCGGCTGAGCTACCGGTAACGGATGGGCATCGTTCCGGTAAGCTACCAGCCGGCTGCTGTGCACCCAATAAGAAAATTATTATGCAAAATTATATAAGGCTAAATAATGAGATCCTGGTTGGAGGGGGAGGCTAAGAGGGATGAGGTGGGTCAAAAAACTCACAGCACGAATGCCACTGAGGATGGCTCCTAGCCATATCAGCAAGTGTATTCAACCAAACGTGTTCATCGGCTTTCGGACCACGACCAGGGAGCCGAAACGCTCCAACCGAGGTCAGCTCAGAAGTGAGGGCCTTCATTCATCTCGACCAAGTCACCGCTTGGCCACCCCTCCTCTTCTTTCATCCACACCCCCGGCGCGCAAACAACCCACGTCGCGGGAGTCGGTTGGCCTGCATGCGTAACGCGTGAACGAACCATCGGAGCCTGATGCGTGAAATAACGGTGATGAGCGGTTCATTTCCTTTTCCTGTGCTATAAACAAGGCGTCGAACACGCTCGCTGATTACACGGTGTTCCCAGAAGATGTGAGCTAAATTGCGAAGACACCGGTGGTCGAACGTAACTAGACTCTTCAGGTCCGCTGGTTTAAGCGGCCAGGTTTCACAATCGTACAGTAGGGTCGAACGTACCGCTGCATTGTACACTCTACCCTTCAGGGCAAGAGTGATGTCTCGCCGGCGCTATAAGTGGCGAAGGTTAGCAAAAGCGCACCGAGGTTTTGCTATACGCTTCATGATCTCATACTCAATCCAACGGGCGCTGATACAACTTCACAGTTTGTTGAAGTTTTGAACGACTTCTAGCTGATCTCCACCAAAGGTCAGCGTAGGAGGCGGTCCAGACCAATCTTGGAGGAAGGCTTTGCACTTCGAGGGTGCGAAGCAAAGCCTGAAGTGACGGACAGCTAGTGCTAATCTGTCCAGTGCCGCTTCGCACTTTTGTGAGCTGGCACAAATTAGGGCAATATCATCAGCACAATCTAAGTCAAGAAGTCGTTCTCCTGAAAGTCGTGTCCTGTAAACGCAAATTCCATGACTTCGTCAACAGCGAAGTTGAAGAGGAAAAGGGACAGCTGGCATCCTTGTCTCACGCCGCTGGAGATATTAAAGGGCGAAGACAACTTGCCGTAAGCCCTCACTCTGCCCGAGCTAGGCGCATTTAATGCTAGAATAATATTCACATATTTCTCAGGTACACCTTTCCTGAGTAGACAGTACCAAAGTGCATGTCTATCCACCGAATCGAATGCACCTTTGATATCGAGGAACACGACAATGGTGGGCCGCCAATATATGGGACGAGGCTCCAAAAACTGACCCAAGGTGAAGTTGTGGTCAATGCAGCCACGACCTCGACGAAACCCGGCTTGCTCTTCACGAGTATAACCTTCACGAGCGCCAGTCAGTCTGATACGGATGACGGGGATAAGCAATTTGGAGGCAATGGAGATCAGACTGCTTCCCCTATGGCTGCCGCATTCTGATCGTGAGCCTGCGTTGAAAATTGGGACTATGACGGAGCGGCTCCAGTCGGTTGGGACAGTCTCCTACTCTCACAGTTTGACTGGTAACTCGTGTAAATCATCCACCAGAGCAGGTCTCCCGAATTTGAAGAAGGCTGGAGGAAGATCATCTGGTCGCGCGGCTTTTTGTAACTTCAACAGTTCGATCTCACGTTCGACTTCTGAGGGAGAGGGTGGATCCAAATGGACAGCCCACGCAGCTGGGCGATCAGTGGCCGGCAAGAAATCTAACCATTCTGACCGACTAACTTGCCTTTTATCTTCTCAGCCCAACGTTCCAGGCTTTTTGATAAATTATGCATGGGCTGTCCACTCTCGTCACGTATAGTTTCACTAACACCAGATCTCCTACTGCCCGTTTCACGTACCAGACGGAATAACTTACTGTGGTTACCAAGGCCAGCGGCCATTTCCATCTCTGTTGCATGATGAGATAACCAGGATTCGCAGTCTCACTTCAGGCTTGCACGGAGTTTCGCCCGGAGCTCGTTGCGAGTTTCACTGTGTTCACTTTCAGCCGGGATATGCCGGCGAGTATCTATAATTTCCTGAGACTGTGACGAGACCCAATGTCCATGTTGGCGATTAGACATACCACATGAGGATTTGCCTGCTGCTAGTAAGGTCTGGTGAATATGAGACCAGTGAGGTTCAGCTGCATCCAGTGAGCACTTACTCAACTCGCTTGACAGCATACTTAGATAGGCATTCAGCACTGATGGCTTCGCCAGTTGGCTGGTGTTAAGGCGCTCACAAATCCGTCGTGGGCGTCCGCCAAAGCGCATCCGCATGTCAGCACATACAAGTGTATGGTCGGTGTTCACACATCAGCTCCAAATCAAGTGACAATTCTGGATGCAGCCTCTCCATCGGTAACTTATCTCAATGTGATCGATTTGCGTCCATAGCTGGTTCGAGGCTGGTGGGCGCCAAGTCACCCTCCGGCGGGTGCTGTGTCTGAAATTAGTGCTCGCAAGAAATAAGCGAGCATCCTCACACAAATGTAGTAACCGCTCACCGTTATCATTACCGAAGTCTATACCATGTTGGTCGCCCAGAAGCAGCTCATCTGTGGATAATTTGTCAACTTTAGCGTTCAGATCCCCAGGCAACACTACAGTCAGAGCTTCTTCTGTGTCGAAGGAGCTCGTTCAGTTGGCGATAGAAGTCGTCTTTTACCGAGTCATCGCTACAGTTTGTCGGTGCATAGGCAGCGATAATGTATAGACACCTGTTAGCCCCGTGCGACTTCGAAGATTTGAACGAGGCAGCCAATCGGACCGCACACATCCGGTTACTGATTGGAATCCAGTCAACCAGAGCAGCTTCAGCCCGGAGACTCAGGGCAATACCAACACCGACTTGGCCGGTGCTCGAAGCTGCATCGTCACCGGATAGGCGCAATGAGAAAGTGCTGCTAGTGTCACCTGAAGGGGATCGCAGAGTGAGCACAGAGCTCGAGTCTTGCAGGCGGGTCTCCGATAAGCAGCAGATATCGATCGAGAGGGTTCTCTAATGTTCAGGCAAGTGCTGCCTGTTGACCGATCTGAAGCAATGTGCGTACATTGAGGCATGCCATACTTTTTCAGCGAATATATAAAGATCGTCTGGGAACCTCGACGAACTGAAAGTTCGAACACGCTAGTGCACGTTCAAGATGAGTTTTACAACTTCTAGACATGGTGTGACATGTGGATGATGCATTTCTTTGCTAAGAAGTCAGGCATGATGTGTTGCGCTTGTTCTATACCAGAAGGATCTATTACGCACGACGATGAACGTCTATGTGTACAAGTATCAAATTGCCATATCGAAATCAGGTTTCCGTTTAACTTTTTTGAGCAGTTAGAGCACCAGATAGCTCGGGCCAGGCAATCTGTGATTAGTATATCTTACGGGGACCATAGGCTCCCAATCAGTGTTGGGATTTATAAACTTCTCACCCCTTGCATGTTGGAGTATTGCGGCATAAGTTGTGGCCACATGAGGAAAACTGACAGAACAGCTCGGAAATTCTACAAAGGTCGTTGGCCAAACGCCTGTAAGACAAAAGTTCCATCAGTAGTTATAAGGATCAGTACGAGAAAATTCAGATTGATCCCCTTTGGCTACGGGTACTAAGAGACAACTTGATGCTGCTGTATAATCTGATCCATCGAGAAGCCCATTGCAATTTCCGCACATTAGCTTTGCAATACAGTTTGATCCGTAAACCTCGTGGTAAAGTCTGTTTCTGGGTTATACCAAAGACAACCTTGTGGTTGAATTTCTTGCTTATCAGGTATGCTGTCCTGGGGAATAGGCTCCCAATCACACTCAAATCGTGCGAGCGAGCAACCACATTTCGCAATACCTAAGCCCGGAAGAGACCTTGATTCGAACATAAATATGACTTTGTTCGCATGAAGGAGATCACAGCATGGTAGGGGTAAAACTACAATACTAAAAGTTATGCGAAATTATCGGTTTAAACATCTGTCGAGCAGATGCATCGCTGAACAACAGTAGTGTGATTGAAAGTCGAACACTGTATGGGGCAGTTATAGCTGATGTTCTCTGTGTGAAAATTAATATCATGAATACTCACCCAAGTATCGCCTTCTAAGGTTTGTGGGACATAAATATCTAGCTTGAAGGCATAATCGATATATTCTAAAGTAGTACAGCTTAGGCACCGACGTGATGGGGCAAAGTGAAATATCCAATAGTTAATGAAGCATTTATTTTGAAATAAGTGGTTGTATAGTATCCAACTTCTTAATTATACCATACCCGTACAGTTGATTGTACCAGTAACGCCTTCTAACCTTCGCAGCTAATTTTTGGTGTGAGCATTTTTTCGTATATACACTTTTCTTATGCGTTTTTGTTGTAATCAATTTTCGTGCGCGCTTTTTTCAGTCACTGTCCAAATGTGGTGCCTTGGTCCCAGAGCACAGATATAATTGATCTGAAGGGGAGGTTCACGAAGTTTGTTCTTCGAGCATCGCCCAAAGGTTATCGCATTTCTACCTCAAAACACCTATACAACTAACAAACCTGTGAGCCATATACTCTTTGCGGAACTAAAGGGTGCGTACAATGTTGTCTAGTTCTTTCACCCCCCCAAGGTCTCTTTTGATTTGAAATTGTTTGTTACATCCATAGCGCGAAATCCCAGCTCGATCCGTATTTCTAAATCAGAAAATACTGATTAGATATGGCTCACTTAGCTTCGTTCTGCGGAGGACCACGTTTTGATCTTTATTCCTACCGAAGCTCCGCTGGCAGATGAGCAACTGCAATCGCTTGTAGACTAGGGATACTGTGAAAGCACTTGTACTAATACAAAATCGAATAGTTAGACTGTGTGTTCTAAGCCACCTACTTGGGACAATTGGCCACTGACCGACTTAGAAATATAGAGACTATTCTGAGTCAGTATCAGTGCGGCAAGTAATCGACGTGTTCTCCGATCACGAGATGAACTCGACGTATATGACTCCATTAGTATACCGTCTAAATTTATTTGATGTAACTATGCCAACGATGTCGTTAGGGAGTGTATAACCCCAAACGTTGAGACATCTACTCTTCAGCGTGGTCCGGATTAATTTCTGCTGCGCTCATCGTTCTTGTCTCAGAATACTTCTAAGTGTTGTGATCTAATCCACTCTTCTCGGAACTGATACACGGCAATTTGTTCCACACGGGCAGTGAGTGATCAACTAGTGTCCAGGACATCAGCCAAAAAATCGTGAAATCCCTATCTCAAAACCTAGTTAGGTTTACCTATGTTTGCGAGAGGTTTCACAAGGTTAGATGGCTATCCTTTTATACCTTCGGACTAAAAAAAGGCTTTTGGTGATTAGCTTATTAAATTAGTGACAGCCTGTATTTTGCCTAACTGGTTTTACTGTTTCCCATTGATTTTTCCTGGGCTACTCGAAAAAGACAAGAAGTATGTGTGGTCGGTAAAACTGATTTCCAGATGTAGTGGACCGTCCGGAGAGACCCTTGTTGAATCGATTGTCAACAAACATGTACTCGTTTGTACTAGTTTTTCCTTTAAAGGTCCAAACGACCCTTTCCACCCAGTATTTGGCGTTATATCTCAAGCGTTATCTGTTTCTTCTACACCCTCCAAATTTAGAGTTCTTCTTTCGTATTGCTTCAGCACATAATGCCATCTTGCCTCACGTGTCACAAATACTTGTTGGCCCATTAGAAATGTTCAGTATAATACGCAATTTTTCGGTTGAGTAACACATTAACACATTGTGTGCTAGTCACTATTTGCTTTTATCCATCAAGTTCCTGCATTTCTTCAATGTTCCTATCCACGTGTATAAAGGCTATATTGACTTGTTGCTGTCCGAATTAATCATACGACAAGTGCCACCTCCCACGTGACAACAGGTATTGCACAAATTACGAAAGCGAACGCCGTTTGAGCTCAGTAAACCCGCCACAGACAAAATGACCAGTGCAACCTGAGTAACATCAGTGTTGCCACCATCCAACTAGTCGTATACATCAAGGAAGAAGTCGCTACAGCCATATCCTCAAAATGCTCGCCATCAAGCCTTTCTGTCCACAGTGCTCCAATGCCAAGGAAATGTCGCACGAACGTACATGATTGTGGTATTAAGGAGTATGCTGCCGAGGGCTCAGAAGACACATGTACACACCACTGCTCAGAGCAGGTGAACGCTGGAAACTATCAGTCAGATCCTCTCAAAAGCATTGCCCGCCTCCGCTGGGGAAAGCAGCCGAACCTGCTGTCTGCATGGGAGGTGAATTCGGAGTGTGCGTAGGTCTGCGCATGATAAATGGACATGACACAAGTCAGTCCCACGCACGCATGCGATCGAGTTTGGTTGGACTGTGCGCTGTGGGGAACAGAAATAGATCGCGGTCACGTAGGAGCCTAAAAATAGACCCATGATCAAACCGACTATTTTATCCTAATAACAGTCATACGAAATGTCGTGAGTTTGGAGCTGCCAGAGGTGTGAGAAGAGAGTATTCCATTGGGTTAGGAAATAGGTTTCCGGAAAAAGCAAGGTAGATTCTACCATCTAATCACGTGCGACTAATTGTTGAGTGTGAAAAAGTGCCTCAAATAATTCTTTGCTGGGCTTTGGATTACCCACCATGTTCATCCAACGCTTTTAGACGATAATTCGATTGTAACCTCTAGAACGTACCACCATCCGATAGCAACCACACACAGATCACCTTAGCACCAGCACATAGTCACACCTGATTAACCACTGACAGACTAAAAGCTTTGGATGCAATAATTATCGAGGGAGTATAGCGCGTACACCATGTTGATCACAGTTTTCTGGTGAGAACGTATATGATAAATGAACAATGAACAATAATTTATCACGGGATACAAGCAAGTGCTTGACACTTCCCATAGGATGGTTGGGGTGAATAAGACGTAATCAAATTATATGTGGGTCATCTAACGAACGTCTGCCGAGATGAACACTTCGATAAATTACATCGGTGTAAAGTTAAAAAAATCAAGCGTAAACGTTCAGAAGTACACTGGGATACAGTGGTCGTTGATATAAGGCGTGAGAAACGTAAGATATGGTCGCTCAGTTGGGTCCTTTTGATACCTAAATCCTGTAGAAAAGCATACTTGGTGTAATTCACAATTGAGGAGTTTTGGTAACAAAGTGTTGGGAGCTAAGAGCAACATCTAATCGTTTGTTGCGAACCTCCAAGGTAGGGGAGGATACAACTGAGTATTCAACATGCGGGCGCACGTAGGATTTGTGCATCATTGAGAAGATTGATGGGTCAAATCTCCCGAATGCCCTTCGCAGCATGCCGACTTGCAGGTTGCCTCTTTTCTCAGCTACCTCAGCCTGTGTTGAACAGTTGAGATCACTCTGTACGAGCACACCAAGGTCACCTTCCTGGGAGCTAGTCTGCAATCTGTTTGTTCCAAGCAAACACGTATAGTTATGTCTTTGGCGTAATTGTACAACGCGACATTTATCTAAGTTGGATGGTAGGGCGTTTTGAACTGACCAGTTCGACACTGTGTTAAGATCGCACTGGAGCCGTTCGTTGTCGTCCGGTCCTCTGATCCTTCGCCATATCTTGATATCATCAGCGAAAAATAGCAAATCGGAAGCATTTGATCTCGCCAAATCGTTAATGAACACCAAGAATAGACAAGGTCCAAGAACGGAGCCTTGTGGTACTCCACACGCCACATCGATTGCATCAGACAATGATTCTCGGACTCTCACCACCAGCCGTCGTTCATGTAGAAAATTGCCAATCCAACTCAGGATTGGGTCGCCAGTGCCGTAGTTCCGAAGCTTCTGAAGGAGAATTCGATGGTCTAAGCGATCAAACGCTTTTGAAAAGTCCAGGTAGATGACATTGACTCCTGCTCCATCATCAACAAACTCATTCCAACTATTACGTGCAAGCAATAGATTAGCGTTACATAAACGCTTTTGACGAAAGCCATGTTGCTCTGGAGCTATTAACTTTTGGCTTTGCAAATACTGCATCAGCGCATTTGCGATGATTGATTCCATCACTTTGGATAGTACGGGAAGTAGTGTTATTGGACGGTAGCTTGCAGGATCAGTGCAGCTAACTCCTTTATGGATAGGAGTGATTACCCCTCCCTTCCATACTGGTGGAATACTATTCTCTTCTAGACATCGCCGATAGAAAACAGTCAGTGGTACTACTAGATCACTAGCTACCGCCTGCAGCATCTTTGGTCGGATGTTGTCGACTCCAGGAGAACTGTGGATACGCAAGGATAACAACTACTTCAACATAGCTTCCGCAGTGAAGGTGATGTTTTCTAAACCCGACGGTGGAGTATTAGAAATGAGGAGGATATTTGAGCTTGTTACCTGCTGGAAAGTTTGGGAGCAATGGAGCCGTAGGAGATCAGCTGCTTCCATTTCTGATCGCGGTCATCCATCAGCGGTTAGTAGTGCTGGAATCCCCCGCTTCACCTTTCGAAGGACGTTAACTTGCCTGTACAGAAGTTTGCGGTTCGTGCAGAATCGCTTCATTAACTCCTGCTGATGCGTGACCTGGTCTTCGCGGATCAGTTTCACACAGAAGTTACGATGTGTCACGCATGCAGTCCAGGTTTCGGCATTCGAGCCTTCCTTGTGAGCTCGCCATGCCAAATCGCACCGGGACGTACATTTACGTGTTCTGCTCCTCAGAAATTACTTACGCTTGTTTTTGGCTTGGAAGGATTTCAATTCCGATGCGTGCACTACCAGTGTGCTAAACGTCCTTGTAAACGTTTCCCAGGCAACATCTGGGGGGCATTCGGTTATGGAAGTCTAAGATGTATTCATAACAAGCGTAGATCACACGTTATAGTGCGTGCCAGTATGCACTTTATCATCCTCCTTTCCAAGATACTCCGCATGGCATATATATGTGTGATTCTATAAATTATGAATAATTTCAGTATTAACTAATAAAATATCCCGGGATTAGACATTAGAACAAATGTTAGCGAACAAGCTCGTTTTTCAGTGGTTCCTCACCAGGTTAATTCACTACAAATGAATGACATGAACGCAAACGTCAGATAAGGGTACAGGTTCAGTTTGACAGTGAGTGACATTCTGTTCTTTAGGATACCACTGCTACATTTTAGTCTGTTTACCAATGTCGACTTCAGCGACAGAGGTTCCATTTCAACTTCTCCATTGCGTTTTATCTCGAGAGCTGGTTCTCACAGATGTAAGACACACAATGAAATGAACGGAAATGGAACACAACGATGTGCAACATATAGCTGGAGCAGTCTAGTACAAAGCATCTATTAATACGATACGTTGGAGGAGAACGATGCCGTCCGCACTATTCCCCTCAAGTGCGGTAAATGGGATTATGGTCAGAGGCCGTACTGACCATGGCACGTGTTAGCGCCTGTGATTCGACAGAGGATGCATTATGGTGACTATTCGTCCTACTGTCCATCATTGTCATTACCTTACCGTGTGGAACTTGGCGTTGGGTAAGAGCGAATATTGTGTAACCATGGTGCACTTTCTATGGAAGTTACCGTTCTCCTGCATAGTGAAGGAGCTAGGGCAGGCCAGCTGCTCTATAGCGAGCGCCACACATACTGGAAAACTGACTACCGCGCGATTCTACTAGAAACAGGGACGATCACTGTCGTCAGTGCTTTATTAAACCGTGTTCCGAAACTGTGTGTAATGCCCAATTTCGGTTTGGTAGTTGCAGCTTGTTATTAACTCTTTTCCTAAAGTACACTACTACTCTTTATGCGTTTACTATATGAACGTTGATTCTGAACTAGAACACCTAACGATAAGGTTTGCTGCCCTCGCTCGCTAAAGCGACGTACACAGTACTCCAAATTCTTCAGTTTACTCGTCATATTTCTCAGTCAAATTCATTTTGGTTGGCATCGTGAATGTACTTGTGAACTGTTAGACAGTTTTCGTTATACTCCCTGATAAACGCATTTCACACTCATCCCTTTGTTCCATGCTATTATCTAAACTTTTATTGCTACTGATTTGCCCTTAATCCTTCAGATTTCAAGCATCGTTGTCCTGTGTACCTCATGGCAACCGTAGCTATGAGTGCAATCGTATAATTGAGAACGGTAGGGAGCTCTGGTTTCAACGCTTTTTATTTCCTTGGTTAAAGCATTGATCTGTATGCTTCAGCATTTTAGGCACCATTACTATATCATATCATTTTCATTTTCTGTGTTGCTGGCCTGTCTCAGTTTTATGTGATAGGCACTGTAAGCGATGAGTTATGTCATACTTCACCATTTTCGTTTCCGTTGAGGATGCCCAAATTTGTTGACTTATATGATACAATTCCGTGCTTGTAACTTCGTGAGGACTTCTGCAGTAACGCTTCTTTAGTGAACAGGCGACATCTCAACTTCATGCCGCTTACTGAAAGTATTCTTCCTATGCAATCCTATCTGCGTGCATCGCACACGCATTGCGTAACTGACATCCTAACGTATGGAATCTACGCTAGATATATCAGCAATCACTACGACGGGAAACATTACATTCTTAGGTACAGAGACCGGTTAGAATGAAATGATGGAACAACGGTAAAATGCATGTACTTAACTGGTCCCGTAGCTTTGATCAGGAGAATAGCAAACTCAATGGAATGGCGTATAAGAAAGTACCATGCTTGATTGATCCGCATGATGGATTGAACTGAGGCTTCATCGCCCATAACACACGCATAAAAGCAGCCCGAAAAAGAACACAACGTATGTTAAACCGGTGATGTCTTATACGTTACTTTGCCACACCGGCACGCGGCCAGGTATAGCATGGAAGTGCGGGCGAAACCTTTCGAAGGAATACCCTGCATGGAAGCAGGTCCCCTGGGGACGGTTCCACGGGTGGCCGTATTACTTTACCTGAACATTTGTTTAAATCTGTACTTGTTATTGTTTTCGGCTTTTCAATTTCCTTAATACTTTAAACCTGTCAATTACATTAATATCAGCTTTGGATTCGTTGTATAAAGTGTGAATAATTGATTATTATTTGCAATCCTGCTTTACACATTGATCAGATCACATGGTTGGACTGTGCTTCGCATCGCTGAGGAATATACCATTTATTTATTTATACATGTAAATGAACCAAAACACACAGCGCGGCGATAGGATAGCAGCGTACTAGAAGCCATGTTGTGAAAACAGCATACCGTCGCGCAACCCAGAGGTTCTGGTAAACAACTATCGGATCACTCAGGCGCTTGAGCTGATTTCTGGGTATCGATGTGTATTCTAAATTCAAACTAGCTAATTCACCGAACTAGGTGCCAGAATACTTGTTCATGTACTCAGATGCATTGAGCTAAGTTAATATAGAATCGCTGTTCGAATATGATTAAAATGAGAAAACAACAATTAAGATTGCAATTTTCGGGGCTAGCTGACCAAAAGTGAGAACTTCATCGGCTTTCTAGACGAGTGTATTGTTGACTAAATGTTAAGTTTTTACCTCTCAAGTTAGCGTCCGGGATGGGTTCCAATAAATGGTGCCATACGTGGCTGGGATCATTCAACGTTCGGTATATCATTGCGAAATTTCCACATGGCTACCGCTAGAGTCCACTAAACGCTCAGGTTTTCTTAAGCCATTACTGATACACGTGGTGAAAGGCTAGATCTTCTTCGTTGTCTTGACAAGCCGGGACCTACAAACGCCACAAGATCACACTTTAGCCAAGCTTACCAAGACTAAATAGCGTATGCGACGTGGAAACGTCCGTAGGTATTGAGCATCAAACAGAATGCAAAGGTCCCGTCATAGAGTACAATTTTATCCGATGGGGTGGCGGTCACTAACTACAGCGAAACAGATGGCGTGAGTCAGAAACTGTGGGTATTGCACTGCGCTCCGAGCTGAACGATTATTTTGCAGATGTTTCGCTGCCAGACTATACAACATCGTCAGTGCGGCTTTAAGGTCCTGTTTCGCACAAACTCGTAAGCGACTTCGAGATCTATGTGCTTATTGATCAAATTCCGGTTTGAATACTAAGCCCCAATAAACTCACGTTCTTGTCGGCTTGTGGCTCTTCCGAGTATTTCGGCGTGCTCTAGGTCGAATTGATGGCCTTCGGCGTCTATAAGCACGGACATCACAGAATTCTGATCATGGCGGCGGATTGCTAGGCTATGTTCACGTAGCAGTGTGTCAAGCTTCCTTCCTGTTTGTCCCAAGTAGTATTTATCACAGTCTCGGTAGCAGATCTTGCAGATTACACCAGATGTCTCCCACTGGCTAAATGTATCTTTCAGTTTGAAAAGTTTATTTCGAATTGTTTCTGTTGGTTGGTAGGCAATTTTGACTCTCAAGGATAACAGAAGTCACGCTGCGATTTCAGAGATTTCGTTGACGTAGGGCAACACGGCTCGTTTTTCAGCCACTGCATTTGTTGTGTTGTGTTGCATTAGTTGAGGCCAAACAGCGCAGAATAAAGCCTTTTGGGTACGGATTCCATTTGAACAGGCTGAAGTGCTAGTCTTTTTCCGCTTGCCTCCCCCTGCTGTGTGCTACAATGCATCAGTACCCGTTTGAAAATTGTTAGCAAGCAGCTGTGTTTTTGGACTGCCGGATGATTACTGTGGTAGTTGAGGATCTAGTCCGTATGTGTTGATTTTCAATAGAGCGTTCAAACGGAATTCGCACCCAAAAGGCTTTATTCTGCGCTGCTTGGCCTCAACTAATGCAACACAACACAACAAATGCAGTGGCTGAAAAACGAGCCGTGTTGCCCTACGTCAACGAAATCTCTGAAATCGCAGCGTGACTTCTGTTATCCTTGAGAGTCAAAATTGCCTACCAACCAACAGAAACAATTCGAAATAAACTTTTCAAACTGAAAGATACATTTAGCCAGTGGGAGACATCTGGTGTAATCTGCAAGATCTGCTACCGAGACTGTGGTGAATGCCACATAGGACAAACAGGAAGGAAGCTTGACACACTGCTACGTGAACATAGCCTAGCAATCCACCGCCATGATCAGAATTCTGTGATGTCCGTGCTTATAGACGCCGAAGGCCATCAATTCGACCTAGAGCACGCCGAAATACTCGGAAGAGCCACAAGCCGACAAGAACGTGCGTTTATTGGGGCTTAGTATTCCAACCGGAATTTGATCAATAAGCACATAGATCTCGAAGTCGCTTACGAGTTTGTGCGAAACAGGACCTTAAAGCCGCACTGACGATGTTGTATAGTCTGGCAGCGAAACATCTGCAAAATAATCGTTCAGCCCGGAGAGCAGTGCAGTACGCACATCCACATCCCGAGTTAAGGATGTTCTCAACTATTTTTAGTCAGAAACTCTGTAATTTCAGACAGTCCGTGTTCTTGTGGAGTTAGGGGTGGCAGGTAACTCTTTCCTGTAAACCAATAGAAAAGCCAGGGACAGCAGCTGTGTCCACATGTACAGTCAGAATGCCGTTTGGGTTTGTTGAGGGAGCACTACCAGGAATGGTTCAGTTGTCACCCTTTCCTCGTCACAGATGTTCTCAGGTGGAGTGCAGTGTACAGTGGCAGTTTAACTCAAGGTTCCATCTCAGATTAAAAATGAAACCACATCGATCAGTTGGTCAATTAATGATCTGGCCCCTATTGTTCCTGCGCTGTTCAACGTAGGTGGTGTGTTCAACTTTAAAGAGCTGCCTATTTTCTGAGACGCGCAGGCACCACTCTAGCAAGTAGCAACTTAACTTTTAATGGGACACCTCAGTTTTGTTACAGAAGTGACGGATCGCTAAAGAGTTGCAACTAAATCGCTGAATGAAAATGAGTTGACCGAACGATGTAAGTTGCCAGAGAGATGCTGGCTGCACTTACAAGCTTGAGAACACAACTGTTGCTGTATCAAGACTACATCGCTTTGGCTTTGCAATGCCAATATTCTCAGTGATCATGGAATGAAACAGCCAAATGGCATCAATCAACTCATGTTTCTTTCGCATAAACTCATAGAATAAGGTAGCTCTGCAGCCTTTATTAGTACTTCTAGTCCCATGATGCAAAAGTAGAGCTAAATTAGTTTGGACTGTTTCTCATTTGGTCTCTGCATAACATACATTTCCACCTATTTCTGCCACATTATTTCACTCCGCCTGTTGGGTTGACCTTGGGCCGCAAACTGTCTGCAACGCAGATAGAAACGGTGGTTGTTTCTTCCGGTAAGTACAGTTGTTAGCGTGACGATCATGAGAACCCACCCTTCCCTCGCACTAGTAACGTTGCTTCTTCGGCTTCACTGCAGAGAACTCACATTCTCTGCCTTGCTGCGTCTCACACACCAGTATCCCATAGCTGAAGAGAATTTGAGGTGCATGTCAAGCTGGAATATCATATGCGGCAGAACACTTCTCTAGCAATCGGGACTAACCTGACCGTCTACAGGTTACCATACATTCTTTAGTCAGCTGCATCCAAAACAGACTCGAATTCCTACTTAACGAAATGATGTACTGCCATAGATCATTCGAAATAACTCTTGTTGCATACAAAATGCATCCTTTGATTGCGCACCCCTCCAAATGCGTAATGTTTGTGGAGTGGCCATTTCCGTTGCAGGCAGTTGCATATTAGATGTACGAGTGGCCTGAGGTGCAGATGGCTCTTAAACTCAAACCCAGCTGTAGCATTGTACGATGCAGCATGGATCCATCGCGCTTTGGCATGCGTCTGGTCCTGTCCGCCACTCAGAGTCAACAACGACGGGATACACTGAAGCTAGTTTCATGTAAATTGGAAGACGTTCGTCAAACTCAAGTGGTGCGATCTATGCTTAACAGCGGACACTTGTAATCGTGGGTGGGTCGTAGTTGGGGTTGCTGTACATAGCCTTACGGCATTTACTCGCTTATGTGAGGTGTGATATGTGGGCGGTATTCCCGCGTGCGACATCACTGAGCGCAACCTTGCGTATCTGTTCATCTAAGCTCCCACATGGCTGAGGTCGAGTAACCTAGCCGACCGTTGGTGAGGATCGGCTAATAATGAACTTTGGCACGTGTTGACGGGGTGTAGTAACAGCGCATGCACAGCGACGTGGAACATGTTTCTCTTAGAAGTGAACTTGGTTCTGTTATGAACGTGATTGACCGATGCGAGGTAAAGAACTCCAGTCTCCTTCCACGCAGGGAAAAACATGTGCGCACTTAATACTACCGTTATTTAGAACAATGTCATCAACTAATGGTTTCCGTTAAGGTATCCCTTAAGGAAGCTGGCTATTGGACGCTAAAATAATCCGAGGAGCAGCATGCAGATAGTTAATCCTTTCCCGCCTCTTGTGTTATCGGGTTGATCGAACATTGAACTAACTGTTGTGTGGTCCCGTAAGTGCGGCTGATGGAAATGAATGCAAGCAAATGTACTGTTATGAAGACTTATCACCTTTAGTCAAACACTAGTCAAGTTGATTTCAGGCACTGTGAAGGAGCAACCCTGACCCGCTGTTATGGGTTTGATCATCCGGGGATTGCGATCGCTCGAGTGGGATGAAATGGTAGCGGGATAAAGCCTCGGTGTTCAAAGCGTTAGGGATGGATACCAGGTTGGTGTTGTTATCTAGTTGTTACCGCAAGGCATGAGACCTCGTGCTCTTGTAGTGAGCTGGTCTGGGAAGTCATCAACTTGGTTCCGGTGAGCCTATGTCGAGAATGCACTAAGTAACATAAATGCAGTGCGAATCGATCTAATCATAAGATGGGGCATCTATATTCACTTATAATTTACACCATCGCTACACCCAACGTGCGTCATCCGATGCATCATGGCTACAAGCACACCACTGGCTCGCAGTGACCATGCGACTCTACTGTTTAACTATGTATGTTATGCGGAATATCCTGAGGAAGAGGATGATAAAGTATATACGGTGACGCACTACAACGTGAAGGAAGTATCTTGGATTTTCTTAACTGAATGCCCCCAGAAACCTTATGGGACACTTTCACAAGGGCATTTACCTCACTGGTAATGCACGCGTCTGAGCAGAATTTTTTCCATGGTCAAAGGAGAAGTCATTGCTGAGGAGCAGAACACGCAAATGCATGTCCTTGAGGGACTTAGCATGGAGAGCTCACAAGGACTCCCCGAATTCCGAAACCTGGACTGCCTATGTAACTTCTGTGTGAGTTTGATCCGGGAGGACGAGGGGACGCACCAGCAGGAGTTAATGAAGAGTTTTGGCAGAAACGGCAAACTCTTTACGGGCATGTTCATGGCCTTCGTAAGATGCAACGCGGAATTCAAGCACTAATCATGACTGACAGGTGCACGCAATCAATAACGGCAGCAGCCGATCTCTTAAGCTTTCATTACTCACAAAGGTTCTAGAGCATAACTGTCCCAATGACTATCCCTGTTTCTATTGTCTCACCAACATCCTTATCCAATATTACTTTTACTGCAGAAAGTGTGTCAAAGAAACTGTTGTCTCTGAATATCGACAGCTCTCCTGGTTTTGACACATTTGACCGAAGGCTTTAAAGGCAGCAGTCAGTGATCTGGGGGAACCTCTATTATATTCTATCAGAGCTGTGTGGTGGAGAACCATATTCCAACCGTTTGGAAGCGAAGGGTCATCACTTCTATTCATAAGGGAGGTAATCGTACTGACCCAACCAATTACCGTCCTATAACTCTATTTCCTGTGCTTTCCAAGTTTATGGAGTCTATACTCGTTGATGCACTCATGAAGTAAATGGGAACTCACAAGATGATAGCACCAGAGCAGCATGGCTTCCACGAAAAGTGCTAAGGCACTAGGAACCTGCTAATTGCGCGCAATAGCTGGAGTGCCGCAGTTGTTGGTGGAGCAAGAGTCGATGTAATTTACTTGAATTTCACAAAAACGTTTGATCGCTTAGACTACCAAACTCTCCTCCATCAATTGCAGCTCTATGGTGTTGGTGACCCACAGTTGCATTGGATGGATAATTTCCTTCACGTAAGTCAGTTGGAAGTGAGAGTACGAAAATCCCTGTCCAACGCAATTGAGGTGGAGTGCGACGTACCGCAAGATTCGGTGCTCGGGCCCTGTATAAGCTAGATTTTCATAAACGATCAGACGACGGAAATTACTTCTGATTTCCTATTCTTCGCGGATTATATCAAGTTATGGTGAGCGATCAAAGAACCGAGCGGCCAAGAAAAGCTCCAGCGTAACCTAAACACGATTTCAAACTAGTCAGTTCTGAATACACTACTGTACAATGTGGAAAAATGTTACGCTGTTCAATTGCGCCATTGGTATGACTACGTATATAGGCTTCAGTCGCAAGTATTGCAAACAACTTCCCTAGAACGCGACCCTGGTGTGCTCATTCTAAGTGATCTTAACTGTTCAAGGCAGCCAGAGGCAGCTGCGAAGAGAACCAACCAGCAGGTGGGTTTGCTGCAGAGAGCATTCGGAAGATTCGACCCATCCAGCTTCCCCATGATGCACAATTCTTACGTGCGTCCTCACGTTGAACACACCATCCATGCTTCGCAATCTTGGTTGAAGCGCGACTTAGAAGTGCTAGAGCCACAAGGAACGTCAGGGGCCTACGAAATCTGTCTTACCATCAAAGGTTGAAGTCACCGAGAGTTTTCAGTAGCTGCCACCGAAGAGTGCGCGGCTATCTCGTAGAAGTCTAGCAAATATTATGTAATCCTTATCACCATGCCATCACTTGCTGAAACTCAGCCATAACATCAAACTCAAAGGTAACCCTATGAAATTGTGTGCAAAGTATAGCTGCCTGAAATGCCGGCGGAAATATTTTTCTCATCGACTTCGCCAACCCTGGAACTCTCTCCTTTTCTTTGTTGGTTCGTCCGCACTTTGGATGTTAAAAAACGATTGGATCTTGCTCTTGGCCCCATCACCACGTCGCCTAAACTGTGCTACTATGGAATATATTATTTATCCCTTTAAACCGGATTAACCTATTACGTAAAGCTGAAGAGGCGGTAAAGACGTGACTATTCTCGTTTTTACTTTTCTCACCGACTACAGCAACTATAACTGTCCCCATGTTGCCTCGTCATTCGCATTCAATTCCCACTCACTATTATTTAGCAGCGTATCTGCTAGATAAACGCTCAAACAGACAACACATTTATTTTGTGATAATTGTAGTTTTGCCCCCCCCCCCACCCTGCGGGAGTTGTCAAGCAGCTACATTTTTACCCAGCATAAATCATTGTTCATTGCACAGTTTGGTCGCAAGTGGGCAACAAGTGAGCGAAATAAAGGTTTATATTCAGTAAAAAGCAGATGATGGACAGGTTTCCTCTGATGGTTTATGTGCAAATCAAATGATTAGCACAGTTGTACTTAATCTATCCCCAATGGTACGGGAGGTTGAAGAGCACATTGTCTGTTCAGGTTTTATGTTTAACTCAATAAATACAGGATATGACGCGTGACGCAAATGAATAAGCGTTAAGCCATTATTCGATAGCAATAAGCAGAGAGCGAAGATAGCATAAGCTGAGGAAGCGTCCGGCGGCTGTGATGTTGTGAGGGGGTAAAAGCATGCAAAAAGATGAGCTGTCTCTTCCCCAATAGTTTAAAGGGAGTTACGTGATCAGCCTGAATACACGCGATACGCCCGTGGCGGAAATGTACGATATCGGGCTTATCATCGGGTTGCAAACTGGGGAATGCCTTCCTTGTGGAGGTAACTGCGAATAAGTCCCGTTCGCACCGCAACCTCGGTGAATAAGCAGTCGCGGACACAGCGGTAGCGTCTGAGAGCGTGGGGAGATCTGGGTTGGCTACCTGGTTCTCCATCCAATACCACAAGAGCTCATACTGCGCTGTGTCAAAGACAATGTAACCGGCTAAAGGGTCACTGACCACTCACTTATATAACCAGAGGTGAGTACCTAACACAGGTGGAACGCACAACCTTGTTGGCCACTGGCTCCTTTGTGAACTGCCACCGAATACCAAGAAGGCGAAGGACCCACCTGGCCATTAACGGTCCTCATATTCAACACCTGATTAAATGTTCCAGCTGCATAAAGGAATCGCCCAGCTACCTTGCAGGTCAGGGCGTTAGAACCGAAGACTCGGGGTGGGTTTCCTTAAGTCAGCCCACATCTTGGGCCTGGGCAACCGTGAAACTTTCTGCCCACACAACACATGGAACTTCGTAACCCTTCTCTTGACTGCCTCTTCTCTTTGTTTCCTTGTTATCCATGTGTTGTGGCACTCCGTCTATTGTTTATTGGTCAATTGTTCAATATATATATATATATATATATATATGCGATACGACTTCTGCCAAAGTCTTTACACGTGCTATGCTCTTACCTCCACCACAGACTCCAACAAGCAGCTGCGTATCATTATTGAAGATATGGGATAGGTTTTTCGCATCCCTGCAACTTTGCAGTTTGGCTCCAATATTATGGGAACCATCTCCATTCCCTCCAGGTACCCTTTGGTAGGCATATTTGTCCAAAAATACACACAGATTGGCGACTTTCCGGTGTCCATACAGCATGGGTTTACGGACTTCCAATCGCACGCAACTCCTCAACGCTACGAACTAAGGAGACTATCCCTTTTCTCTGCACAATAGTACCATGCAAGTCCGTGGATAGTGAGCAGAGCTGTTACCTATAGTGGCTTATTCACGATGGTCGTTTACTGCAACAGTCGAGTTGCGGGTTCGAGGAATACAAGGGTCAGATGGAATGCGCACTGGTGACGATTCGCGTAAGAATGAAACGGTCATACAATTCTCTTCCGGACTTGTGATGGCTGTCTGACTGAGCCCAGATGTTATAAGTTGCTGCTTATACCATTCAACTCTCCATATTACTCCCCTGTATCTAGGGTTATCGGATATAGCAGTACAATTGCAACAGCATAATGCATATCAGCCTGCTCACGTTTGATGACGATGGGCGTGTGGTATTTTCCGAAACACTGGTGGTATTCGCCTTCGTATTCCATGGTCTACTTCCCAACAGTTTATATCGCATATCGCAAGGTAAAGCTGGGGTATTGGTGTGTGGTGCACCGCAATCTGCCCTTGTTTTCGACACAAACTGCAGGTATTCAGTGATTGAAGTAGGTTACAGGAACGTGGCATTACGGAAACCATTAACCACTACTATCGTCATCGAGACCACTTCCGCTACTATCACTACTGCTACTATCTTACCCGTCTACAGAGGATCCCCATAAGAAGTGGTTTTGAACTCGTGCATTCCGGTGCCTAGTAGACAAACCGATGGAAACTTTTTAACACCCACCAAATTCATTCTCTCTAATCGGTTCCAGTCACGTTCCACGAGTACCGCTCGAAATGCATCACAATTTGATGTAAACTTTTCCTCCCATATGGCAAGTATCACCCAAGTCGTCGGGCTTATCCACTCGCCTGTCTAGCGACCACCAATTGTTTAGCCTGATCAGCGGGAAGTATGCCCATGATTCGAAAATAGTTCGCATGCCTACCGACTAGTCAACGACTTGTCTCGTTCAGTTGTTATTCCGAGCTTAAGGGATTCAACAACACTTCCTAAAGCAAACTGCTAAAGATCAACCAGTGTAGTTAGCTAAGTTTGTCAAATGTCAGGGCTGACCGACACTTATGAATTAGTTAGTTAAAATAGCACACTTTATTGCTAAAACTGTGTTACGCGATCGAGAAATATACTGTCATGTATTCCACCCACAACTCAAGCAAAACGGTTTTCGGTAACCTGTCGGTTGTCATGTTTTCAGTCAGCAGACTGCTCATACGCTGAAACCTTACAAAGAGGACGCAGTACTTCTGAACCGCTTCAACTTCACATCCACTCTAGCATAACATACAATCAGCAACGGTTTCATCCTAATTCGTATGAGCAGATAGTCACATCTTGTGGAGTCTTGATGTATTTATTCTGTGGTCTTCGAGTTAGCGCGATATCCAAGGACATGATTGCAGACGCAGAACCAAAAAAATTATTCACATGCAAGCAGCATCCCTCCGCTCTTGCTGGAATTTCTTGCTGGTGAAACCATGTAGTTGTTGGGCATGAGCAGCACTTACGTAGTCAAAAAAAGCATGGCACTCAATCATAATTGGCATGGGCAAACAATGAATAGAGTGAAGTCCCATGTATAGCTCCGTAACCACCAACACACATATTCTATGGGTGTGTTGAGCACACACATACTTTTTTTCTCGTCGACAAGGGACAAAAAACCATGTGGCTCGCGATTTTTGTGAAACGGGCTCAATCAGTCCTGACTGCGTTCGTAGTACTTTTTCCATAGTCACTTGATCACCGCCGTGTGATCAACGCTTTTGCGCGTATTCGGTTGCATATGTGAGAACCGTTACGATTAGCACCGCAGACAGTGTTAGACACAAGGTTGCAGCTACCCCGACATACTGGCCACTGAATTAATTGACTGATTAGTTGGCACGCGCCATGCACAAGCACCACCATTCTAGCACTTGTTCCAACACTGACCACACAAAGTGAGTTTAATTTGTATAGGGCGACAGCGTCAATTAGCGTAGTATTTTAGTAGTACTACTAGACTTCCACTACTCTCGCACGGTGGAAGTATATGGAGCTAGAGTACGGCACCAGACGAAAGTTCAGCCTGAATACAAGGAGGCATTTCGTTAATACCTGAAGCATAATTGCCAAAGAGGTACTTTAAAACAGGAGCTTGGTGAAAGACAACCATGTAGATCCAGTATTAAAAAGATTTCTAAAGACTGCATTTTAAACTCTAGTATGAGTCGATCACCCTAATAAAGAAGAGTTCGGCATAACTCAAAAATATTGTCCGATTAAAACATCAGAAGCTGATTGAAAATGGAGCAAAACTACAAATAACCAGCGCACAGAGGAATGGCAAGTTTAAACGATCCGTGCCTTTGTGGGCACAATTCATCGGTACCACGAGAAATATACATTCTCAAGTAAATTTAACATTATGGGTCTTCATTACACTCTAAGGGTTACCGAACACTCAAATTTTGCTGAATAGTGCTGGAGCTTGCCGCATTTGGCAAACATGCATTTCTGTCATTTAGACTCAAAAATTCCCTGAACCCAGTTGGTTTTAAAACGATGGCAGAGGCACATCAATTGCGTCGTTATGCCCACCGCTCTCTGTCAACATCCGCACACACTTGTCATCTTTGCTAGTCTTTAGCCACTTAAACTTTCCTCATCACTGAACCACTTCGCAGCTATTCTTGATGTTCAAACCAGCTGACTGGCTAGACGAACTCAGACGTTTTACTCTTCTAGGATGATCTCGTGAGTTGGCGGGCCATGGGGACAGTAGGCGATCTCATAGCCTTGCAAGACTATCTCCACATGACTTACGATTGTTCAGTTCACATGCTCGACTTCAACGCTGACCAGTGTCAAATATCGAGCATATATCAACATAGGATGCACGAGTATCGGCTAGGTGAGTATAGTTTGCAGTGTTCTTCCATTAAAGGTCATCTCGAGGTGCTCGTACAGGACGATCTCGGATTCTCAAGACTGGTCGAAAGGCAGTGAGAAAAGCGAGTCAGACATTGCGTTTCCTTGAGACAGCGTTTGGTCGGTTTGATCCTACCTTCCTTAGAAATCAATTGTTCGACGTTTACATGTGACATACGCCACCCATTTGTGGCACTCACGGAAATCACATGGTCACACTGCTCTGGAGACTCCATAACAAAGAGAATAAATGTGGCCTGCTCCATCTCTCTTGCCAACTTAGACTAAATACCTTAGGAGTTTCCGGTGGACAATATCATGAGTTGAAAGATGATCTTACATTGGTGTATCAAATCGCCAAGGATCCATGTCGCGCGTACCCACACTTATGGAAACACATCCACAACACCACACTGAGAGGCCACTATTTGTGTTTGGTCGCACAGAATAGCTGGTTGAAATGCCGCCGGAACTTGCTCTCCCTTCGTGTATTCCAGTTGTGGAATTCTCCTCCTGATCCTATTATCACTGTCAACATGTTAAGCAAACTCAAAAGCAACTTGACGACACATCACACTAGCTGAGTTAGATGCTCTAAACTCAGTCACTATGGAACAAGGGAACAATGGTATTTTACGGACAAAAGAGTGGATGCTTAGCAATTCCTGTATGATGGCCAGAATGAAAACCACAACATGATAAATGGAAAACAGTCGTTTTGGCGGACTCACCACAGTGTTAACACAAAGGCATGCAAAAAGGGTCAACCTCAGTTCTGTAGATTAATTCTGGTTGTGCAACGTTCGTCGCATTATATCGTCTGTCGAGACACACAGGCTATATCACGTAATGTAGGTGGCCGAAACAACGTAATTTGGGAGGACTTTTCATGGCTGACGCACACGAAGAGAGTAAAGGTTCCGTCGACATTCTAGCCGACTGTATTATGTGGGTAATTTCAACTGGTGGCCCCTCAAATTCGTGTTGGGGTTCAGTTGTATATGTGTCGGCAGACGTGGTTGGGGTTCCTTAGAATCTGGTAGGCCATAATAAGGCCGCCACGTAGGCGCTGGTACCGTCCGCTGTATAATTTTAGCGTCCTCAGTCTAAGTTGATAAGCAAGATTGAACAACCATTTGACGTGCTTCGTGGCTCATCGCTATGTGTAAACGTGGAAATCACGGTGAGTGTACCGACATGGGTTAGTTTGCATAATTCATTCACTTTTTCGGAAATTTTTAGACCTTTCCTTGTTTACCTTTGATAAATCCATTGTTCTATTGTTCAACCAGCCAGTACTCGCTGTGGCCAGCGTTACCTGCCTTGAATCACTGGAGTAGAAATCCATAGTTCGGCCGATAGCCTCAACGTTCCAAGTTCGAAACGCGATAATGCTCCTCCTACTTAATGTGTTCACACCAGCCCAATGCACGGTGCGATTACGTTAACGGGTGGGCAACAACCAACGCTTATGTTGCAGATGTTGTTCTAGTGACATAACTGGAATAGTTTCAGTTCACAGTAAATCATTCTCTATACTGAGACTAATTGTTTGGATCAAATCGCACGAAGGGTATTTCGAACCATCTAACGATGATTGACTCTGCTTAATTTTACACTTACTAACTTCACGCACATACTTATTTTAGTAGGTTACATGAGGCCATGGCACATCCCTGAACTTTGACCAAATTAAGTCGTGATAAAAAGGCAATAATAATGCGTCCATCTATCATCCAGTTCTTAGCTGTGTCCAGAATTGGTACCTATCATGTAAGTCGTGGTTGTACCCTGCTCTTGTACGGGCAACATACAATTGGGTGTTTGTCTCTGTAAGTATTCCTAGCAGTGTATGTGTCTCACATGTTTGTGTTTTCTGTTAAATTAGAGACCATTGTTGCGTTTTGAGGCTATTGTAGATGGGGACTGCTGTTTACATGATATGAATCCCCCCTACTTCATTCCTTCGATGCTATCTACTATCCCATTATATGGATCGTCCGGCCATCACCCCCTCGCGTAAATAAGTAAATCTGGAGGTTATTACAAAATGATTGCACACGCTTGCACTACCTGAGTATGAGTAGCAGCCCATTCCGCGGCGCTTCTTCTCTGGTTAGAAAGAACTTGACCCGCATCTTTCTGAATCATCTTGGTATAACCAGGATAACTTCATCAGTACCATAGTCCCGATTATAACCGTATTGCGACTTTCATGTGTGTAGATTGCAACAGGAATTGCCATGAATCGGATTGTACGGCGGTATCAAATTATGCTTCAATCCTTACAGCCAAAAGGGATCGAGATTTTGTTACTGACATCGTTTCCATGGTGGATTGTTACCTAGTAGATGCCTGGTTAACGACCGCTGTAGGTGAAGTTTTGTTGACCGAAACCCTCCACTTCGGATAGGATCCCAATAATCGAAATTGCAGAGGAAGACAACCGAGGGTGCAAATAAGAAAAGGCGTCACAATCCAAGACAAACAGAGATGCCCACAATCCTGACTGTCTATCACGGTAGGCTGTTCTGTCAGATTTCCACATGCTGCCACAAATTATGCTTTCATACTTCATGGTCGAACGAGGGAGGATTTTATAAAGTTCACATCTATTTTAGATAATCTACATCTTGTGAGATATATTAGGCTCAGGTTGTCTGACCCGTACCATCTGGTACTAGCCTAATCAGAAAAGGTGAAGGTTCAGGAATATCAAATTCCTTGATCGCGAGTAGACAGTTGTACACAGAGGCATTCGTTGCTGTGCTAGATCCTTCGAGTATCAAAAACTGCGACATATACCACAAGCTTCTTCCGTGAAAACTTTAGTCTACTAGTCGCATATTTCAGGGAATGAAAGTGACCTAGAACGAGTAGTAGTATGTTCTGAAGCTCAGCTCGTTGGTACTTGTAGACAATTTTATATCATCGGTAACGGAGAGCAGAACACTGCGTTTAGTAACCACACTGATGTTGTTGACACGAAACACGAACCGTACGCGAAAGAGCACACCCTTGGACGTCTTGGTGGTGATTGGACGGAAAGAATGGTGATGATCACCAAATGTAACTAGCTGAGAGTAAGCTTTCATGTATGGTAATAGTTAACCTAGTAGTGCCTCTTGAACTTCAAAGGGGGTTAGGTTTATCAGTAACTGTTTGTGAGACAACAGATGGAATTCCTTTTTGCATGTTCAAGTATAACATTATGGTCACACATCCCAAGTCAATAGAGTCGGGTATGTGACTAAAATACTGTAGCTGGCAGGTTATTCCCGATCGCTTGTTCAGGAAACCATGCTGGGAATTTTTATCAGCTCCAACGAAATAATGAAATAAATCTCATCTTTCTTAACAAATTTTCTAAAGAATCGGGCAATAATGACAGGGTGATGAATTGGTCGGTGATTGACGATTTTCTGTTTTCAGTGGACTTTGTGGTGAGGAATGATAAAGGAAATTTCTCATTAATCTGGAACGTAGCTCTATCTCACTGGAATAATAAACACGTTCACAAGAAGCTGTTTTGTGGCGGAAGAGTGATGTTTCGACACCTAGGATGGAGCGGGGTTTAATAGAATACATTGACTGGTGGTTAGTACCATCAGAAATCTCAATTCTAGATGAAGTCCTGTCCGTGCATAAATTTATAGAGTCAGTGGCTTAGTGATGGCGACAGGAAGAGTAGTTAGAAGATACGCAGAAACCCGTAACTATCGCCTTCATAGACATACCACGCTGGAAAACTTATTCATCACGTGTTTGTAGTGAAACCATCTCTTTGGTAGTGCCAGGCTCGCTGAACCAAAACAAAACGTTCGCTACTGACACCGGTCCTATTCTCTAGCGCTATGACAAACGTTTGGGAGGTTTTTCATGAATTACGCATCTATCCGATGAACTAGGTGATCAAAGACAATATAATTTGTAGAACTTAAATCTTCAAGGCGTTTTTGACACAGTGGATCAAGGATTGCGTAAGCGCTCACTGTATTTCCATCTCTACAATACAGTGCCTCTGCATGATAAGCGTGCTTTATTGGTTCACAAAGGCAAAATGAATGCAACCGGTTGATGAGGACGACAAATCGAAAAGTCCCAATTCCAGTGATAGTGCATCCTACGTCTTCTTAACTCACACATAATCTGATCTATGAGTGAACTCTTAAGCCCTAGTTATTGGCATATTACAGGCTTTTTTGTGCTATCACCAAATCTCGAACGCAACCTTTCATCTGTTGGGCTCCATTATTAACAAGTTTCTCTGACTTGCTCTGGCCTTAATTTGTTTGATGCGTGTCAATAGGCTTTCAACGACCCCTTCAGGCATTCGCATATGGTCTACCGTTATTATTACAAAATACAAAAATAAGAGAACGCCTTTAAGTGTGAGTAAGCTCCACAGCTTACTGAGACTTGCCCCGAGGAGGCACCAATCCAACCTATCACCCTCATAAGCGACCATGTCACATTCACGAACGGACTAACGTGTGCGGTCCTGGTAGTTGTAGCGCACTATGAGCATCTCTGCAGCATTTCTACAGGACTGTCGGGTGTACAACCTTGTAATGCACTGGTGACCACACATTTCCTTAGCAAATATATACTTGGAAAAAGGTGATCGAGGCGCATCTCTTATTCCCTTGAATCATGGCTTTTAGGCTGGCGTATTGTGATTTCGGTCTGACAGATTAGATCATCGCAACCAGTGTATCGTCTCAGTCATACTTAAGTGGTGTGCCAAAAACACCAGACATACAAATGTCACCTACGCAACGAAGCGAGCGAGTGCGACAGTCAATGCCAGAAGTTGTCGACTGACCTAGTCCACCGGAGCCTGCGCACGCACATGATGAAGGCCGATTGGACCTATTGTTATGGTCACATGAAATGTGGTCTACAGACTTTTAGCCGTTTAGTGTGCATGAGGTAACCAAGTCAAAGCTACCATACGGTCGATGCAGCACATTCCAGTAATGTCAAGCTAAATATATACAAAGCATTTTGGCGTGTCCAGCATTCATCCAAAGTGGTTAGTGTGAGTCTGTATCGAAATATTTGATTGGGGAAGCAGAGACCTCTTGGTTGTTCTGGTAATACGTCAAAGATGCGGCCTAGTCTACTCTGTTTGCCAGCCACCCGTACTAAGCACAATTCAGGCCAATTTGTCCCAACCGTTTGTATTGTTTTCATGCCCCGTGAGTCGTCAAGGGGTAAGTCCCTTGCACAGTACTCAAGGTAACCGGTTAATTTTAGACACATTAGAATATTAGCTTCAGCGGAAAGATTTCCGCAGCTATTCGTTCCCAACACCACATTTCACGCTCGATCTCACCCCTGTTTGGATAATTTAATTATAACTATCCGGAGATTGGGCCCGAACTACGGAAACACAATCAATATCGGCGAAGGCTTTGGCTAAGAAACCATTGAACACTGTAGGCAGCACTTGTCATTTTGGTGTCATGTCCCATTCAGCATGAGTGTTATCCATCACATGTAGTCCAGAATAGCAACTAGTTCAGAGATTTTAGAATGTATTGCACACAATACTAACGAATGCGCTAAACTTTGATTTTGATTACAGTTGGCATCAATCTTCCGGTACTCGTAGTTTAAAAGCTTTCTGTTCAGTAGGTTTTCCACGGTTAGTTTGGCAACCGCTTCTACTACTGGCTTAGCTAGAAGCTTCCTCTTATATTATGCTACGCATCAACTTGTGTTATAAGTTCATCACATTGAAACAATACCAAATTTGTGAATTCAATTGTGGCAGTATCGGTATTGTCACAAGGTTGCCACTTAGTATTAGTTAAGGCACTGGAAAGAGCAAATCGGGGGTTCTTGCACTGACATTGTCAGATAAGCCTTAACTCGATTTCAGGTAGGTAGCAACTCTCATCTAGATAATTCCAATAAGAAAACTTCTTTAGTCAAATCAGCTCAGGCATTGCGTTCCCACATCCACCTATTTTGATGTAGCTATCATTAGCCAACAGATTTCTTACTAAACGATATCAATAAACGAACTTAGCCGCGTAAATCTTGTTCTCTTTGAGGATGTCAGCCAAAAGCTTGGCTTAAGTTTCGTTACAAGGTTTGGTGTCTAAGGTACAAGCGAGTCTTAGATCGTGGTTTAATAACTAGGTGACTGGTCTATGTATCTGATGACTCTATGAGAGAAGGTTTGCGGCGAAATAACAATTGATGGCGCTACCCAGAATTTTGTCTTCATTCATAACGCTAGGTTGACTTGAACCTTCGCGAATCCGATCCACCATAAACCTCGGCATATACATGATCACGAAATTTAACCCTGCCCCTATGTATCGGTGCATTTTGCTAAAACAATCCTCTTAAATTTCTATAGATGACAATTTGTAGCGAGGGACATTCATTTTGTAAGCATTATAGGCTGTATGACGTTTCTCAGACAGTTGTAATTCCGTTGGATTCCGCAGGTCAGCTGCTGTCATGAGCGGATCCCTTCGATTTGTTCAGATGTAGTTGATAATTTCTGGGTACTCTGAAAGAAGATGCTGTTGAACCTGCAGGGAGATCGATTGTAATCAAGCCGGCTGTTACCTGAAATAAGATTTCCGTATATACAGTTAATTACCACTGACGAACGAAGGATGAAGCAAGGAGTGCTTTTACCCATGGTCTCAATAAGTAAACACTTTGCTGGACAGCGATTTCACTGGGATGGTAGTATGCTGTTTAACAGACATTTTGAACGCACCCATTTAAGATGCTGACATCCGACGTGTTCACTGATGACTAAGTACTGGAGTGAACTCGCAGCGGCCATCGGATGGGGATGTGTCGGTTCATACTTTTATCACTAGACTCAAAACAACTAGGGACTGGTGTGTTCTTCAGTATTATAGAGAGCTGGCATTTAGTTCACATTGTCACGCATTGCCTTGCCAACGGACTCAGTCGAATGCGCAACCGATCACGTCGTAAACTTTGATAGCCGGCAGCCCTCGTATCGTGGATAGAAGGTTTTTATGCATATATGTGGGTGGCTCTTAGGTACCCGGGATTCACATGCAAGGTTTCCTCACGCTGTCAGTTTTGTTGCCCCAAGCACGGTGGACATAGGGCTTGCTTGTTACTTTTCAAGTGACCACACCAGTGTTCATTTTCAACTACAGCATGGTTTCAACTTTTGTAATAAAAGTCTCTCAGGTTCGGTTTCACCAGGCAAACACACTTTATCACAAGAATTCTTACTTGGAATTATACAAGGAAATTCATGTTTCACACACAGATTGCCCTGGTACATCCTTGTTAGTGAAATATAGTGTGCTTTGACTAGACATCCAACTGTTCAGAGTACTCGAACTAGATAAACCATGGAAGCGCTTGACGTTTAGTTTAACGCAGCAACTCAGTACCACCGTCCATGTCCAGAAGAGACTTCAAGATGGACTAAGGCTACTGAAGCTTTCAATTAAGGATCCCTCAAGCGGGATATAAATTTAAAACATACTTTCCCATCACGCTTGATTTACTTGCGAATTAGTTGAAAACCTCCACCATGATCGTTAAACGAAGCACAGTCAAACTGTAAGAGCTCACTATCAGTGTTTCGATTTGCAACCGCTTCGTTGCCACCACTAAGTTCATGGTAGATTAAAGCCATAACTAGTGGGCCATGTGATCACCAAAGATGGGTATTTGATTGATACATTAACTGATCTCTTAACTGACAGTTAAGCGGCAGTGATTGTCTAGCGAACAATTTCAGTTTTATATTCTATATGGAATATAATTAAAAAGCGTACAGCAGCTGTGTGCACAATTGGGCGCTACAACCTCTTAGCCCAAAGCGACAGTGCGATGCGATGACGCATCATCTAAACTATACCTGGATGCAATTCGTCCGCAGATTCAACAGACCGATCAAATATACCATAGGAATAAAGGTTGGGAATCAGTCTACAACAATTTTACTCGTGCGGAGAAGAACGAAGAATTGCACGAGGATAAGCAGCACAGCAGTGCCAGTATGCAGATTTCCCCAACAACTACGCCTTTGGATGATTGCAATTGTTGGTAAAACTCTTGAAACCAGTAGTAGTAGACATAGGCCTCAGCAGTACGCCAGCACATCATTTTCACGCCTAGCTGCCACATAAGCACCACCAGTCGCATGCCGGCTAAGGATAGTGCGAGGGTCACCAGGTCCCCCTACCAAAGCGCTAAATCGCGAGCTCCGGGTAGCAAGGCGAACGTCTTGTCCTTTCCGCCACAGGGCAACTTTGAAATCAACTTCAGAGATAAACCACTGAGTTGACAACAGAAAGCGGAACGAAGCTTGAACCATAACCATAAATTACTGGAGAAACATAAACGAACGCCGAAAAGTACGACAGTTTCTTATGTTGATCAAGGAGATCAAAGAAACGGCCAGCGCTCTGCAAATACAATATGTGCAGATGGTGCAGAAAGAAGTGTCATTGTGCGAGCTTCCTGCCTCTCTTGTTCCCGCATCCGCCCAGACTAGACTACATCTCTTTACCTAGTGAGGCCGTTTTACGGAAGTCGATGATTCTCTGTGCATAGTTCTTCTGCAGTTAATCCAGTTCGCCCATACGTTATAATTCACAGTGGGAGACATGTTGGGAAAGTAGTTTAGCTCCTTCAACGGTGTCTGGATAAAAGTTCGTTCCGCAATGTGCTGAAGCTCGAAGTTTGAAGAGATTCATTGTACTTCGTGGGCAGCATACTGTCAGGCTTTCGTGCTGTGAGTTTCTTTGTCCCACCCCATCCCTCTTAGCCTCCCCCTCCAAACACGATCTCACTATTTCGCCTTATATAATTATGTATGGCAAGTTTTTTGTTGCACAGTAGCAGGCTTGTAGCTTATCGGAACGATGCCCACCTGTTGCCAGTAGTTCAGCCGGCTTGCACTAGTTGCATATTTTCTTTCCTTTTTTCTTCCATGTATTGCAGCACAATAGCTGAGGTGATTCCCACCTCTAGCTAACGTTTACAATGATGAATGATGTTGAAGCTCGAAGTAGTCATTTCGTTTCGGGAAGGATTAGGCAGGACGGTTTCTTAGATCTACCACCAGATAACTGTTTTTCCGCAGCCCTACCGATGCGGTTTGACTCGTTTGGCGAACCACAACATTATTGCTCTAGCGAACTTTCGTTACCGTTACTAGCGATCGTGCACCACAAAGCAGATTGTAGCCCAAAACTGTCCGACTGAGTAGGTCGATGTTAGAGGCGGCTTTGGTGTACTCTAGCTGGATTTCTCAAAAATATTTGACCGGAGGTATCGATCCTCCTCTTTTGAGTTGGACAGCAAACGTCTAATATAGTAGAAGCACTTTAGCTAACTCCATACAAGCCAACATGATACGGCACAGAGTCTAGTGATAAGCTCATATCTGTTTTGGTCTCAATCAATGGTGTCGGGAATATTATCACCTGAAGCTATGCTGGGTGTTAATATGAGTGGTGGTTAGCAAGTAAGCCACTGCAATCTACATGGGGTGTACTTAGGGCAGATCAAAACCCAACACGATCCAGCGTGGACGAATGCCAATTAATTCCTGTTCGACATTAGGTAAAGTGCCGCTTTGGCGTTGACACACAATTGCTGTAGCATACTTCTGTTGAACGTCCCATAATTACAATGGTTCCGGGTGACCTAAGCTGATGTTCGCAAGCAGACAAGGAATGATAAGCTAGCAACCAATATGTTGAACAACTGAGAAGGAGATTCAGGCATAGATATATATATTCCGTCAGTTATCCAGCATTTATGTCTGTTCCCATACAGAATACTCAGTGCGTCCCCAGCAGATATGGTGAAAACCCAGTCTCCTATCCCTGGAGTAACGACGTCAGGCTTCCAAGTACGGTACTGGAATGCGCAATCGTCCTTAAAAATGCAGGATGAAAGGCTGATGTATTGATTTACCCATGGATTTTTTCGCGTTAGAAGGTGAAATTCTTGGGTGTTCTCAGCAGATAGTATCGCGCATCAGGAAGCTACCTAATGGTGGCTTACGCGTTTGTACACAATCTAACTCATGTATACCGCTCCTAGCTGCAGCTAGACAATACCTACAACCTCAGAGTTTATGCCCTTAAACTGATGGATCAGGACAGCCGTTTGAATGGCCCTAGATATTTCTTTGCTGTTTTTGTAAGTCATCAATGGGAGACGCTGAATAACAGCTTGACACTCACTTGCTGCTCACCTCTTGACAGGCAGTTATTTGTGATTCAGAGAGCAGTTAACCGGCTTGTGGAGCAGAGAAGCGGTTGGCCTCTTCCGGTGAAGAGCAACGTCTGTTCCGTTGTTGTTATATTCATGCAAACACCGACCAGACGACCGCTTGAGGTTGGTACTACTGAATTTTCATAATGAGAAAGCATTGACCTGTCAAACGATACGGAGCAGATACCTGCATCATGGACACTTGAAATAACCTGAATCAGGTAGCAGTTATATATGTTCCAGACATTAGTCATGGCATGTCTAAGCCTGTGGGTTGTCAGCTTTTGCCTAGGACTAGAGCGCGGGCTGTGACGTTATCGTGAGTCGTATAAGCAAAAGCAACACATGAAACATTGCTACACGTTCAACACGCAGTGTGAAAGTCAACACAAAAAGCCGCGTTAGTTCCTAGGGAGTAGGTCTCAGTGGTACTGATACATAAAAGTTATTCATGACAAATGCAAGCGAAACTATTAAAAGCAGTGAACCAACTTAACCCTTAAACTTTAAATCAAGAGCTATTAAGAACTGAACCATAGGCCTCGAAAGCGGTAGCACTAGCTAAGCTGCGGAAAAAGAGGATATCCTGTCACATCAAACGACTCTTCAGTACAATGAGCAATTAAGGCTGGAGCAAGGGTATATCGAAACATTGCTTGTCATGGAAGACCGTGCGTTAGTGTACTGCATTTAACGATACAAAAGAATGAGCGCTTCAGTGTTCACGAATATGCAAATCTGTACTGGTTCAATACCACTTGGTTGCTTCAGTTCACAGTAAAGTAGAACGACAAATGATCGTCTGGCCAAATTGGTACTCACACATCGTTGTTATATGATCTAGCCACTAGTAAATAAATAAATAAATATTTTATTCTCAACTGCGCGAGGCACACCTATAGAGGCATGATCAGGTAGGTACAACTGTACAGACATTTGGTGGCAATTGAAACCGCGACAATAGAAAATTGTTTAAACGTTTATGATTGGAACCGGACAATGGTGCGAATGTTGAATAATAACTAGGCTGTTGTGAGATCGGGACCCGTTTTTGAGGGCATCAGCAGTCTGTCATTATATTACAGTTATACATCAGCCAATAATAGATCAAGAATCCCGAAGGATCCATTAGAAGATAATTGAAGAGCAAGGTTGAGAGAGGTGTGATCATACACTGAGCTCGCGTGTACCCAACCTAAAGATGAACGGTGAAATGGTAGAAAGCAAAGAAACCACAGTATATGCGTGAAATCGTAGAAAGAAGAGACGATGGTGTATGCAGATGTAGAAGTGCCAGTGTAACGAATGTAGCAAGAGTGGTGAAATGTGATGCTTGCTGACTTGCCAGTGTGAAATCATGGGCTTTTAATTTATTCGGTGGCGAGTCACATCCGCCACGTCGCAGTGTTGTTAGACGGATATTTGTGGTTTTTATAGGGAGAACTCTTGCTAGGAGACAACCCACTACGTGCTGAAACCCTGCCGCTGCTCCTTTGAATGGCAAGTTGCAACTGGCTATACTTCTCGTTTAGGTTTTATTTGCCCGGATATTCGCAGTCAAGTTGCCTCCCATTTTTCCGTTGGCTGATGTGTTAGGCGTGTGTCTATTTTGTTCATGGGTCTTGTCCTGTCCTGACCGAATGGCTGGGCCCGACTGGTAGGTAATGAATTGAATATAGTTTGAAGGTGATGTGTTGATCAGCTGCAGAACCACATGAGGTCTCTGAGGGATTTCCAATGAAATGTGTTGAGTTGTTGTTGAAACCCTGATGGATAAGGATATTGTCCAGCAAACAAATCGGTCCTCCCGGGGTAATCTATAAAATGCGTTGGAAATATAGGCATCCACGGTTAATTGAACCGTCAAAGCGGAGTGAACAGCTCCGGATGAGTGGCCAACAAAAGAAATTATCCAGTAGCAAAAAATGGCCGAACCCACTTGTGCTGGCCTTGCATCAGCGGGAGATCGTGGGATCAATTTCTTGAGAAGCAGAGAGATAACATTTATTTATTTATTTTATTTGGCTACTCAGTTATTAACTTGAGGTGTCAGTCAACACCATAAAAGTGCTATGGAGTGGCCATAGTTGGATATGACGAAGCCCATTTCCAGGACCCTCAATACGGAACTTATGCTTACGCTTAGTTATATTATCTATAACAAGAAAGTAGCCCACAAAGTTGACTCCATGAGAACTTCCCCAGTAAAATCATATTTGCTATTTTGAGAAGGTTGTGATAACTCAAACAACACAACAAACATGCCCACTACATACTGCGCACTTCCTATGTAATTAGCAGTAACACGTGTTTTTGAACGATGAACAATGAACAAGGATTTATCACCGGTAAAATAGCATATGCTTGGCAAGTCCCATAGGATGGGTCGTGTGAAAATTAAAACTAGAAGGATCAAAGGATAAGTGAATCCTCTTCCTAAGCGTCTTCCGATGTGACTGCACTGCTGCATAAGGATAGTTTGAAATGAGAACTGGGATGTGCACACATGAGACAGTAAGGAGAGCAGTTATAGTTCACGTACTTCGTGAGAAATTAAAAAATGGAAATGACAACGCTCACTCGAGTGCCGCTTCATCTGACCGATGTAATACATTAATCCAGTCTAGATACATCCAAGCTATTCACCAGGACACTTATGCATGTATCCCCACCGCCACGTTGCAGAATGGGCTGCTAAGCACATAGTTTGGTTCGCGATATTCCGTCCCCAGAGTGAAGCAGGCCATATCAAATAATGCCAGTGAGAAAGTGTTCCATCAAGCTGGTTTTTTTTGGAAAGACTTGATGTCGAGCATGAATGACGGGAGTTGGAAGGCGTACCAGGTTCGGACCATCCGAAGCGAGAAAGCATTTTGTCGACAATCAAGTCGACCGCTGCTTGTGGCCAGTTTAAGCTGGTGGATTCTCAGTTTGGTATTTTGGTTCAGCTGCAACAGGTTGCCATAAGGGGGAATTGAGTTCGTCGATGTTAAGTAAACCATGATAAGATCTCGCTGACATCGATATTCTCCAATGTACAGTCTCAGGGCCTACAGCCTGCGCTGTTAGAGGAGGTGAAACGATCCTCTGACCAGCTTGGTCCCTTTACTTTGGGGAGCTTTGAGTGCTTTGACGTCGCGCTTGCGCCAGGGACGCCAGATTTGGATCTCGTGTTCCACGTGGGTCCTCACGTAGGCGCTCAGCAGCTGTGGAAAGGTTGATGGATCGAAATTTCCGAAAGCGCTCTGTAAGAGTCCAAGATGTAAACCGGCTCTTTTTGATGCCTTTTCAGGCTGTCCGAGCAGCCAAGGTGATTCTGCACGATTAACCCGAGGTCACATTCCTAGGAAGCACGTTGCAACAGCTGGGCTTCAAGTCGATATTCATAGCCACACTGATGCCGTCCACTTAGAACTTTGCATTTCGCTAACTTAATCCGGAGTCGGTTCGCAAATGACCAAGTACAGGCCCTGTCGAGATCGCTCTGCAGAGCCACGTGAACATCCAGTGTCCTGATGTCATGCCAGATTGTGACATCGCCTGCAAATGGCAAGAAGTTCGACTAAAGTACCCTAGCAAGTTCGTTAATAAATACTAGGAGTAAATGTGGTCTTAGTACCGATATTTAGGGCACGTCCCACTGGACGTCAATGAGGTAAGAAATTGAGATATGTACTCTCATATGCAGCTGGCGTTGAATGAGGAAGTTGCTTGTCCAGCACAGAAAGTGTCACCGACTCCGTAGCTTCGAAGCTTTTGAAGCAGAACGCTGTGATCCAGGCGATGAAATGCTTTGGAGAAATCCAGGTAGATGATGTCGACTCCTACTGTGGCATCGACTGATGCTGTCCAGCTTGCTCGGAGTAGAAACAAGTTTGTAGTGCAAGACCAATTTCGGTGGAATCCGTGCTGCTGTGGCATTATGAGCCTGTTACTCTTAAGGTATCCATTGAAACTCCTGCGGCCATATCCTCCATTACGTTGGATAACACTAGGAGGAGTGATTGGACGGTAGTTCTAAGGCTCCGCAGCATACCCACCCTAGTAAAAAAGCGACTATTCCTAGTTTCCACATTACTGGGACCGGTATTTCATCAAGACAGCATTGGAAGAACCGAGTTACTCGTTCGGTAATGTTCCTGGCGGCCACCTTCACTGCCTTCAGTCTGATGTCTTCCACGCCAGAAGAGCTGTGCACAAGCAGAGACATTAGACGTTTCGTCAAATTAGCTACGGTGAACGACACGTGGTTCAACACAGTTGGAGGTGGGAGCCGTGTCAAAAGCGATTGAAATGATGATTCATTCTGGAATGTGTGGATGAAATGTTGGTAAAGCGCGTTGGCCGCCTCTTGTGTAATTTACACCAAACCAGTTGTTGCACGTAAAATCGGGATCTCGCGCTACACTGCGAAGCTTGTTGACGTGTCTGTAGAGCAAGTTAGGAATTATACTGAATTTCGCTGCAAAGTTCTTTGGGTGCGGGAGTTGGTCTTCGCGGATCGACTTGACACAGTGGCTTCGCTGAGTTGTGTACGCATCCCAGGTCTGATTAATCGGACAGGCCTTGTAAGTGCGCCAGGCTGAATCCCTTAAGACCATACATTTTTCTAGTACGGCTTCTCAGGAAGAACTTCATTTGGTTTGAGGGAAAGATCTTGCATTCTGACGCAGTTGCCAGTGGCCCGCTAATTGAGTGACAACCATCATCCGGGCGACATCGGGCGGCTGCTGGACTAGGAAGGACCGGTCGGTTTCTTGAATGAGGACGAACAGTGTATCGTACTGCGTGACGACGTAGGTTTCGTCGTTGTACTCACTGATGTACTCCGATTAGCAGATATAACGATAGGATAACATTGTGTGATCACTAGGGCCAAGTGATGCGTTTATAGCCAAGGCAGCGACCATTAGTTCCTCCTTGATCAGCACAATGTCCAAAACAGATGGTGCTTGTTCTGAATCGCGTGGGTGAGGTGAAATGGCTGTACAGAAGTACATCGGGAATCACCTCTTCCAAGTCGGCTTTGAATGGTTTGTTGAGTGACACTGGTACTTCGATTGCGTGAAGATTGAAGTCCCCCACCAGAAGGACATGGCTGTGTGGTCGTATCAAGACTCGCTTCATCGCAGATTCCAAGCGGCTATCCATTTCCAAGGTGGACATTGGAGGGTGATAATCTATTGCTAGTGGACACACATAACCACGTACTGGGTGCATACAGCACCAAAGAGAACTGACTGCTTGTGTATCTGGATCGTCGATGATATCAGCACGCAGGTCGGATCGGTAATACAGGAAAACTCCGCCTCCTCTATTAGGTCGATGGTTTCATATGGAAGTCATGTCGGGTAGAGAAATAGCCTCAGCGACCCCCGTGTTCAGTCATTTTTCGGTGGCCATAACTATATTCCAAGGTATGGAGACCTCACGAATACGAAGTTCGCTTTCCTTGCTGAGGAGAACTTGTGCATTGGCACAGAAGCAGCTGAGAGCATTGCAGGCTAGAAACATGTTATTAATTGCATATTCCGGTAGGGGTCTATGCCGAAGCTTGTGGTATCGGCTGTCGTTCATTTTGTGTAAGACCGCAGACTCAGACCCTTGGACTATCCTGAGTCGTTGTGTATTGCCCTTAGTGCCAGCAAGAAGATGACTACCCCGTCCGCCTTTAGCAACCGGAGTGTGTTGACACGGTCACTGTTCAGAGCTGCATGGTGACTGGGTTGTACAACTGAAGCGATTGATCAGGGTTACTTTGTTTAAATATAGCTGGGTGTTTATCGCCTTTATACGTATTTCTAATGGTTGTAGATTACGCAATTCGTGCCACATGTTGATCACATATTCTGCCATCAGTTCGGTGTGCAATGATACTTTCATCACTCGGCGATCACACACTTTGTAGTTAGGTGATAGCGGTAACCTTGATGCTTTCCAGTGAGAGCACATCAGGAAAAAAACGCCATTCATCCCAGTCATGCGCTTTGGCCACTAGCTCGCTCAGTGTCTGGAGCCCGAGGAGACCGGGAACGATGATCGATATAACGTCTGTCTGTTTACGGAAGTCACCCGGGTTCTGTTTGTGTTTCTGATATTTGTTCCAAGGAACATCTGGGTAGCTTCAAACAGTGCATGAGGCCGTACGGCGGCAAGAGACTGACTAGAGAACTACCTCTGCATCAGTACCTGAGTGAAGTGTTACCTGGACTAACCGCGTTTCACCGTAGTGTGCGGATTTTGGGTGCTGGTCGAGGCGCCCCATACTGGCTGGCTTAGTTTTGACGCTGTTAGTTGATACAAAAGTCCCATAGTTTGCAGTCGTTTGGTAGCTTATCGTTTATGGAGTTCGCCCCGGATTCAGTCCCACTGGAGCATTTAACCATCAGAGAATTATGACATCGTCCCTTTTTCTCTTTTTTAGAGGGACGTGGGTCTGCTTGTTTCGTTGAACATGTGGTAGGCTCCTGAACTCCGTGGTGATATTGGCAGTATTAACTGAACCTACTTTGACGGCAGGCGGGGTTAAACTGAGCGGTGCGTCGGTCAAGTGGGTAATAACAACGAACACCTAAGTCCTCAGTCCTCTAATAGTATTCGATGTAGCGCGTGGCTCTGATGAAGGTGTGGCGGACGCGTCTCCATCAGCATCCTCTAATATCGGGGTAGCTAAATCTGGATCGTTACTCTTATATTCAGTATCGTTATACTGTTCTGAACTGGAGTTGGGTATTGAGCATCTAATTCGAGGCACTGAGTTGTCGGGTTCCTGTGGGATAGCTCCCATGGCGGCTGCTGGCTCTAACCTCTATGTCAGCCTGTCGCACTTCTGTGCCAACATAGCTGTACATCTGTCGTGTGGAATAGCCGTACACTCAGTACAGCATCAGCGAGAATCAACCGTACTACGTGGTTTCCTTATAGCCTTGACACAAAGGGAAGCGCATCTAGGACGAAATTTTTTACGGCAACTTGTGCATCCTGCACCTAAGCGCACTATGTTAACACAACTTTTTTGAGCCACAACTAAAGCGTAGGTCTAGCTTGCCGTGGACAAACGGTACGCGTCATTGTGCCCGTCGATTTTGCGAATATTGCTCGTTAAACGGTTTACGCTTGTAGGCTGAATGCAAACGCTGTCGGCCAAGTTAGTGTTAGGACTGACACAGACTAGATTACTGTTCTGAGCGCGTAAACACGTCGAAGCACGTCTACGCGTTGAAGTTAAGATCACTCGATGACGGTGGGGCGAAGTCTCCAACCCATCGCTGTTGTGTCGACGGATTGCGGCTGTCTGTTTTGAAGTCTCAAGGTGTTGTGGTTAACGTGATTTTGTCCACTGATTACCAGGCTTACAGGCTGAGTGCGATTTGATGCGGGAAAAACATGGATTATTTTGTAGCAGATTCACGTAGTGTTGGGCTAGAACGAGTTAGAGCTTGCCCGAACACTGCATAAACGCTTTGTCGAGTGAGAGCAAACTTGGAATCCAACAATTGTAATTGTGCGGCCTTGCACGTGGGTATAGGTGAAACACTTGCCCGGAGTTCACAAATCCAGGTAAAGGTAGGATGCACTGCAGTGGACTCTAGAAAATTGTATCTCAAGCTGGCATGTGTAAAAACAAAATGAAAGGGTATACATCCAATGCTGTGCGGCAAAATGCCACTGAGAAATAACGAAATAATTCCAGAGTGCACAAATGCGCGATTAGCACCAATGCTGTATAGTGTTACCAATGTACAGTTTACTTTACTGACGTGCTCTCAATTTAATCATGTGCCTTCTTTAGCCTTTGTGCAGCAGACTTCTGTTTACACCGTTTAATACGACCACTCACTTATGATTCTATCACGAATTTTCCGCCATCAATGTTTTATCACGGGTAAAAAGCATATGCTTGACAAGTCCTTTAGGATGGTCAGAGTGAAAATTAAAATTGAAGTATCAACGAATTAGTAAATCGTTAATTGGAGGGTCAAGTAAATCGTTATTTTAAGCGCCTACCGATTTAAACGCACTACTGCATATTGATAGTTTGAAGTGGGAATGGGATGTGTACACACAAAATAGTATAGAGAGCTGTTATAGTTCAGTAAATGCGCGAGAAAGCAAAAAGGAAACGACAACGCGCACTCTTGTATTGCTTCATTAGACAAATGTGGTACGTTAATCCAGTTTAAATACATCCACACTACTCACTTGGACGCTTCTGCATTTGTTCTCACCGCCACGTTAAGGAGAAGGCCGTTTAGCACAAGGTTAGGTTTGCGCTATTTCGTCTTCCGAGTGGAACGGACTATAGCAAATAATGCTAGTTGGAAAGCGTGTCATCAAGACGTTTTTAAAAAGCGTTAATGTAAGGGCAAGGCCATGGTGAACAAACTGAAGTGATGTCACCTGCCACTCGTAGTCGAAGTTGTTGCGCTTGATACAGGGACAGTGCTACTCATGTTAAACTGGACAACAGAGCCGTTAGAGTTGACATGGTAATTAATTTGTGCAAGAGTTGGTGTAGGAATTCAGTTAATATGAATGAATAAAGTTAATCATAAGGGTGTGCAGTCAAGCACCCACAGGCATGCAAAAAGGTAGTGAATGACCACTTCGTGCTTCGAAGATGTGACATCTCGTGCTGTGAGTCAACCTGTGATGAAGTTCACAAAGTTACTTTGTAACATCTGTTTAAACCCCCTTCTTCATTTCGCTTTGGTAATCTTGCAGTGGTCTACCAACCTCTCCCTTGCCTGTCGGGATACAGAGGCTCACCAGTGGCTAGTGCAATTCCCCATGGGATATCGCTATACAGTAGCCTTAACAAGCGAAAGAAAGAGAACGGAAGAGAACAGTGCTGTAAACGATTGAATTCTGTCTGTCAGTGCAGAAGTTAATATTGACCCTGGCCGTTGATAAGCTCACATAAATGAAGGACCTAATTGCTACCACTGACCTCTTACCGCTGGCTGGTAACGTCTCAAGAGAGGAACTGATAAGCACGTATCAATTTCGATAAAAGTGATATTGGCTTAGGTCGGAAGGTGTCACTAAGATTAGCATAGCTTGAGTATAACCATGAATCAGAGTCCGTCGCGCAGATAAGACCTTTGGTTGCGTCAGAATTCCGACACCCCATGAAACTCTTAAATGTCTACTACGTGATTTACCAAACCTATCGAATCTTAATCACCACAATGCACAGTGCCAACTAAGCAGAAGGTCGCCTAGCGCTTTTAAACGTCAACAACGCACAGGTTATTTGTATGAGCTGAACGGTGGAACACATCCATTAAGAATCATAATTCAAATGTGTTTGGGTGACAACCCACAAGCTGAGTCGACGGAATGCTTCAAAATGTTTGTACTGCACATACATGCGCTGAGTACTCTACCATAGTGCATCTGGTAGTTACGTGATACCTTCACTGATTACCTTATCACCAATGGATAGGGCACACAGTCAGGGTGGACTCATCGAACTCCGGAAGGTGTAGCTCCTCTTGGGCATACAGCTTAAAGTTTGGGTTATGTCGTAGCACTGGAAAAGTGAACTGTTCAAAATCGAATCCCAATCGTAGGCATAATTCGGTGTAAAACGGAGGGTTCTTGTGTCAGCTATCGCAGTTGCTGTCCGTGCCTGTTGCCATTACTGGTACTGGTAAATACAAACGGTGCCGATAACTAATCAGGAAATTGCGGCTTAATGGAAAAGGTTTAGCACCGATCAGTTTAATGGGACCAGGCCACCAACAGGGAACCTAACCATAAGCCATTCGTCGCTGCCTCATCTGATTATTCAGTTAGTATGTAGAACGGGATATAATTAAAGAGAATCAAAAGGTTTGCATGCGCGATCGCTCGCGTCCAACTTTGAGCACTTTTTTCTGATCGGTGTTCTATCGAAAACGCTTGTGTAATTTATTTGTCCTTCTGGCTTAAGGATTTATTTATGCTTGAAAGTGGCAACATGCAAACATGTAGGTTGCGAACTGGGTGAAATGCTCCACATTGGCCTTTTAGTGAAAGTGATGAGTTGAACATAGATTACTTTTCTCCTGCTTAGTCAAAGTGATGTGCTCACTTGGAAACACTTCAAAATGACCCGATTGATGACGGTGTGCTGCTTTCAGCTGAGTTACGTTTCACTGATCCGGAACTTATTCCCACTCGGGGGCATAAAGCCTATTTCGAATTGTCTATGGAGTAAGATGCATTGGGATAATGACCAAGTGACAAACTGAAGGAGGCAGAGGTTAATGCCCGAATAGGTTCCATGGTAGTGTGAAAAAGACGTTGACGAGCGCAAAGCTGTCCTACTCAGTGGGCCAAAAAGAGCGAGTCGACCGGTCTACAGGATGCCCTCGCACCGTGTGCGAGTGGCTAAATGTCCTTATAATCGATGGCAGGTGTCCGCTACCGGGCTCAAAAACCCGAACATGTATGTCTTATTTGTGTCGGCAGTGGGAAATTCATCCTTAGGCCATCGACCATTAAGATAAGCTGTCGCGCTACTAACGTATGTCACAAGTTAAGCACATGATGGGCGTGCCAGAACCCAATCACGGCTTCATAACCGACGTAATATGTGTTGCCCGTAGGGCTCGAGAGCCTGTTAATCAAGACATCAGCCACTAACAACTGCATCCCAGGTTTCGCTCCCACCCTCGGCTATCTCCAGCGGAGGAGTCTGCGCAACGACGAACCTGGCCTTGGGTTGCAACCTTGAAAGCCAGAGACAGCGAAGTGATTTCCAATTAAGATGTGGTTTGAGTGATCGGATAGGTTGTGGTCTTATTCAAATGGGGGTTGAAGATCGCAATCACAGCAAGTGGTTTGTATTTCAAGCCCCGGTTGTGAATCACACACTTCGTTCCACAACCTTTGGCAAATCTGCAATGGTGCCACGGGCACCAATTCCAGTGACACCTGATGCTGACAGGCTGGAATGTTAAGAAGGGCCGGTTCGGCATTTGGCTGATCTCTCGTTCCTTTTGTAAGCGCGATGTTAATTTTCTACGGATAGGCAGAGTAACCCCCAGTGTGTCGAACTTTCTGCCCATCCGCTTCTAAGTCATTGTCAACCACGGGAATAACGAGCGCGCTTGTCCTACCGTCATATAAATGAACGGTTAACGGTATGAAGGTGCGCAACGAATCCCCAAGCCAGTAGACAACATACACTATAGATATGATTGAGAACGGTCATATTCTGATCGTCGCCGTTGGGCTGAGTCAAAATTGCTTGTTTTTTAAGCTGCCTTGGAAATCCTCAACCAAGCGGGTCGCCAACTGCATCGATCGCTGCAGGTTTCTTTTGGCAGTGACATGCATTCATGGAGTTCATTGGTCGCATGTGACACAGTGTGGCACTGTTCACTCTGCGCCCCTTCGTGCCACACAGCGAATTTCCGTGGATGCTGTCTTCATAAAACTAAATCGATCACTGTTAATGGGGCGAACTTCCGGTGCACATGTCCCGAATGAGAGCATCAGGAGTGGGAAGTGGGCCACACTCGTAATCTTGCTGACCCCGTTTTCTCCAGTAACGTATACCAGTTGGGCAGAAAGAGTGGGAATCTTCTCCCATGTTGGGAAAACTCATTTCACATACTGTGTGTTCCCGTGTACATATGCTTCGCTGTAGCTTAACATATATTTTTGAGTTTAACTGGATACAGAGCTACTTGAAATTGCGGTTTAATTTGACTGGTCAGCTACATGGCTGGCTTCGACTAGCTCTTTTCTTCGTCGGGGTATGCGTTCGGGTGTGATGGCCTAATTCAGTAAAACCACATTCATTCCGGTAGGATATACAATCCAACCTGCCATGTCGACCACCTGTCCAAAGCAACTAGTTTTTGTCGGTCCGACCCGAATGAAATAAGCCATGGGTTATCTCCGACCAACCGAGGAGCAAGCAAAAACAGGGGAAAACACCCTGCCAGAGCTTCTCCCATAAGCACTCAAATCTCAGTAGGTCTGAAGCGACCACTACAAGAATGTAGAAATATGCAGCTAGACCAACTCCAAAATAGTGTACGTCCTCAAGCTTCTGCATGCAACACTGACACTGTTGTCGGGATAAGTCGAAGAGAACCGGCCCAATATTACCCACAATGTCTCTGACTGCTTTTCCAAATCCCGCGACGTCAACCTGGCAAAACCCTTATGTGTGCGACACCGAAATAGCAAACAAAATGGTGGTAGGCCACACGGACTTAAGGGTAAGATGGTGCAACCCCTGTCTACCTCAAATCAAAATTCACCCACCACCGCCCCCTGTATTACTCAATTGGCAACAATACAATCTGAATAAAAACGATTTTGTGGACTTCAGCATCCCCCACCCCTGTATAGTACGGATGTAAGTCCTTTTTTAGACTATCGTACACCACCACTTTCTCCCCCACCAATCCAGCCCCTATCACTTGCGATTATGAATCAGAAAATTAGCAAACTACTGGAGTAGGTACTTCATTCAATCCAGTACGATGTAGAGCTCAGTGTGCCTCAGCTACCTCACAACACACAGATTTTAGATACAATGACGAAGAAACCAACATTACCCACCACTTTCCTTCTAATTTAACAATGTTTTTCAAATCTATCGTCATTAACATTCGTTCCCTTTTAGCTAAATTAGATCTACTTACTACACTTATGGTTATGAGATCCCCCGATATTACTTTTATCACTGAAACTTGGTGCACGTCAGAAATGCGTGATTCTCAGCTTAACATCTTAGGCTATAAACGTTTTCGCAAGGATGGCTCACACAAACGTGGTGGTGGCTGTGCCATATATCTTCTAAAGAACCTGACTGCAATTCCCGCAAATAAACCTGTGCTAAAGGACTTAGAAGATACACTATGGCTAGTGATCCCTTCTACTGATCTGCTAGTGGGTTATATCTATCGGCCGCCCCAAACTACTCAATGTGAAACCCAAAAGCTAATCTATATGACCATTGCTGCTTCCAGCACCACATACAAATCCAAACTTATGTGTAGAGATTTCAACCTACCACACGTTAACTGGATGTCACATACACTCAGAAACACTGCGGGGATTGAAGAAATCATCTCTTGTATTCACCTCAATGGCTGGACCTAGCATGTTAGAGAGCCAACCAGAAGTGCCACTACCTTAGACCTTGTATTCACAACGGGAATCGCTTACGCTTATACATTCATTGATAATCCATTATCTGGCTGTGATCACAACACGGTGTTTTGTGATAGCACCATAGATTCAATTAAACGACTAAGTAAAATGCTAAAACCCATTCGCAACCTCCATCTTGTGGACTGGAACTCATTTAATGAACTTAACAGCAGCATGAATTGGAATACTTCATTCGTAACTCACAACCCTACAGTGACTACAAATGCGTTTATTAACAATATTGCCCTTGATGTGGATCTACTGGCACCTACTGTATGGAGAAATACCCATGAACATAGTGGTGAACTCAAGCTTCTGCACAAAGCCAAAACCAAACTAAAGAAACTCAAATCGCTATATCGCAAAAACAACAGCTTCGCAACATTGCTACAAATACACGAGAATCTACTACATTTACAACGTCTAACCCAAAAGGCCAAAATCAAAGAAGAAAGTCGGGTACACAGAAATCCTGAGAAAGTACGTACATTGATGCAACAAGTTAAAAGAAGGAACTCTAAATCCCCTCAGGAAATTGAAACGTTGGCTCTAGACGATGATTCAATAATGCGCGACATCTCCTATAAACGCGAGGCTATCAACATTAGTTTTGCCTCCTGTTTTGTCCCCAACACACAGCCATTTCATCCTCCACTTCCAAAAAGAACGACCGAACTATGCTGTAATATCTCTGTGACGTTAAGTGAGGTGCAAAGTGCCATCGTATCCATAAAACCATAAACTCGTCCAGGCCCAGATGGCATCTCCCCAAAGGTTATAAAACTCGGAGGAAGAAACCTCGCTCTACTGTTAATAAACGTCTTCACATTTTCTCTCACTACCGCCTGCTTTCCAACTCAATGGAAGCAATCCATTAAAATGCCTAAGCACAAGGGTGGCCCGAGAAGTCGTGTCAATTTAGCGCCGAATAAATCACACCTCTGCTGCTTCTAAAGCCCTAGAGAGAATAGTCAAGAACATTGTTCGATATCTTACAAGACTGAATCTGATCAACCCATCACAGCATGGCTTTCTCTCAAAAAGCTCCTGCGTCACCTGCCAGCTATAATTTCTCGGCCACGTCAAGACTATGATTAACAGAGGAATGGCCATTATTATAATTCTGTTGGACATGAAAAAGGCGTTCGACCGCGTGCCGCACAAGCCACTGATGTCTGTTCTAGCGTCATATGGAATTAGAAATCCTCCCCTTAACTAGTTCGACTGATATCTAAACGGTCGAACTCAGGTAGTTAAAATCGGTCAGCAATATTCTACACCGAAACAAATAACCAGTGGCGTCTTCCAGGGAAGTGTGCTCGGACCACTACTTTTCTAATCTACGTAAACAACATATGTGACCCGATCAAACATGGACACCCATTTCTGTTTGCAGATGACGTCAAACTGGTCTACTCATTTATCCAGACCAACTACAAATGTGCCTGGGAAACATCTGTGAAGACCTATCCGCACTAAATATAGCTAGTGAATGTTTATTAACGAAGTTCTCTGCAGTGAAATCCCAAGTACTCGGGTACAGATGCCGCATCAGAGAAGGCTCTATCACACTTGCGGAAACGTGATCCCAACGTCTGATTCAGTTCGGGACTTAGGAATTAGGTACTCCAACTCTTTCAATTTCTCCGAACATGTGCTTTATCAGGTTGCAAAAGCAAGGCAGTTATGCGGATATATCACCAGAACTTTCTCCCTACCTGAAGCACGACTTGAGTCACTCAAGACAATAGTACGACCGACTCTGGAATACTGTACTATCGTTCACAGCCAATTGAGAAAGAAAGACAGAAGGCTCTGGAAAATGTCCAACGATCATTTACCAAGCTGGTCATGGGGCGCTGCTCAAACCTGAGTTATTATGATCGCTGTCGAAAACTCCAACTGGATCCTCTTTGGCTGAGACGCTAAAGAACAACCTCGTTCTCTTCTACAACATTATAAACCAACGAATTTACGCAGACAGCACCGCACTTGAACTACGAAGACTGCAGTCTACCCCACACGTAATGGCGGCTACTTGATACGCACAAACCTTTCAAGTCATAAAACTCGATCGAATTTCTTCTTAGTGAGATACACTGATCTGTGGAACAAACTACCCCTACAGATACGCATGAGTGTAAGCTAGGTCACATTTCGACATTCCCTTCAGACGTTACTCACTATATCAAATGTGTTGAAGATACTTGACTCACAGCAAACTCTAGAAACCTTGACAGAAGCTGGTTAAAAATCATATGAGCAGATAATGGCTTACAACTAGCTTACACACCACATGTCATTACCTACAATATCAAATCCTGTGTCTGTGCAGCCTAGTATCCCATCCCTTTTATTATCTACTCATGAGACTCACAAACTAGAAAATGATGATACAAACATCTGTAAATTATACATATTAGGTGCTCTGGTTTAGGACCCGAGGAAAAAAATCATGATCCGAAATTCTATTAATAAACTTTTCTTTACTATTATGATTTACGCCGCATAAACCATGAAACTTATTCATTATACAAATGGTCGCTCCCACTTATGGGGCCGTGTGCCATTTGTCGGTAAATATATGAAGTTATTTATTTATTTATTTAATGTGGTTCGACTGTAAGTTGAGTATACCCTTATTCAACTGTTTTATGAGCTAATAACTCGAAGAAGTAAAGTTACTTGACCCTGCTAAGGGTTATTTCTTAACCAACAGGTACTACTAGCTTGCCCAATGGGAGCGAAGAAATGAGACTTCGCTCAAGCAGTTAGCCTTTCTTTGAAACAGTAAACTGCTTTTCTTGCAGTCACGTGAACACACCTAGCTCAAAAAAGCGATATCAGCACGGGGACAGAAATACTATTTGTGACATCTCAGGTCCCTATAAAGGCGTTGGCATATTTATTTACAGTCCATAATAAATGACCTTTATAAGAAACTGAAATTGCAGGCTTGAAGTTAAATAAATATACTTACAGAACAGTATTAAGCGTCAGAAGTGATCCCGATTTCGTTATCTAGCCCCAGCTAATTGAATAAAATTTCCAGGGCGTATGCGCCGGTGATCTATATGGGATGAATGTGCTCGTTCAACAACGCACCATAGCCTTGGACTGGACAGACATAAATACAACCGTGTGCCCGCGGGATTCACTCTCCATCACAAAGTGCTATGGGCCAAAAAGTAAGCTGTAGATGAATCTTCAGTGGTACCAAATTATAGAAAGTTATTACACTTTTTTAATTTACTCATCAGCTATAGGTTACAAAGAAGGTTTACATTACAAAAATTCGAATGCGTTTTTTGTGTAAACTTTATGCTGGCTCCTCTGGATGATGGTATCTGTTGAAGGTTGTCTAGCCAATCTAGCAGTTAGGCGACCCTAAGCCTCATTCCTTTGCTTACTCGCGGTTGGGTCATTTACCGATCGTTCGACAATGAACAATGGCTCCTTATGAGTTAAGATACATGTGCTTCCACGGCCCTACTGATGAGTTTTCATAGATGCAACCATAGGATAAAGATGGCCATTCTTCTGGCAAGAAACCAGACACAAGACTTTATGAGTTTAGATTCAGCTGTTCAGCCCTCAGTGTTGTTTTACAATACACATAAGGGACGGCGAATAAAGTCATATTTTGTCACCGAAAAAAGAGCAGGTGAATAATGTTAGGTGGCAAAATGCAGGAGACGGAGTGTGTTTTCAAGGCTCCACGCTGAAAATAGCGGTTAGGTGAGTGCGTTTCAGAAACGAAGTAAGAGCAGAAAACATTTTCTGGGGCACTCTAGGCTATTGCACTTCCTCGGAATTATTAAGAAGTTGCATGCACACAGTTGGGTAGGAACAGGTGGGTCGGAATTAGGTCGCCTGCTAAACAACGATTCGGACCAATAAATACTCCCAATCTGAATTGCTGAACTCACACTTAATGGCACGTGACGCCAACCGGTGAACCCAGGCATCCTGCTAGCAAAAAAGCTACGAATGACGAAAGGGCTGGCTACTTTGTGTAACTAGCTCAACAAAAAAGCGATTGCTCAAATGCTGAATGAAATCGGTAGTAGCCAGTGTGCTTCTAAACCACACAGATACATGACCAGATGGGGCATGGAGGTGCGGGTGAAACACCTCGAGGGACTACCCCGCATGGAAGCAGGACCACGGGAGACGGTTCCACGAATGACCGTATTAGTTCACTTGTTCTTTCTTACCCTAGTTCTTTCTGCAGGGAATTTGTTATGCTCCTGGTTCCTAGTTATTTCATCTCTACAGTCCTACTGTCTTACTGATATTTCCCATTTACTTATTCCTTGACCATAGCCTCGATTTTAGTTGTGGTGCATTTCCTCTATATCTCTACACCAACAATCGGATAACTGTTGCACATTTTACTAATCACCTTGTCTTTGGCATCTTCTACAAGACTACGATGCACTGAATACATACTGACTGCAGTGAATAGGCGTTTATTTCATTGTCTACTGATCTGTTTAATTCGCCATTTTCAACATTATCTTTATCGTACCTAGTCACGCACGACCTAAACCTCCGCATACAAGGGAAGACTGAAAGGAGTGCAACTGAGTTCACTCAGCATCGCAACCATCTGGCAGCCGAAAACACCACTTTATTAGTTCAACTACATAATTAGACCAAGGAATGTCTAGACATCACGCTGTGCCTTAACTCCCTACGCTGTGAATACTGTCTATATTATTCTGATAATGCAACTAGAGTTGATCTACTGGCGTTAGCTTAATATAGTCTTTTCCTTATTTTCGCAACTCCCTAACTTGCTAATCACAAATAGCTCCAACTGTAATACTCCAGTCTATTAAATAAGATTGTGTATTACTCGTCTGATTTTATTGGGACTCTAATCGCTTCATCCTTTTCATAATCCCTCCCACCCCATCAAACCACCGTCATCATGGCACCACCAAGCTGCACCGAAAACAACCAGATGAGAATGCCAGCTTATTGGCAGCGTACGGCGACAAAAATCCTAAATGAAAATATTCGCAAAAACATTCCTATGTTAAACCGGGTAAAAATCCAAGCCATTGACAGCCTCACATGCCTGAACATGTTGCAATGTAAATATGATTTAATGCTTTGTGTGTTTGATTTTTCGGTACCACGAGAAATATGCCTTATTGTTATTATTATTATTATTATTCTAGCTTCTGTATTATAGGGTGTATTTGAGGGCTCCGCGTAAGTGAAACGCCGATAAACTGAAACCTTGTTTTAGTCAGGGCTATTATGTTTAAATTCGTATTCCATGTGAGGAAGAAGGTAGACGAGTAGTGGTTAGAGGAAAGCATAGAAGTTCGGCTGTTCGAACGCTGTGTTCATGATTTTGACGTGTGGATTGCCCGGTTTAGACGGTTTTACTGGTAGCATTGAATGACCCAGTCTGTCCTATATCACTTTCGTCTGAAAAGCTCTGCAACGCATGTGTACTGGGTTTGGCATGCACGTAGTAATGTGCGGAATAGTCAATACACTATATTTCTTCACTTTAAACTGCAGAAGGTTTCCCATTATCAACTGATGTCGATCAGTCATTAAAGAACTGTCCCGCCAAACCTTGAGGCCACCGGTGAAAAGTAAGAAATTTGAAGCCATTTTCGCGTGATCATTGATAATTACCATTGATTAATGTAGTTCCAACACTCAGTCATGAAGCGCACAATATTCGACTTATATAAGATCAGCTGAAGCCTTCAGCTCTATTCAGCAGCCTAATTTAAATTAGGAACTTAACGAGGCAACCTACGACAGGATCACTGAATCAGTGAGGCTGGACATTAGAAAGTAGCATCCGATAATCCACATTGGATTTCCGGATAGCCCCCATCAATGTGACTTCCAGTATCGACCGACTCATCGCAACTGCTTCGCGCGGTTAACAGATTCGTGGTACACCAGTTCCGTCGGCGGAACCCATGCTGCTCTGGAGTAAAAATGTAGCAGTCTTCCAACTACTTTAACAACACATGGAAAACGTTGGCTTCTAGGACCGTGGAAGCACGAAGAGAATAGTTACTCGAGGGTTTTTTTGTGAATTGCAGTGATTACTCTGAGCATTCACAGTTTAGGGACCTGGCTCTGACCTAAACACTACTGAAAGGGCTAAGTCAAGGTTTCAACTTGTCTCGCTACAACTTCTACCATCTTTAAACCAAATGTGTCTACTCCAGGGAAATCGTGCGCGCACAGAGGGTGCAAGCTGTTAGTACCTTTCCTGGCAGTAATTTTCAGGCAACACCTTAGTTATCATATCCTGCTAAGAAGAGAGCACCAGCAGCTATAGAAGGCAATCCCTACCTAACTTTACTTAGTTATTCTGTCCACGAAACCCAGCTTTAACCCGTATTTCATTCATTGGGTTGTAGAGAGCAGGGGAGATTAGTTGTCAGCTCCATCGATTCCTATTCATTGTCGGATAGCTGCATGTCGTAGTGTGATAACATTCTGGCGACAGTAATCACCTTCAACTCCTTACTCTTCGCTGATGATCTCAGGATATGGCGAGCCACTAGAACAACCGGCGACAATGCAGCACCTCAGGATGATCTTGACAGGGTCTACGAATGGTCGACTCAGAACCTGCTTAAGTTCAACGCTACAAACTGCAAGGTGTTGAGCATACGCCAAAAAGCAACTTGCGAATACAGACTGGGGGATCAAATATTGCAGCGCACTTCAACGGAATCCGATCTAGGAGTGGTAGTACAGGAAGATCTGGGCTGTTCCCGTCAGGCCGAGAAAGCCTCCAGCAAAGCTACCCAAAACCTTGGCCTTTTGCAGAGAGCATTCGGGCGCTTCGATCCTTCCATCTTTTCTCAGATGCTCAACGCCTACATTCGGCCTCACTCTGAGTACGCCATCCACGCCTGGCAGCCATGACAAAAGCAAGACCTTACCGCTCTGGAACTGCCACAACGAAGGGCGACTAAGAACGTGAAGGACCTGTTTCATCTCCCTTACCGATTGAGGCTGAAAACCCTCGGGGTCTACAGTGGACAATATCGACGCCTGCGTGGTGACTTGATAATGACTTATATGATCCTGAGGAATCCAAACCATTGTTGTCGTCACCTACTTAAGCTGAATAGCAATACAACACTCAGAGGACACCATCTAAAGCTGGCCACACAATACAGCCGGTTGGAATGCCGCCGGAATTTCTTTTCCCTTCGTGTGTGTCAACACTGGAAAGCTCTTCCCACATACGTTGTTTCTTCCCCCACGCTAGTGGTATTCAAAAGACGTCTGGATGATTCGCTTATCCATCTACGTTACGCTATATAGTCAGAGATGTCCACGTCAAACAAAGGCGAAAAAAACGGTGCTCATTCTCAGCTTTTATGCTTCACTATTTACACACTGCTGTTGTGGAATATAGTTTCGGATATATTACAACTGCATTCATCAAGTTACCTCAGTCCAAGGAAGCGGCGCACGAGTAGGCGGTGGTCGTTTCTCTTGTTCTTAAGACATGCCTTCCCCATATTACTTCCCGTATTACTCTACAGTAACAATTCAGTACACATTCTACAACGCTTATATGAATAAGGGGCACTTGAATTCACTAGACGCTTAAATTGGCGATTTGCACTTATGTTTACTTTCACTTCAACCATCCTACGGGACTTGTAAAACAATCGCTTTTTTACCTGTAATATATCATTGTTCATTGTTCATTGTTCCATGGCTGGTCACAGTTGCGGCGGGAGCAGCAGGATACATAGCTTCTATTCCTTCCATGGACTCTTACACAATAAAAGGGGGTTTCATCAACGCATTTGCTTGCTGAGTACGTGTCTCAGCCATTTTGTTTCAATTTAGTTACATCGGATAGCTTAAGAGGATGAATAATGAGGGCAGTTTGCATGCGCGTCAGTTAGCAGAGATGTGCGTTGCTTTTGCGGTTTGAACACAATTATGCTGTCGGTATCCAGAGGTGATCGTCTGGAAAACTTTCAATTCAAGCTATCCCTGTGAATGGTTTTAACTTGCCCTGATCTGAAACACACTATCCGCGGCCATCATTGTCAACGTCTGTTATCTTCCGAGCTAGGTGGATTGCGTCCCAAACGCAATCTCTTAAACACTGGCTTCCATCATGCCCCATACTTTATGAGTTATGCCTACAAAAGTGATTTAGAATAAGCACTTTTGAATTTCTTCATACACACATTTACATATCAAAGTATTATCAAGTAGGACAGTGCCCTGCTTGGTGATGAACCGGCCTTGTCGCCATCTTTAGGAGAACGCCATAGTCCTGGAATTTTCGGCAATGCTGACTAACGGCGTGGTAATTGTGACCGGTTTCGTGCAAATGGGCCAATCAGATAGAGAACGGGTATGTTTTGTAATGCTTGATCCCGTCGCACAGCGAAGTTAAAGCCATACAACACTTTTGGAACGCTGAATTCAGCAGATTCTGTTTGATTATTTATTATGAGCGCAAGTGGGTCTACGGAAGTGTGGCAGTAAACAAAATCTAGCTTACTATGGGCATAACTCAGAGCTTATAAAATTGGTGCCTCACTGGTGTATATTACTGCCCACACACAGCGGCCGCTTATCACGTATTGTTACCAGAGTCCAGCAAGCACAAGCTGTACGGAATTTGCCGTTGGATGCGTCAGCTATTCTCCAAATCTTTTGACTCTTTGCAAACAAGACACAAGCGGACCGAAGGAGTTCAGGTATTTCGTTGGTGTGGAGCATAAAAGAGAGCCCCGGTATTGTGCCTTGGGGTAGCTCACTAATGGAAGTGTACCAGTAGCTCAGCTTGTTATCCACCTGTAGCTTCTTCTTTCACCCAGTAAGGAAGTTGTTGATCCAGTGGTGCAATAAGCCATCACCGTCGCACATTCCCAACTTGTCGAGCAGGACCTAATGGTTTACCGTCGAGTGGGTTACTGAAGTCAATGTAGATCACGTTAAACGACTTTTCCCTGTTCAATGCGCGCAACTATTCATACCCGGTCAACAGCAGTTTGGTGACACAGCAGTAAACCTCCAAGAAACCGCACTGTGTCGGCTTACGTAGGTTTTTGACTCCAGCAGCTGCGAACGCTTCTTCACGATCTCCTCTAGCACCTTGGGCAAAGCGCAGGTCAGACAGGTCGGCCGGTAATTGTCCACCTTGCTTGGGTTACTTCCCTTCGGAATCAGATTCACTATCCAGCATTTTCAGTCGCTCGGCAATGTACCTACGGACAGCGACCTGCTGAACGGAGGGCGAGATGATGACCGACGACTATGTGAGAAACCACGTATAGGGTCCATTGAGACCGGCTGGATTCGTGCCGTCAATCTCGAAGCGTAGATTACAGACTTCTTTCATATTTCGTGAAGGCCGATAGAAGACATAGGTTGCGATATGTCAACAGGAAGACTTCCACTCCCTTAAGTAATGGTGTGACACCTGGATGAGTAAGTTCTCAGTGGAAAAATCTAACATCATGTATCGCGGCTGTTCGATACCCGAGGGATCAGTTACACTCAATGGCAAACACCTTTGTGTACAGTTGTCTACCCGCGACCTCGGAATCAGATATTCTTGCACCTACATCTTTTCTGAACAAGTGGAATACCTGCTGGCTAGGTCCAGAAAAACGATAGCTACTATATTACATAAGATACTAACCCTAGCCGGAGTAGGACTATTCAAAATCCTCACTCGCTGCAATTTTAAATACTGCAGCATGAGGAACTCTGGCAAAGTATCCCTGAAAAGCCTTCAAAGGTCATTTACCAAACGTCTGCTAGGCAAAACATCTACTATGAACTATCGCGAGTGCTGCCAACAATTCCGGCTCGATCCACTTTCGCTAGGAAGAATGAGTCATAACCTAATGCTTCTGTAAAACATGGTTCAAAACCCCCACTGCTATTTGCCCTCCGTAGAATTACTACATAGTTCGACGAGTGCACTACGCAATAAGTTTACCCTGAGTGTAGCTAGGTGCAGGGTAAATCTGCGGTCTGACTTTTTCCTTATCAGACATGTTGTCCTGTGAAATAAGCTCCCAGGCGCAATCCCATCGTGTGAGAGCGCAACGGTCTTTCGCGTTACGCTTATCAAGTACCTGGATTGGAACACGATTATGACCCTGTTCTCTTGGAAGAGATCACTTGATGATTTGTACCAAGAACAACCAGACAAAATCTAACGAGTAAAAAAACTTGCATACTGTATGACACACCCCTAGTGTTGTTATCATACCATATTTCAACTACTGCACATTGTGTCGAAACACACCTGTGAGTTAATCTAAACCGTTGAAACAGCAAAAACAGGGAAACTCACATAAATGTTTACCATTCATGCATGAGCATGAGGTATTCTGTAAAATGTGATCTGTGTCACATTTGGCCAGAGTCGCCCACTCAATACGAGATATGCCTATAATAATAATAATAATAATAATAATAATAATAATTAACAGTTCGATTGTTTTCTTCAGTCTCAAACACAATACGATCAGAAGCACACAAACGATTATGTACATGGAAAAACTAGCAACACCAATCAAAATATCACAATCATGACGAAGGCAATTTAAGTAACTTGATGCCTTCATGAGTAGGGGATTTTGATGTAATTGAGGTTCATCGTAGCCAGTTTCCAAATCAGACAGTCTTCCACTTGCACGGAAAAGCACTAGACTGCAGTTTCAGCCTGTTTGGCACCGTCAGTAGCGCGCGTCCATCGGATCCATCAGAATTCGATCCCATGACCACCAGCGGCTTGAACCGCCAGTCAGCAGCTTATGCCTCTGGGCCACGGGGGACAGCTTCGGACCGTCGTGATTTACCAGCTAACTGCGATATAGCGCGTCTTATCCTCCACTGCCATGCAAGTTACGAACGTTGCTGAGGACAGGGTTGGCCCGGAAAGACACGACGTCCACTAACAGTAGCCCTGAGAGTTTCTAAATGCTATGTCGTTCATAGCACATAAGGACTTTTATCAGGTGACGACAGTTGACGCAAACAATGTGTCATTTGGTCTGTAACTGAACGTGTACCACAAAACAGGCTGGGATCGGATGTAACTTGAAACTCCTAACGACATCATACTGGGTCACGGTGAACTTCAAGCTAGCCGTATCAGTGGATCAGTTGTCAGCTTAACCACTAGACATTTCGAAATACGTCCCAAATCCATCTATTATTTAATCACTGTTTTTCCAGCGACTATACACTTATGTAGAAAACGAACCGTCCTTCAGTATCCAGTGTCAGTTAGTCTAGAAACACGTGCTGTTCCGACGATTGAAGTTGTTTCATAGAAATGCTCCTCAGAAGCGTATAGCTCAATAGCAGCACGGCTACAGTCGAGGTATAGAGCTAGGTTTCCTAATAGTTGCTTCCACGATTATGCTGTAGATGAGTTATTAAATACATCGTTCGTTAAAGATGATTTCCGAACCATGAAACTCGATTGAATCCTCGTCACCCTTTGTCGGACATTGGATCCAGTAGCAGGCCTACTACTTTTTGCCTGGCGTAAAATTAGTTCATCACGGTGTAATCCCCACACTCTCTATGGTATCATCACAAAAGCACTATATTCTACTAGTCCGTCTGATGTGTACTTTGATAGTAATGGTCAAGTATACAGGTAGGAAGGTGGGCGTGACCAACTATTTTTGTAGATAATACCGTTTCTAGTGCCAGATGCTAAGTGACAGCAGCAACGATAGCAAGCAAATTGAGATTGCGTGTCGCCATCCAAGCCACACGGCGGGTGCTTGAAAAACCAGGCAACTAAAATAACATGCAAACATTTCGCAACGGTCAGTGGTCAATGGCATATTGCGAATAGAAGAAGATGTGGCTCGACATGTCCCGCCGGATGATCGGTTAGGGCTGTGCAAAATGAAGGCAAAAACGGCAATACGAAATAGTGAACAACTGCAAATTGCGAACTTGCCGATTACAGCGTTCCCGTCCTTTTTATGCACTGTCTGACCTCATCGTCTGTGGTTTCCGGGAAAAAATGAAGGTGGGTTGGTTTGTTTTTGTTTTTTCTACTGTTTGGATGGGTCGTTCGGAATATGTGATATGGTGTAGTGTGGCCAGTGCACTGTCGACAGGTGCTTTGAACACGGCCAACGTGGGGGCTGAAATACCTTCTGAGAGAGTACTCCACGTGTGGCAAACGTGCAGCGCGAAGAAGTTTCTTCGACACTTCAAACGACTGCATTGTTCTGTCAATCGTAATGATGACCTCTCAGGTTGTCGTTGTGACTCAGCTTCAATAAGTGATGGCAACGGTGATTAGTCTTGTTTAGTATTTGCTAAACCATGATTAGGTCACCACACAAACGGCAATAACGTGTAGTGAAAATGTCAAGCCCTCTGAGGCGCTGTTCTTATGACAAGTGGCATAGCCCCTTAACGTTTTTGGTCGCCCAACGTTGTGGAAGATCCAAGGCCGTGAGATTTCGCTTTAGCCATGGATGGCATACTTGGATTGAATATTCTACATGCGAGAGTACGTAAGCGGGAAGTATTTGGCGGAAAATCGACGGTTCGAATTGACCGAAAGCTCTCCGTAAAAGCCCCACTGTTTAGATACCCTTCGTCGATGCTTTCTGGACTGCTCAGCACAGCCGACATCTTCCTGGACCAAGACACCAAGATCCTATTCGAGAGAACAGTGTTGCAGATCCTGGTCCCGCAGCTTATGTGTGTGAACCCTTCGGTGTTGTAAATGGATCACTCGACATTTAACCACATTAAAGAAAAAGCGATTTTAGTCCGACCATCCAGTAATCTTGTCAAGGTTGATTTGCAGCTGGTTACGGTCTTCTGGAGCGCTGATCGCTCGCCAAACTTTGATGTCATCGGCGTAGAGTAAACAGTTTGACTTAGTTTGACTCAGTAGATCGTTTATGAATACCAAGAATAGACCGGACCCTAATACTGAATCTTGTGGCACTGCACATTCTACGTGTGTTGGGTATGTACTGGATTCACCTACTCTCACCCCCAGACGCCTGTGCGAGAGAAAATGGCAGATTCACCCGAGCAGAGGGCCCCCAATGCCACGTCCTTGAAGTGTGACGAGAAAGATACGATGGTCCGACCTGTCGAATGCCTTAGAAAAACCAAGGCAAGCCACATCAAATCTTTCACCAGCATCCACTCTTTCGGTCCACCTGTCTCGTTCTAACAATGGGTTGGTCATGCACGGGCGATTCTGGCGCAAGCCGTGTTGCTGCTGCGCAATGTAACCAAAGCCGTTCAGATAAGAAATCAGTGCGTCGGCAATGCCAGTCTCCATAACTTTTGAAAGTACTGGCAGTAGATTCACTGATTCATAATTAGCTAGGTCGAAACGACTACCACCTTTGTAAATGGGAGTTAATGTTCCGTGTTTTCGCATTGCAGGAATGTGCCCCGGGTCAAAGCCGTGCTAGAACAGCCGCGCCAAATGTTCAGCCAAAGTGGTAGCCGCCACAGCAAGCACCTTTGGGCGGATGTCGTCAATTCCTGGGTAGGCGTGCAGGCGCATGGATAGCAGCTTACCCATCATGATGTCTGCCGAAAGATTTTATGAGTCCGGGTGTGGACATCATAGGTACCAAGTATTCAGGAGACCACGGGACGCAATGAAACCTTGATGCATTTTGTTGTTGCAGAAGGTTGGAAGCTTCTTCAACCGTCCGAGTTAGACCATCCTTTTTTTAAGAGAGGGAAATCCACTTTCACCTTGCGGAGGCTGTTCACCTGCTTGTACAGAAGCTTAGGATTTGAAGATACTCGCTCGGCTAAAGCATGTTGATAAGCTGCTTTGTCCTCATGCACTAATTGGGTACAGTGGTTAAGGTGGACAAAATACGCCTTCCAGGTACTCGGAATCGGATCCGCTTTGTGGGTATAACGCGCCACATTGCGCATCACCATGCGTTTGCGTCACTGTTATTTCACGCACCAGGCTCCGATGGCTAGGCCACGTGTTACGCATGCCAGCCCATCGACTCCCGCGACTTGCGTTGTTTGCGCGCCGGGGGGTGGATGGAAGAAGAGGAGGGGCGTCCAAGCGATGTCTTGGTCCAGAGGAATGAAGGCCCTCACTTCTGAGCTGGTCTCGGTTGGAGTGTCTCGGCTCCCTGGTTGGGGTCCGAAAGACGATGAACACGTTTGGTTGGACACACTTGCTGATATGGCTAGGAGCCGACCTCAGTGGCGTTCGTGCTGTGAGTTTCTTTGTCCCACCCCATCCCTTTTAGCCTCCCCTCCAACCACGGTCTCATTATTTAACTTTATATAATTTCGCACAGTAATTTTGTTGATGCATAGTAGCCGGCTGGTAGCTTACCGGAACGATGCTCATCCGTTACCGGTAGCTCAGCCGCTTTGCCCCAGTTGAGTTCTTTTTTCTCTTTTTTCTGTGTATTGCAGCACAGTAGCTGAGGTGTTTCCACCTCTAGCTAACGTGTATTATGATGATGATGATGATGATGATGATGATGATGATGATGATGATGATGATGATGATGATGATGATGATGATGATGATGATGATGATGATGATGATGATGATGATGATGATGATGATGATGATGATGATGATGATGATGATGATGATGATGATGATGATGATGATGATGATGATGATGCGTTTGCGTATCCGACTCCGTATAAACGACGGCATGCTTCTCGAACTGCTAGACTTGGCTTTCCATGCTCCACAAACCAGAGTGGTAAATTTACTGACGAAACGTTCCCAGGCAATAGCAAGTAGGTCCTGGGCTAGGAAACTTAAATCGGTCATTTCAACGAGTCGGGGTAATGTATTGTAACTGGTTACGGTTCGCGTTGTTTGTGTTCGGTCCTCGGGATATTCAGCATAGCAAAGGTACATGAACTGCAACGTCACATGATCACCGCGACCTAGTGGAGTAGCAATTATCACTCTCTCGATCATCACTTCTTCATTAGTGCATATTCGGTCCAATATGGATGACCTATTATTCCCTCTGAAGCTGGTGGGCGAAGTGACGAGGCCATAAAGCGGAAAATCTGAGAAAAGATCTTGTAGGTCTGCTTTGAATTGTTCTGCTGGTGGGGCCTGGGATTCTAAAGCATGTAAGTTGAAAGAGCCTGGCGATTAGAATGTGACTGTACTTTCTGTTTATCGCCTGCCTCAAAGCAGCCACCAAGTTGCAGTCCATCTCAGGTGTAAACGATGGTGTTCGGTAAACAACCACCTCTAGGCCAAGATCGTTCCCTCTCATCTGGAAGCTGCATCGAATGGAGTCAGGTACATCGGTTTCCGAATCGTGTATGAATTCGCACTGCAGGTTCTGGCGAAAGCAGAGGGCTACCCCACCACATTAACTCTCTCGATCATTCTGGACGACGGACATTTCTGCTAGCGTGGTTTCAGCATACGTTACCTCACAGCGCAACCAGGTTTCCGTGGTAGCGATGAGGTCCCAAGCTGCTGACGCGTGTCGAACTCTTAATTCAATTAATTTACTGACTAGCCTTTGGGCATTTGTGTACATGCATGAGAGCTTCTCGGAGACCAAAAGTGTGTTGAGTGGAATGGATGAAGCAAGTGAATTTACGCCGACCGAAGTGAGGTCGGCGGCTACTCGTATTTTTGGATGGGATGCAGACTCATGAGACGAATTTGGTAAATATTCAAGTGCAAGACGCCCCGGATCACGGTGTTCGGCCGTGCTCTGCTGTGTCCCTCCGGATGTTATGGCTACTGTTGAAGCCGTCACCGAGTCAGGTCCTACAGTTGGTGAGTTCATTGTGAGCTGCGCCTCCACTGAGTTGTCATTTGAAGGTGGTAGTGTTCCCGCTGCTTTCAGACAAATCTCGGTTGGCAACCTGTTACGAAATTTAGTCCAGTTCTACAAAAGATTTTGTGCTGTTAGTTCTGATTGCAACACCAGTTTCAGCAGCGTGGGACCGCACGCCTTCTAGTTTGCTGATACAGGGATCCTTGTGCTGGGACCGCGCTTATTCCTGGTGTTTATCAACGACCTGGCAAGAGTCATCTCCTCAAACTTCCTGCTTTTCGCCGATGACGTCAAGATATGGCGGGCGATTAGTAACAAGGCAGATCAGGATCTGCTCCAACATGACCTGGATTGCATTTACGAATGGTCAAAGAGTAACAAGCTTCAATTGAACATGGCTAAGTGCAAAGTGATGCATCTGCGTCACCAGCTGGTGAGCGCCTACAAGATTGGAGACCACACCTTGGCAAAGGTTTCTCATGAGCGGGAGTTCGAAACAAGCAGAGAAGGCGAGGAGAACCGGAAATCAACACTTCGGCCTTCTTCGCAGAGCCTTCGGTCGGTTTGAACCATCAATATTTCCCCAAATGCTTAACGCCTACGTGCGACCTCACTTGGAATATGCTATTCAGGCGTGGCAGCCGTGGCAGAAACATGATCTCATTGCTCTCGAGACTCCTCAACGACGGGCAACCAAGAACGTCAGGGGCCTCTTTCATCTGCCCTATCAGCTTAGACTGAAATCTCTAAGAATGTACAGCAGTCGATATCGGCTTTTGCGGGGGGATCTCATAATGGTTTACCAGATTCTGAAGAACCCAAACCACATTTGCCGTCCGCTGCTGGAACTGAACCCCAACACTAAACTAAGAGGTCACCCTCTGAAACTGACAATTCATTACAGCCGGCTTGAATGCCGTAGAAATTTCTTTTCTCTCCGCGTGTGTGAGCCTTGGAATGCCCTCCCTAATTATGTCGTCTCTGCTCCCAATCTGGCGATATTTAAACAACGTGTTGACGATGCGTTGTCTCACTTACATTTCCTGTTATGACTTGTTAGCCAGGGGCTACAAAACGCAATCAAACGGTTTCTTGCCAAGCGCTCAACCATTGGATTAATAAATTTTTATGTTTAATACGCGAACATCTCCGCTATTTCACATAAGTCTATGGTGAGTCCACCACAACGCTTTTCACTTTATTATGCAATTTATTTTCGCAATAATTTCCATCCCACGGGACTTGTTAAGCGATGCTTTTTTACCCGTAATAAACCATTGTCCATTGTCCATTGTCAACGAGGTGGACACGACATTTTCGAGCGAAAGAGCGTCACGCATGTAGTGTCATTGATCCAGGTCGTGTGCCTGCGGATCATCGGAAGAGGAATCAGTAAGCTCAGGAACACCATGAGCAATCACATTTGTCTTATCTTGACCTTTTCTGTTCCTCTCTCTGTTAGTGGGATCAGCTGCACGTTCTTTCCACAGGATTTCAGGTAGTATGCGCATTCCACTTGAGGCATTTCGGAGTCGATTCGCAGACAGCGGAACGGCCTCTGTCTCATCCGCCGAGTTTAGTGTTACCCGAAGTAACCGGGGTTCACCGTATTGCAATGCGTTTGGGTGACGCGATGCGTTTTTATGTCGTGGGATCAGCATGGACACCGATCGCCGTACAGATGGAACCCCATTGCTTTCGATCATCTTTCAGTCTACCCTTAATGGTATTGGCTTTGGATTCGGGGATATTAGTGCACACAAGGTTTAAGGCACCATGGTTGCGCCTGGTGGTTACTAGTTTTTGAGCCTTAGTTTCCGGTGCTTTTGGTGAATTTGTGTACAGCACTGATGGGAGCCATCCGTGCTGCGACATTTTACTTTTCTCTAGTCCGGCCACCAAAGTTACCGGTGCTATTCCCGGTGTTTGCTTGGCTGCAACCGATGTGTATGTTACCTTGTTCCTCACTATCGCTAGTTGACTGCAGTTTAGGGTTTCCTGTCTAGCGAACAAACTACTAGGTACAGCACACTGTACAGAAGTTGGAGCAGGCAAGCTGCAAACATTGTCTTTATTTATGAGAGAGAAAGAGAAGGGAGATGGTGCTGATTGTGTCCGAGTCGTCGAGGTAATGTTGGGACGCCTGACTGTCTTCTTCGGCCTGAATGGGGACTTTGCGGTGTTATATGCACATACAAGTATAGGTTCGTTTCCTCTCCTATGTGTAACCCTGGCTCACACCACTTGCTCGACTGCTTCTCGCAGTCCTTCACACTTCTTCAGTAGCACAGTTAGACAGCTAACAACTGGGATAGCACTACATACTGGGCAGAACCAAAACGCCTCAGTCGTGTTATCGTACCGTCTCGTTTTTATCGACTCCGCCCCAAGGCATTTTGTGCGATAGATTTTCAAGAAAATGCTGCAAACTAGCCTACTCTTCACCAATTTAACACACAACTCACACTTGCTTTTAACGTGAGACATGTTCGCCGAGGGCGTGCAGTTTTGAGGTCACGCGTTTGTCGGGTGACCAGTTATAGTGCAACTTCCAGCATCAATGATAAGCGTGAGTCACCTTGGCGCGCTCGCTGTCACCAATGTTCCCGTGTAAGCACACGTTGCAGTGCAATTCGGTTGATCGATCGATGTTAAGCCCCACTGATTTGTGAAGTTTAATCGTGGCTTCTACTTTCTACGAAGATTTGGGACTTAGTAAATGAATGCAAACACAACGCTGAGCACAGATTGAGTGATCACAAATTCCTTCACAGATGCGTTGAGAAATACTCGCTTGGAATAAGGTTAGCCTTTTCGGACAGAAGGGCAATGAGCGCAAGGTGAATGAGTTATCCGCTTGTATTCAATCACGGATGACAGTCAAATCCGTTAGTGATGGTTAGGATTTTAGTGGTAGATAACTCCACGTATGATGGATTACTGTGTAGAGCAGGTGAATCCGGTTCGTATGAGCCTACCATGACTACGCTGCGAGAAGATAGAGAGAACACTTAGAGGATTATTCCAAATGATGCGGGAGCACACACAATTACTGCACTGTGCGCTTTTCTCCAAATACCATAATTTTCTAAACATTTTCCAAACTCTACAAGTGTGGTCAATCATGTTTAGGTAGACTCACTGCACTAACGGAATTCTGGTTGGTTGATTATATAAATTACCCCTTGTATCATATGGTAAAAATCTACACGTTGTTATTGGTAGGCGTTCCGAAGGGACGACATTGTGACTTTTTGGTCACCTGACGGTGCATCTACTGGCATTATGATCAAATTCACGTAGAATAGTCCGCAATGAATATGACATATTCGCTTTATAGACAGTGAGAACAAATCAATTGAACGAAGCTTAAGATGCCTGTGCGAATCTACAAGCATTTGGTCGTATAGACCGAGTGGATAATCGCTACTTGTGCAGACACGCTGGTTACCTCCCCTAAGTCACCCACGCCCGTGACAGACGAAGGATGCATGTCACCAGTTCCCATTTCAATCAGATGTTTTGTCAAGCAAATAATTCCATCTGACGGTTTCCTTAGGCTTTGTGACTGACGCTAGTTGCCTACTGTATCAGCTTCTTTACTGCCCAAATGATAACTCAGCCTATTTTCAAGCCAAGCTCAGTAGTGTGATAAGCCTCATTGTCACAGGTACGTTTTGTGCACCCTGTCTTTCTACCCGGTCAATGGACAGATGCGAAAGAAACCAGTTACTGACAAGTCGACGTGGGTGGTCCGACTGTGTGCGTGAACCGGAAAGCCCGAGAACTCCTCACCATATCCCAGTCAGCATGCTGAGTGATGGACAATTATCTGACTAGGCAAGAGTAACCTGGCCAGCGGGTAGCTCAAGAGAAATCAATAAACCGATTAAATATCACTCATACAAAAGAGAGTGAGTTGAGGGTGCGTGTAGGAACATTCGATCGCGAATCAGCTGGTGTACAATGTGGAATACTTTCAGGAGACTATAATAAGCCCTTTTTGCTAGCTTCGCGCTTTTATACTCGATGAAGGCAAATGAGGAAGTAGATAACTCTGCTGATAAAAAATAAAAAATAAAATAAAGTATATTCTCGATGTTGCACGATGTTGACATAAGATTCTATTGAAATTAACCGTGGTCACTGTTGGTTTGCCACTTGACGACTCAGTCCTGTTAAACCAACAAAGGCCCCCCATTGGATATCGGCGTACCCAATAATTGGTACGATCGCGCAGTTCAATGCCCTAGTGATCATAGCCATATCCACCAAGCATTATGTACAGAGTTACATTCCTAGCTCGGCCATCTCTACCTGTTGAGTCCAAACCAGGACTAAACCGTCCATCGTAGAGGGAATAGATGATAGGAAGCCATGCCGAAGCCCTCCACTGGTATGCGAGTTATAGAAACAGAATGAAATAGAGGCATTAAAACCAAAAAGATGATCAAATGCGAGATGAAACGAAACAACATCAACATTGGTTAGTTACTCGCCGAATTTGGTGACTCCAGTGCTTCAGCGTCATGCTACGTATGAGACCCAGGGACGACCTAGACATTTGAGCCTTTTGTCCCACCTATTTATCATTTGCTAAATGCTTACTTACTCGACTTAATTTATACTAATAAGGTATATATTTCTCATGATCCAAGGAACTGTGTCCGAAGCAGAACTGGTCAATATGCACAAAAGTAACCATGCGTGGTTGGTGGCTACCGATTCCGGATCCGACTGGCACTGTGGCCTTCATAGCATAGGCACAAGACCATGTGCCGTTTGCGCTGCACCACCCACAGCTCCATCCACACACACCACACCCAGTGTAAACCAGAAGGAATAAAACCGGTAGGCATGTGGATGGGAGCCAATTTTCATCTTAACAGGACCGGCCAACACTCCTACAACATGCCCAGCAGTAGCATACCTATTTAATTTGGGAACCACATGTACCAGACATACACAAGGCAGTGGCTGGGCTGTGGCCTGTTTTAGACTGGATGCATGGAACCACTTCTTGAGACTAGTACCGCCAAAAGGACTGTACAATACGTCTCTACAAACAACGACCAACTGTCTCCTGGACCTAGTGATCGAGATGGAGGGTGTTAAACAGGTAGGCACCTTATCAACATGCACATCAAGCGTGGCCACACGGGGGATATCAATCAACAGTCAGCAACTGCAATGCAAGAAACTCAACACGCATGCACACGTACAGACCAATTGCAGCTGTGATGTAGCACAAGTGTCACATCGGTCGCGTTATTAGCCTGGGTTAGCAAACGGAAATAATCGGAAGCAGCCTACTTACCAAGCGCTGCGCTTTTGATGATTACCTATTCAACTGACTCGTCGTCTCTTAGATGTTGGACCCGCATGGCCACGCTGGTGACTTACCAAGCCGGCTTGGCTGGGGCACTCGCATCCGCATGTGCTGCATCACCACTTGCGCGACGTCGATGGGCTATCCCATCGGCGCCCATCACTTCCACAACCAACGTTACTTTTCCGCATGCAGTAGTGATCTGTCAGGCACCTGGGCGACTGCCTTCTTGATATCCTCTCGCCATCAGCGCCGAGCTAATGCAATTGCTTCCTAACATCTGCAACCATTATACCTACTGATAAACTCACCATTATCAATTTCTGGCAACATAACTTCGGTCTTCCCACGTGTCGCCTCCCTGCACACAGTTGTTCGTAAAGCAACTGTTTCGGTATCAGAATCGAATCCATGCAGTGAACATGCCCCGTTCACCTAAGATGCCGCAGCAGAAGTATGCAGTCCACTGCACGCATTTCACTGCGGTGCAGCACTTCTGTGTCAGCAAGTTGGTCACCCTAGCCAATGCGCAGAATACGAGGCAGGCAATGTTGTCCAAATCGCTTAAAATATCGGACTTCCTTTCGATAAGGTGTCCACCTTTCACTGCCGTAGAGATGAACGAACAGAAACCTCGACTTGTATGCCATCAGCTTCGTCCCGACACTGAGCTGGTGGTTGTTCCGCACAATATATAACAGCTTACCAAATGCAGCAGCCATCTTCGGACGTGACTGCGTAGCTCGCTCCTCATCTGCAGGTCGGTCGACATTTAACTCACCAAGTAACAAAATCTGCTGATTCCTGAAACGTCATTACCAAACCGGATTTGGGTCAGACACAAGGATTCCGTTTCTGGTGAAGACCAAAACAGACAAAAATTCTTGGTTATGTTTACCATTGCTCCGAATTTGGTCACCGTGGAAGCGAGACTCGTCGTCATGCAGTGCAACTCATCCGCGTTGTGTACTGACAACGCAGTTGTCCGTAAACAGCCACGTACGGATGGTTGCCTCACACACCATAGTTCTTGCCCCAAAACGACGGATGTTCAGCAAATCCCTGTCAAGAAGGTGTTCGATACAGACACTGTAATCACAATCAGCATTAGAAGAACAAGACGTCATTGCATGGAGGTAAATATTAAACAGGGCAGGGGCTAAAATATAGCCTGGCTCCACATCAGAGAAAACAGCAAAGTCATTCGGGGTTTGTTCAATCACCTTCACCCGAATACCACTGTTCAGATATCCAACAAGACTTATAAATTTACGTGGACAACTAAACTTACCTAACGCCAACCACAGTGAATGGTGGTTCACCTTGTCACACGCCTTGGTGCAGTCTACAAAGGGCGAATACAATGACTGGTGTCGATCTCTGCATTCCTCCTTCAACGGACGAGCCGCGAACACCATATTTTATGAGATTGTGGCCCGAAAGGTGTCCGTATGGTTCTTTCGCCACGTTCGGTACAACCACGCGAGCGGTGAGGCGATTGATCAGGATTCGGGCGATTACCCCCACACAAGTCAGCAAGTTGCTACCACGATAACTCGTGGCACATTGCTTACTTCCTTGGTAAAAACGCGGCATTCAGCTCGGCCGGCGTTTCCGCTTCAATCCACTCGCGTTGCAGCAAGTGGTGCAAGGCATTTAGCAAAGCGGTTCCGCTGTGTTTAGACACTTCAGACGGGATCCGGTTGTCTCCCGCACACTTATCGTTTTGCAGCTGAGCAAATGCTCCCTGCTTCTCACCTAGTGGCAGTGTGTCTGCAAGACAGATTTGCATCTTGTTACTGAAGCCCATGTAGCGTACACCACTCTCTGAACGGTTCTACAAGACAGAAGCAAGGTGTTTTCCCCAGATCTGCTTTCCCTCTGTATGCACGAAACGCGTGAAATAGCATTAAGCAGCGTCCTCAGTGGCTGCAGCCTCGGTTCATATACCGCCTTCAAGGAGTCAAAGAATACATTGTGTCGGCGGCGTTCGTGTATCATTCCATCTGCTTCGCCTTCTCCGCCCATCTTGTATTTTTAATGCGACGGAGCTCTTGAGTCAGTCAACATCGAAATCTGCAAAACCAACTCTTCTTCCTCAAGTCACTGGGGTCGGCCACATGTGCAGCGAATGTTCCATTCCTCACCGACACCAACGCGCCAATGGTCGCACTGTTGTCTTCAAACCAATCGGAACACTTAAAGTTTGCGCGCCTGATGGTTTGCTTGACTGCACCTGTCACATGTTCACGGACGTGGTGCCACAGCTCGCGCACTGAGGCTGTGCATTGTACATCAACAAGGCGGGTGGCCATCGCCTTCTCAAGTTCCATTCCCTTATTAGCAGTACCTAGTGAATGAACGTTATATTTCCACCGGTTCATTTCGGAGTGCAACACCTAGATTTACGTAAATATACAGTCGAACCAGCTTTATTACCCACCCGGTTTATAGCCCATTCCGTTGTATTGCCCAATTTTTCAAAATACGATTTCCTTTCTCATAAATATACTAAATTTTCATCGTCTAATTGCCCATTGCGGGGTCGTTCCACCGCTTGATTACCCGCCTGCGTGGGCTGTTTTTGCCGCTTTTTTAAATATATAAATTAAGGTGTACGTTTGTTAGGACATGAGTTGCCATGTAGTGGTCCTATCTCCAGGCAGAGATGAGCGGGTTCGATGTTGATGAGACGTTGGGCACATCAGAGTTGCTGAGTGTGCTCGGTGGCTAAGGAATTGACATGAGCACAGTTTAGGAGGCAGATTGCTGACTTGAGGAGTGTCTGGGAGATACAACGGTGAGACTGGGGTGAGTCCAGTAGAAACTATGCGGGAGACTTTGGCCACATTGTGAGCTGCACGGATGAGTGGAACCTTGGCGGCAGTTTCCGTAGCCAGCGTTCCCATCTGAACTGAGATTTTTAGGCCTCTGCATAGCGACCGTGTTGTTCGGGCTCGATAGTGTAGTGGCGCCAGTGAGACCCGAATAAGTATGGCAGGGATTTGCCAGCCCTGTAACAGTTATCTATGTCACTCAATAAACGAGCAAGCTAAATGCACAGACGGGTGTGGGCAAACCCTCGAGAACTGAGAAAAGTCGGGTAATCTCTCCGCTTCACATTTGTCAGTACTCTATTGGTTACACACAAGTATGGCCAGTAACAGAAAGGATTGGTCCTTGACAGAAAAGTTGGGCGTTTTGGACAAAATTAAAACCTATCCACCAGGAAACCTGCAGGGCAAGATGGCGCTTGATTTACACATTTCTCGTCTTACCCTACCCAAGTTGACTGCCAGCGAAAAGAAGCTCCTGCAGAATTAGTCGCAGGGCACTGCAAACTTACAGAAAAGGAAGAGATGTGGAAAGGATGAAGAAAATGAAACTGCATTGAAAGACTGGATGATATCGGTTCGTGCGCACAACCAAACCGTTATAGGCCTGCTTCTGAAGAAAAAGACAGAAGAATTCGCGGAAAGGATTGGAAAACGCTTTGCTGCCAAAGAAGGGGGTTGCAAAGATGGAAAAATAGAAAGCAAATTGTGTATACACGTGCGCAGGACGAAAAAGAGTTCCGCGGACACGATAGTCTGTGAAAATTGGCTGAAAGGTCAACTGCCTGAACATTTAAATGTATTTGATGATGACAAGATGTACAACGCAGACGAACCAGGTCATTTTTTACCGAGCAACTCCAAAGGGGCCTTTGTGTTTTGCTGTCGACAAGCTCAGCGGATATAAAAGCCATGGATTTGATCACTCTCCTTTGCTACATGAATATGTCAGGCACGGATAAAAAGAAAACTGGGTTCGGTTTGAGAAAGTAGGAAACGACCTTGTTTTAATGGCGTGAACCTAGACACACTTCCTCTAGCTTACGGAGCTAACAAAACTATGTAGATGACGAAAGAACTTTTCACCGTGTGTTTCCTCGAGTGGGACAATTAGCTAAACCAAAGTGACCGAAAAAATATGTTGCTCTTGGATAAGTGCACAGCGCATCCACAGATAGAAGGCTTGCAAAACACACATTTGGAATTTTTCCGGCAAACACGACCAGCATTCTTCAACCCATAGACCGTTGTGAATATGAATCTGAAAATCCGTTACAGAACTGAAATTGTGGACGGCATCGAAAACAACTTGTCATCTGGCTCATCGTCGGCGGTGGATGTCAGCACCAAGATTTATGTGTTCGATGCAATTCAGCTCGTTGCAAAAAGGTGAAGACTGGTTACCAGTGCAACAACAAAAACTTGCTTTCGGCATGCTGTCTTCTGTCGATTGGCATCCGATGCATTTGTTGATAACACCATTATCGCTGAGGACGAGATTAGCGCTTACACAATCCCAGTCATTAATGCAGAAGAGTTTGTCGCCACTGATAACGATATGGAATGTATCTCAGATCAGATACCGGTTGGATAGTAACCCATCGGTGAAAGTTTAAAGAACGGACTAGAACAGAAAGAAAGCAGCGACTCAGATGATGACGTGCCGCATGCCTCCGTGAGTAACAGCCATCAGCGCCTGTCGCATTCAAAAGCAAAGAATTGTGTGAATGAGCTGGATAGCCTCAGACTTTTGCATGGGCTAGGCAACGATTTCTTGTTCGAATTGTGTGACTGGAGTAACCGCTCAAACTAATACATAAGTTACGTTGGATGGTTTTCTCAGCAAATATATACAGTAGCACCAGTTTCTATAGCTATCCAGGTAAGACGCTTTATGTTCTAACTTTTAAATTATAGGTCATGCTCCTCTGAATCAACATGTTTTGTAGGCTAAACAAGTAGGTATTTTATCTTTCTTAGCACTTTACCATTCAGGTGATATAATGTACAATATTTCAATGGTTGCTTCCCTTTTGGTAAAAGGGCAATATCGGTTAATTGCCCACCCCGCTTTATTACCCACATTTGAATTATCGTGATGGTGGGCATTAAAGCGGGTTCGACTATATCTACTATTCGGTCCGCATCAACTTGTGACCAGCGCCACACTCAGCGCCGCGCATTACATGTGTTAGGCGCTCTTCACGCATGTCGCCTGGCGTATGATGCCATAGTCAAGCAGGTGAGCGTGACAACTCCGTGGGTGTGTCTAGGTAGCCATATCACTCGCACTCAGTGCAAACCGAGTGTTCGTGATTGTCAGGCCGTGAATAGCACATTGATTGTGTGATTACCATACGGACCGATGGCGTCTGTCCACACGGCGGCAGCACGTAAAACGCGCGTTGAAATCACTTAGTAGGAGTGGCTGGTTGCTCCTCTGCACAGACGTTATCACGGGGGATAACAGAACGCAAAACCGACTCTTGGTGTCGTCAGGCGAACACATGCTGGGACCATAAGTGCTAACAATTTGTACATTTTCAACGTCCAAGTCGAAGGCACAGAGTCACTAGTCGTGGGCTGAAGCCAGTCGGCTCTCTCACCAGCTGACAATTTGGGCGGTCGGATATTGAAATCCTACCGGATGTTCACCTGGTGATGTGGTAACGTTCCCCACCCAGTATAATGTGTAAGCAGTATCAGCCTCGTGCAGCTTGCCTTGGGCAGCGAGGCCGTTTCGCTGTATGTAGAATATCGATCCCGTAGTGCGCGACACACATCACGACCGGTGAAGTGCGCCGATCGGATTGCTCAATCGTGTGCTGCTTGAGCAGTGTGTGCTCGTTCCAGCACCCGGTACTGTGTGCTTTGCGCACAGCATTTGATTGCTGTAGCGGGCAGCCGCGTTAGTGATGACCTGTGTTAGAGAAAGTTGGTGGTTAGGTGAAATGGAGACGGGTATGGTATGTGCAAGAGAAGAATAAAGAAGTGAGGTATCAGAGGTAGCATGTTTCCACTTGTTCACCACTATGTATGCAGCAGATAAGGCGACCCTTTTCTTAATATCAATGCGCGACGGCCGATGCGGCATGAGATTATCATTATTGGTGTGACTCATGATCCGTTTTGGACTGGAATACTGTCATAGCGTCCACACTTGACAGCAGAACGATTCGGATCCTCAGTCAAAGCCTTCGATAGAATGTACACCTTAAGGGCAGGGAGCTGTAAGCCATGAGACAGTAAATCAACTCACCCGTTCAAGACATGAGCCTCCCACAACACGACATTAGCATCAGAGGGTCTACGATCTGTCATGTTCTCACCACCACATGCTTCAACGTGCCATAAACTCTCCCTCCATGCATGAGCCATATGCATAATTACAACATTGAGTTATGCGATTCAGGTAGTACAGTTTTATTGAATGGTGAGGCAAAAGCTAAGGTGTGGATACCGAGGTGTGTATATCTTTTTGGGCGTTTCTTGGAATAGCTCTTGGTGGGATTGCTCCTATGTGAATACAGCAATTTTTGTGTTCAGGTCAAGGTAACTTGGGTGTTTCTTAGTAAATGTTGCTCCATTGTCACTTGGCCTGAGGGCGATTGTCAGTTCGTTTGACTAGGAAGAAATTCGAGCGCATGCTTATTCTAGCCTTTTTATATAACCAGTGTATCATTTTTGTTGCTAAGTTTACAAATTATCTCAAGTTGTAGCACCAGTGTAGGCAGCTTGGTATAAGTCCCATTGTGTAGCCGATTTCCAAGCAGATGCAAGTTAGGCTTCAGAGGTTTATTACAAGTGCTTCAAGTCGAAGTTGTTTGTGCAACATCCGTCACTGATCTTGATTAGTTATTTCAGCCACACCGCGTTCTTATTGGTTTTCCTCGCATTGACCAATCAATAGGTCATCACACATCCTTTAACTCGTGTGTCTTGTAAGTCATGTCGCACTGCTTCCCCAGATACACTTTGTTTCGTATTGTGTCTTATTCTTGCCTAACTGCGGTCTGGGGGCGTGCTTTGCCTGCATTCGTTACTACGTATTACTGGCGACTGTATCCAGATGAACCCTATCATTAATCCACCTGCTAATTGTTGACCTTTCGCTGAGGACAAACCGACCTTATCAAATTGGATGACGTGGAAGAAATCATTTATTAACCATTTGGAACTACTGACTGTTTCGAATCCTATGATTTCACTTTCGAAGTGCCACAAAATACGACTATGAAGACAAGTGCGGGGAGATGAAGGCCAACGAAACTGTGATGCACTACATGTAGAAAATTTCGACACTATCACATCGGCCTTAGATACATATACCACAATGTGAGGATTGAAACAGAATGTTTATACTGCGGTATACCGCATTTCGAAGCCGGTAAAGAAACCGAAATAGAACATCAACGACTTCATTGCACCCATCAATCAGTTTATTACCGAGTGGAAATGCAATGAAATTCCGCCCGAAAAATGTGAAAAGGAAATGAAAATACCGTGCTTAATTGCAAGGATTCTGGACGAAACCGCATGAGAAAAATTGTTATCTCTGAACGAGTCAGATAGCACCTGAAAGAATGTTTGTCTAATCTTTCGACAAATGGAGAATATCCCGCACCAGCTACGTGAATTCACTGCCCATCCAGTCGTCGATGCTCTTCATGCAGTTGCTAAACCAGGGAATCCAGGCGAACCTCGGAAAGAGTTCGTGTGCTATCGTTGCGGGATGCAACATGATCGTATTTCTGCGTGTCGCCACAAAGAAGGCATCTAGCAAAAATGTGGTAAAATAGGCCATCAAGCCCGCTTGAGCCGATCGGGACCCGCGTTAGCATCTAATCTCACTCAATCGAGGCGCCATAATAAGCTGCCGCTTAGGGGAAAAGCGTTCTGGAAGACCCAGACATCCATCTAAATTCCGTCTACTTGAATACCGTATCATCCAACAAGTGCCGTCCATATACGATTGTTTTGATGATCGAGGAAAAACCGAGCGATTTGGCACTGAATACAGGGGCTGCAGTTAACATTATAAACAGTGATTTAATTAAGAGTCTGCCGCTCTTACAAACATGTGACTCCAAATTGCAAACCTACACGGGAGATCCGATTAGGGTATTGGGAAGGTGCATGGTTAAAGTCAGGCACGGCGAGCGGGAAGTAACTCTACCTTTGATCGTGGTACCTTGGAATGACCAAATCTCTTGCGCCGAAATTGGATTCGATACTTTCCAGAAACGAGGCAGATAGATAAGGCGGTGATCAATGACAGCAGTCTAAAAGATCTACTGAACCAATTTTCATTTTTAGTTGAAAATAAGTTGGGAAAGCTGAAAAATTTCAAAGCTTCCATCTACCTACGGGAGAACACCAATGCACTGTTTTAAAAAACACGAACATTACCGTAAGCTATGCGTGCAAAAGTTAAAGTAGAACTACAACAGCTACAATCCGAAGGTGTAATCATACCCGTACAACAGTCGGATTGGGGAAGCCAAATATTTTCTGTACTCAAACCCGAAGGTACCGTTCGTAGAGGGGAAGAGTACAAGTTAACTGTTAATCAAGCTACCAAAGTGTAAAGGTATCCTTTGTGCAACCTCGAGGATTTGTACGCTACGTTGTCCGGTGGTAAAAATTTTCTAAGCTTGATCTTAGTCCCGCATATTCTAAAGTTGAGCTACATGAGGACTCACGTGAAGTAATCACCATAGCTACACATGGACTATTCCAGTATAACTGTCTTCCTTTCGGAATAAGCTCTGCCGCCAGCATCTTTCAGCGAATTGTGGATGACATCGTGAAGGATATACCCCTTACTTGTGCTTATTTGGATGAAATCCTGGTTTCTGGCCGAAGGGATGCTGAACATTTAAAGACACTTCGGACGGTGTTAGAAGGTTTAGAAGTGAATGGATTGAAACTGAAGAAATATGAATGCAAGTTTTGTCTGAATCTGTTTGTTATCTTGGCTACAAACTTGATAAGAGAGGTGTGCATGTGTTATAGGATAAAGTATCCCCAATTATACGGGCACCGCAGTCTAAGAATATTGATGAACTCCGATCATTCTTAGGAGTGCTATCACATTATCGTTGACTTTTACCGGAGGCATCAACTACTGTAGCTCCTTTGAAGGCACTGCCACATAAAAGCACCCCGTGGGTGTGAAATGATGTGCATCAGTCCGCTTTCGTTCGTGCTAAAAACTGTTTAGCATCAGCGCCAGTTTTGGTTCGCTAAGATAGAAAAAACCTCTGATTATTAAGTGTGATGTTTCTTCATACAGATTTGGAGCAGTTTTGTGTCATAAAATGCCGAACGCTGCAATTCATTCCATTGCTTTTGCTTCGCGTACATTACAACCGGCTGAAAAAATTACTCACAACTTGCTCGAGAGGCCCTATCAGTTCTCTTTAGCGTCAAGAAATTTAAGCAGTATATTTAGGGCAGTCCTTTTGAGAACCAAACTGATCACAAACCGTTGATATCGTTATTCGGTGAACGCAAGGGGATCGGTCAATTGTTTTCCCCTAATCCTTAGCGCGCATGAATACGAAACCTCTTACGTCCCGGACTCTAACTATTGTACTACGCATGCCCCGGGTCGGCTACCGCAAGCAACCCCCGCAGGACCGAGAGATGAAACGGTGGAGTTAGTTTACTTGATGCAGTACCTCGACGCTACCAATTTCATAAGTGAAGTTATATGTCAGTGGTCCAATAGAGATCCCAAACTAGCCTCCATGATGTGTTTCACGAAACTGGGCTGGACTAGTAGAATTCCGGCTGAGTTGAAACCTTTTGAGCTTCGGGAAAATGAGTTGAATATACACCATGATTGTTTGTTTTGGAGCTCACTTTTGATTCCACTGTCGAAAGCGCGCTCCTTTATTCTAAATGAACTTCACAATGGACATCCAGATGTTGCCTGAATGAAAGCCCTTGAAAGCGGCTATTGCTGGTGGCCTAGGTTAGATGCCGAAATTGAAAACTACCTAAAAACGCGTGCTGTCTCTCAACATCATCAGTCGAATAAACCGCCAGGTCCAATACACCCTTGACGTTGGCCTGAAAGGCCATGGCAGCGTATCCACGCAGACTTTTTTCGTCCTTTGAACGGGACGTTTTCCCTGTTGATGGTTGATGCCTATTCGAAATGGATCAATGTTTATCCAGTGTCTCATCCCACGGTTGAAACAACCATTTCAAAGATACCATCATCATTCTTGGTTTTCGGAATACCTGAAACTCTTTGTACAGATAATGGGTCCTGTTTTATCAGTAAGGGTGACAGCTTTATGCAGTGATGACATTCAACACCTGCGTACAACCACATATCGGCTAATCCAGCCGAAAGGGCGGTACAGACGGTAAAAAGAGGCCTGCCAAAGCAGTTATCGGGAACCTTACAAAGGCGATTGCATCGGTTACTTTTTGTCTACAAAACAAGTCCGACAACAGCGATGGGCAAATCCCCCTGCAGAACTGATGTTCGGTACTAGATTACACACGGTACTTCCTAATCGTCGAGCGCAAATAGAAGCGACATTAGCTACATTAGACAGCTACATTAGACAGGGACCACGAGGTTATTTTCTAACGGGGAGATCCTTTATAAGTACGGCATCTTCGCGAACAGTCATGGCAGCCCGCAACGGTGGTCACAAGTGATGGTACCCAGGCTGACCTAGTGGTAAATGGTCGCGTCTTGAGGCAGCATTCAGGTCACACGTCGGCGTTGCGTAGAAACACGAGCAAATGAGGAAAATATATCTGAAAATCCAGCTGACGGTGGAACAAACCACACAGGATGCCGCGCAAACAACAAACTACCCACCACTTTGCAGATCTCAACATGTACCTAAACCTGTTGAATGTTTCTCTCCCGGTATATGAGTTTCTCCAAGAGAGGAGAGGATGTCACTGATATTAATTAGTTACTTCAGCCACACCGCGTTCTGATTGGTTTTCCTCGCATTAACCAATCAATAGTTCCTCACTCATGCTTTAATTCCTGTGTCATGTGAGCCATGTCGTACTGCTTCGCCCGATACACTTTGTTTCGTACTGCGTCTTGTTCTTGCCTGACTGCGGTCTGGGGGCGCTCTCGATAATTCGTGGCAGATTATTTACCAATCAGGTATTTAGTAGATAACCTCCATAGATGTTCCAGATCAACTCTTTCACTCTTTCTGATTCTGCTGTATGCTATAGTACCGTGGGATGGGGCGGATGAGTAGCTTAAAATTATCAAACTTAGCATGGGTCTTGTAGAGTCTGTTGGATATATAAATCGTCCACGGTATGGCACGTGATACTTAGAATTGGGCAAGTATGGAGAAGTTGAACATTGAAGCTTGGAGGTTGGTGAGTACCTGATTCCTAAATCGCGCTTCGACAGCTGTCTAGGGATATACTTGTTGTTCAGTGCAATATATTTATCGGGGCGTAAGAGCTGTAAGACATGATGCATGATTTTCTAATCGAGGGCTTCGTCATCCAAGCGTGGTACCATGCCTCAATGGAATGTAAGTCAGCTTGAGTGAGAAGAAGCGCTCCTCGAAGTTCATCGTGCCGAGGCCCATGGACGAACTTGGGGTTTTCGGCGAATAAAAATGGCAGATGGATGTGGACACGCCGACGGTGTAGGGAATGAACCTTGAAAGACGCAGCACGCTCTTGGATGGTCCCACTAATGCTAACGCATAGAGAAGAGCGACAGTCATCTAAAATGACTACCTGGTAGCGACCTCTTAGGTGTAGTATAAATAATTATGGGTACCGGATTTCAAAGTCCTCTAACTTTTGTAATCACCACTTATTAGGTACCCGGTCATATGATTGGCCTATATCCGGAAATAAATAAACTACTGCACAGTCTGAATCGACGGCTTCCGAAAGGTGGGTCATCTAATGCAGTTGAGAGATGGTGCACGATCACTAGCCACGTGAACCTTACTGCGACTTACCTATCAGGCCAAAAGAATTGATAAACTGGATAACTCCGTTTTCGTGACGTGTCGCAAATTACCTGGTAATGGCTGTTGAACTGTTCGCTGAGCATGGCAATTTTGTTGCAAACGTTTCGTCACCAATCGAGGTGACATCATCAGTGCGTAGTGGAGTGGCGTGCAATAGCGTAGAGTAGCGTAGAGGAGCCTCGCTACTCTACGCTATTGCACGCCACTCCACTACGCACTGATGATGTCACCTCGATTGGTGACGAAACGTTTGCAACAAAATTGCCAAGCTCAGCGAACAGTTCAACAGCCATCTGAACAACCTGAGCTACCAGCGTTCAATTACCTGGTAATGTTTGAAGTGTGATGGATTAGCCGGTATATCACTATCATTAGTTTGGGACTACCTTTGTGTTGAGACACAGCAAATGACGTTATCCATTAATCTGGAACATGCCTAGATTTCAGCCATAAGGGGAACAGGTACACAGGGCAGTAATGTGTCAAGGACTTCTAGTTTACTTGTGGACGTTGTGATGTATCAGATCTTAACCCAGAGGACTGCCTAATTGACTTCATAAGGTGATGGATACCGTTGGGAGAAATAGTAAGTTTACGCAAGACTTTAGTTACTGCAAACTCTGTATAGGCCGTATATGGTCATTTTCAAGACTCAGGAGTGGCGAAGAGTTGACTGAATGCCTCATCGATTGCAGTTTGGTCATGAACTAAGTGGCCATATCCATCAACAATGTTAGTGATCAAAGGAGAGCGGCCATTGGTACTACAACGCAGTATTTTGAAAAGCTGCTTCGCATTGCAGTTTGTGTTTATGGCTATTTGTTTTTAATTTTATCGCTGTGCCATCCACGCATGTTTGGCTCTGATGACAAATCTGTATATTTGTGAGAGCAGTGAAAAGTCATTGATCTTTCCAAATCTGGCAGAGGGTTTTCTAGTTTTCTGACTGATTAAGTGATTGATAGTACCTTTGGAGACATGGGAACTAAGACTACCATGTGGAGCGCGATGGAGCTGCTAAAACAACTGCTGCTCATCAGTGCATACACTGGTAGTGCGGAAGTAAACATCCCAGTCAGCGAAACGAATAAGCTGATTGAAAGTATTACCTGGCTATTTTGTAGGTTCCACGACACGGTGTAGAAGAGAGTTTAGTGCCCATGTCAATGTAGGAAATGAATCGTATCCTTTTGTGACTGCTGCCAAGAAAACTGTCTAATGTCTCGGGCTGTGCGCTGAGGATCACCATAATGAAGTTTATGTCCAATACATTGACCAGATCTGTCGAATTGTTAACTTATTCTCAAGTATGCAGCTACGTATTGATTCGTAAGCACAGGCATCCAAATGGTTGGTTGCCAATGCTCTTGACTTACCCTCCTTATTTCACTGCTTTTTCCCAGCATTTCTAGCCACTGTAACGTATGAGGCTTTTAGTAAAACAGTTCCATACTACTCGTGCGCGTTCTATTCCGTCCATCGGCCAAGGGCCATAGTTAACATTCTGGCAACGAGGTCAAGCTACTGCGATGCCGCACCTTCCTACACTGCTTTGAAATATTCCTTCTGAGAATCCAATACCGGCTACCTGGAACCGCTGGAAGCACACTTTTTGGATTATTTGGTGCTACCACCCGTCTTGCAACCAAATACGGTACACTCAGAGAGCTCAGAGAGATAATTTTTGGGGGATTAAGGTCAAGGACATTTTGATGCCCTCCATATCGGTGAGAAGGAGATAGTCAACAGCGCGCTACATGTCCTCAGTGGGTTAGGAGGTTTACGACTGTACACATACACTGCGCGCTATTCTTTCTCAACCTTGCGTCAGAACCTGAAGTATGTGTCATTGGTATCACTGCGCAGATTCAGCAAGCTCTACGAGAGTGTCTGTATACTGAACTCCAGGCTACGAAGCTCGAATAGGTGATGGCTTTACAGCACTCGATATCCGGTATCCGTAACGAACAGGCTCGTGATAGGCTATTGTCGGAAGATGAGACCATGATGATGTAGGAGAAGACGTGCAATTTTGTTCGGCAGTTGAAGAATGTCCATAAACAAGCAACAGCTTTTTTCTGGAAATCTCACACAGGCACAATTCAAGCAATCGCTTGTAAAGGTGTTACCACGAGCCGGTTCGAATTGCCTTTTACCCTTTACCGATGTGGAAGTCAGAATTTAGCGGCCAAAGAATGTCGGCATAATCAGAGAAGCTGCCACCAAGGTAGAAAATACGGACCTTTGACCCGAGTTTGCCAATCTAAAGCTTGTGCAAGCGCGATATCATGCTTTCCCAAGAAGCCTATGAAAGTGGTCTAGCCTTCAGACGAAGATAACCATCTAAACACGTTCTGGAAAGCAACCTCGCGCATCTGTAGCATTCAACTACTCTACACCGTGAAGTTAGAAATAGAAGACTATTAGGCTACAACGGCAGTTGATACCGAGGCCTCAGTTACCACAACCAGTGCTGCATCAGTTAAAAGATTACCAAAGTTAACCCACTGTGAATCACCTTTGCGTACCTACATTGGGCAGCCGATATCAGTCCTGGGAATATGTACCCCCCATGTTAATTATCATTGGGAGAAGCGGGTCTTATATACATATGTTGTGGGGACTGATTTTCCAAAGTTACTCGGGCGCAACTGGATTAGATGCCTTCCGGCCACCCTAGAGACAGTGAAGTTCACGTCCATTAACCAGCGCTTGGAGGATGTGCTCAACAAATATCCTGACATTTTTGATGAGGAACCAGGAAAATTGCACAGGTATCAGGCTAGTGTCAAATTAAGGCTGGAAACGCAGTCCCGCTTTTTCAGGACACGTATCCTGCCTTATTCCCCGCGATCAAAGGTGGAAGACGAGATAGAGAGATTGCAATCGGCAAGAATAATCGAGCCAGTCCAGTACAGTGAGTGGGAAGCTCGAACAGTTCCAGTGCGTATTTGAGGTGACTATGAACTAACTGTTAATCGTTGTTTAATTTTGGATGAGTATCCCTTACCTCGGATAGAGGATCTGTATGCTACGCTGGCAGGCGGACAAAAGTTCATACAGATCGACCTCAGTCACGCGTACTTATAAATGGATTTAGACGAGACCTCTCGCTCTTGCACTACGATAATTACCCACATGGGTCTATTGCAGTAAGACATCTGCCTTTCGGAATCACTTCGGCCCCTGCGATATTCCGAAGGATCATTGGCAATCTGATCAAAGATATATTTATTTCTCTTGCGCCTACCTTGACGACATTCTAACTACAGGACGTACAGATGCTGAACATTTACAAACGCTAGCCACTGTGCTCGAAGGTCTACAACTGAGTGGATTAAAACTGAAGTAATTGAAGAGCAAGTTTTTGCAGATTCCATTCGTTACCTTGGTTACCGCCTCGATAAAAACGGATTACACGAGTTCGAAGACAAAGTAAAGCCCATCCTCGTCTCACATGAACGCAGGAATGAAGCCGAACTCCAATTGTTTTTAGGGTTTTCTCTCTATCGTCGCTTCTTACCTAACGCCTCAACAGTATTTACACCCTTGTGTGAACTATTGTTGGGTACGGGTCAAAGAAAGGCCTTCACAGATGTAAAATGGGTGCTCTGAGACTCCCCGTATCTCATGTATTTCGATCCGAGCCGGCTTCTAATGCTGCGGGGTGATGCTTCCGCACGCGAACTAGGTGTAGTCCTTTGCCACCAGATTGAAGACGGTTCTCTTCATTCAACCGCTTTTGCTCCCCTTACGCTGTAACCCGCTGGAGGGAATTACTCCTAAATGGACAGAGAGGCCTTAGCGATTATTTCGGAGTCAAGCATTTTCACCAGTAACTATGATGAAGACAGTTTGATGTTCACACCAAGCATAAACCACATTTATCGCTTGTAGGTTAGGAGAAAGGAATCCAACGGATGTTTTCGTCACGAATGCAAAGGCGCACTACTTTTGAGTGCTCATAACTAGAAATTTCAGCATGTAAACGGACCAAGTAATACAACTGCAGATGCACTTAGTCATTTCCCGCAGCAGCATACACAAAAACGAACAGTATACCCATGAGGTTTATCCATTTACGTAACACCATGAAAAGACACCCAACCGCAGTGACATGGTGCGGCGCCTGTCTGACAGGGACCCTGCGTTGTCGACCGTGAAGCGGTTCTTGATGGCTGGATGGCTTATAAGTACGTCAGACGAAATGAAACCATTTTCCTATCGCAGTAATGAGTTAAGCTTACAAGACGACTGTGTAGTTCGAGAGTCGCGCATAGTTGAACCAAACGAACTACGGTCCCAGTTGCTGACAGAACTACATGACGCACACCCTGGCGGGAACAGGGTAAAGGCGCTGGCACGTGGTTACTGTTGATGGCTGAATATTGACCACGATATAGAGCGGTTGCTGAGAAGGTGCGAAAAATATCGGAAATACCAAAGACCGGGCCGATGCTTCCACAGAACTGGCCGGAGAGGCCGTGGCAGCAGGTACATGCGGACTACTTTGGACCGATCAATGGGATGATGTGTCTACTTTTGATTGATGCCTATTCTAAATAGTTAGAAATAAATCCACGTGATTTCCACAGCAACGGTTACAAAAATGCGCTCCATCTTCGCCATTATCGGCATCCCAGAGACGACATGCACCCACAACGGGACACATATATTAGTGGGAGGTTTCAACAGTTCCAGAGTAACGACGGAATACAGCATAGCAAGTCTGCGCCGTACCATCCCGCTTCCAATGGAATGACAGAACGTGCAGTCCAGACGGTTAAGCAAGGTCTCCTCAGGCAGACTCATGAATACAAACTAAGTTGGACTGTCTCCTGTTCTCTTACGACACGACTGATTCGACAGGGAAGCCACCCTCGGAGTTAATGTTTAGTCGGCCACTACTAACGAGACTGCACCTACTTTATCCGAACCCTCGAAGCAAAATGGAGAAAACGCAGGAGAAAATGTGTGGGGATGAAAAGATGCCAGAGGAAATGCGTCTCAATGATTTTGATCTGGTATACACACGACTGTCTCACGAAACAAGCTGGAAGCCTGCTTCACTCATGTTTTCAACCAGCAACCAAGCGAAACTGCAGCTAGAGGTCGGCGGTGTGATGCGCCACCATTTTGACGATATCCGGCCATGTTCAAACGCACCACAAGAGCGAGATCAAAAAGCGACTGCTGCTGACCTTAAAACAGACGGAAGATCTGCCTTGCCAAACCAGGAACAACAAACGGATGCGGAACAACCACAATTAAGGCGCTCAACGCACGCCTATGCCAGTTGATCGGCATCAACCCAGAGTCTGCTGTCTTGACCAAACAGGAGAGGAGTGTCACGTATGCAGTTGGATGTTGATTATTGAACACAAGCGCTCACATGATTGGTCGCTGATGACCTTGACTTACCTACTTTATTTCATTGGTTTTTCTTTCCGACATTTCTAACTACTGTAACATAGAAAACTTTTAGTAAAACGGCTCCATACTACGCGTGCGCATTCTGTTCCGTCTATCGGCTAAGGGCCATACATAACACCTATTTTGTCTAGCCCCCTGTATCCGCTCTAATGGAAGAGAGCAAACCGGTATGCAAGAATGACCAGGAAGCTTTTGGTAGTTTGAAAGCACCAGCATAGCAGTCTCGATGCAAACTTAAAAACTGGTATGTTGTCGGCGATACTCCCACATCGACTGTGACAACATCGGTGACACCCATCCTTCCGACTGACCTACGAAATCCGAAACATTTTAAAGACTGATTCACCTATGCAACCATTGCTGCTCAATTTTACCAAAGTGCGACCTCAGTAGCCTCACCCATTGCACACGCGAAACTGGTCAAGGCCCAGGTGCAACCTGCAGAGGCGTCTCCAAAGCCCTCGATAGCCGTGCTTCCCACTACACGAAAGACCAGGCGGAACTACGGTGCACCAACGTTCCTGAGTCCAAGGCAGACTCCTTAAGGCGTAAGCAGCTGGATGTCTTAAAGTAATGGAATTTCCTTTGTGAGAGGATCGGAGTACAAGCCAGTCCGACTATTATAATGCGCATCATTGAGCATCCAACCTCGAGTCCTTCCGGGGATTCCCGACTCAAGCGAGTAATATTAGGATCAACAGATGATGTCGAGACGGTGCTTTTTTCGGCATACAGCCCACGGACTGAAAACAGTGGGATACGCATATTTCCGGATGTTCTTTGCAGCGAAGGATAACGCGAAAGAAATAATTCAACCAGTTACCACACGGCGGGCAGCAAAAGAATTATTTTCGTTCGTGACGTGCCTGAGCTACCGCCATCTAGCAACGAAGAAGGCCACGCTCATGAGTTGAAAGAATGGCATTACATACGTGAAGTTCTCCGTGCGAGAGACGTTATACTTCAGTCGATTACACAGTTTCCTATGTCGCCAAACTACAGAGGCAATGGCCCGAGGATACTGAAACTCACGGTGCAGGCACAACAGATATCAGCGCACCTAATCCGCAGCTGGCAGGTACTACGCAACACACTTCATTCGTAACTACCCTTGAAGACAGTAATCAGAGAACTGCAGCCACTCGCTGTTCTCGCGGAAACGACAACACCCGCGACTCATTATAAGCACAACAGCGATTCAGAAACCTGTGCGCTAACACACCCAGCTATTGAGAAGGCTGCAGCTGAACTACCTACAGCAGGTGAAAGTGAGAACAAAAACAGATCGCATTCATATCGAAATTTGACAATCCACCCACAAAACGATTAGCTGCTGGCCTCTCGTCGGTAGGCACAAATTCAAAGCTTTCATGTACTCCTAGTCAATAGCTCTTGACATCCGAGAAGCTTCCCAATATGTACACCAGCCCTCAAGGCTTGCTGAGTAAACTTTCTGAAATGCAGCTGCGCAAAAGATCAAAAGCATGCAACCTCCTTTCTATAACGGAGACATAGTTACGCCCTGACAAAAGTGACATGGAGATCGCACAGCCAGGTAGGTCCACTGTTCAGCACGACCGACCAGGCAAAGTTGGAAGGGTGGCTCTTTACTTCCGTAGTGGCCTCCAATGTGAGCCCATGGAGGATCCGGTTAGCACAATACAGGATGCTTTTACTGCCGTCTAGGTTAAAAAGAAGACGACACCTGCTTGGTGGCGGTCATTTACCGCCTTCCTTCCTCCATGCCCAAGATGGAGTTCCATCTGGCATCCACACTAAGGAAAGTGATAAACCCAGTTTACAGTCACATTCTCATTACTGGCGATTTCAACATTCACGTTTTGGAATATCAAGAGGTTGCGGGAGAAGATGTTAGGAAGGATCTGCAAGGTTTTATCTCCAGTTTTCCCCTGCATGGCCACATCAACACTAACACTCGATTCCGAGAAAAAGATAAGCCATCAATGTTGGACTGGATATTCAACATACACGCACACTACACACTATACACGTTGGCTAGACGTGGGGACCACCTCAGCTACTGTGCTGCCATACCTAAAAAAGGGAATAAAATGTAACAGTTGCAGGGCAGCTGAGCTACCAGTAGCGGATGGGCATCCCTCTGGTAAGCTACCAGCCGGCTACTATGTAGCAGAAAAAAATAATTTCCTATGAAAAAGTATACAGTGCTAAATAATAAGATCGTGGTGGGAGGTGGAAGCTAAGAGGGATGGGATGGGACAAAGAAACTCACAGCTCGAACGCCACTGAGTTCGGCTCCTAGCCATATCAGCAAGTGTATCCAACCAAACGTGTTCATCGGCTTTCGGACCACAACCAAAGAGCTGAAACGCTCCAACCGAGATCAACTTCATAGTGAGGGCCTTCATTCATCTCGATGAAGTCGTCGCTTTGCTATCTCCTCTTATTCCATCCACACTCCCGGCGGGCAAACAACCCACGTCGCGGGAGTCCGTGGGCCGACATGCGTAACACCTGGCCGAGCCATCAGAGCCTATTGCCTGAAGTAACGGTGTTGAGCGGTTCATTTCCTTTTCCTGTGTCCTAAACAAGGAGTTGAACACGCTCGTTGCTCACGTGTGATATTCAACAAGGAATAACTGCTGTTCGAGAGGGTGAGAAGCAGTGATCATGTGGTCCCACTCTTCGGATAAATTTGTTATGCAGAATATCCCGTTGAAATTACCGACACAACAAAAGTCATCATATGCTGGGACATATTAGCTGGACTGGGTGAGACAGCCAACTGGATTTTACTGGCAGACGAGGCGCCAGCTAGAGCACTGGAACACTTCGGCAGCCAGTTTAACACTCTGGTTGCTGAAGCATCAGTGACTAAGACTTTTCCCCCGAGAAACGTTGTCTCGTTTGTGCGAAGCATTACACGCAAGCGGATAGCGGTGCGAAACTCAGCCTGGCATATATACAAACTCTCTCAGAGCATCGAGACGTGGATGGCCTATGCTACCCAACGTAACCACTGTACTCAGTTTTTCCGCGAGGACAGAATAGCGTACTAGCGGAAGTTGGAAGTGCATATGGCCTCAAACCACAAGCTTCTGTAGTAGCACGTCAACAGTCTACATAAGGTAAAACATGAAATTCCTCCTCTTCAAACAGCGGACGGACCCACGCGGACACCGAAGAAGGCGGCGAATACCCTGTGTTTACAATATGTTGCAACATTTCAGAGCAATCACTGGCCACCTAACCCACTGAAGATGATTGTTTTAACCCCAAATCTCACTTACAGCCTTCATGGCAGAAGCTGTACTAGAAAAGCTGTTGAGTATGCGCAACCACAACTCTCCCGATGTCGCTAGTGGCGGTAGGAGAGAGTTTAGCTGAGCCATTGTCCCGATTCTTCCAAAACATTTTTAAAGAAATGTACTTTCCCGACATGCGGAAACACGGGACGATAACTCCCATTCACAAGGGATGTAGTCGTTCCAATCCAGCCGACTACAGTCCCATAATCTTACTACCGGTTTTTTCAAAGGGCATGGAAGCTACTATTTCTGATGCCCTAACGACCTACCTAGAAGAATTTAACTACCTTTCACCGGAACAGCATGGCTTCCTGAGAAATCGATCGCGCACTACAAATCTACTACTAGAGGCAATAGACTCTGGCACCGGAGTTGATGTTGTCTTTATCGACTTCTCAAAGACGTTTGTCCGGTTAGACCATGACATTCTGCTCCTCAAACTCCAGTCCTTTGATATTCGTGTTACTCTCCTAGGATGGATCAATAGTGTTCTTCTACACCGGCGTTTAGAAGTACGAGTGTGGGAGTCGCTATCAGATCTCATCCGAATTGAATGCGAAGTACTACAGGGAACGGTACTAGAACCGCGATTATTTTTGACTTGTACCAACGGTATCACATGCCTCATAAGCGCGAACTGCCTGTTTTATGCCGATGACCTCAACGTGTGGAGAGCGATTAATACGCCAGAAGATACCGCAGTAATATAATCCGATTTGGCTAAAGTACACACGTGGTCAATGCAGAATCTAATTCGATTCAATGTGAACAAATGTAAAGTGCTGCACAGACGGGAGCAGCTGGTGCCTTTTTACAAACGCGGCAACCAGGAGCTTCCAACGTCTTCTGACAAGAAGGATGTGGGCATTTTGGTCCAGAATGACCTTGGATGTTCGAAACAGGTTGAAACGGCTTCTAGGAGGGGCATCCAACATGCAGCCCCTAAAAAGTGTATCCGAGCGATTCCACCCTTCCCTTTTCCCACAACCTCGGCTCATACATACGTCCACATGTAGAATACGCAATACACGTCTGTCAGTCATGGCTGAGGAGATCTCACCGCCTTGGATATACCCCAAAGCCGGGCAACCAACAAGGTCAAGGGTCCGTATAATTTGCGGTATGAACGAAGGTTATAGTTGCTCGGCGCCTTTAGCGGACAGTATCGGTGATTGAGCAGAGGCCTCATTTAGACTTCCCAGATTTTGACAGAGCCCAACCACAGGTGCTGTGACTTGCTAGATCTCAGTCAAAACAGCAAGTTTAGAGGCACCATCGCCAGCTAGTAGAGCAGTAGAGTCTTTTGAAATGCCGTCGGAATTTCTTGTCCGTACGCCTTTGCTGAACGGGGAATGTCCCACCAGAATCTGTCATATGTGCTCGCAAACTGGCAGAATTCAAGGCACGAGTTGACCGTGCACTTATTTCGCTGCACCATCTTACATGACATATTATCCATGGATAAACACAAGTGGCTGCAAGACATGTCACTGGCGGTCAAATCCTAGATTTCGTCCCACTTTTTTCACCTGTATGTGCGCAACAGGATGAGACACGATTTTTACCAACATCTTATTTGCCGTCATTTCCCATGGATTTACCTATGATTTACAGTTCCTACTATGTATACCTTAGGGAGTTCATCGATTTAAACCCAATTTCTTAACAATTTTTTCTTGCTGTTGAAGTTTAACCCTGATTATTCTACGGGACCTGCTAAGCTTTAGTTTTGATCCGCATAAAACCATCGTTCCACTGTTCCATTGTTAGACATATTCGGTGGGTTTTAGGTGCATTAGAACAGTATGTACGAAGAGACCCATGGAACGGGCAACCAATTAGGTTCAGTAAGATTTCCCAATTGTAAATATTCTGTATGTTCCACTGTTAATGTTCTGTCTGCGTAACTAATACCCCTTCCTCCTTTTCTGATGCAGTGATAGTTTGGAATCATTAGAGTAATATCACGCGTATCACATGAACCCCAGGTTTTGATGACCAGGATCGCTTGTGGGTCCCCGAACGGCGCAAGTGTGTTTGAAAAATGACCCTCTTTGAGTATAAACCTGGTTTGAGGCAGAATCATTGAAAATATACTGTGTATTGGGGAATTGCCGCTGTCTATTGCATGGTCGCCTGGGTATTTGGGTAAGAGCCTGTTATACATGCTAGATAACTGCCAAAGTGGTAGGCTCAAGTCAGCCACTGGAAAGTTTGGAGCTAGGCGTAGCGTGCCACGCGTGAATGTCGAGAGATGTGGGCGCACGAATGAGCCAATGCACCATGTTTAGACAACCGTTGGGTGGTTGCTGGACAAGGTTTATTATTTGGACAAATTGGAGAAATAGGGAAATCAAATAGTTAACTTCCTCCAGAGGTGTTAGTCCATTTCCGCCACTAATAAAAAAGATTGTTGGAAAGGGCCTTGTAAGAGGTTGAATGAATATAGAGCGGAGTGAAGAGTAACATGGGTTTGCTGGCCTATATCCTTTCGGTATCTGTACGTTTCCACTGTTTGTTGTACTGTGGGAAGGTTACTAGGTGTATCAAAGAGGCAGTCGTTATAGGTCTTAATCAACAGAGAAATTTGATTTTTGTGATGGTTGTAAGATGCTTGCAGATAAGGAGCTTTGGGTGCTGCGGAGCATTTCGTGGCTATACGCCTTTTGAAGACACTTGGCACTGGATTGTTTAAGTTCTCCTTATGGATTACATCCTATGGATTACATCAGACCGTATATCCTTGGACGCGCCTTCGTCAGTTGGACCGAAATGTGATGCAACCAACTAGTTGTTATTGTTCCAGTGCTCCAGGCATATAAACTTTCCTTAATTCTTATGCATGTGCAATTTAATTTCTTGGGACTAGAGCTGTCAGAAATAAGCTTACACGCTTTATCGGCACGCTGCTGTGCCGGGGTTTCAGTAGAGCAAGGAACACATAGATTAGAGTTTAGTCCTGCGAAAATTGTCTACCACATTCATCTAGTAAAATTCTTTACACATGCGCTTCCTTCTACTTTTTACTAATGTATTTTTAATTGATGTCATCTTCCCGTACATCAGTAGCAGTTGTGCGAAGGCCGAAAATGAGCTCATTTAGGCAGATAAACTTTGTTTTAACCTGATTCGGTTTGACAGGCACACAAACTACAAGGCTTCGCGAAATACAGTGAATATTTCGACTGTTTTGGTGTATTTTCCTAGCAAATGACTTTATTAATGTAACCTATTTGCCCATGAACGCATTCATAATCATTTCATCTTTTCGGGTCTCATATTAGTTACGGTGACCTTTGACATTACTGCGCCATCTTATTTTCCTGCGTCTTCTCAACACACATGTTGCGGTACTGCTCTTGACGTCTAAATCCATGACGCATGTTCGCTTATGGTTCCGCATTAATAACCTGAAAGTTATAATAGTCAGTACCCTGAAAATCACTGACTACTAAAGGATGAAGATCTCAACTTTTTTCTTACTATTAGGCTTTGGACAGCTACAATTCATCAACCATGTACATAGAAACGCTGCTCTGAAACATTACATATGTTTGTGCCAAGCGTGATCTTCCTAGTATTTTACATGAATACATAAATGCAACGGAATATTTTGCTCACTTTGATGACTTATCAAGTCATTTCCCACGCGAGTACAACACTATTGTCTTTCCACCTAGTCTGTTCGCATCTAACCAACTCATCTACTTGTTTCACAATTTAAGCCTTCCGTACATGTTCCAAAACGATTCGACGGATATCGTTGTCTGGAATTTGATGCGGAATAGAATGATGAACTTGCATCGGTCCCAGACGGTTCACGGAGAGGAAACTGATTAGCTAAACTATTCAGTTCAACAGAGTTTCTTCCAGACAATTCTCACAAAGTCATTAGATATATAAAACTGCTTATATCATTTCAATGGGCCCATGATAGCTGGTCGATAAATCCTTACATCTACCGTTGCAATACCCAGTGTTTATTTACGGTTAGCTCACTAATGTCGATAGTTGGTTTTTGAGTTTTAACACATGAGCATATATCCAAGTGTTTAGTACCAATCGTTATGCTCCAAAGGCATACAGTTTCCTCCGTGATTGTTTATGTTCGAGTATGTTACAAATGTTGGTACACCTGCCATCTGCTACGCATTAACCCTTTGAATCCTGAATTCGTTTGCTTATAAGCTTTTCACTATTTGTTATGTCAGTTCGGTAGATTTTGGTTAGTAATAAACATAAAAGAAAGAACTCAAAGGTTTGTAGAGAAATTCATGTTTATTTTTAAGCTGGTACTTGTAGGTATCGAAAGGAACATAGGTCATCATCATTGTCACCATGAAGGTAGATTACTGAAAATGAGATTATTGAAAGCAGTTCTTTTCACCATTATAACACCAAAAGTATACCAGAAAGAACATCTTGATCGTGGTATAGATTGCATTTTTTGTAGGGAACACAGTTCACAGCAATCCATTTCTGCAACAAATGTAGGCCAGTGAGCGCCAATGTTCTGTGTCCTGATGTCCTAAAGCAAAGAATACCTGTGTTTCCATTCATCCCTTTGATTCGTTTGCTGATACGAGTGTATGAATTGAAGGACCCCCCATTTTTTCACTGGTCTGCTTCCCATAGCGAATAGACCCATTGCCAAGCCGCGTCGAAACTCCAGAAGTGTGATGTCGCGATGCATGTCCTTCTACATCAGATGCACATATGTCATTTCCATCATTGCAAAAACTGTCCGTACCATCCATTTTATGAATTCGCAACAAAATCATATATTGAGCTCGGCGTATTTGCTCTGTCCAATCCGCCCATTGTTGAATAATAATCGTGCAATTTCCTAGATACCACAAGGTCGGTCGTTGTTCCAATCCGCTCTTTACGCCTCACAGTAATTGATTCACTTCCACGGTAAATGGAACAGAGGAGCATACTTCTTGTCTTTTCACTTGAAGAAGACTATTCATTGATCGATAGAATGATACTCAAAAGTACCTCCCTTCATCTCTTTGTCTTCTTGCAGTTTAGCAAGATGTTTTCTGTTGGGACCAACAGTTTCACAAGCAAAATGTTGTTCAAATTTAGATGGTCAAATAGTTCCACAGATGTGAAATAATTATCCAGTACCACAACATAACCACCAACTTTCAGATCTTGGGTGAGTCTGTCCACAACACTTTCCCTAGATCTAAACATGTTTAGAATTAAGAGTGTTCTGTTATTTGCATTAATACACATCAAACGCATAGATATAACCACTCATATCGGCTCAACAAGATTAGTACATACAAAGGCAAGATTTCAATAAACACTCCTATCCCAAGATATGTATAGACAATACTAAAAATAGAGACATTAATTACAGTGAATAAGTTATTTTATGTTGCAAGAATAATTTGTTCAGCTCTCTAAAATTGGCGCCTCACCCCACTGTTATGCACAGCAAAGGCTATAGCCGTTAATATTATGCTTGTTACCTGACGGTAATTTTTGGTACCAACGCATATGTTGGATTAGTATAATACATATTACGCTTTAACTGGTAAAATAAGTATACTGAATCATGGCATGTCTACTACAGAAACGATCACAAATCAATAGGACGGGCAAACTGCAAGAAAACCAACTAAATCACAACAAATAGAGCAACCACCAACAGTTCTCTGAAACCAATTTCCGACCACGCCCGGCATGAAGCACAAAAATTCACTCTCTGTAGAGCAACGTGACAGAGTCCTGGCCCTTACCTAGTTATTGACAGGCCATTGCACGTCTCCTCGTGAGTTCCGGCAGGAATAATGCTTGCATTTAAGCAATCTTACAATTTAAACAAAGTAGCGCCAGGAAGCAAAGGGTTAATATGTTCATTTCTTATTAACGCCTACAACTCGCACTAGCAGGGAGCTCCGACAAATAAACTATGGCATAATAAACAATAAATAATGATTTGTTTCGGGTTGGGCAATTTGTGTTCTATAAATCCCGTTGGTGTTCAGACGGGTATTCACAAAGTCGACAAGAGAAAACAAATCTTATTTGCCCTGTGTAAAAGCCAGTCGCTTCTTTTACCTTGTTTGTGACCCAACGACCCATCCCTCTGTTTTATCCTGCAACAGTAAAGGTTTGGTTACCGAAATGGAACGGAAGGGTAAAACCAAAGATAGATGGTAGAGCGCATCGTTCAGTCGCGATGGTTTTTAACGATCCATCAACAGTTGCCCCTTATGCCACACCAAGACTGACAGTAGTAGGTGGGTTTATTTCATGCCGTACGAATTTACGAACCAGAATTCGGTGTGGAAACTGCCGAAACAACTTCCATTCTAAAAGTGCAAAACTCACAGTAAGCCAGTTGATGATATGTACTAGTAAACCAGATTCTCTGTGGTTCTATGAAGTATGCATGGTCATCCTACTGATAGAATGGTGCATAAACTAGCGCAGAAACACACAAGACTGGTAGTAATCATTGAAGAAATGAGGAAAACCAACTTCGATTCATTTGAGGAACATTTGGCGGTAAGTAAACCCCAGAAATTTCCATTAGGCTCCGCTGCAAAACTGCAGAAGAATGCTGTACAGTGCAGCGAAAATGTGTCCCCCGTGGCTTTAGGAGTTAACGCCACCATCTGCAAACATACGCCTAAAACAACGACCGCCAGTCCGATTGGAATGAGTACGGTTCCAAAATTTCAGTAGGACGTCAGCATTGTTGGTGGTTAAAAAATGGTTTTTACTCAAATCAACCGGAAGCGTAGGTCTTCAGTAAGCTCCACTGGGGCTTAAAGTGAATGAACCAAGCGAAGTTATACTTTCAAAGCCTCTACCGGTTGTACGCACACTAACTGGGCGGTTGACATCAATTCAAACTACACATAGGATACCATCGATAATCTGCACCAACGTACCAGAGTCAACGTCAAATTCCTTAAAAAGAAGGCTACTCGATGATGTGAACCAGTGAAACTCCATATGTGATATCATAGATGTCCGCGAAATTGACACTGATCATGCGTCAACCAAACTCACAGCAGTACGGTGAACCGAGAATTCTCCGTGTTTTATTGACTTCCGCCGGTGAAGCAGAAGCTATCCTGTTATCGATAGTGCTCCTTCAGAATGCGTCATGTTCCATCCGCATCTTACCAGCTATTCCGTGGAGCGAACGCAAACAGGGAAGCAAGACTTGGAGAGGACATGGAGAGGAATCCGTAGTCAAGACTATTCTTGCTTACGGCGTTCCCTAGGTTGGAAGGTCATGATGAGCGCGAATCGACTGCCCACCACCAAGAACAGTGGTGACACATCCGAGAATCCCTGTCCCTGAAAAATGTCACAGTGCAGTCTATCGCTAGGCTTCGCAGGTCTACAAATTACAAATGAAATGGTCCGGGGATTGTGAAAGTGGTGATACAATCAAGATAAATGTAGACTAGGGCGTTAGAGAACTGTTATGTCGGCAGTAGCAGCCTTCCTTCCGAGCTCCGGATCAGAGCGGCTTCCTCTAAGCAAACATATGAAAGCAGCCACTTAGTCGTACCACTTTCAGACAACAGTTCAGATAACTTCACTCGGCTAGCCAATGAAACTGACAAACACTCCCCATACACTACATGTAAAGAGCGGAGCCTAGAGGTATTGACGGGATCTGTTAATCTGACACAGATGAGTTCTTCATCACGCCATCCAAAAAAACAATTAGTTACCAACCTTTTACCGGTCGGCACAACATCATATCCCAAACGCATATCCTACGATGCATCGCTAAGAACGCAGAAACTTTCCTGCATGTACACCAACACACAAGGTCTACTGAGCAAGCTTGTCGAACTGCGGCCACCTCATGCATCATACGCATGCGACTTCATATTCCTAACGAAAACTTGCCTACACTCAGAAATCACCGACTCTGAAATAGCCGTACATGGCATGTCTCTCATTCGAAACGATCGCCCCTGTAAGGGTGGTGGGGTAAGTTTATACTACTGTAATGACCTGCAGTGCAAACCTGTGGACGATCAGGAAACGCTGCTCAGTGACTGGCTGTGTGCAGTCTGCGACTAAGGCGCAACGACACTTGCCTTATGGCAGTTGTTCATCATCCCACAATGTCCGCCCCAGAAATGGACTCCGGCATGACACTCGTAATGAGGAGGGTATTTCGACAAGGAAACAGCCATGTTCTCATCTCCGGCAACTTCAATTTTTACGATTTAGAAATTTCGGCTTCTTTCAACAAACAATTCAAGGTAGACCTGCGAGAGCTTATTGCAAACATACTGCTCTGTAGCCATGTCAATTCGCGCAGCAGATTCAAAGCGGGAAATAATGCGTCTGCGCTTGATGTAGTGCTCGTGAACGAAGGGCGCATGATCGAGCAGCCAAAGATGGAGAGTCCTCTGAGGGGGACTGATCACGTAACAATAATTTACGACTATATGTTTTATGCGGTATATTCACAAAGACATAGTGACTTGTTTCAAACAATCACACGCTACGACACACAGGAATTATTGGGAATGTCGTTTGCGAGTTTTCGGACAATTGCTCTGTTGATGATGCATGGATGGAGTTTGCTGGCAATGTTGGCGATGTGATTAAATCCGCAGCTGTAAACATACCACTTCGTACAACTTCTGCATCATCAACCATTAGGAGCAGAACTCGAAAAGGTATAGCTTTTAGAGACGCACCGTGGCATGTGTATAGGGGGAAACCAAACCTTAAAAACTGGAGTTATTATGTAGTGCATCGGAATCACTGCACCACGCTTGTACGTGAGGACAAATTAATTCACCAGAAGAGGCTAGTAGAAAGGTTTTGTGCTAACAACAAGCTTCCGTGCAGACATGTGAATAGCCTCCGGAATGTGAAGGGCGGTGTTCCCCCACTTACCCGAGCAAATGGATGGGCTCAAACTGCCGAGGATGCATCCAACGTCCTACGGCTGCAATACACTTCATTACGCTTCAAAAATGATAATAGCCGGTCCATCTTATCAAAAATGTTACAGTATGAACGGTCACAGAAGCTGCATGAACACAGAGAACGGTTTGTGCATAACAAAAATGTAGACGTTAGGCTGACTTCACAGATACCTCTCTGGACACGCATTCGTGCGACATAACAGCAACATCGTCAAGTGCTTGGCCCCGACAGCTGCCAATATGAATTTCATCTTTTGACGATTCTCCCAAAACCAGTTCAGAAATCTCCTCTGCCCTTTTGCTGCTGGTCTCAATGAAACCGAAAAGCGACTCGTATACCGTCACTTTATTTTCGTTCAACTGATTTTTGTGAGATACATCTGGAGTGCTATCGAAAAGTTAACAAAGACACTTGCTTTCCTGGACCTCAGCTATGATTTTCTTTCCCATCTACTTCATCAAATTGTCCATTACTTCATTTTGAATGCATGGTGACAAGGTATAGGTACTGATTTCCTTTTCCGGTTAAACTGTCACCAAAAGTTCGCAAAGAACTGGCTCACACTTGGCCGACAAATGTACAAATGCTGAACAATTTCCTCTATTTTTGCCCACTTCATCATCCTGGATGTCTTCTTGGTGATCAGTCAGTGTCCGGTCTTGTTTGATGAGAAACCTGACCATATCAAGTGTTCTAGCTACAATTTCACGCCACCACTTTTCTACAAGTTGCGCCATTTTGTTAAGCGCTTTTCCTTCATCTAGCCAGACCACTAGATCCTTGCGGTTGACGAATGACTGAGCACGCGATTTACTATATTCCTGTTCACAAGCTTTTGGAGTCAGTTTCCACCAGTCGGAAAACTATACCATCTCGTTGAAGACATTCTGCAGCCGAAACCAAAGAACGCCTCTTTTGCCGGAGAATACTCCATCGGTGTTCGCAATCTTTGCTCAGCATTTCGCAAATTCCGAAAAAATAGTTCGTTGTTGGCTTCTTAGCCTTACCAATGCAGTTGTTCCAGGTAGCACCACTGAGTAAATTCATGATCGACATTCTACAAGACAGTAGGTCCGAGCCGAACCAGCGTAGTAAGAATTTCAGGAACAATGTTAACAATCCAGTGGAAGGCGCCCATATAATCGGTTTCTGTGCGTATTATCGCGCAAAGTTATGGTTGCATTTCCAATTCCTCTACTTCGCGCACTTCTTCAACATCAGCATTACAAAAACTTCCCGCTGCATCCATTCTGTCAATATCGCTTTCTGTTACCCAGATATCAACGTTTATAGTACCAATTTCATCTTCGGTAACAATATGATTATCATCCTTCCATTTTATCGATTCAATCGGAAGTAATTTTGATGAATTTACACTTGGTATTAAGCAACGCTGGGTACTCAAATTGCCGCCCCCTGTCATATGGCGCCCGGGGCGGGCCGCACCCCCGCCCCCCGGTATACTACGCCTCTGCCTGCCGTACCACGTGTGACTGGAAAGTTTAGGAGTGTACAGCAGAAGTTATCACCGTCTATGAGGCGACCTCATTCTGGCCTCCGGGTCATGAAAACCCCTATCACGCTTGCCGCCACCTCCTAAAACTTAGCTGTAACGCAGAAGTAAGGGGTTGCCACCTGAAACTGACTACGCAATAGAGTCGGCTGGAAAGCCACCGGAACTAGTTTGCTCTTCGAATTCGTCACCCTGGAACGCTTTCGACTTTTGTCATTCCTGCGCCCACGCTCCCCATTTTAAAAAATGACTCGACGATGCATTACAACACCTGCATTACCTGATTTGGTTTCTGTTCACTTAGTGACAACAGGACGCAGACAAACATCGTGCTCTCTAGCTCTCACGAAATCTATGTGAACCGATACATATGTGTGTTATCGTACATAACTTGACTTACTGTGGATGTATATTTACGAATTCCGCCGTGGGTCCAGTAGAGTGAACTTAAATTTGCTGAGAATGTTTCTGATACTATGAATTTTCCCTACGATCATCCTGCGAGACTCGTTAGGCTTCAGCTTTTTATCCGTATAAAACCATTGATCCATTGTTCAATATTCACTTAGCGTCGATGAAGAAACGACGGAGTTCGTTCCTGAAGTAGCGTACACGAAAACTGAAAACTAAGACTCGAGACATTCCAATGGGCTACACTGCTCAGGCAATATTATTGTGTGGTAATCCAGCTTAGTGTTAATGTTGAACCTCAACAAACAAAGCCACAATATCATTAGGTAGCCTCACAATCGTCTGTATCTTCCTCGGATTATTCTCAAAGATTGTAGTGCACGTTGTACGTCTGCACTAGGCACCCCCCTTCATTTTGGACAATGATTTGCTCTGATATATTCCTATGTTAAATACAGGGACCACAACCAGACCTGATAAATGTTTGCTGTTGCCTGACCGCAAAACTACAACCCACGATCGTAATTATTTGCAATTTTTGGGAAGAGATGACAGCCCGGCGATCGAAGCCCGAAGCGTTGGAGATGCAAACAATGGCGTTTACCCTTAAGCCACATAGTAGTGGGCGACGCAACGATTAATGACTCAGTAGGGAGGGTGTTTCGAAACGTCCGTGGCGTGAATGGATTGCGACACACAATCCTAATTTAGGTTCTATTTCCTTAGTAGTGCATCACTCAAATCGGCCACTGGGACTGTGTCTGAAACAGACATGTTCGAAGAACCCTGCATGCAACGCTAAACTCGACGACCTGTTTTGTTCTTGCTTGGAGTGTTTAGGCAGGGATAAGCTAGCTGTGACTCAATTTCAAAAACGCCGTGCTTCACAGGTGAAGCACACCACGACGGTTAGAATCAATCGTTCGGTCCTGCAGGTTGCAACTTGCGACCTTAACCGTTACATGCTGTCATTCTAAGGATATTCATGCATAATAATCAAGACATCGCGGCAGATGACCATGAAATGTATCGAACCACATCATGAGCCACAGTTCGGGGTATGCAGTTTGCATCGTTATGGTTTCCAATAGCAAGCGTACGTTTGTAACTGAAATGGTGACTATCAGGGATAAAGCAGATAGAGGTCACATGGTCTCCACGAGCAGCCTGCATCGCGACGACTTTCGGTTGAAGCGGTAACCGAAGGAGCACGTATTCTCTATAGGAAGGTCTGGATGAAATAACGCGTTTACGAGGTGGACATCGATGCTACACAGTAGGCTGAACGAATGCGTAGATTGCCGCAGATCTTACAGACATTTTCTGCGCATCACATGAGGTGTTCGGGTGAGCGTTTCGCCCAGTCGGACGTTTGCTTTGAGGCCACCACCATAGTGCAGTTAGTTGACAAGGTTGGTTAGAAAACTAAGCGTTCCTACTCGATCGGACATCGTAACTGAATCCGCATAAATTTATGCCCTTCAACCGCACACGTGCACACATTGGCACGTGAGTACTGAAAGGGTGTGCACCAGAACGGCGAATGACCTTAACGGAAAAGTACACCGACGCTGATCGCTAGTTGCGTTGGAAGTGGGTGAGAAATATCTAAACCTTGTAGGTTTTTCGACATAGGACATTACCATTCTTTGTCTTCTGCTCACCAATTCGTTCTACCGATGGTACACCCCGTTCACTTGCTCTCTCCCGGTAAGTAGCGCTGTAACGCTGCGCTGAATTTTTGCTTATTTGCTCTCCATTCTTTGTAGCGCTTGTCAATGTCGGTTGGGTCCAGCTGCTCGTATTGTTTTCTGTATTATCTTACTTGACACGAATCAAACGTGTCATTGTTTGTGACTGAGATTTGAGTTGCTCCCCAAACTACCCAGCAAACACCAATTACTGTATAAGATTTGCGGAACTCAGCAAACATTAGCTTCACCAAAATATCCCTTACCTAGAAAAGGCGTTTACACTATGCCCCTCCGGATTTTTATAGTGATTGTTAAATCAGTCGCTGCGCTAGACTACACAACCGGATCCACTGCGCCAATTTCGTAACCAATAGATTCTGTTTGTGTCCTTGTTGCCCTCAGTCGAATTTCTGTTGGCAAGTTGTTACGGAAGTCAGACTAGTTCTCTAGGAAGATCTGTGCGGTTAGCCCAGACTGCAGCACAAGCTTCAGCCTCCTAGGACCACATGCTCTCTATTTAGGTGGCACGGAAATCCTTGTCAAAGAAGCAGTGACATTTGCTACGTAGGGTTTTGCACGGATGTAGCGTCATCGCTCCCGGTCACGTGCCTGAGTTTTGTTGGAGGTGGAGGCATAAAACTAGGGAACAACGTGAACAAAGACGGTTCTTTTTTATCGTGTTGTTAGTGTACTTTGAAGGTTTCTTTCGTGGGATGTCCGGTAGGATGCGCACTCCACTTGGTGCATTCAGAAATTGATTCACACACAGCAGAATGGCCTTCGTCTCATCTATGGAATTTTGTGTTACCCGAATTGATTGTGGTTCACCATAGTGCAGTAGTTTTGGGTGACGAGTGATACGTCTCATTGTAGTCGGGTCTGCACAGATACCGTTCGTACAATAGATGGAATCCCAAGGATTTGTGTCATCAACTTATCCCTTATGGCATTGGATTTGGAATCGGGAAGGTTCGCGTATACAAAACTTGAGGTACCATGGTCTCGGCTGGTGGCTATCGCGTTAACAGCACCATTTTCTGATGCTTTTGGCAAATTGGTGGGTAACAGTGGCGATAGCACTGGATGTTTAGAAACCAGTTACCTTCAGTCCGGTAAGCGGAATCAAGGATGTTCACGTAAATTGCTGGTATATATATATATATATATATATATCTATGAGATTGTTTTGAGCGAATAATCATGCTTTGTCCCTCCTATTTAATGCGGTTTTTATCTATTATCCTAACGGAATGCACGCAAATACTAGACAGCTGATTTAGTACGTTTACGATCAATTTATGTGAACACCCTTGATTCCTTTGATGAACCAGCGGGGTTTTGATCTTTCCACCTCCCCAGTGCCATTCCAATTTGGCAGAGTTACGCGAGATGTCATTATCGATATGCATATCCAAAGCAACCGACGCTGATTTAAAAATGTTCTCAAAAGACTGTCATGCCAAGAGAGTTATAGAGGATCGGTTCACCCAAACGTAAATCGCATGGGTGGTCATGGCCTTCAGATAATCTTGGCATATTGGCGAATCCAGCCGAACACAAAGCAGTTGTCGTTCATTGACTTTGATCTTGTCATATTTCATCGCTCTCCTTATCGCCACCAGAGAATCTACGGCAACCTGATATCCCATCCACTGCTGCCACAATGAATCATAAGAACGAGCTGGTTTAGCTACTTAATGTCCACCTAGGTAGCAACAGGACAGTCGAATATCTGTTCCACAATCTATATCTCAGCGTGGTGATTGCCCGCATAGAGGGTTTCTAGCTGCTGTAGACCTCGTTTCTACGCACGCCCCGCAACTTTGTTCACGTCTGACTGCAGTATTCGACTATACTCTTCACAATACTCTTTATCATCCGCCCAGACATAAATTTGTTTCAGTGACCAATCTCCAGCGTCTACTCGAGAGCCTGAGCATTCATGGGTTGCCACTCCTGGAACCAAGGTCAACTGAGATGTGATCGAAAAGCGTTTGAATTACCTTCACTTTCATCAGAGGAACATCATTCAGGGAAAGATTGGCTCGAAGTGAGTGAACAGCACAGCTGAAATCGAAGCCAAATCCGCCTCGGGACATCACATCCCTTGAATCAGAAAGGTCAAAGGCGGCCGTGCTTCCTATTGCAAATCCGTAACCCGAAAGCAAATCTGGTAGTTTTACAGAGTAGAAAGTAACCCTTTGAAGTGCAGCAAAGTTACTAAGCCGCTTCATCCTGAGGAGAAAGTAACCAAATGCACCATTTCATGAAAAGTTGCGGAGTTCCCCAAATATCAGTTTCTCCAGAAAGTCACTCAGGTACTTCAACACTGTTCGTGACTCCCCGATTGTCCGGTGGTCATGTAAAAGGCCCCGTTTCCCTGCCGGTTATCGAATCCTTCTCACAGGTCACGGATCGGTATCCTAGTCGTTGTCCAAATATCCCAAGCTCTTTAGATGCTCACGCATAACAGAGTACGATTGGCTACCAGAGTCATCATGACCTGGAGTGTTGGCTGAGTCTCGTATCTCAACTCCAGCTTGAGAGCTGACAACTCCTCAAAAAACTTCTAGCTGCCGATCTCACCAGGTTTGACCAAGCCTTACACATGCTATCTACACCTCCCACCGGAGTTTCAATGCATAAGGCAATCACTTGTTTTATGTCAACGTGCAGGGCCTTTTTAGCAAACTGCTGGAGCTCCAGTTGTTTCAGTCCTCGATGTCGTGGGACCTCATCATCGGCCACCTAACGGCCGGCTTAAAAGCGAACACAAACTTGACATCTATCAATGAACTCCTAACAACAAAAGCCCTATCTTGCATGTATACAAACGCTCAAGGCCTTCTAAGCAAGCTGGCAGAACTTAGAGAACTCCATGCCTCACAACCGCGGGACCTCGTCATGATTACAGAGACATGGTTAAACCCTGAGATAACCGACTCTGAGATCAATTTACCCGGTATGTCACTGCTTCGGACCGATAGAACCGGAAGGGGAGGCGGTGTGATTCTTTATTACAATACAAACCTCCGATGTGAAGTTATCGACCACCCAGAAATCAGAGCACCCGATTCGATTTGGTGCCGCCTATGTTTGCGAAACAAGGGCACATGTCTACTAGCCGTGATTTACCGCCCGCCAAACTCAACTTCGGAAATGGACTCCAAACTGAACCACGTTTTCCAGTTTGTTTTGAACAAGTCCTACACCCACATTCTTATCGCTGGAGACTTTAACGTGCATGACATAGAAACGCCGGCAACCGATGGTATGCAGTTTAAAGCCCGCTTGCAAGAGCTTATTGCTAGCCACCCTCTTTACAACCACGTAACCTCTCCCACTAGATTTCGAACTGCTAACAAGCCGTCGATACTGGATCTTGTGCTCACTAACGAAGAACTCATGGTTGACGGGATAGTTACAAGCACACCACTGGGTCGTAGTGATCATGTTACTCTACTCTTTGACTATATTTGCTATGCGGAGTACCCTGAAAAGGAGGAGGATAAAGTGCATACTGTCACACACTACAATGTGTCGTCTAAGCTTGTTAAGGATACATCCTGGACTTTCTTAACCGAATGCCCCCCAGATGTTGCCTGGGAAACATTTACAAGGACGTTTAGTACACTGGTAGCGCACGCATCAGAGCAGAAGTCCTTCCAACCTAAAAACAAGCGTAATTCATTTCTGAGGAGCAGGACACGTAAATATATGTCCCGGAGGGATTTGGCATGGCGAGATCACCAGGACTGTCCGAATGCCGAAACATGGACTGCATACGTGACCCATCGTAACTTCTGTGTGAAACTGATCCGCGAAGACAAGGTCACTCATCAGCAGAAGTTAATGAAGCGCTTCTGTACGAACCGCAAACTCCTGTACAGGCACGTTAACGGCCTTCGAAAGGTAAAGCGGGGGATTCCAGCACTAGTCACGGCTGATGGGTGCACGCGATCAGCAATGGAAGCAGCTGATCTCCTACGGCTTCACTACTCCAAAACTTTCCAGGAGGCAACGAGCACAAACATTCTCCTCATTCCTACTACTCCTTCATCTGGTTTAGAAAACATCACCTTCACTGCGGAAGCTGTGTTGAAGAAGTTGTTATGCTTGCGTATCCACAATTCTCCCGGAGCTGACAATATCCGACCAAAGGCTCTACAGGCAGTAGCTAGTGATCTAGCAGCACCACTGGCTATTTTCTATCAGCGATGTCTAGAGAAGAACCGTATTCCACCAGTATGGAAGGAAGGGGTCATCACCCCTATTCATAAAGGAGGTAGCCGCACTGATCCTGCCAACTACCGTCCAATAACACTACTTCCAGTACTATCCAAAGTGATGGAATCAATCATCGCAGATGCGCTGATGCAATACCTGGAAAGCCACAGTTTAATAGCCCCAGAGCAACATGGCTTTCGTCAAAAGCATTCATGTAGTACTAACTTATTAATTGCACGTAATAACTGGACTGAAGCTGTTGATGATGGAGTAGGAGTCGATGTCATCTACCTGGACTTTTCAAAAGCGTTTGATCGCTTAGACCATCGCATTCTCCTTCAGAATCTTCGGAAGTACGGCGTTGGCGACCCAGTCCTGAGTTGGATTGACAATTTTCTACAATAACGACGGCTAGTGGTGAGAGTCGGAGAATCATTGTCTGATGCAATCGATGTGGCATGTGGAGTACCACAAGGCTCGGTTCTTGGACCTCGTCTATTCTTGGTGTTCATTAACGATTTGGCGAGATCAACTACTTCCGATTTCCTATTTTTCGCTGATGATATCAAGATATGGCGAAGAATCAGAGGACCAGACGACCATGAACGGCTCCAGTGCGATCTTAACACAGTGTCGAACTGGTCAGTTCAAACCGCCCTACCGTTCAACGTAGACAAATGTCGCGTTGTACAATTACGCCATTGTCATAACTACACCTATTCACTTGGGACCAACGGACTGCAGAATAGCTCCCAGGAACGTGACCTGGGTGTGATCGTACAGAGCGACCTCAACTGTTCAAAACAGGCTGAGGTAGCTGCGAAAAGAGGCAACCAGCATGTCGGCATGCTGCGAAGAGCATTCGGGAGATTTGACCCATCAATCTTCCCAATGATGCACAATTCCTACGTGCGCCCGCATGTTGAATACGCTATCCAAGCTTGGCAGCCTTGGTTGAAGCGTGACCTAGAAGCGATAGAGGCACCGCAACGGAGAGCAACAAAGAATGTGCAGGGTCTGCGCTACCACACTTATCACCGAAGGCTGAAGTTGTTGGGAATTTTCAGCGGACGTTATCGAAAGCTGCGCGGCGATCTCATATTAGCCTATCAAATATTGAGTGACCCCAATCACGTATGCAGCCATTTGCTGAAACGTAGCCACAACACGCAGCTCAGGGGTAACTGCCTAAAGTTGAAGGAACAATACAGCCGTCTAGAGTGTCGACGGAATTACTTTTCCCTCCGGGTTTGCAAACCTTGGAACGCACTTCCTGACTCAGTTGTATCCTCTCCTACCCTGGATGTTTTCAAAAAATGATTAGATGTCGCTCTTAGCTCCCAACATTTTGTTACCTAAATTCCCCTACTGTGGATTACGCCAAGGATGCATTTCTACAGGCTTTATGTATCAAATGGACCTAAGTGAGCGACCATATTTTACTTTTCTCACTTTTTACCTCAATGATCACTGCACCCCAGTGTCTTTCTGCATGTTTCCGCCCGATAATTTATTTTAATTTTACACTGATGTTGCTTATCAAACTATTCATATCGGCAGACGTTCGATAGATGACCCAGACATATTTTGATTTTATCATATTCACCTCAACCATCCTACGGGACGTGTCAAGCACTTGCTTTTATCCCGTGATAAATCATTGTTCATTGTTCATTGGTGGTGTGGGATGCCTATCCTGCGTAAGCATTGGCCAAGAAGAGGAGGGAATGTATTTATGTACTGCTTGATCTCATCTATGACTCGGAAGTCCAGACTGTTGTTACGCCTTGGTGCATCTTCACCTAAGGCGCGGCGACGGAAGTCGTGTGCTGTCCTGAGTTATCTATTTCAGAAACGGACAATCGCCTAGACCCCACTCTGAAGACTATTCTCTCACGGTCATATACTCACGTTCTCGTGGTTGGTGACTTCAAAGTTCACGTCATAGATATTAGGATAACAGCTATTAGACATTCATTTTCTGTGAACTAGCTTAATAGCTATTCTTTACTCTTCCTATTTTCTACTTCTTGACTGTTGTTTAAACTCTCTACTGGGTTAGCCCGATTGGTACACACACGTCATTGTTAATGGACGCTCATCGTCATGTCCTTTACAGCAGTGCCATTTGCAAGAACATATGCCATTGGTTTTTCTTCTTATCACTGTTCTACTAGGTTATGTTAAAGGGATATTTAACTGCCACACGATTATTGTACTAGTTTTAATTTTTGGGTCTGCGTTTCTTATTTTTCGTTTGTTTCGTGACATTTGTTTAAGCACTTCGTTTCGTTATTCTGATTGACCAGTGCCTGTCACTGTGAATGGATGTTCGCTTTGCGCTTGGGGTCCCATGATGCTATTTTTAAGGACAGATGCGATTCGCTCTTGAGTACACGGTTGCTTATACACCCGTTGTATTTGATGTTTTTCCTGCTGTTGGTTGGCTCAAGTGTAATTTAGTAGCTTCCCTTCGTTTTGTCTTCGAAACCATATAAGCAACTGTAATTTCATGTATACCAATCTCTTTCTGGCTCGTCTTTGGACTTCTTCTTGCGGCCGTGGGGTGAAGGTGTCTGCGGCGACATAACAAAAGAAACGCCAGCGTGTCCCGAAGAACACTTCAAATGGCATTGCAAGGGCTAATCACTAACTTATCATTTTACGGCCATGTTACTTCCCCACACGAATCAGGTAGAGGAAGGAACCGTGAATCCTGAACTTCATGATCCTTTGGGCCACAGCGATCATGCAACAACGCTGTTCAACTACATATGTTATGCAGAGTAGTCAGCCGAAGACCTCGATGATTCTCAGCTCATTACAGGTTACGACGCTCTGACCACACTCATTAATGCAACCGACTGGTCATTACTAGCCTAACTGTCCCACAGTATCGCCCAGTCATATGTTGTTAGGCGCTTCAGCAAGCTAGCTACGAGTTCTTTGACTAACAGACTCCCACGGCCGATGACAATAAAGCCCTTCATACATCGCAGGACGTGGAATTATATGGCCGTTAGATATTTATTCTAGTGAAAGTGCAAGGGCTCACTAGATGCCTAAAGTTTGAAGGCCTAACGATCCAGCGGAATCATTGCGTGAACTTGGCGTGGGATGGCAACTACTGCATCAAAAGAATCTAACTGTGAAATTCCGTTCAAACTCCAAACTCTTTTCCAGACGAGTTAACAAATACTATAAAGCGCTGTGAGGGATTCCTGCCCCACACACGTCATATGAACAAGGCCAAGCCCTAACAAAAGCGGCCAAGGTTATCTCAGCAATAGTCCTCAAGCCTCCAGTGCATAAATCCGTCGCCCATACTGTTCACCAAGTTGTTCCACCACAAGGACTTAGCCATATCTAATTTACGGTCGCAGATGTCCTGGAAAGGCTAACTTCCTTGCGCGAGCATACCTATCCTGGTACTGACAATATTTCCGCCTAAATACACCGAAGTTAGCTGCTATAAATTTGGCTCAACCATGTATCGAGGAGATGCGAATTCCAACAATGTGGGAACACGGAATTTCCACTCTCATTCACATGGGGGAAGTCGTGTAAATTCCGACAACTGCCGTATAATAGTACTACTTCTGGGGCCATCCAATATCATGCGGACCATTGTAGTCGAAGAGCTCAATGATTATTTGGTAAGATAAAAAGTTATAGTACCAGAACATAGTGGATTCCGCCAGAACCGATCTTACACTACAAAACTTTTACTTGCTCGCGCAGGTTGCACTGAAATCACCAACTGAAGTGTTAGGGTTGACGCACTTGTCTGGCCTTTCCAAAAGCATCCAACCGTTGGAACAACGACATTCTCCTCCCAAAGCTCTTGTGTTTTTGAATCGACGATCCTGTCCTTTGGTGGATAGGTGACTTCCTTCTTTAAAGACGTTTAAATGTGGGAGATCGCAGTGTCATCTCTGACGAATTTAAATGAGGAGTGCACAGGACCCCGCACATAGTTCGCGTCCATTCTTGTTCTGCATAAATGAGCTCGCAAGAATGATCACCTCAAATTGCTTGCTCCTGGCTGATGATTTCAATATATGACGGACCATCAAAACAAGTAGTGACTACATGGTACTACAGGATGATTTAGACAAAATATGTGAGTGGGTGCCCCAGAACCTGATTCATTTCAACGTCACTAAATATGGAATTTGGTACGTACCGTCAATTCATCTGAAGATACAGGCTAGATGATTAAGTTTTGCAACACGCTAGGACTGAATGCTACTTGGGGCTAAAGGCACAAGATCTTGTGCGTTGATGTCAGGCCGAGAAAGCATCCAACATCTCGGCCTCTTGCGGAGAGCATTCAGGAGACTTGACCCTTCCATCTTCTCTCAGATGCCAAAAGCTCATTTAGGTCTCTTTAGGAATACGTCATCCACGTCTGGAAACCATGGCTTAAGCACGTCTTTACAGCACCCGAAATGCCAAAACAAAGGGCGACCAAAATATAAAGGGTCTGTCTTCTCTCCCTTACCAATTGAGATGTAAACCTCTGGGGTATACAGTAGACAAAATCGACTCCTGAGTGGTGCTTTGATAACACTGTGCGACATCATTTTTACACCAGAAACGAGATACGACATTTGTAGTATTACAAAGTGAGTTGCTTACGAATATGTAAACCAAATGTTTCATCATGTCTGTTTTTTAATTTCGATTTTTCCTTTCAGTTAAGCAGTACGTTCCATGCATCGAATGCTCGTCTGCAATTGGTCCATTCTCCCCTGTAACCTTGAAGAAGAAGTCTTATTGGCCATGGTACCCACCTGATACTCAAAATCCATTGAGAGCTTTGTTTCCTTAGTTGATATATTGCTCATGACTAAAAGATGCTGCTGTGTCAATGACCGAAATCATTTTTGTTACACCTGTGGACAGTTTACTACCGACCCATTTCTTCACCACTGAAGTCTGCGTATCACGTATATTTAGGAATGAAACTCTGAGATCAGGACAAGATGTGGGCACCGCATATTGCTTGGTTGTCGCGCAGTCTTCAACTGACTCAGTGATTCAAGGACAAAGGCAAGATACCCTTCGCAATCCCCATGGCGTGGAGCGATCAGAAGGATCAATTACAGACTGCTACTTCTGCTTAACCAATCTGTTTGGAATCCCCAAGCGAAACAAGCACAAAATCCATTACCACGATCTTACATCAGCTATTCGACCTGCTCCTCATGATTGCACCTTACCCATTCCAATGCCTCCAGTGAACATGACACTGATGATGAGTAGCGATTTCGCATTGTCAACTTCACCTGATTCCGACATCGGTGAAAACTTTGAAGCTGGAGTTGTCAACCCACATCTCATTGTACAATCATAGCTGAATGATTCGGTACGTGACATGGGCTTGCCTAAAGACAAGGCCGAGTTGCTGACATCTCGGCTGCAGCAGCGGCACTTACTTGCTGCAAACGCTGAGATTACAGAATGCGAAGTGTTAAATTGTCCGGTTTCTATGACACGAGAGAAAGCTTTTGTTACTGTTCAGACGTGGAAGGACTGACGAAGGAGCTTGGCGTGTGGCATATTAATGATGGAACAATGGAACAATGGTGTATTACGGGTAAAAAAGCCATGCTTAACGAGTCCCGTGGGTTGGAAATTATGGCGGAAAGTAATGGCATTTGTTCATTGACTCATCCGAGAGTAGTCTTAAGGCCGTACTGCTCCATAATGGAAATGGTTACCTAACTGTGTCTCTGTTGCATGCCATCAATATGAAGGAGACTTACGGAAGTATGCAACAGATACTCGCTTCACCTAACTACGATAAGTGCTGTTGGAACATCTGTGCTGACTTAAGTTATTGGACTTCTAATCAATATACTAGGAGGCTTCACATAATATTTCTTTTTCTTTACTTATGGGACAGTAAAGCAACTCAAGAGCCCCACATAAGCCAAAAGTCGTCAGAGAGGACGGAGTAGGTTGCAGGGAAAATGAGCGTAAAGCATGCACGTCATGTGCGACATGATCATATCTTTCTACCGCCCTTGCACATCGAGCTTGATTTGAATAAAATCTTCATCAAATCCCTCAAGCGAGATGGCTTTGCCTTCCAGTAAGTGAAACAAGTATTTCTGAAGATCAGTGATGCGAAGCTCAAAGAGTGGATGCTTACTGGACCTGACATTCACCGGATAATGACAGATAGTGCTTTCGAATGCCAGTTGACTTCATTCCAGTTAGAAGCTTGGAGATCATTCAGGATAGTGTGTTCAGACCTTTTGGACAGAACAAAGGCAGTGAACTACAGACATCACAAAAAATCTCATTGCGGACTATCGGACTGTTGATGCTCAGATGTCACTCGAGAGGTACTTTTTGCGTAATCACCCTTTTGGAGAACTTGGGACCTGTTAGCAATGTGCACGGTGAGCGCTTTCACCAAGAGATTGCAGTCAAGAAACAGTGCTACAGTGGCAAGTACTCGCTCTTTATGTAGGCTGACTTCTGTTGGTTTCTGAAGTGTGAGGGCTCTGGATCATACAAACGACGATCTGGGAGAAATCATCATTTTCCAGTGTCAAGCTGCAGTCAGTACTTAGCGGAGAGTGTTGCATAGATATTTTAAATGTAGTTGCCACATTTATGCATTCTGTATATGGTGTGGTTCAGTACATTTGAATGTAATTCGTTCGAGGTATCTTTGACATTAGTGAAGATGACCATTTTCTCATAACATTGTAACATGACGTGCTATGTAACATGGGAGTACATTTCTCAATAAGTGGAGTGTATTATGTAGGGTAGAAATACTGGCATTTCTGCATAGCACATAACGTTTTTTTGTTGCACAATGTAAATATATATCAGCTTCTGAAGAATCCAAACCGTGCTTGTCGTCAGCTGGAACGGAATCACCATATAACTGAGAGGTCACCAGCTAATGCCGGTCAACAGTAGAGCCAGTTGGAATGCAGCCGGGATTTCTTTTAGCTTCTTGTGTGTCAACCTCCCCACACAAGTTGTTTCTTCCTCCACCCTATCAGTATTTGCAAAACGTCTCGATGATACACTCCTACATTTGGATTACTCCATATAGCCCTTTCTTACTGGGCGTCAAAGTAACGCAACTGACTGATATGCACAGTTCAACAATTTGGTGATTCCACTGATGCTTTCTTTTGGATTGATGTTGTTTTCAGATTTGCCAATCCTTCCATCCTACGCGACATGTCAATAAGGCTTTTTTCACCCATGAGAAACCATCCTTTCCGTTGTCCGCTGGTCACCAAACTACGGGTTGTGGGACTGATCCGGACCGCGAAGTCACTTCATCCGGCCCACTGATTGTACCAGAATTAGTCTGATATATCTTAGCGAACACCAGACGCTGTGATGGAATTTACATTTGACACTGCATGTCACATTGTCAGTGACCTAACTGTTTGAACCCTAGCCTGAGCCAGTTCAAGGTTGTTAAATGTGAGAATGTACTGTCGTATAATAGGTGACCGTACATCGTTGGGACACCGCTGAGGGACCACACATGAAACCTATTCATCGGTGCACTCTAATATGTGGCTGTTCACCTCAAAACTGTGCCACAATATTGGGATTTGTTCGATCACTTAAAGCACGCATTACATAAAACGCCACTATTTAATGAATGTCTCATTTTGGAGCTATAATTGGAATAAATTCGTCTTGAGAGCACGAAATTAAGCTAGAAGCGCAAATGGTTAAGTTATTACTAACTGCATTCTCCCCAATGGCCCTTGCTCCCCTTTTCCCGACGTTTTAACTGAATTTTTCTTAGGTTTGTAGTGCAACAACTTGATTTGTTCGGGTCCCATTTATTTCAACCTTTGATAAAGCTACGGAAGAAAGGGAAGTGTCTACCGAGGGTCACATTTTCTTTATCTTTTCTCATCGTTTGTGTTCGCACTCACAATTATTGTGCACAGTGATTATTAGGTCCACGCTAATCATTCGGTTAGTTATCCAGCCCAAGTTAGACATTTTTCCAGTAATCTGGCCCGCGCCAGTCACTTTCTCCACTTATTCGGCCCGCCGTGAAAAGTTTTGTGACCCGTGCTTAGTGCTTATATTGCATATTAACGGATAGGCATGCGTGAACCTTGACCAGTACGAAGAATTCCACACTACAAGGCACGTTGGTGGCACTTTATTTATTGGGATTGTAGAACACTCGATATTTTACCCACTAATCTACCGTGCCTTTTGTTGCGATATTCTACACAAATGCCGGTCGCAGATGTCAGTAGAAAAGGTAAACGTTTTGACCAGAATCTGTAAGTTGCTTTAGATTTTTGAATTCAGTGACCGTCTAAGAGAACGGCCCGCATGTTTAATCACTTTATCACCTATATTATCAACTGAATTACGAAATTGAAATCCATTTTTCCCTAAGCGTCATCATATCGTTATACAAACTAAATTAGTTATTAAGATAAATGAACGTAAAAACGTCTTCAAACGAACCCTTTAATTGGTAGATGTACCCATAGTCAAGGCACAGAAGAGTCGAAAAAAGTAGGCACCAGAGAATAGTATCTTGAAAAAGATTGCTGAGAATTTATGTCAGTCCCTTTCTTGCGTCAAAGCTCAGAGTAACAAGTATGTTCATTCATACTGACGGGCGTTCCCTACTTCAAACATCTTAGATGAGATGTTTCCCAATGTTACAGTCATCTTGCCTTTTTTATGAATAGCTTCTGTCCAATTTAACAATGATCTCAACACTGATTCTGCATGCAACAAAACGATTTGAATGCAGCAAAATTGATTCACTACGGTCCTCTTTTTCTACATATTTTAATGAGCGAAACATTGTCAGTTACAGCCGGAGTACAGAATCCGTGTTTTACACCAGAACCGGGTCTCTATGCTAGAGGATAAACAGTTGAGTTTGTAGGAACTTTAATTTATTCTGCTAATTTTAGTTCTTCTTATGAACTAGGGAAATACCAGACATGATCACCTGATCCTTTACTCACAACGTTCAAACTATTGACAGCCAAACAACCAATACATACTTCTGTTAGTAGTAAGGGGATTTATTAGTACTCGCCTTAGCAGCTTGCATGCCACTTCGATTGGTGGCGGCTTGCCAAGGAGGTCGTTGCTCTGGGGGCCAGCCCTGTCTTCTGCACGTTCATAACATGCAAGACAGTGGAGGATGAGCCGCTCTATATCGCGGTTAGATATCAGTCATCTCGGTCCGCTGCCGTCGCCCATGCCTCAGTGACATAAGTCGCTGACTCGGAAGAGTAAGGTCCTGGGTTCGAATCCGGCAGGATTCGGCGCGTGCGCGCTACTGACGAGTCCCAATAGGACGAAAAGGCGGTCTAGCGCTTTGCTGGATGTGTGGTGGCTGTCTGCCTGTGTCTAACTGCGACGAATTTACACAAAATGCACATCTTTTTTGAACTCTGGCTAAGGACACCCAGCCAATGTCATTGTATGGTTCCTTCACAGACTTCCTCTTTTCTTCCATTATGGAATTGTGGGGGGATAAAATATATTATTGGAAATACCAATACTTGCTTCTTCGTAACATCCTATAAGAACGACGAGACTCGGTACCCAATGTGTCTCCCATAAGTTCACTTAACTAGCTACTTGAACCGTCCACTGTATTTGGACGGTGACACGAACTGTAAGTGTGAATCGTTAACTATACTGAACGTACCTCAGTCATTGCAATTGCCTAGTACTTCCGCAGGTTGCCAACTCATCTAATGGCATTCTGTGTTGGTTTCCTCTTTGTTCGACCTCATTAAACAGCGACAACAATGCTCAAATTTGAGCCACAGACTCCGGCGTCGCCAGTGGAATGTACTACATACGTCCAAACACGAAGTTTTTCCGGTTGGGTAGGCAGTTGCATTCATCAGCTGCTCGGTTTCTAATCTGACTGTCTTCAGTTGAAAAGTACAAGTAGTCGAAATCTAATCAGCCCATATCAGCGAATGACCACTTTTGTCTATCACATCTGCACATCATTGCGCAGCTGAGAAAATTTCAGCTAGCATCAAGGGCCGTCGCATCGTCAGCCAGGCTACCGTATCGTGTGCTTGGCTTCTCTAGTATGGTGATGCCGATTATCCTCGTTGCATAGATCGAATACAGCCGGGTTGTTGTCGATGCTGGACTCACTTTGCCTTCCGACCACTAGCGCGACCAAGTCAGCCAACACATACACACACACAACCAATGTGCACATATTCAGTCCCGTTAGCCTTTCATAACATACCATTCTAGTGCTAAGACACGTGTCTCTTCACCAAACCTTGGCCTCTACCACCAGCGTTTGCGGGGCTGTGACGTTAAAGTACATCATTCGCTCACGAACTGGAGCGTCCTGGGTCATATTGTTATTCAATGGCTATTTGTTGTTGTCGTTGTTGTTGCAGTCATTCTTGCCGCTACTACGCTGCAGTTATTGTTGTTGTTGATGTGGTTACGGGTGTCGTATGTGCGGTCCAAATCCGTTAGACACATAAGCTGGCCGCGAAAGCTAGCAAAACAGAACAGAAGGGAATCAGGTAAATTTGTGCTCATTTTCTCATTGTCGCTCTCTCCGGTCTACCGGCTTATTCCGGTGGGTTATGTCTCATCAGCTTGGGTGTACGAAGTGGAAAAAACAAAAATATTAGAACCTGTGTAAAAATAGGTCAACTTACTGTATACTTTCTAACCCTAGTGGTAGGCTGTTCTCAGATTCAAATGGCAAAGCCAGTTCACTATAGAAAGATTGTAGTGTGATTTTATTCCGATTTTCGGAAGAAATTCACCCTTCAATCGGTCTGCTGGTGATAGGTACTAAAATTACAGTCTGATAGAGGACACCCGTTTGGTTACTCTAAATAACACTTTAATCCAACGGTCTGCTTCTTGACAGAATCAAGATCCAATCCTTCTAGAACCCCAACATCAGGAGGCCTAAAAGCTCAAAAGCTCTCATTATTCATCTTGCGAATATGAAGTCAGCATTAACGATCTTCAGCTGGCGATATTGGTGTTTGTGTTGTGAACTTATCATGGTTTTCCAGAAGTTGAACGATCCAAAATGAACTCACTTGCAGTAGAGCTGGAACTACCGCTCTCTAAGCGTGTATGCAACGTCCAATGCCCTGCTGAAAGCTGCTGTACCTACTCTTGGCTAGACTGTTCTTAAAGACGGAATTGTTAATGTACTTATTTGCTTACGCCATGTTAACTTACCGTACGAATATCTCGGGAACCCAACGCGTGGCAGATTGCAACACAATGGAAGGGTTTCGAGTTTGCTCTCACCCAAAAGTGACACCCCATGAACTGGTCTTAGTGGTCGAAATGACGAGATCTAGTTCTAAGCAGACCGAGGTCTAAATAGTGATTACATTTCGCAATCCAACCACATGGAGGGTACTCCAAATTCAACCCTATTTTGCCAAATGTCTCAATGGTCGAGTACGAATCTCAGAACAACCTCTTGTTCAGCAGGTTCATAATGCCACCGTCTTTTCCTCTACTTTGTAACAGTCTCCACCTGCACATCCGGTAAAAATTGTCAGATTTTAGACTAGCGGCATACCAATCACAACTGACAATAGTCCTTTTTGCTGCCATGGGTAAAACTGTAATTTTGGGAAGAAACTATGGCTATTTCCTCCGAGCATTGGTACCGATACTCGTAAAAGCAGTAGTGGTCAGCTATTATCCTTCTTTCCACCTTATAGTCCGACCCAAGGTAGGTGGAATGTAGCAGTGGCGTAGCAATTACTTTACCGCCCGGGGTAATGGTCAAATTTTCGCCCCCACCCCCTGGCTGTTGTAAATTCGTAGACACTCAAAATCGGCTCAGCGTGACTTGCACACTGGTTTCGGTGAAATGGAAGATCATTTTGGACACTGAGGTATTTGTGGTGAAAGTGATCACAGTGGGGCAAGTAAGGGATCGCTGATAAGAACGTTGCGTATTTGTAACACATGGCGTAAATGTGTTGTTTCATCCACAAAATATTAAACCGTCAGCTTGCCTGAAAATTTTGCTCTTTATATTTGGTATGGAACAGTCAGTGGTACTAGAAATTTCACCCCCTATCAAGTGCCTCCCGGGGCGGATCACCCTCGTCCTCTTTACTGCGCCTCTGGGATGTACAGTCAAAACTGTCTACGGCGACCACTCAAAGGATCGACAAAGTTGGTCGCCATAGAGAGGTTCATGCATTGGGGCATTACTCAAAGGAGAAAACGTTTGGGATGTTTTTGGCTGGTCGCCGCAAATAGGTGGTCACCATTGCACGTTGGATAGTAGTATGTGATCTAACATCTAGGTGACAGTTAAACTATACCAAGAGCAAATGCCTTACCTATTGGAGAGATGCAGTGGCATTCGGTGAGATAAGTTCGATTGATAAGCAGCCTATATGCTGCAAAAATTTATTTTAAAAGCTAAAAAGGACAAAAAAGGTACCGGAAATCGGAGACACACCTGTACGGTTGAACTACTGAAGGTGGTTCCGCGTGGGCACTACCACAGCTCGCTCAAGACAACGGGTGTCATGGCGGTAAAATGTAAGCGATCGGTATCGCCATTTTGAATCAATGCTCTAGTTCGTAGATATTACCTCGAGCAGTATTTACTACTTGCTTCCCTATCAAGCTATGAGGGATTTTATTATCACTGAATTCGTTTCCGGGACTGTGTCCCAAAATGTTTTTAACGGGAGTTAAGTAATGCTATGCATTACCATACATGTCACCCACATTTTTAAAGGCCATTCACAAACATCTAACGTTTCATTCAGTGAAGCATGCTGTGTAAGACATTCAGAGATAACAAATCAAAACACAGCTAGAATGACCGGCTTGACTAGAGTGAAGTCTGGGTCACTGTGAGTAACTGACAAGCACGTGGCTAGTGGTAAATTACTTGACCGGAGGTCGTACTTCAGTGACGTCGATGGTACATCAACGGTTAAGTTCATCATCCAAAAGTTCCACTTGGAATGAGGAAGACGTGGCTCACTGCGAAGTTATCATATTCACCTGACGGGAAACTAGGGTGCAATTTACTCCCCATGTCTTCGATATTTCAGATGCTTCTGGTGCCAGAACTTCGATTACTGCATTTTCCACAAGTCAATTTGATGAAACATCATGTCCACTCAGTGGTCGAGATTAAAAACAATACACCATGCCTCACATTTCGTTGGTCGTTCTGTAAGCGTCACGTGCATCTCTGTTTAATGCCACAGCCGATAGGATTCAGTGGTGTGCAATCTGTGACAAGTTTCAAGATCACATGAGGTCATCCAGTATGGAATCGATGCAATGTTGAATTGTTATTGAGGTATGGTTCGAATAATGATGGATTCAAGCAAGCGCTTGAGTTGTTTCGTAACTTAGAGGGTGAAAATCAAAGATAATATAGTGTAAGTAGCTTCTAGTATACTGTATCTCTTCACACCACTTTATTCACTGTGACAGTATACAAAATACAAGAGTAATGAACGAGCTAGTATTCTACTCACAAGAGCTTAGTGCTTTACTCTTTTAGGCATATGCGTCAAGTTTTAGTACCTTAGAAGACTTCGTGATTGGTCTCTTAAGGCTATCTGCTCATGAAATTATGGGCAATTAACAATGGAGACTTTGCTTGATCCACTACACAGTAAGTTCAGTGCAGTTCATTTCAGTTGACAAAGTATGTTAAGGTTACCGAAGTGTGGTGGATCTAGTTGCCATTACTCGCTGAATAACGGATGGTAGTAGGAAGTAGTGATCTCTCTATACAGCTGCATCCAAAATCTCTCGGGTATACTGACCAACTGTGTTGGTGATCATTCCTGACGTTTCTCATCGACAAAGTGTTTGTCAAGGAATTTCTTGCATTCCGACACCAACTTTGTTTTAATTATCTGCAGCAGCGAGCCGTTCCATATATTCACCATTCTCCGTTTTAAGTAGAATCGGTAGGCGACCTGTTTCATATCCGTTCCTACAAGTTCGAACAGGTGTCCTTATGTGCTACCTAGTGTGCGCCTATGGAGTAGCTGTCTCAATATGGGTATTCACCTAGATCAGTGGTTCTCAACCTCGGGTACTTACCCCCAGAGGGGTACATGAGATTTCACGTAGGGTAAATATAAGTACAAGAATTGGGTTAACGATCTATTGCCATAAAAAGTAATACAAAATAATTTGTATCACTGTTGACTGGCCATCCGTGACTAATGATTATTGAGTCTTTAGTGAAGTAGACAATTTCGGAGAGTACAGTTTATTATCTAACATACGAATATAAGTATACAAAACAGCGCAGCAAGATGGCGCGTCTATCGGTTCGCTCACCGATCGTTGTTCCTTTGGGTAAGACAGTCGTTCGCCTGGTCGAATTAGAGAGTTGTACGAACACTAAGGTGGGAGCATAGGTCAACCGGTCGGATTAAGGAGCGACCGAATGTTTGGAAGGCAGAAGAGACAAAACAGGTGATCAGTGTATAGGACATACCAATACAGAGTCATGATAGGAAACTGTCATCCAGGACGGAGTTGGAAAGGATGGGTGAAAAAATGAGTATCTACTGATAACATTTCATGTTTTATCAGGGATCATACACCAATGAAAGGAACCGAGTGAACTTCGAGTACGACTTACGATGTGAATTAGTCGAAACCGCACCAACTGTACCAGAAATTATTAGAAGCAAGCAATATCAACAGTTCCACTAACGTACCTTACTACTTGGTTAAAGAAAAAGTGCTCAAAAAGATGCTTTCTTTGTTTAAATGATAAAAGGTAAATAACGATAGTACTTAATTTTCATAATTTAAATCAAAGAATGCAACGGCTATTAATCAGCACTTTAAACAACACTTCATGCGAGTGGTACTCGTTTATTGTGAAACATCTTTGTGGGTAACAACACCAAGAAGGTTGCGAACCACTGACCTAGATGGAATATCCGTTGCTTCAGGATGAGGTCAACCTGCACCTGCGTAAATTCCTAGTCTCTTACATCAGTCTTCATACAGCACATCCCCATACGAGGTGCCCGCTCAATCCTCCGTACTTCGCCCAATGTGAGCTGCACTCTAGCATTGGTCGTATGGTTGAGGTGAAGAGGCGAGTGGTTATCATTTCAAACCAAGAGCAGAAGCTGTGCTTGAACGCCCATAGCATGTGAAATCTGTTTTGGTGCTGCTCATTCGTGCTGTCCTGCGCGTCATCAGAATAACAACAAATGAACATGCAAGGAAAATGCAATCAAGATCGAAGTGCACAAAACTAATCGGCATGGAAAATGTGGTTGAATGTAAGAAACCGAGTGCAGGAATGCGACTGAGTGCGCAACTGTTCCATGCCTGATAGATTATGTAACGATTAGGGCTCCCATCCACTGGGTGGCAAGCACCGGCCTGACCAAGTTTCTCAGTAAGTCTTCAATTTATGACAAGTCCTTTATGCCGCGATATCGACTGACAACCTCGCGGCTTCGCCAATTTTGTTGCAGCAACGAGATATTTCGAGGAAGCCGGTCAACCGGTATATTAGGACAAGATTTAGCCAAGGTAAGTGGTTGCGTTTTAGCAAACACTCGAGCGAAAATGTTTGAAAGAACTGTGTCATTTATGATCCTTTTTATTAACAACTTGAAGAGAAAAAATAAATGTGGAACAGCCCTGGGGAACCTTACTTGTCATGGAAACTCAGAAGATAGTTTTCCGTAGCCCCTCACCTCATCTTGGGAGTCACGGCAGAGAGATTTCTGAATGGAAGTGAGTTCCCTAGGTACTCTCTTCAGGGACAGGCAGTCCGGTTTTCGGCTCTCACTAGGGTAGATAATTTGTCTAACATGATATCCGTGAGTTTTATCAAAGTAACGGAAAGGGTTAATGTATCAGTAAATTTCGTATGCAGTCCGCAGACCGTTTTGAAGATGGGCACGATAGTTGATAGTTGCCAGTCCCAAGCCGTGTTGTATCGAATAGTACATCCAGTGAACAAGGATTTAATTCCATCAACCAGCAAAGATGGAGAATGTTCGACCTTGTTTCACTTCAACACAGTGATCTCATGTTGAATTTCTTTCCAAGTGGGAAATGTGACATTAAATGTCCACGTCGGCTCAGGTAATTCAGCAAATGGCTGTGCTACAGCAAGCTTTCGGATTATGGAATAATGAACGTAGAGAGCGAGATGGGAATCTGTATTGCTCTACCGATATAGTATCAACCACGTACGCGGAAGGTCACTTATTACCGCGTCCTGTCAAGGAAGTTCGGCAGCGCAACGAAATCCTATTCAAGAGCGGTGGGTTCTCGAAATCTGTAATCTGCAAAGTGCGCGTCTATGAATTTCTTGAGTTCTCATGCTGATTTCGCCACGAATATCTTCTGCGGCCAACTGTTCCAGTATTTCAGTACCCAGAGCTCAAAGCATAGAGACTGAGCTATCCCCTTTAGACCCGGTATCAAAAGTTTGGAACAGTGCCCAAGAGTGTTGCCTGGTACGCACACGTGCATCAGTGGCCTTCGCGTAGGAAACGTCTGCAGGGATAGAACTTAGTGTCTCACACTTCGATAGTCTCTCGAAAACTTACGTTTCCCTGACAAGATATTAGATCATCTGCGCAAGACGTAATACCTTCACACTAATTCCACATTTACAGCTAAAGTCGACCTCCATACCCCAATATCCGGGGTTTTTCACCAGAGCTGTTATCCATGCAGAGCACATAGGTCAGTCCAAGTGCTGGCAGGACTACGTAAGATTGATTTGCCACATGCCAAGGACAGAATATACCACTGCGAATCTGGACGGGATTCAGACCTAGATGCGTTCACTCCCAATCCCTCATATGGTAGCTTCGCAGCATAGGCTTATCGACCAGGCTTATATAACAAATGTCTGAACTTGCAGTCCCTCTAGTACCAAATAAGATTACCATGGTAATGGATGAACTGCTTTTCACAATGTTCGCCCGATGGGTTATTGGACATGGCGGAACATGAATTAACACTCCATCTTTCTCAGCCATCATTTTACCAACGGTGGACTTTCTTGGAGCAGGGTTACGGATGAATTGGAACAACTCTGTTGTTCCCAATAGCATTGACTTTCTACATACCACGGACACTTGCCACCAACCATCGTTTCCGGCCAACTCGAAGACTCCTTGTCAGCCGTCATCTCGGAGCGTTTCGGACAGAATGCAGCCTAGCACCCAACAAAACCTGTTTGCTTTCTTCGATCGGACTGATCGATGCCTCACAGATTAATTAACAGTCCGGACTTATAATGTTTGGTATTCCTCATCGCGCAACTGAGATGATTCCGGCCAGCGTTCTACTCACCAACCTCGTTCATTACTGACATTTGGTGAGGCAGTTCGTCACGATATTGTTAAACTACGGACTACAAGTTCGTTACAAGGGGGAAGCTTACAAATTCAGCACTTCTTTGAAGCGGGAAAAGTGAGCTTCAGGCGTGGGTGCACTAGAGCATGGGAGAAATTCAGATACATACCCCAAATTGACGGATAGTTTGAACCAATATGCGCCATCTGTATCCGTTGACAATATTACCAACTTGAGTACAGGTCATCGAGGAATTCGGTGGACGACAGGTGAGGGGTGAACGTATGTGCTGGAAAGCAGGGCTGCTAACATAACGATTGTGGTCGGCACATATTTGCAGGGATCGATCGCTATCGTCTATTTTGAATGCATCGACCCCAAAAGGACTCTCATCTGTTGGCCAGAGTCCAAGTGCAACACCTCTGGGCATTAAGGTCCCCAGCAACAAGCGCGATGTTTATTCGCCATACAGAGAAGTGGCAAGAAATCAAGATGAAAACCTTCTTTGTTATCCTCCGAACTGCGATGCAAAGGCACGTTGTCTTCATTCGGTGTTTACTGACCTCAATGGAGGTTCGAAATCGAACCGCACACATGCGGATGTTCATCAGCATCCAACAGAGTAGATCGCCTTCATGATGTTTGTTGAGTGTGATACCGATACGGTAAATACCCTAGGCCGCTGACCCATCCTCGGCAGAGATATTAGTTGTGCACTTATTGTCGGTAGATTCGGAACCACGGAAACTAATACTCGTCACTACAGTTATCTTGTGTAGTGTGCGTTTCGGAAACGCAGCACACACCACTACTAATAGAGTGAAGAGTGCTGCCTGCTGGCCGTTGCGACCCAGAGAGCGAATGTTAAACGAACCAATGGGAAATGAAACTTTTGGTTTGAGGGGGAGTTACATGTTAGTGGCAGTAGGCATGTAAGCTTCTGCTCTGCTTGCTGAAGGAGCCTGGGCCGGCTCCGTTGATGAAACGTGGCTCTCATCTGCATACCTCACGGTCTGATTCCTTCGGGTTTACACTGGATGTAGGGTGTGTGCGTGAAGCTGCGTGTGGTGCAGCTCATGCCACCCATGGTGCATCTGTAGGTGCAGGTTTCCTGTGACTGTCCCTGTGGAGGCCGTAGTGACAGGCGAATCCGGAACCCAATGCCGCTAACCATGGTACGCACCTACGAACACGGTCAGCCGTAAATGGGATTTGGTGAATTTTCATCAGTATGACCATAGACTGCCTATCTTGAGGCAAGTGGTAACAAGCCATAGAGTACCGCGCAACGCCCTCTTATAGTCAGAGAAAATACGTGACCCACGTGCTTTAAGGCAATCGAACAGTGAGCGTAAAACCCGTAAACATATCTTCCACGACTAAGTTTTACTAGGAGACGGCCACCGACCTCTTCTTAATTTCCGAAGAGAATTGTGAGAATGAGTTATTCGGACCCCTAACCATTCGTCCGTTTGGCATGAGTGGATTCGAACTCACCAAGAAATCGCCACCAAGCATAGTTTAATGGGTCATGGAGGTACGCAAGCCATCGCACCACGGCTGGATCCAGTCTCATCTTGATGGTATATTAAATGAATCGTATATTTCTCGAATACTCATTCAGGATCGCTCTAGCAATTGTTAGAGAAAAGTTTTACTAACGGGTTGTGCACAGAGCCGAAGTGATGTCTCTTGCAGAGTGGCCTCTACGAACTCAGTATATGCAGTTTTCAACAGCACTCGCTGTACGTCCGTAGCCTGTCAGACAATCCCACTTTATAGCAGAACTAGCTGTATAAATTGATTCAGTTCTCACCAAGAACAATGATTAAGCGGACCTCCTGCTGATACTGATCAAAAGAGGAAGACTAAACCCAGCCCAAGCATGAGGTCCATTCAACAGTGACATTTAAATGAATAACACACGAGTTCAGAATTCAAGGCCAATTGACGACAACATTTACTCCTGTCAGGTGCTGACGATCGCTGATTGGTAAGCTGCATTACAGTGCGGTCGAACGTGGGATGATGTGTAGCAATGTTTCCCTCCGATGCGTCTCAATGGGATGAAACGGTTTTCCAACGTTTCCCCTCATATGAACAGCTGCACGAACACACTTAACTGGAATGGATCATAGTTCAATGGTTATCATTCAGTCCCGCATTTTCTAGTACCCAGATATATTTTGATTTCATCATATTCATCCTAGTCATCCAACGGGACGTACCAACACGCTTTTATCCCGTGATAAATCACTGTTTATTATACATTGTTCATAAATTACAAAGGGTGGACGTAGCTGAAACGATAGCACACATAGTTGAATTGAGCCACCAAAACTCCAGGCGACCATATCATCGAAAGTAGATCGAATGTCGATGACCCTGGTAAACTGACAATTATTAAAAGGGACAGACATTTACTAGCCTTGAAATCTCTTTATAGATTATATCACCCTAGGTCGGCCCGCACAACGACATATAGTGGGAACTACTCCAACCGCACACGCCGTCCTCATTTAGTATTTTGAGCGGGGGAACGTTTGCTAAATCATTTCAATTTAGGTGATGTAGGTTGCTGAATCCGTTTGAACTGCCACAATTTGTCACCTTTAAACCCAGAAAGTGGTCTTTGCCAAGGGGCAAACGATAAACACCTAGACTTAAAACGATAACAAACAGTTTCATGTCGAGTCATCAATAAACAATGGACAATGAGTTATCAGGGTAAAAAAGTAGGTGCTTGACGAGTCCCGTATGATAGCTGGAATGAAAGGAAATAGATCAAAGGATAACTGAATAGTCAATTTAAGCGTCTACAGATCTGACTGTACCGCTGCATAACGATATTTTGACATGGAAGTTGAATGGGCGCACACAAAGCAATTTGGGGAGCGGTTATAGTAAACCTTGAGAAAATATAATGGAGGTGACAAGGCACATGCGTCTGTGACTTCTTTGCGCAGACCAGATACGTAAATCCAGTTGTACCTTAGCACTGTTTACTAGCTGATGTGTAGCAAGTGAAAATGTCCACGTTGATTTGTAGTGTTGGGTTGACGTAGAGTATTACATGGCGTAGTGTAAATGCGTGAGTGAATCGTCTTGACGTTTTTTGAATACCGCTATTGTGGCGGAATAAACAACCTAAGTAGGGAGTGTGTTCTATGACAGGTGCTTAAAAGATGAAGAGAACTTCCGACTGCATTCCAACCGGCCATACTGTGTGTCAGCTTTAGCTGGTGACCGTTCGAGGTGGCGTTGTGATTCAGCTTCAGAAAGTGACTACAAGCGTAGGTTGGATTCCTCAGGATAAAATATATCACTACCAAATCACCACGCAGGTCTCGATATTGTCCACTGTAGACCACAAGGGTTTTCAACCTCAGTTGGTAGAGGTGTTGAAACAAACCCTTTACGTTCTTGGTCGCCTTTCGTTGTGGCATTTCAAGTGCAAGGAAGTGATTCTTATGTCAGAAGTGCCAGAAGTAGATGGCGTGTTCTAAATCGGACCTAATATAGGCGTTGATCATCTGAGAGAAGTTTGAAGGGTCAAAGCGCCTGAATGCTCTCTACAAAAGGCCAAAGTGTTGGCTGGCTTTTTGGGACGCCTTCTCTGCCTGACATGAACAGCCAAGATCCTCTTGTACTATCACACCTAGATTATATCCAGTAGTAGCACGTTGCAAAACATGATCCTTTAGCCTGTACTCGCAGGTGAATTGGCGGCGAATGCTCCATGTCTAACACTTGGTTGCGTGGTAATGAAGCAGGTTCTGAGTCTCCCATCCGTATACCCGATCAAGGTCCTTTTGAAGCGTTACGTGGTCAGTTGTTGATTTGATGACCCGCAATCTCTTGAGGTCAACAGCGAAGAGTAAGAAAGTGGTATTCATCACTTTTGTGAGAGCATTTGTGTAAATCAGGAACAGTGGACCCAGTGCTAAGCCCCGTGGCATTCCGTCTGAATTTATCGTAGATGACGGTGCCAAAATGATAGCGCATCACAAAGTGTAGGAAGTATTTTTACTCACTTAGAATCTGTTCTCACTGGAATGTATTACCAAGATATGTGATGAAGGCACCAAACATGATGACATTCGAAAGACTTAGACTTTCATCTTGGTGATAAACGCTACACCACAGTTTGATAATAGTAAAGTAAATCGCCAGCTGTACGCCGTAACGGCGCTTCGCTGCCACGCGACCACCACCAGTCGCGCGTGGGCTGAGTATACCGCGAGGACGTCCGCCCCTACGCGGATTCGAACCGGTGACCTTATGGTTGCAAACCAGACGCGCATACCACTCGGCCACCGGCCGACACAGTTTGACAAAGTGCAATGGTTTAACCACTGATATTTCACCTCCCACGCTGGAACATTTTGATTATAATTTTCTTTTGCGTCTCCATCCTGTGGATCTAGTAAAGTTATGCTTTTGCTCCTATAATGCACGATTGAACTATTGAACACTTGGTAGTTAGCACCTGGATTGTGCCAATAGGGGAATAATAGTTTCTACTCTGTCCCTATAGTCACTAACCGAGACTGGTTGTACGGCAAATTGAATAGGACCAATGTTAAAAGGTGTACAGCTCTTGATTATGAAGAAGCTGAGTCACCTGGCAAGGATGAGCAGCCAAACACGGTCTCGTAGAAGCTGCTGTGGACCAAATCAGAGATGGTCACTTGCAGTAGCACCCTGCTTATCCAACACGCTTATGCCTGGTCAATTTAGAGCTCTGTAGTCGCAATCTAGACTCTACGAAAATCATGGATTGACGGTCAATAAAAGCAATTCACTCTGGTAACTGCTATCTTTTCTAATAACTGCTGAGGGCAAGTAACATTTAGCTACGTCTGGCATGCCGCGTCATAGTACCGTTCGCTACAGATCTATAAGCCAAGCAGCAACGACAATGCCTTGTGGCTTCCGCTTGATGAAGCACAGATCGCTTAATGCTTAACTAGCTTGAATGCGTCTCTTTTCTACCTCTTTTTTATATCATTTACCGCTTGTGGCTGGTACCTAGTTTAGGATAAGAGAATTCATCATTCAGAAACCAGTCTGGGTCACTCCGCTGAAATGATATTGCTGTCCAGTAATGCGTACATAAAGGCCGCAGACAACAACTCAGACACTGGGCTCATCTATTCTGCAGCTTCTCCCCAGATCGACTGTTCACTCGTTCGCATTTTTATATACACCCTTCATGCCGGAGTTGGTTGTGGTCTGTCTGACAGTACTGACGCACTGATCATTATAGCCTACTGGATTGAGAATAATGGCGACAAAGGTGCCGCGTCCTCCAACCTGACCGCAAAATCTCGGGGCTGCCCAGGTGACGCCGGTCCGAGGGCAAGTGGACTGCCAAGGTCAATGTCTGGTTCTTGTACTGCATAAGGGGAGGGTAGGGAAGAATCAGGAATGAGATAGAAGTCAGACAACTACAAGGATGTCTCCTTAGACCAATATGTCGGGACATAATAATAACTGTGTGAAGAGTACCTTGGTTACGCCGTGACGAAATAATAGTCAGCATTCATTTCAGCTAACGAGTCGTTGGTGGACACTTAGTACCACGGATTACCTTACAGCGCACTTGAAAGTTGTACCCGAATTCTTGGAATTCGTCGGGAAAACCATGCGCATAATTAGTACCATATCAGTTCACGCCATTTTTAGCTCGACTGGCAGTATGCTATCAATAAACCACCCATTATATCAGATGTTCGTAAACATATCGTAGTTTCTTACCGACGGCCTCTTTTCATTGTGAAGGTGAAACAAGCGTCATGTAAACCACCGTACTCGTAACGGCTGTATAAAAGTTGCTTCCTTACTGATCCCGATATCATCGGTAAAGCCAAGCCAAATTCATGCCAAATTGGCTCAGATAGCTGCGACTGCACCAAGCTGGATGGGATGAAGCGGCATACAGATTCATTTTATTGTTTCCAGTCGAATCTTGGATTTTACTTTATTAAAGGGGATCCAAATGTCTTGGCGCTGCAGGAATAACATTCTTAAAGAGGATAGAAGTCCAAGCCATTCATCGCTTGTTAACTATGGTCCTCAGTTGACTTCAGGGGGACAGTCGCTGCCTTCACGTTGTCGATTCAGTACTTCGTATTATGAATACAGCATCTGTGTTTAGCATTCACTTAAGATGATCGGCTGGACATTACCGTGAGAGTACTGAAAACCGCTGCTGAGATATCGCCTCGGTAGAATATGGCAGATAACCGAATTGACCACAGGCTGTTAACTAGCTATTGTACTGAGAGTAGTTAAAGACAAAATTTTGCCAGGTTCTTCTATCTTAGGTGCCGTACTCATTTCCACTAGTATTCAAGCATGATGCCTTGCGCCTGCACTAGGTTGTGCGAAAGCAAAAGTCTGGCCAACACACTGATTAACCGCTAACATCAATGTGGATAGCTACTTGTCGATCTTCCGAACTTGTGGGATGCTTTTAGGTTTATAATCAAATCATTTGCAACACAAGTCACATTGCCGCCTACCTCAGAGTCAGTATAGGTTTGCATGAGTATATTAATTCAATCACCCCAACAGATTCTCCCTCAGCGGATTTTGGTAGCTTTTCGGTGTCCACTACCCACCATGAATATTTTATCTGATCATGCTAAGTCGTCGTTTTTATGAAGCTTCCATTTGTCCGAAGCCTAGAAGCAGTTAAGAGTACGGAAATGTAGCTGGGAACTCTGTGTCAGCTCGAGTACACGGAGATCCAGAGATTACCGTTTCAATATCAAGAGCAAAACTTCCGTCAGAGAAACACTCTGACGGTAAAGGATAGTTGAACAGCCCTCATAATATCCAGTACCTAGGAATTGCTTCGTTTTCGGTTTGCTGGAAGCTCGATTCTGCTGGCTATCGTTAGTAGAATGTAATATCGAGAGATTCTTTATACCAAACTGACAAACAGGATGCTAAAAGATAGACAGCGCCCGACAGTTATCAACATTTATCAACAGTACTCCGAACTTCACATCGATCGGTCGGGTTATTATGCTTGGCATGCCGTACATCGAAACTTAAGCGAAATGAGATGCAGATGTGTTTGAGGATATGTTGCGACACAAGAGATTCCGAGACGTTTGTTCCATCATAGATACTTCTTCGTGCGAACGAGATAGGTCCTCAAAGTTCTCGACCATCCAGACATGCGGGCCTAGTCAAAATATCGCGGTATTGTGCTTGCACCATATTTTCTTTCCTCAAATAGCACTCTTTTTGGAAGAAGATTCCGTATTGCTGGAGCACTACGTGACATTTGCTCTCCATCTAAAATAATTAGTGTGTCTCATGCGAATGCACCTGAGCTGAGTGTTGTAAATTTCACGAATGAAGTTGGAAATAGGGTTATCTAAATTGACTGTTGACTGAACTTTTTCGTCCAATTAGTGTACCAGACCTATCAGATCATGTGGACGGTTCCTTTTTCTCGTTTAAACCTGACTTTCTTATGTACAGTGTTACACATGTGGAGACAGACTATGCCAGTCAGCGCAACTCAAGGGTAACACATAAATGCTTCGATCGGATGACCGCCAGTGGATATCGGTTAGGAGGTGGCAAGAACGTTGCTTTTCCTCCCTCCAATCCTCGTCATTATGTGGGGCAGGAGTTGGCTTAAAGCAAATTTCCGACTGCTTGTGGCTGTTATGGCATTACATCGTATAAACAACATCATGCACTTTATGGTTACTTTCGGATACGCAGTGTTTTCTGTAAACATGACCTTCACGGGTGGTCAACAATCTGATGCGCAACGCATATGTTTTTCCCCGTTGCTGCAAAGCAGATACGGCCAAATTATTAGTTTGTTCGGAACTTCTTTCGTATTTTCCTATGCAAATGTAGGACGACTTATTTATGGTGAATAAATAGTTTGTTGAGTTAAATATTGTCCATTCTGGTCCAATACCTTTTGCTATCTTTCTGGCAGTAACATGATTCCACGTTCATAAAAGGTTTGTTCGTTATTGAAGAAAACTCATCTAGGTGATATTTGACATCCTCATTTGAAGTAAATGTTTTACCGTCTAAAATGTTTCGTAGAGACAGGAACAAATAATAATCAAAACGTGCCAGATTGGGAGAATATGGTGAGTGTAGCAGTGTATCCCCTCCAAGTGGTAAGTTTTTACCCAGTTACCAAACTTGTATGGGGTCTCGCATTATCTTGGTGGAACGCTAGACCATTTCTCTTGATGCAGTCTGGCCATTTCTGTTTAAACGAATCATCCAAGTTGTTCAGCTGATGATAGTACACTTCAGACTCGACTGTTGCGTTGTCTGGTAGATACTCAAAAAGTCGATTCCTTTGCAATCCCACCAAACAGACAACACCACATTTTTGATGAATGTCGACTTTCGAAGTGGTTTGAGCTGGTCTTTTTTTACTTCATGATCTCTTGAGTTTAACGTTGTTGTAGACAAACCTTTTCTTGTCCCTAGTGATAGTGTGGTTTACAAATGGATCATCTTCTTAACATTGCAGGAGCAACTCACAGACGTCAGCGCGGCGGCACAAATTTCTTTTCATAAGAACAAGAGGAACACATATGTCGAGATTTGAGATGAAACCTAGGCGTTTGCAATGGTCATGCAGTGTCGAATATGATAAACATAATCTCTGAGCCACCTCGCGAGTTGTTGTTCGACGACCTGCATAAATTAATGCAAGTGCTTAATCAGTAACTTAATGTAATTAATTAATTAACTAATACCGGATCTATTTTTTGAAAAGCAGTTTTGGCATTGGCGTTCTGTCAGTACACCTTCCCCAATGCACATACGATAATATTTTTCTTGCTTGAACGGAATTTTTACCTTTTCCGTGGTAAAAATGTAAAATATATTTCCCAAACGCTGCTTTTCACTCCCCGTATTTGTAAGGGCACCAACTACGAACTACGGCGTAGAATCAATCGAACATTGGCACAAGCAAGCCTTGCTATATCACCTGTCACAATATATAATGCTTATGAGGATTAAGTGTGAAGTTGAAGGTGAAAAAATAAGGTTAATAAATAAAACGAAAAAACGTAATTACTTCCCGAACAACCTAATAGTAGTGAGCGAGTCACGTGTCCATTTGGGGATGTTGCCTAGAGTCCATGGTTGGCGACATCCGGTTTCGCATTCGCCTGTCACTGTGGTCAGCCATAAGACGCCTGCGCCTACAGAGGGACCATGGATGGCTTGCGCTGCACCACCCACAGCTCCATCCACACACCCCATATCCAGTGTAAACCCGAAGGAATAAGACCGGGAGGCATGCGGATAGGAACCACGTTTCATCAACGGAGCCGGCCCACACTCCTTCACAGGCAAACATAAGCACACTGTATTTGGGAATCAACCGCACACAAGGCGGTGGCTGGACCGTAGTCCGCTCCACACTGAGTGCATGGAACCGCTCTTTGAGCCTAGCACGGCCACAAGTACCGTGCACGCCGTCCCCTCCAGCAACGACCAACTGTCTCCTAGAGCCAGTATGGACGAGGTAGTGGGTAGTAGACAGGTAGGCACCATGACAACATGCACATCAAGCGCAGCCACACCTGGGATGTCAAACAACAGCCAATCATTCGAAATGCCGATATCGATTAAAGTCCATACTACTCTTATTAAGCACAACTATGCGCTATTTCATACTTAACACCTATAAATACCCTAGGTGGGGTGGTATAATGTGTTGTATTCGAGTCTTATGGTCTTTTGGGAGAAGTACTGGTAGAAAACTGTTAGGCTCTTTTCGACTTGCGGTGAACGTGAGGAAAGATTTTAATGTCTCGGTGGGTACAACTTTGTGCTGCTGAGTTCAGTGCGACCAGTTAAGCACTTGGATGTAAGACATAGGTGTGCACTTTCTCTGTTCGCTCGCGGCTTCGCAGCCTCGCAGACTGCAACTGAGATGGCAGAATTCGCCCAAATCGAAGCTATGTAGGCCAGTTATTTCCAACCTGAACTTAATTACCCATATTAGGTAACATAAGATTCTGCGATGGGTAAAAATAAGTACAAGGGTTGGATCATCGCCCAGTCACGAAACAAACTTATTAACAATATCATCCGTATCGAATCAGCTACATAACAGCTCAGCCATGAGGTATTAGTCATTAGTGACAACTAAATAGTGGCAGCTTAGTGAAATAAATCATTTCAGAAAATAAATGTCATTATACCTGAAACGCAGAACTATTAGATGGTGCGTCTGTAGACCCGTTCCTCAATCGCTGTTTGTTTGAGTCAAGCAGTCGTTCTCCGCTCTATCACCAATCCCTGCACGTGAAGTTGATGTTGACAATTTCGCTAACTCCCAACCTATTATTGTCAGTGTGGACGTAATGCAAAATCAGGTGTGTGAATTGACTGTAACTTTTGTAATTTCCATAATAATGCGCTTAATGCCGAATTATTACGGAAATTTCACCTACATTATCGTTACCTGTAGTTGAAAACAAGTATCCCCTTTTCCACAACTTATATATTAAAAAGTGGATTTTTGCGGACACGAGAATGGAAAACTTAAAGAACCGAATTATCTAGGAGCACGGATTCCAATGTGCATTAGCCGAAATTGCAGCGAATATCAAATAAATTATTGAAGACAAGCATCATGGACTGCCTCATTAACTTACATTACTTCTTGATTTTATAACACAGGTTGCTGAAAAATAAGTGATTTCTTTGTTTCAAATGATTAAAGTTAAATAAAATTGAACTTTTTGTAAATTAACAAAATATGTCACAACTAATTTGTTTTGTAAACTAGCTTTTGTAGTGTTTGTAGCTGGAATCTGCATAATAGGTAATAGCCTCAAAATGTTCGTAAACCACTGATTTAGCTAATGGTATGTGTATCTCTTCTGATTGGCGAACCACTGTGCTTTGATCAGCATCTTAGTAAATTATGTTTCGCACTGGTCCAATAGGTCCGATAGTCAACATTCTGGTCATTAATTAACTTCTAACTATGACTGTCATCGTCCATGTGGTGGCGGATATAGGTAGACAAATGTTATACAAGCGGATCATGTGTACCCAGATGAAGGGGTACTGGTTTATCTCATCGAAGTAGCGGGGACAATTGATGTTGGGAGTTTGTTCACGCTTGTATTAAGGTATCATTTCCTGTTAGAGTATCTGCACTCTGTGTTAAATAAATCGGCAGACCGTATGTAGCTCTTGGTACTGACAACTCAGCTGGCAAACGTGACGCAAATCTCGCCATTTCCATCCTCAAGCTCTTCAAGTTGTGGTCCATTTAGGACTATTTATTGAAAGTACTGTCGGGTGCAGGTAAGAAACTACTTAACGTGGTGCCACGAACACTCCTCGTTTAGCGTGCTGCTATCTCATTCCCAAAACACTGCTCCTATTATGCCGTTGCCCTGTCGATTCACTGATGAATATTGTATTTTGTTAACTTTTTAGTATTCAAGCTTACAATTCCAAGAGTTACCAACCTGCCGGACACGCTAATCTCGTGCACTTTACCCGTCATATATCATTGTTCCTTATGCTACGAGGTGCTGAAATCGAAACCGATTCCTTCACTGAACTTGCCTATTTCTTAGTAAAATTTCTGCAAACGACCCACTCAGCTGAACTGTCAACTGGACTACTTTAAACTTGTGACGGCCTCCTCTACTTACAGCGTAACTGAACATAGCTTAGAATACATGGAATATTGACCGTCAGTCAGAGGTAATGATTGAACAAACCGGTCCATAACTGCTACCATTCTAACTCGCTTTCTCATCTGAAAGCGGCGGTAAATAATAATCTGCAAGAAACTCTTCCCGTCCCTTGTTCCACTACTACTCTAAATTTTCCTTTGGTCTGCATTGATTTGTGGTCTATCTCTATCTACATGTCCAGCAAAAGCGCAAGGGTTACAGTCAAGAGTCCGGCGCTGTTTTGCCTTGTCGCTCCAACAGATTACAAATTCCGATGAAACCAATTGTTACACAAACATCAAATGCTTACGCCAAGGTTATTCCATCTGGCGGTCTCACAAGCAGTTGGAAGGGGGTGGAGAAAGAATAACATGAAGGGTACACTGTTATATAAATAGATGATTTGAAATACCTCACTCCTTAGGGCTGTTTTTGTGATGGATTACACATGGTGCATTTTTAGTTCCGCTTTCAGTGTCGATTTACGGTTCTCGAATTAGGATTGATACAACCGATTGGTCACAGCATCCTGGTAATTAAAAAGGTGACAGATTGAAACGTGCCAGGGGCAGACACAAGGTTTTTGATAATTTCGAAGTTTTAGCGGTACTGTGATGAAAAGTTTCAACACAGTCTTACTTTATTTTTGTCACTAGCGTGACCGAACGTTTATCTTTACACAACAATTGATTTACGTCCTTTACAACTTTTCTTTAATAGCAGTAGTGTTGGCCGTATCGTATATTCATCCGATCAAGGCAAGTACATCAGGCAGGTGACATACAGAGCGAGATGAAATGCCCAACGATCCAATGACGGTAATCAAGTCACATATCTTTGGTTTTCGTATGGTAACATAAGTCGACTAAACATGGCAAATCGAAGGCCCCTCAAGTAACATATATATATATATATGTATATATGTATCTGTATATATATATATATCTTATTCTTTCTCTCTCTCAAGTGATTGGCTGTTGTTTGATATCCCCGGTGTGGCTGCGTTTGATGTGCATGTTGACAAGGTGCCCACCTCTCTATTACACACTACGTCGTCCATACTGGCTCAAGGAGACAGTTGGTCGTTGCTGGAGGGGACGGGGGTGCACAGTCCTTGTGGCCGTGTTAGGCTCGAAGAGTGGTTCCATGCACTCAGTGTGGAGCGGACTACGGTCCAGCCACCGCCTTGTGTGCGCTTGATTCCCAAATGCAGTGTGCTTATGTTTGCCTGTGAAGGAGTGTGGGCCGGCTCCGTTGATGAAACGTGGTTCCTATCCGCATGCCTCCCGGTCTTATTCCTTCGGGTTTACACTGGATATGGGGTGTGTGGATGGAGCTGTGGGTGGTGCAGCGCAAGCCATCCATGGTCCCTCTGTAGGCGCAGGCGTCCTGTGGCTTGCCACAGTGACAGGCAAATCCGAAACCGGATGCCACCAACCATGTGCCCCATGCTGAGGCTGATGTAGCGTTCATGATGCTTGTTCATCGCAGTTGGGCTAAACCAAGTTACACTTAAACTACGTCTTTTTAAGCTGGATAAATTTCATTCCACTTTATTTGATTTGTTCTACTTACCCGAATAATCTTGTTAACTGGCCACGTTGCCTACGCTAATTGTGCCTATCTTCGTTAACTTTATTGCATTTGTAGCATTTGTTGAGTAACTTCTGGACATTTTGTACTTATCACGGGTTCGTTGCTAACCAGCTTACTTCATATGCTACTTTATAGAAGATCTATTTCTGCATAGCCGCGTTCTTTAACAGATATATTTTAGTTGCTAATGTTATTTCAAGTGAACGGCTTTTGTTTGACATGACCGCTGTGGCTGTGCTTGATGTGCATGTTGACAAGGTGCCTACCTGACTGTTACCCACTACCTCCTCCATACTGGCTCTAGGAGACAGTTGGTCGTTGCTGGAGGGGACGGGGTGCACGGTCCTTGTTGTCGTGCTAGGCTCGAAGTGTGCTTCCATGCAGTCAGTGTGGAGCGGACTACGGTCCAGCCACCGCCTTGTGTGCACTTGACTTCCCAAATACAGCGTGCTTGTGTTTGCCTGTAAAGGAGTGTGGGCCGGCTCCACTGATGAAATGTGGCTTCCATCCACAATTTTCCCGGTCTTATTGCTTCGGGTTTACACTGGATATGGGGTGTGCGGATGGAGCTGTGGGTGGTGCAGTGTAAGATATCCATGGTCCCTCTGTAGGCGCAGGCGTCCTGTGGCTGGCCACAGTGGCAGGCAATTCCGAAACCGGATGCCGCCAACCATATATATATATATATATATATATATATATATATATATATATATATATATATATATATATATATATATATATATATATATATTGTTTTCTTTGTGCTGGACTTAGGATTGCTTGCGAAGTGCTGTCAGTCTGGCAAGTCAGATGTAGACCACCACCTGAACCACTTGCTCCATACTTTCCACGTTTCTATGATTATGGTGTAGCCGTAAGTTCTCGTACGAAAATGATTTAAGCCAAAGTAAATTCCAATGTGCTGACACGAGAGCTTCCGTCAGCCTTACCAAGTGGCAAAAGAAATACTTTTTGTCACAAACACTCAGCAATTTAAAAACGCTCTCTCTCTCGCTAGTTTGATGCACGGCTGTTTCTAACTTTTCCTACACGCTTGCTTCGTAGTTTAGCTATTCCGGCTTTAAATGAGAAGCATTGTTATAGTGATGTATTCATGAAATGCAATGTTGTAAGCATGTTTACTAATTGGCGGTGAAACTATGAAGAATTTCTTAACATCTCTTAAATCAATCGTTAAACTGTGTTGGTGACAAAATTTCCTTCTCAAGGTCGATTATGGCCGCATTGTCTGTGAAAACCTTATGGAAAGCTGCTCACCACATCCGTAGGTGCTACGTTAGAAATAAGTTTATTCCAATCCACCAAGATGGTTAGGAATTTGGCAAAGGTGCAGGTGACTTGTTATCGTTCAGTCATACATGTGGCTCACCAGGTCAAAGGGTCAGCACGATTTGGTGGCTGATGTGTGAAGCATCAACTAGGTTCCCTCGGTTGCCATGACGATCTACTTGATAACATCGTTTGCTTAGGCATGTTAGAGCTCATTGGTCCTTCCAAACTGCACACTCTGTGGTTAAACGAATGACCATTTACCCCCTGAGCCTGATCTTAGGTGACCTACTGCTTTGCAAGTGGAAACAAACGGAGCTTAACTTTATTGATTCCTTTCATGTCTCAGTTTGACGGGTATGATTGTTGAGGAGCTAGGATAGTAGCATAAAGCCATTCTTCAGACGATTTGATTTCGTTACTTGATACGGAAACACGATAGTGATGTGGCATATGTTCTAAGCCAATGTTCGTGTAATCAGCTGCTACAGTTACGTGGTAAATGCCTGGCCGGCTACACACTTGGCAGCACAATCGTCAAGGTAGAACAGTCTTGCAACCGGCTTTCACTGGTCACTTAACACTCAATGTATTCGGCTGAGTTGCACCGCTGTAGTCAGACAATCATTGGCAGTAGAAGCCATACCTATGGGTTGTAAGGCACTGCAAATGGCGAGGTTTTTGACTGATGTGTAAACATACGGTTATTTTCGGGCACTGAGTGTAATCAGGGACATTTTTTCACCACTATCTGAGTGAAATTTAGTTGCGTAACCAGCTAATATGGTAGTCGAGACGAGGAGAAAAATACCGGGAAACATTCATCTACCGTGCTTCGATGATAAGGTGCCCCAGTTTGTAGTAAACTAGCATAATACTCACTCCGCAGTGGTGCAATGCTTAATTCACTCATCTTCAGTAGTGAAGACGCAACTTCTGCTGCTCATCGCCTTCAGCACATAACTGATTGTGGACGTAGGATAACTACCCTAACATTATCACAGTAAAATTCTGTTGGGCGTTTCACATTAGATACAAAACGGTTTTACTATTTCGTGTATGGTTTATAAATGCTGGGCTCTTCCTGCACTTGTTGAGGTGTTGGAATCGGTCACCACAGATGTACTCATGGGGTATTTCGAATGGCAACATATCAGTGTGCAAGAGCAGCAAAGATTCCACCAAACTTCCAGTGTACCACGAATTTTTAGCCCGTTCAAGCTGGACAGAATTCATTCATGCTGGAGAAGAGGTAGACGCCCCTTACCTTGATTTCGCGAAGGCATCTGATCGTCTTGATCACCGGATTCTTCTTCATAAAGTTTGAAGTTACAGGACCACTGACATTAACCTGAGCTGTATTCATTCAGTCCTACTGTAACGACGCTTGAATATGTAGGTTCGTAGCATCCACTGCGACCCGATGGAGGTTCATTGTGGCGTCCCTCAAGGCTCGGTACTACTAACACGGTTATTCCTCGTGTTCATAAACGACCACACCCGGGAGTTTTGGCGTCCAGCTTTCTACTCTTTGCGGACGACACAAGATTTGGCGGGCAATCAAACGAATAGACGACCAAATAGCATTGTAAGGTGATCTCGACAGGGCTTACGTGTGGTTCACCAGAAATATTTTGAAGTTAACTATACCAAGTGCGAAGTGTTGTGCATACGCCAGCAGAACACCTACCAATATCGACTGTAAAACACGTCCTGCAGTGCGGTTCTCATGAGAAAGATCTCGGGATGCTATACAGGACGGTCTCGGATTCTTAAAGCTGGCCAGGATGTCAGTAAAAAAAAGCCACCCAACCCTTCAGCCTACTGCGGAGGGCTTTTGACTGCTTTAATCTCACCTTTCTTCGCAATTGCTAAACTCTTACATGAGGCCACGTGTGGAATACGCCATCCAGGTGTGTCACACTTGACACAAAGTGACCTCACTGCCCTTAGAATATACAGCCGAGAGCGACAAACAATGATAAGGTGTTACTCTAACTCCTTTACCTTTTGAGATTAAAAACTCCAGGAGTTGTTAGTGAATAACATCATCTTCTACGTGGCGATCCCATATTAGTGTATCAGATCTTAAGGATTCTAACCATCCATGACGATTCTTATTGAAACTCAACCACCATACCTCACTGAGTGGCCCTCATTTGAAGTTGGTGACGCAGTACAGCCGGTTGGAATGTAACAGAAACTTCTCACATTCCGTGTACCTTAGCCTTAGAACTTACTTCCATATTTTGTCGTACTTGCTGCGACATCGTCCGAATACAAAACTCGACTTGATGACGTATTACATCACCAGCATTAGATGATTTAACGCAAGGTACTGGGACAGCAGACAACGCAGCCAGACAATGTGTACAAGTGAAATGTGCGATAAGTCCACCGCTACGCGTCTTTTGTTTTGATACCTCCATGTTTCTCTCACACTTTACCTAAGGAAAATTGTTGTGGGTTTGATTTTATATCCGTAGTAAATCTATTATTCTATTTAAGTGTAATGTCCTTCACTGAGGATTAGAAGACTACATTATCACATGTACAATAATGCCAGTCGTAAACTCCACTCGTTCCAGTGCCGAGAACGACTTGCATCTTTCACTTTCGTCGGGTGTGCCGCATAAACTCACAATTGTCTAGTAAACTTTCTTCCACGCATTGTTTAATTACCTAACCAGTTTGCAGGTTTCGTTACGCAAAGGATAGCTTGCCGACTTCTAATCCGAAGGTTGTGGGTTCGAGTCCAATGCGGGAAGCCTGCTTTTGATCTCTCAGGAGCGTGACCTGGGCGTACCTGTACAGGAAGACGTCGGATGCTCAAAACCAGCAGAGAAATCCTCGCGAACCGGCAGTCAACCCTTTAGCCTTCTTCGCATAGCCTTTGGTCGGTTTGAACCTTCAAGCTTCCCCCAAATGCTTAACGCCTACGTGCGACCGCACCAGTAATATGCTATCCAGGCGTGGCAGTCATGGCATCGACAAGAGCTGCTCGGTCTCGAGATTCCGCTGCGAAGGACAATAAAGAACGTAAGGGTCCTCTTTCATCTACCTTATCAGTTTAGACTGAAAACTCTAAGAATGCACAGCAGTCGGTAGCAGATTTTGCGGAGGGATCTCATAATGGTTTACCAGATTCTGAAGAACCCAAACCACATTTGCCGCCCGCTGCTGGAATTGAACCACAACACTAACTTAAGAGATCATCCTCTGAAACTGACAATACATTTTGACCCGCTTGAATGCTGTGGAAATTTCGTTTCCCTCCGCATGTTCCAAACTTTGAACGCACTCCCTAATTATGTCGTCTCTGCACACAATCTGACGATATGTAAAAAACGAGTTGACGATGTATTGTCTCATTTGCATTTCATTTTATGACTTGCTAGCCAGGGCTACAAATAGTAATCAAACGGTGTCTTACAAAACTCCTAACCAATGGGTTTATCCTTTCAATACGCAAACATCTCCGCTGTTCTACATAAGTCTAAGATTAGTCCACCAGAACGCTTTTTATTTTATTATGAATATTTAGTTCCGTAATAATTTTCATTCCACGGGACTTGTTAAGCATTGTTTATTTTACCCGCAATACACCATTGTTCCATTGTTTACTTTCTAAGGGACTAGAACGCAGCGTAATCCTCTGATCATAAAATCTCCGATTCTGGAAAATCGGGTAGAAAACATGTGCTTATTCTTAACTGAGCAAAGGAGTACGGAGGCGCAATTACTTGAATTTGGTAAACAGGAACTAACGAACTTGCTTCGTCATAGTATGTATCACATATGAAATCAGAAATGTGGGACAAGTACCGACTGGCTTAGGCATTTATTGAAGGCCAATGCATGCATACTGGGGTAAAGGATGCTTTTAATTCTTAACTTCTCAATAGTTTCTCGGAACAGCTTGTTGTGTTTTCTTCTCTTCAGTAGGTTTATCCTTAGTCAATAGTATATTAGTTGTTCTGAATTTTTTGGCGACAACAAACGAAAGGAGTAAGCTACCTTTCGTGAATCATTGTAGGTATTTGCTTGTAGGACATTTGTATCCTAAGGTTTAGTAGCATCGCTTGTATCGCCGTTTAGAATTGCTATATTCTCAGCTTGATCAGGCACAAAGGAAATGCAGAATGGTTGTACAAAATTCTTTTCAAAAACACGTGGTACCAATTCCATTGATTCGTGCATCATTGATTTCGTTTCAAAATTCGTCGGAATCCAGGACAATCGCAAAACTTTCCGATACGCTTAGGCGGTTGGTTGGGAAAAGAAAGCAAAATAACAATGTTTTACGAGGTGAATAACAATATGTACATAGAAAATGTAATTCAAAATTCATAAAATTCGTATATAAAAATAATGTATAATAGTAAAAGTGTGCGAGCAGACCTGATAACACGACCAATATTTAAACTGAGAACTGCATCCATCATGAAATATAAATCAGTTATAAGTAACGACCTACTTCATACATCAGGTAAGATGTGACAACACAAGACAAAAGGAATTGCCTACATAAATTTGGAGGGTAAGTTTCAACCATCAACCATTCAATGTTTCACTAATTCCAAGTTTTGCAGGTACGCATGCCTTCCACCTAACTGTGTAACAGAAAGGAAGCACTATATGAAGGCTAAGGAAAAAGCTTGCTCATCCAACCCATCAATGTGCGCATGTTTTTCAAATGCCATCAACGGGTTTTCAAAGTAAGAGCACAGAAAGAAGCAGTGTAGATGAAGATAAAATCGAAGATAAAGCTCATCTATCCAACTCCTCGACGTGCGCATACTTTGATAGGTCATCAATGGGTCACCAATCTGAGTAACACGAACATAGCAGTATAGACTAAGAGAAAATCAGAAACGGAGCACATTTATCTAACCTACCGATGTACCAGTGTTTTCCTAGGCCACCGGTGGGTCATGACTTTGAGTACTACCGAAGAATGTGACAAAGTAGGAGGAAGGAATGGGAGACAAATCTAAGTTAGCCAGCAAGAAAAACTTGCTACGGGAACACCGTATTTCACGTTGCATCGACAAAACCTTCTCGCAATACTTCTCTATACTTTATAGTGCGAATTCCTCAAGTACTTGGATGTTATCAGGCCTGTTCTCGTACAGATATTCGTCCGTGCAACTGACACGAAACAGTTGTGTAACTTTATTAACAGGTACGTACTCCTTTAGTTATCTCATAAATGTTCGAAGGGAAGATGAAATTCTGATGGCCTGAAACAATCTACTTCATAATTTGGGCTATTTGTGTGTGAAGGTGTGGTACCGTAGACGCGTGCGCCTAGTATTTGTTTCTTAGGTCATATGGTGAAGATTCTGGAAACACCGGCTGATAATAACTAGTGTATGTCAGTCGATGTACAATTTTGAATAATAGACATAAATTCAGTCTTAATCTTCGAAGTCATAGCGATTCGATTGTTAGCCAATGACATCTATCTTCATAAGTGAGCATTGAAGTGCAGCCCACGATAGTTTTTGTAATTAACTTTTGTGTAGCTGCGCTTGCACTTGTGTTGCATCTTCTAATACTACTAGAAGTGGTGGCTCAGTATTCTAATAATGGTCTGGCCTACAATTTGAATGACAGGAGTTTAACATCGCTTGTTATGAACAAACGGCCTATCATTCCAATAGTCTGTCGTGTCTTAGCCACCCTATACTCAGCTTGTTCTTGGAAATTCAACCGATGTGAGTAACGGAGACCTAAGTCACATATCGATTCCCTTAAAGGGAGTGGGATTCCATGCAAAAACAAACATTCGGATAGAACCAAGCATCCGTAACATATAACGCTGCATACAGATATTGAAAATTTCATAAATGAACCGACACACCAGTCTTCTAGTGAAGATAGGTCAGTTTGGCTCGCAGATATAAAAGACGGAGAATGAGTATCAGTGGCACACAAAATTGTTCTACTATTTGCGAACAAATGAAGTCTATCATGCTTTATTGTAGGGGAATATCAGTTACATGTAGAGAAAAAAGAGGAGGGCCGTATACACTACCTTGTAGCACACCACTTGTAATACCTCTTGTTTCCGACAGATACTCATCTATCTTTGCTGGCTACTTTCGACCAGTGAGGTAAGCTTTTAACCGGGATAGTAGTGAGTCTGTGATAACACAAAGGCGAAGTTTATGGATAAGCTTTCTGTGTAAAACACTGTCAAAGGATTTTGAAGGTCCTGCCAGAGTCTGTCGACTTTGTTAAATGAGCAAAGAAATGTAGCTGGCAAGTGACCCTTGAACGCTTTTTAAGAAATCCGTACTGCAAATGTGACGAAAGGTTATTTGATGTTAGGAATTTAACGATTTCATTTTTAACTGGACGCTTTATGATTCTGGAAATTATAATAGCGTGCTTTATGGGCCGATGGTTGTCAACGTTATGTCTATGCCCGGTTTTATGGCGTAATGTCACTATCGTCAGTTTCCACTGATCGGGATAAAAGCCAGTTGTCATTGATGTAGTAGATTAATTCAGTAGTAAGCAGGGGACATCATTCCCAACTGACTTTAAAAGTACTGGAGGGATTCCATCTTGACCTGAAAGAAATGTAGTCATTGAAGCCTTACTTTGAAGATTGATTGAACCAGTGTCGAAACCTACGTTAGAGATGGATAGTCCACACTACTGTGTGGGGTGATTCAAAAGTATATCGTTGATAGTAGTAACAGAATCGGTAAAATAATTGTTAAAAGCTTGAGCTACAACTGCAGGAGTATCGGTAAGAACATCGTCAGACGAAATAAGACGTAGTGGTGGGTTTCGTTGTGTGCGACTCCGTTTTCTTAGTAATCGTGTTATTTCAAATACTGGATTAGCACTTTCCATGATTTCAGTCTCTTCAGTCTCTTTTTGGACGAAGAATTCCCAGGTTTTCCATTTTTATGAACTTTCTATAAAGTCTGAATAGAACTGTAGTCATTAGTCTGTTGAAAGTGTTTGGAAAGGACTCTAATCTTACGTTCGTGCTGTTTCGAATGCAAGCTAGAGCAGGCTACAGTATTTCGATGCAACGATTTATGCTGTTCTAAACTGCTGGAAATGACACCTTTGGATTAGATGACAGGAAGAAATCAGTCCAGTCAGAAGTATGCACAAGCGTAGCGAAGTTTCGCTAATTTATTCTACCAAAATTACACGCTTGTCTAAACGAGGCTTTAGGTGGATATGCAATGTTCAGCTTGCCACCAACAACGTTACGGTCATTACCTTGTAGACAGTCCAGTGCATCAGCAACAGCAACTAGTTGCCCAGCAGTGAATATGAGGTCGACTGTATTATGCAACGGTATGGGAGATGTTTCATGCTGTGTCCAGCCTACCACAAACAAGCAATTCAAGATTTTAGCTTGCTTTCTGTACCTTTGCACGCGATCCATGAAATGTTTGGGAAGTTGAAATCTTCTCCAAGTACCTTAAAGCGAATAGGAAATGCGGTGACGCACCTCGTCACATTCTGAAGCAATCCGTTTTCAAGGGCACTGGAGTTCTGCGGTAATTAAAAACAACCGACCAGCATTCTACTATTACTCAAGGACACTGTTATCCAAATGGAATTATCGATGGTTGCGGTTTGCTCCTCACTGCATTGTGAAGCACATAAGTTGTTCATACATTAAATGACACAACCACCGCTACCATAGCATCTGTACTTTCGGAAGAAAGAATAATTTTGGATAGCAATAAGGTGGCACACGGTCCCACTCGTACACCACGATTCGGTAGTAAGAAGGATTTGGGTAGATGGAGAGTGACGATGCAGCGGAGTAAGTGCATTTTATGTACTAGAGAACGGGCACTGATGAGCACCAGTTTGAATGTACCCTCATAAAAGGTACAATCCATGCGTTCACATAATATATTATTTCAGCAATTTTCTATTCCTTTGGGACGGTCATGTGTTCAGTGGCTAGCGGTGATGGAGGATTGAGCGTGGGATTTGAGAAAAAGCCCTGTGGCTAGGTGTGGTTGACGTTAAAAGATGTATTCGTAACTGGAGAATATGAGAGTAATTTGAGTGTCTTGATGGAGCTGATGTATTCATATGAAGTTTCTACCTACCTGGTTTAATCCGTGCACAGAAAGGTATCTCTCCAGGTATGGTGATGAATCCCACATACCTAGCGATCCTCTGGGTGACATGAGGTTTACTATATCTAAAGGGGACACAACGTTATTGACTGATGTCACCTCGAAAGGGGGTGCTTTGTAGGGATTTACAGTAATTAACAAGTGTTGTTTGGGTCATGGTCTGCATTTGGTGAGCCTAGGTCGTTCACTGCTGGTGGGCACACGTTCTGTGTTTTATCTAAACTAACAACGTTAGCACATTTAGTTTGGTGACACACGGCGGGGTACTCAAAAATTGGCAGAGAACGTATTCATGTTTACTATGTTTGTGAGTGTAGTATGTGGGGGCGGTAGATGAACGGGGTGATAGAATCGACATCTGCTAAGACTTGCAGGGTACTGGTTAAAGGGTTGCCCCAATTTTCCAGAAGCGAAGTAGAGAAGTGTTTTACTTATATTCGGAGGTTGAGGTTTGGTATTAGAGGAAATATTTTTGTATTTTTCGTAAAACCTTTCAGTTTAACCAACAGAGAGATGTGTAGATTGAACAGCAGGTATCTGCATAACTGATGCCCTTTATTAACGATAGCTACTTACGAGGGATATTGAAGTGTTTGTGCACTGACACATTTATAAGCAGCATTTCTTAGACCTTTTGGTATATAATTAATTGAACTTGAACAGCACGTAATTACTTCATGTCTTTTCCAGACCTGTGTTAACGCTACTGCTTAAAATCTGAGGAAATTAATGCGTTTCACAGAAGGGCGGTTTTGATGTATTTCATGGTGAGACGAGTGTATCCACAACAAATGCAAAACTACATTCCAGTCACATTAGGAAACCACGCTCATACTCCTTACACAATTACTAAGTGACAGAGAATTCACTAGTGGTATCGAGACGGATGAGGATGCTGCTCGTTGTTCGCGGCCATCAACGTCGATGACCCGAGAGAAAGTTGAAAGGTTAGCGGCATCAACAAACTGGACAGAAGAAAATAACCTAAAACAATAACGAGCAAGTAGGTATTCAAATAGCAGTGAGCATTTCATTTTGACCAATAATAATATGTTCCAAAATTTAGTACGACGGTTATGTTAACAGCTAAGTGGATGACAAATCATGTTCAGGTGTTCCATATCGAACTAAGTATGCTTCAAGAGGATCCGATAAATTTCCGATTTCTTGTGGTGACTATGGATGAAACCTGAATCAGGCGCTTTGAACTTAAAACCAAAAGGAAAAGCATAGAGCAGAAATACACTAATTCCTCACCACCCAAAAAATTCCGCTTAGCCATCTCGTCTGGCAAAGCCCTAGCCTGATCTGGAATGCCAAACGACAACCTTTGATGGGTTACAATACGCAATACCATTTTCGTCCCTGAGTTGTAAGTATTATAGCTCAACAACTTACGCTTGAGACATAAACGGAGATACATATATTCGGCATAGATTTTGATTTTATGACCAAAATCTACAAAAACTTAAATGCGTATGGTCAAAGTAAGCAAAGTTCTACATTTCATTTTCAATCCAGGTTTGATAAAGAAAAGTAGTTCATGTACTAGCATGGAAATATACAAGGGAAAAGTAAAGTATTCATAAACAAGCACATCTCCCGGATTTGTGGTTGTAGAAGTTGCCCAACATATCAGGTTTTGTTAGGGTACCATTGGTAACTAAGCTTAAAACTCATCATATCCCGATGAGAATGCTCGTACTGCTCTTTTGAATAAACTCCCCATGTTCTCCTTGAAGTTATCGAGAAGTGCATAAAAAATACGGACTTCTACGTGTCTACCAGCGGCTCCAAACTGAAGTCATTATTCTGCACTGAAAATTTTGTTCGCTGTGGCCCATATCTTCCTTGATAGTGTCCTGCCTGTCCCAGGGGAGGAAAAACAGGGACCCTTTGTGAAACTGTAGAGATTATACCATCTAATCTCTTTAACTGTACCCTCCTATTTCCGTTGCCACTATTTATTACACCGGTGTTTTAACTGACGAAAAACCGATAGGCCCTTCTTCAAATTTCGATCGCCCTTCTGATTCATGTTACGCGTGTTGCGCTGTCCACCGTCGGTTTGCTTGCCTCGATCACCGATCATCGGATCTACAGGGCCGAATCATCTTACTGACTAAAGATTCCTCTTTTGAACTAGATTGTGCAACTAAGTAACAGCCTACCGAGGATCATGATTTGTCGATGGTCAGGTCAAACCTTCTTGCCACAAGGACTGGCAGTTCTTTTATGCAGTTAAGCCTTTTGTGATAAGTTTTTCCACTACAAAACGACTTTGGAGTGCAATAAGAAATGACACCGTTTTAATGTCTCCAGTGACCTCCCAGTCATAGTCGTCATAATTCTAGGCACCCAGCAACATTTTCACATTGATGTGCTCCTCTTTGATATGCACATAATGAGCCATTGGTAAACGCGAGTACTTATTCCCGTTCTGATGCAACACTGCTTTGAGGATCCTGGATGAACTGTCTATAGCTAGACGCCATTCACTAGGGTTACAGAGGTTTCTTATAGCCTTGAAAAACCAGAAACCTTGTTGCAAAAGCGCAGCTCATCTCGCTGGTAAAATCTTGGGAAAACGTTGGTAACGCTTTCTCTGATCCGTGGGTTGCACACTTTCATCCAACAAGTTATACTTCTTGAATCTAGTTGTCAGAAGGTCAGCACTGGACTTGGTGTGACTAAAATCTACAAGTAGATTGTTGAGATTTCTTTGAATGAGGATTTATAGTTTTCTATTCCAAGCTGTAATCTGGATGTTCAGTATCTTACTCGCTGTCGGACTTGGTGTTCGCTCCTGAAGATAACTGTTTCCTCATCAGTGGAACAGGGCTGGGAAGATCTGGACGGTACAGTACAAAGGCAATGGATTAAGGGAGATTTGTATAAATGCTAAGTAGAACACCCTTGCCAGTTCGGTGTTTAGGAGGGTCCACCATGCTGAAGCCACCATGCTGAAGTTGGTCTGTGGGTGCGCTCCAAATTTTGGCGGACGAAAATTTTATGGCTTTCGTTGCTCTTCTGTCCCAATTGGAACACACATTACAAAATATGTTGCAGAATACTGATATTGAGCATGGCATATATGTTGTGATCTGCATTATTCTTGTTCCTTAAAATGCTGAGAATGTGCCAAACTGTAAAGCTTTAAAAGTGCACCAAATAATTTGCTATACTAAATAAACCACTTCATCTATGCTAGCAGCAACTGTTCACCTTATCTTCAAGAGTTCTCTTGCAGTGATAGCGCGTGAAAAGGGATGCAAATGATTTGTCTTGATCACCGACAAGGATTCGCAAGTATGCTTTTTAGGCCTAGCACATTCATACTGATTATTTCCCGGAGTACCTTTTGCATTATTTTCCATTAAATGTTGGGAGATGTAAAAGAATGGGTCTGCTGGCTGCAAATAACGTCTAAAATAAATACATTGTTATTAATTACACGCTTACTTGGCAACTGCGCAGACTGAAATGCTGCTTTTTAGGTAGCACTTTTGCACCTTTATGGTTGCTACTAAACTGTTACTGAAATATATAGGAATGTGGGAAAATTTTCTGCAGTGTTAGAATTCTGCAAAATTCTTTGAACTTCTGGAAAGTTCTTGCACTTGTGAAATCGTTTATTGTGCATTGAATGGAGCAAAACGGAATAGGAAAACCTACTTTGAACCCAGGAATAGAAGCACAGTTGAAATGTGCTACCTACTGTTTTCTGGGTCAAGTGACAGTATAACCAGCCGGTGTTATAAAATGTTAAACCAACCTCTGCTGATAACTGTTGTAACCCGAAAAAGCAGCAGACCAGAGTAGTATCGAAACGTATGTATATATGGAGGGAACTGTCCGCACACACGCGCAGTACAATTAAATCGATAGGGGTGCGCATTGCAATCAATTAAATGTAAGCTCACATGATAGGCCAACGAGTGCGAAATAGAAGTATGAATAGGATAAGCGAACGAGGGCAAAAACAAAGTAAAGTATTTGAACACGACAGTAACTAATAAGGTAAAGATGCAGGGCACACCAGGAAGTGATAAGTTGCTTCTACAAAACAATGCTCCCATTCCCACCTCGCTGGTTGCGATGGAAGCAGTTCATGAATCAGGACTCGAATTACTTTAATATCCACCATATCCTTCAGGTTTTGCCCCATAAGGTTATTTTTCTCTTTTCAAGGTTCTTATTCTCCGTAGAAAGTTCTATAGTGATTCTGATGACATTGCAGCTGGGGAGGTGTGTTTATAGCCGCAACTTCGTACTTCTACAGCATATGCTTTATTTCATTGGAACACCTGTAAACGAAATGCGTTGGTCAATGAATCTCACAATGAAAAATCCTGAAACTGGCACTTTTATACTAACTGCCCTTAAAGATCGGTCCATGAAAATTTTGAACTATCGTCTTGTCTTCCGTATTTTCATATTTTATTTGACTTCCATTTTGCCGATTCCACCATGATAGCTGGTTTCAGAATTTCATGAACTGTACAACGGTGTTTAGTTTTGTGGTTGTTCTCAATGCGAGGTAAAGAGCTTTCGCTACGCACCTTTCACCTGGTTGCTGCATCTGGGTCATACTGGAATAATTGATCATGTGGAGTCACATGCTCGGTACTTGTATCCGCGTGACATGTCACCATTGACTTTACATGTTACATGCGTTCACAAGGCGCCTATCCGTCCGAACTCGACACAAAGAGGATTGCCAATCCATGTGATATGATCGTTGAACCAGATGTGACATAGCACACCGATGAGTTGTGAGGGTTAAAATTTACTCGCCTGTTCACCGTACCTTTCTTCAGTCCATTGCATCCATATCGTCTTCAGATTCCTCCTTAAGGAAATCATATCCCTTCACCGATCTCTCGAGATGGTCCTTAACTATCAAGTTTCATCCAACAGGCGCAAACACTCCTAAAACGTGAGTACTGTTCGTTGATTGACCAATCTCAGATAAGCCGATAGTATAAGAGATAAGTACACAGGGTGGAATGCTATTGACAGCTTCAGAATTTATTACTACCACTACTACTACTACTACTACTGCTACTAAGAATGATCATACTGATAATAATAACTGGTATATTTCTCTTTAAGTAGCTGCGTCCATATTTGGCGCGGGTCAAATATGTACAGATAGTACCATGCTCTTGCATCGGCAATATGAATTTGTGGTGAATAAAATCAAAGCATATCTCTCGCCGGTACGAGGTACAGTTCAGCTGGATAGTACGATTCTTGGTACACGGCAAAATCGTAAGGAGCAATGTTGTATTGTTGGAATTTTCCAAAGAAGTCCTCAAGCTTTTTGACGGACATGGCTGATTGGTCGGTGTAAACTTTCGGGAGGCTTGTGGGGTTTCAAAACATACTAACTGTGGATAAATAAAACGTATAAGTTAAGTATTATGGCCGTTACTGGGACCGCCACCTGGGGACGTGCTTCCACGCAGATTATTCTCTCAATGGATTACAGGCACACTTCTCTGCCCCATCTGGCTCTGTGCTGGTGCGGCTTTTAAAGCAGGTAAGCGATCACAAATGTAACTCAGCGTTAGGACTGTTTTCCTGTATATATAATGTGGAAAGTCAAGCCACCTAACGCGTACCATCAGTTGATTTTATTTGGAAAGCACTTTTCATCGCCAGGGAACCAGTGGCAATGCTTCTTGCACGGGTATAATCATTAGCCTTGTAAGCTTAAATGTGTCGCCTCAGGAGATCGACCCAGTCGTGGTCAACAGTGTAGTGAAGAAGAATATAAATATATGCGCAAGAAAGACCGACTAAATTGTACTAGGGTAGTGCTAAAAACCGATGGCTGCGCGAAGTATCCATATGTTAGACAGTTTTGATAATAATTTCCAGATTCATCATCATTTGCTTGCATACGAAAAATACAGGAATTGATAGCGCTGAGTATTGTGACCTGTTCTCTGATCCAGTTGTAAAGCTGTCTTCTTACTGTTGCACTGCTGCCATTCTGCGCCTGCGAGACTACGACCGCCTGATTGCTCAGTCACACACCCAAACAACCGACGGGATACAGAATGCCAAGGTTCGGTTAACACGGGGTCCATTCTACATGATGAGTCAGTTCTATCTATTGGTGAACGAAACATACTAATTTTGGAAGCGTTTGGCTCTCAGCCAATGTGAGTTAATTCTGTCCCACGGATTTTCCATATTTGGCAGGATGGTTCGCCTCCGTTGCCTCCGGCTTGGATTTGTTGGCCAATCAGTTTGCAGCTGATTCCCAAACTTGGCAAAACAGTAGAAGGCTGTTCCACGCTCGTGCTGGTGACCTTCGCATGCAGCAGACAGTTCACCTGCTCCGCGATAAGCCTGTGCGCGACCTCGTATCTGGGCATTGGCTCTGCTCACCTCTCTATTAGATCCTGGACTATGACCTCCGAGACAGAAAAGGTATTATTTAACCTTGCAGTATGAGTGTAAAATGGTACTCATAATTAACAAGCAAGTGGATAGTTTATTTCTCAATAGTGCGGGACAAGGACAATGGGGTTAATCCGATCACATTTGTACTTGAATCGTCAAGAAAGGATTGCGTTCAACCCGATCCCAAGAATTGTTTACGAGTTGAGGTTTCAGCGGTTCAATCATACGGCTTAGCCGAGGTATGTAAGGTGTGCTTTCAATGGGTTTCGATAATCACTCGATAATTTGTTCATTGATTCCTCCTGACAGAAAAGAGTTAGTTGGAAGTGCGGAGCAATGTTATTTTATATATAAAAGTGTGCTAGAGGTGGATTGACTTCGGATCAGAACATTTTGTCATTTTCTATGTGGCGTTGGGCCCTTTCGCATTCAACCTGGTTATACTCACCTCTATGTTGAGTATGTCCACTTTATTCACTGTCAATTCCATGTTGACTTAAGTACGAAAACACTCTTTGAGTCACACCTTCTCAGATTGTGCAGTCGTTTGTTCCACATAATTGCACAGCGGTTAAGAAAGAAAATCGGTTTTAAGCTAGTTCGGCCTTTTCGATTGGCAGTGTGAAAGCAGCTCTCTGGGAGACGGTTCAATGAAGGGTCGTATTACTTTATTGACCTAAAGGCTATACCAACTTTTATTCCTCCTCTCAACTTCACTATATTTTAATACTTTTAAATGATTGAGCACCTCAAACACGTTAATGAGAACACAACAGAGCTTGAAAAATCCCTCCACTATCCAACTTTGTTGTATCAATTGATCAGGCTGGTATTTTGGTCGTGTCTCGCATGTCGGGAAACATACCGTTTATTTATTTATGTACTTATCCCTATTCCCTATATTGTACTTGAGGGAAGATTAAAGTACTACCCTAATGTCTGAGGTAAAGACGCGTTTGTGGATTATATCAAACATGAAGTTCCGCTTAAGTTTTAGTGTCCTTAACCAGAGAGGTTCTATGTTCATCTCACAACAACGGTCATAGTAAGTAAGATCACCAGTTTCTCATTAGGCGCTTCGTAAAGTAGCGCTGTACATTTTCTATTGATGCTTTAATACTTTTTCTCAGGTTGGAGTATATTAATGAGCAATATTCGAGTAGAGAGGGGATACTACTTTTAAACAGGTAGATTTTGGATTCATTCAACACAAAGGATGTTAGTATGAGCCCTCCAAGTTTATGGGCTTTTGCGACCATGTACTGTACCTGTTTGGCGAAATTGAAGGAGCTCGAGTAGTGTATCCCAAGATCACAAATTGTAAAACAGATGGACAGGGGTTCAAGTTCCATCCGTTGGCACCAGGTTGAGATAAACTCTGTCGCTTGCCCAACCACAAAATTATTCCTTCTGATGTCCTAGCGTCGCTTTAGTGAGGACTAGCGTTTAAACACCGTTCAGTGGAGGTCGGGTTTAATCAGATCCAACTCATTGCACAGACGTCACTCTATCAGACGTTAACAGAATGGATGATCCGCGGTATTTTGTGTTGTAATACGGTAGTGGGAATTTGTCTAGGCGGGTTTGTAAAGTTCCGGACTGTTGTTTTGCTATCACCTGTTTGATTGTCGCAACTGCTCTCTTGGCCAGCGAATTGGACAAAGGATGCTATGGTGTGGAGAGAATGTGCTCGAATACATTTTGACGCAAGAATTGCCCGAACTAGTCGTTGGTAAATGATGAGCCATCATCTGCGATAAATGTACATGGCACACCATGCGCAGCGTCAATATTACTTAAGCTATGAACAGTGGTCGACCCAGTCAGGGATGCGGTTACCCAAGCTTTGATCCATTTGGAAGGTGCATTCACTACAATCAGCACTATGGGACCGTCAAGGGGCCCACAGTATTCAAAGTGTATTCTGTCCCACGGCTAGAGAGCTATTGCCATGGGAACATTAGCTCGGGCTGTGAGGATGATTTATTTTCCTGATGGCTGACGTACAATTGAACGATCTGTTCTATCTTGTGCTCGACTCCTTGGCCACCAGGTATGGTTGTGTGATAGTGCCTTCATCATTGAATTTCTTTGGTGACCCATATAAAGATCTCGTCAACATAGCCCTTAGAACCTGGACGCAGTCAAACGCTCGTTAGCTGAAGCAGGTTTAGGCTTTCAGCCTCCGACCAACATATACCAACGCGGAAAGGTCCCTGGGCCTGTACCGGCGGTCCAGCAAAAGAAAAAACTAACGGTCTACCTCACAATGCTTGACACAAGCTTTCACTTGAAATCTGCATCCACAAATGGGCTTCTAACATCTGAGGCCCTCACATGCTTGTATATCATGGCGTTAGGTCTTCTCGATAGGTTAGCCGAACTTGGCATTAGTCAGGTTTCAACACCTTGGGACATGATCAGGATAATCGAAACATGGCTGAACACTGAGATGATCGATGTTGAGATAGCTCGGCATGACACGAACCTGCTACAAAACGATCAACCCCAGCATATGACGTGGACTACTCTTATGTTACCGATTTTACCTGCATATCGATAATTTCGAAGATCCAGAGAAGCAAGTAGTCGATTCTCTTCCGTATCGTCTGCAGCTAAGGCGTGGCAATGCTTACTAGCAATAAATTACCACCCTCCAATGTCCCCCATTGAAAATTGATCACCACCTAGCTTCTGCTATGGGGAGAGTTCTAGAAGGGGCATAAAATAACGTCCTTCTGGTGGGGACTTCAATGTGCACACATTTGAATTCCCTGCCTCCCGCAACGAACAATTTAAGAGGGACTTGCAAGGAGTAATCTTCGACGCTATATAGCCATGTCACCGCTTCAATGCAATTCCGAACAGGTGAAAAACCATGTTTTGGATTTTGTTCTTACCAACGAGGAACTAATGTTCGGTACCATACTCATAGATTCACTGCTTGGCCGTAGCGATAATGCGAAGCTGTTCTTCCGTTACATAGGCTACTTAGGGTACATCGGTGCGAACAATGAGAAAGCCTATGTCTTCATCCATTACGATGTCCTATCCAAGAAACCAGCTGTTCCTTCCCAGTCGATCAACCGCTCGATGTAGCTTAGTTTGTCACGCAGTTCACCTAGCTAGTGGGGAACGCGCCGGAAACCAAGGTCTTTCGCTCGAAGCAAAGGAGGGCCTGCCGGAGGAGCAGGACCTGAAAACGCATAAACTTGCAAGCTGCAGTCTGACGCGCTTATAAAGCTTGTACGACTGTGCCCACCTGAGGTGCTTACACAGCTTAAGGAAGCCACTGCGTCAAGTTGGTCCGTGAAGATAAACTCGAGCGGCAACAAAACTAGGCGATGAAATTCAGCAATAATCCTAAAATGCTGTTCAGGCACCTCACCAAGGCTGCAGAGGGCAGCCTGGGATCCCAGTTTTACCTGCAACAGACTGTCCGTCGCTAACTAAGCAAAAGGAGGCAAACCCGCATCGGCAACTGTTCCTCTACAATTTCCAGAGTTGACCGTGATTACTACAATCACTGTTCATGCCAAGCCCACCCACTGCCATCCAGCCAGAAGCGCTGCTGATGCTGAGTGTGAGCGCGTGTACGTGAGTGCTTGCGTATTCGTGTATCAGCCAAGTAACATCTGCAATTAATTCACTTCGAAATTGGAAGCGTTCATGTGTTCATATGACCCAGATCACAGACAGTTTTCACATGTTCACATATAATGAATTAAGTGTTCTACTTTTACGCTTGGTACTAAATTTTCCTGCTACCCTAACACTGTTCCGATTTCGCTTGGGTACAACAGTTATTTCACCCTCTTTTGACACAGCTCATATCGCTCCCAGAGTTAAGCCACCCAACCTTCACTACAGCAAACATGATGAAAAGGCTATTGTCCCTGCGTGTGCACAACTCATTTGGCATGCGCGACATCAGACCAAAGGTGCTGAACACGGCCGCGATGAATATCGCTGACCGTTTGCTCGGTTCTTTCAACGACGCATTGATAAAAAGCAGGGCTTGGCCATGTGGAAACAAGGAATAGTCACTCCTATTTACAAGAGCGTTAGTGGCGCAGAGCCCTAAAATTATCAACCAATCAGTGTCTTCAAGATGATATCTAAAGTAATGGAAAATATTACGGCCGAAGAGCGCATGTATACCTTGAGAGCTGCAACATCCTAGTACCACTGCAACACAGATTCCGCCGAAATCGGTCCCGCGCCACGAAATGTTCCTAGCCAGGGAAGGGCTGGACGGAATCAGTCGATGTCAGAGTAGGAGTAGATGTTGTCTGCCTGCACTTCTCTAAAACGTTCGACCGGCCGAACCACCGCATTCTCCTTCACAAGCTTCGAATCGGCGACCATGTCTTGGGTTGAAGTAGCAAGTTCTACATTCAAAATCAGTTGTATGTAAGTGTTCGCAGTGCATTTATGATTCAGTTGAATTTCAGTGTGGTGTACCTTGGGAATCGCTGCTGGAACCAGGTTTATTCCAAGCCTCCACCGACGATCTTACTGGTGTACTCCAATCGACCTTACTAGTATTCCCAGATGATGTCAAGATTTCGCAAACCATCCAACCAGTGGATGATCACACGGCACTGCGGAGCGAACTCGACAGGGCTTATGGTCATTCGCAAACCAGCTCCAGTTCAACTTGGCGAAATGCAAAGTTATGAGCATACGCTGCGATGGGAGCATGCATGCAGAAGAACGATATAGATTTACATGACAAAGTAAGCGTCTAGCTTGCCTCAAGCGAACAGGGCAGTCGTTTGGACGTCTACGCAAATTCGCCAGTGCCCTGATGGACTCATATTTGACCCCACTGGAGTAGGTTCGTTTAACTGATTCGAAGGAAGAATCTCTTGAATGAAGAAGTGGCCTAGATAGTTACATCAAGGTTTTTACATGCTTGTTATACTGTCATTTTCGTTTAGCTTGCTTTTTTGAATAAGCCGTTTGTTCCTGAAAGACCAATTTCTGCGATATACGCCATTCGCTTACCCATGAATATCGAATTTGAGACCGGTAGTTGCAACATGCTGCACTGGAAATCGATATCTGTGGCCTTGTGCATGATGAGCTTGGCCGTTGGAAACAGGCCGAAAAGGCATCGAAAAGAGCCAGTCAGCACCATGACCTCCCACAGAGTGCGCTTGGGAAGTTTTAACCATCTATGTTTCTGAAAATGCTGAATACCTATACGAGGCCCAATGGGAAATACGCAATCTAAGCCTAGCGTCCCAGGAGCAGACACGATATAGATGCACTTGAAGCACCACAACGTACAGAGACCAAAATCATTAAGGTGTTGTTTCACCACCCTATCAAATCAGCTTGCGAGCCCCGAGATTGTACAGCAGTAAATATTGACGTCTGAGAGGAGACCCCATCATAGTTTGCTTAATGCTTGCGAAGAGAAATCTGGTCCATCGCTAACTGTGGCAACTCAGCCATACTAATAAATTGAGAGGCCCCAGCTCCAAATTGCAACACAGTACAGTCGAATTAATTAACGACAAAACTATTTTTGCTAAACGCTCGCTTTGCTAAAGTCCTTCAAACAAAAGCCACTTTTTCCGCTACATTAGCGCTTTTCAAAAAACGCCTTTACAAGACACCATCCCGTTTAGGTTAATTGATATAGTGCAGAGTGGGTGAAGAAGAAAACAACACGAACCTGAATATGCGCTCACCAATCCTGTCCACAACGTAGTGGTGAGTAAACCTGAAACGAAGTTCACGTGAATAGCTTGACGGGTCATGCAAAACCCGAATATTTCCACTTATTCCTATAATTTAATCCAAAGTTTTATAATCCACATGCCAGCCATCTTATGGGGCTAGTAAAGCAAGCGCTTTTTTACCGTTTGTCAACCATTATTCATTTTCGCCTGCTAGCACCTTGGGATCCAGTTATGGTCTCTGCAAAATGACTGAGATTGCTCTATCCGGCATGACTTCCATATGAAAGGATCGACCTAGTAGAGGAGGTAGAGTGCTCCTGTATTACCGATCCGACCTGTATGTTGATATCATCAACGATCTAGAAACGCAAGTTGTCGATTCTCTTTGGTGTCGCAGGCACCTAAGACCTGGTGGTGTGTGTTTATTGGCAATAGATTACCATCCTCCAATGTCTACCTTGGAAATGGATAACTGCCTAGCATCTGTGATGAAGCAAGTCTAGCTACGACCGCACAACCACGCCCTTCTGGTTGAGGACTTCAATCTTCACGCAAGCAAAGTCCCAGCACCTACCAGCCAAAATTGCAAAGCTAACTTGCAAGAGTTGCTCTCCGATGTCCCTTTGTACAACTATGCCACATTTACCACGCGATTCAGAACAGGTGACGCACCAGCTGTTTTGGATCTAGTACTGACCAACGAGTAACTAATGGTCGATGTCTTGCCCGTAGATGCACCACTTGGCCATAGCGATCATATGGTGTTGCTCTTTCGTTACATCTGCTACTCGGAGTGCATCAGTGATAACAACGAGGAAACCTAGGTCGTCACGCAGTACGATACCCTGCCCGTCCTTATTCACGAAACCGACTGGTCCTTCCTAGTCGAGCAGCCGCCTGATATCGCCCGGATGATGGTTATCACCAAATTACCGGGCCAGTGGCATGTGCGTCGGAATGCAACGTCTTTCCCCAGAACCAAATGAAGTTCTTCCTGAGAACCCTTACTAGAAAATGCACTGTCTCAAGGGATTCAGCCTAGCGCACTTACAAAGCCTGTCCGAGTAATCAGACCTGGGATGCTTACACTACTCAGCGAAGCCACTGTGTCAAGTTGATCCGCGAAGACAAACTCCGTCACCAACAGAACTTTGCAGCGCAATTCAGTATAAATCGTATATTGCTGTACAGACGAGTCAACAAGCTTCGCAGGGTGGAGCGCGTGATCCCGATTTTACGTGCCACAGTTGGTTTGCGGTAAACTACACAAGAAGCGGCCAACGCGCTTCGCCAAAATTTCATCCACACGTTCCAGAGTGAATCATCATTCCACTCGCTTTTGACACGGTGACCACCTTCAACAGTGTTGAATCACCTAACGTTCACGGTACCCAATGTGATGAAACGACTATTGTCTCGGCTTGTGTACAGCTCTCTTGGAGTGGACGACATCAGACCGAAGACATTAAAGGCGGCTGCTATGAATATCGCCTAGCCATTAACTCGTTGCTTCCAACGAGGTCTTCATGAAATGCAGGTTCCGATAATGTGAACACAAGGAATAGTCAGTCCTATCTACAAGAGGGCATCTCATGCGAGTTGGATAAACGCTCACTGGATGCAAATGAAGCTCACTGTTACCCTATTCACCAGACCTTACTAGCAGCAGGCAAATCCTCATGTGGGATGTCTAATCGCCACCATGGACATTGGGTCTCTTCACAGTCGCTGGAACTTACAGATGCTTGCCGGCATATTCCAGGTGGAAGCGAACACAATGAAACTCGCAAAGAGATCCGGGCAAAACTCCTTGCTAGCCTGAAGACAGACCGCGAATTCTGGTGGTCTCATCGGGCATCAGAGATGGAAGTGGCCGCTGCCATTGGTAACCATTGTAAGTTATTCCGTCTTATACGGGAAACGGGCAGCAGGAGACCTGGTGTTAGTGAAATTATACGTCACGAGAGTGGACAGCCTATCCACAACTACTCAAAACGCCTGAAGCGTTGGGGAGAACACTTTAAAAGGCAATTCGATCTGTAGGAATAGTTAGATTTCTCTCCGGCCACTGACCGCCCCGCTCCCTGGGCTGTCCATTTGGATCCACCCTCTTGCTCAGAAGTCAAACGTGAGATCGGACTGTTGAAGTTACATAAAGCCGCGCGACCAGATGATCTTTCTCCAGCCTTCTTCAAATTCGGGAAACCTGCTCTGGTGGATGATTTACACGAGTTACTAGTGAACCTGTGGGAGCAGGAAACTGTCCCAACCGACTGAAGTCGCTCCATCATAGTCCCAATTTTCAAAGGAGGCTCACGATCAGAATGCGCCAGCCATAGGGGAATCAGTCTGATCTCCATCGCCTCCAAATTGCTTGCCTCTGTCATCCTTCACAGACTGACTGGCACTCGTGAAAGCCAGATTCGTGAAGAGCCAGCTGGATTTCGTCGAGGTCGTGGCTGCATTGACCACATCTTCACCTTGCGTCAGTTGTTCGAGCACCGTCACACATATTGGCGGCCCACCGTTGTCGTGTTCCTCGATATCAAAGGTGCATTCGATTCGGTGGATAGACATGCACTTTGCGACTGTCTACTCAGGAAAGGTGTACCTGAGAAATATGTGAATATTATCCGAGCATTATATGCGCGTAGCTCGGGCAGAATGAAGGCTTACGGCAATTTGTCGTCTCCCTTTAATATCTCCAGCGGCGTGAGACAAGGATGCCCGTTGTCACCTTTCCTCTTCAACTTCGCTGTTGACGAAGTCACGGAAATCGCGTTCACACGACACGACTTTGAAGGTGTGGCTCTGCTTCCAGGTGAACAACTTCTTGACTTGGAGTATGCTGATGATATTGCCCTAATTTGTGCCAGCTCACAAAAGTGCGAAGCGGCACTGGACAGATTAGCACTAGCTGTCAGTCACTTCGGGCTTTGCTTCGCACCCTCGAAGTGCAAAGCGTTCCTCCAAGATTGGTCTGGACCGCCTCCTACGCTGACCCTTGGTAGGGATCAGCTAGAAGTTGTTCAAAAATTCAACTACCTGGGAAGTTGTATCAGCGCCCGTAGGATTGAAGATGAAACCACGAACCGTATAGCAATAGCTCGGGGCGCTTTTGCTAACCTTCGCCACTTATGGCGGCGGCGCGACATCACTCTCGCTCTGAAGGGTAGAGTGTACAATGCAGCGGTACGTTCGACCATACTGTACGGTTGTGAAACCTGGCCGCTTAAAGCAACGGACCTGAAGAGGCTAGTTACGTTCGACCACCGGTGCCTTCGTAATTTAGCTCACATCTGGTGGGAACACCGCGTGAGCAACGAGCGTGTTCGACGCCTTGTTTATGGCACAGGAAAGGGCAATGAACCGCTCAGCACCGTTATTTCACGCATCAGGCTCCGATGGCTCGGCCACGTGTTACGCATGCCAACCCACCGACTCCCGCGACGTGTGTTATTTGCGCGCCGGGGGTGTGGATGGAAGAAGAGGAGGGGTGGCCAAGCGATGACTTGGTCCAGAGGAATGAAGTCCCTCACTTCGGAGCTAGCCTCGGTTGGAGCGTCACGCCTCCCTGATTCGGGTCCGAAAGACGATGAACACGTTTGGTTGGACACACTTTCTGATATGGCTAGGAGCCGTCCTCAGTGGCGTCCGTGCTGTGAGTTTCTTGGTCCCGCCTCATCCCTCTTAGCCTCACCTCCAACCACAATCTCATTATTTAGCCCTATATAATTTTGCATAGTAATTTTTTTTGATGCACAGTGGCCGACTGGTAGCTTACCGGAACGATGCCCATCCGTTACCGGTAGCTCAGCCAGCTTGCACCAGTTGCATTTTTTCTCCTTTTTCTATGTATTGCGGCACAGTAGCTGAGGTGTTCCCCACCTCTAGCTAACGTGTATGATGATGATGATGACAAGAGGTTATCATGTGGAGCGCTCGAACTACCGTCCAATCACCCTCCTTTCAGTGTTATCTAAAGTAATGGTGGGTATAATCGCAGAGGCGCTCATGGATATCTTGAGCATAATAGCAACACGGTCACAGCAGCACGGATTCTGCCGAAATCAGTCTTGCACTACAAACTTGCTTCTAGCCGGAGCAAGCTGGACAGAATCAGACGAAGCGATAGTAGGGGTTGACATCACCTACCTGGATTTCTCGAAATCGTTCGGTCTTTTGGACCACCGCATTCTCCTTCACAAGCTTCGGAGCTATGGAACCGGTAACCCTTTGCTGGGTTGGATATGCAACTTCCATATTCAACGTCAGCTAATTGTTAGAGTCCGCAACTACATTTCTGACCCCATTGATCTCAAGGGTGGCGTGTCACAAGGATCGGTACTAGGACCACGTTTTTTCCTAGTATTTATTAACGACCTTGCTAGTGTACTGCAGTCGAACTTTTGCTATTTGTAGACGATGTCAAAATCTGGCTTGACATCCGGAAGATGATTGAAAGTAGTCGCTATCTATTAACTTCGGACCATCTCCGTGTGCGATATATATGGTTTTCCGAGTGTTCGACTCCATACAATACCTCAACGTCCAGCACTCTCAGCAGTTTGATTTTACCAGCCGCTTATGTACACAATCGTTGGGGCGCTCGACACAGCCTGGGGTGTCTGGTCGCGGCCAATCTCTGTAACGATCTCGAAATGCATTGGAACCTGATCAAACCAAAGCTGTGTACAAAATGGTGCTTGTGCGCATTGCGTAGTTGTGTACCGTATCTATTTCCGGGCTTCAATGACAACAAGTTGTTCGACTACCACCGGGAAGGTGGGCTTGCACTGGACAGGAAAATGCGGCATGGTTTTGGCATTTGTTACCAATTATCTGAACAAGATTGCATTCTCTGGGAATTTATAGTTGCAAGCCGCAGCGCTAACTGGCGAATGAACGCTTGGTGTTCTTCTCAATTTTGTTGCCTGCAGCCCGAACATCTTCAGCACATGGTTTTGAATTCCCCCGTAAATTCTCCAAAAGCTGGGCATTATTTTCAGCAGTCTCCATACGTGTCGTCACACTATAGGCACTTTCCAATGTCAATAAGTCCTCAACAATTAGGCATCGCTGCATACGAATTTTTTTCATCCGGACCACCAGACTATCCCGGATAACGTCATTTCGGTAGTTGTCGAAATCCCAATGTTCTGTCAATAACAGAAGCTCGGCAGCGAAGGATGCAACTGGCTCCCTTTCAGTCGAACGCGACTGTTGAACTTGGACCACAGCACAACCAAAAACGGTTGTCCATTTTATTGATTAGGAACCATTGTGACTAGTTAATCAAATGGTTTGGTGCATGCTAAATCCGGAGTCACCAGGCTGTGATTCAGTACATATGTTTGTGAGCCACAAATGCTCAGTTGGACGTTCACCTTGCAGTTACCACTGTCACTTTTATTGATCGCGAAAAAGCACTTCAGACGCTCAGTTAATCGGATCCCTCAGCGTACTCTTGCAATTTTCGGATGGAGGCCATTGTAGGTTCAACTAATTCGTGGCCATTATTGTAGGTAGGAACACAAGTAAATGGACATGGATTCAAAGTGTACGCACGGCCAACAACCCCCTTTGTTTGGTAACACACACACACACATAAGTCATTCATGCGTACTCACGTGCATCTCCTTCTAGGCAGTGGCTCGTGAAGCCCAGTCAAAACGGTCTCATTTTAACCTTCACTGATGGAGGTGTCGTCCTTTGACGCAGTGGCCCCTAGCTCGTTGTCGGCCCATGACCATTGTTTTCTAAAAACGAGTCTAGAAATCTCCGTCGATTACATCCTCAGCGCATTTAACTTCCTTCTTATGGAAATCACGCTCCGTAGTTCTCGCAACCTGGTGCTTCAGGCTATCAGACTGCCTCCAACAGGCGCGAACACCCCTAAATGCTGCGATACACTAAGTGATCAACCTTAAAACCGCAAGTAGTACTCAGTTTGTACACTCATTTGTTATACTATTGGCTGGTTTGAGACTGGTCAACTAACGTACAGTACGCCGTGTGTAGAATCGTTCGCGCACGTTGGACGCAATTCGATTGCATTAAGGAGCAACTTGAGAGATCTATGGAGGAACATGATTTCTTTAAGGAGGAATTTGAAGGCGCTATGGATGCAATTGACTGAGAAAAGGTATAGTTTCGACTACGCTGCGCGGCAGCATAACTTCTGACCTTTGCGCTTCAATTGTCTATTGCCACCGCATGCTGCGTTCAATGGTTACTGTCGCGGGATATTATAGCAATTCGACGTTAACTGCTAGTTTATCATGGGACGCCGCAAAGACCATATCTGACACAAGAGATAAGTTATCAAGCGTTACGAACTAACGCTGAGGGGATCTGGTTCTTACGTGCTTTCCTATGGTCATTCTTGTTCCTGCACTCTCACACCTGTCTTCCTCTGAATGATCGTGAATGGAAGAACAAGTAAATAATTGAAATGTTATCTACCCTTAGTGGCTTATCATTCAATCGGGGGAGCATCAATGATAATTGGCTAAGAGCGTGAGTGTTGTGATTATCCTACTGGTTACAGTGTTAACACCAAGTGAAGTGACATGGCCACCGTGCACCCGGATTGGTACCATGCATGACCTCAGCTCCCAGCTACTGGAATAAAACGGTAAAAAATCCCACAAGTAGTGAGGTATACATGAAGCCATGGATCTTCCCGAACTGACTGCTCTTTGATTGGTGCCGCTTCTGAATACGTATTTGCTGATGCGCTATAAACTAACCGCTTTCCAACACTGAATTCGTACAGACAAACTGGTTACCTTCAAGGGGATGTCAAGCAAAACGAAGTGGTAAACCTTCAGTCTAAATTATGTACCCTTCAGCAGTGCTCAGTAAACGCAGATGGAATTTCCATAGAAGGGTTAAGCTAATTCAAACGTATCTTCTAGCGAAGGTTCAACCGCATATTTTAAGCCGATGCCGACCAACTTTTCTCAGCTAAACCTTCAGTTGGACAAGATCATTGTATGGAAATGCTTTACTCTGCGAGTATCGAAACCAATCTGGCTCCAAAATACAAAATGGCTGCAGCACTGGGTTATCCGTTATAAAGCAAATGCATCCTTCATCCTCGGCTTTAACAGCACCGATTGCTTACCTAGTAACCTTGTTTTGTGTTCCTCCCTCTCCCTTCTCCTCCTCCCGAGATACTGCGGTCGAGACTTTAGCTGGAAGTATGTGATTTATCCAGGAATAGAACTGGGGACACACATGACAAGTAACAGTTGACGCGGTAATCTCAGTTTCCAAAGGTTTTAGTAGGCTGAGATGTAGTTAAAACCAAGTGATAAAGACCGATACCGGTTGCTTCCAGTCGCGAGGCTACATCAGTCACATGGAACTCCAGAATATCCCTACTGCGATTTCTATCACAAACAAATTGGTCTTTTCATCTGGTAACGGGAACATGCGAGGGAAAGCTAATCCTGATTAATACTGTAACAGTCCAGGGGCACCGATTTCATTCAAACCCATTCAGTTGCATACAGTATACGGGTGCCTTGACTTGCAACACAACTGGAGTTGAATTGATGATTTCCACTTGTTCTCTTGACTGTTCACTTACTCCAGCTATCAGGTAACTCACTGTCTCTGAGGATTGCGTAGCAGACTTGGTATGAAATGCTACTACGTTCTCACCTTTCGCATAGCATCCGTCGTTTATAGTATCGTTCCTCCTATAATTATAGTGTTTATGCAGTTTTAATCCCAATGTACTCAGACAAATACGTCTGGAACTACGCTACTTAAAATGCTATGAACAATGTCCATTTACAGCGTGATAATTGCCACGGTATACCTCGGTTTTCTGAATTGTGGGGACCGCAGAGGAAGTAGCTATACGTCCTGCGCCACTGGCTCCCAACATTCCAGCTATGACAAGTTGTCCTTACATTGTTGAATCTCAGGATACCCGTTGTGTGCTTGGGTTGGAAGGGATTTTAAAGTCGGACCACCGTCTGCTTCGAAACAAGGCTCGGTCACTGGGATCTTATCTGATGCGGTGAGTTCTGGTACTGCTTGCTCCAGATAATATACTTTTCACCTAGCTTCCTCCTTGTTTGGCTTCATCAAGTAGATAACGAGAGCTGTTAGTGGAATTCTAGATGTGGTGGTTAAATCTTGTCGCATTGGTCACTAAAATATGAGCATTACGAACAACGGAGCGTGAATATGTTCCTTTATGTGGTTGGGAGACTGACTTCCACAAACGAATACCAGATGAAGTGACGACTATCGTGTGTAGTTCCGGATGCGCACAGTAGCTGCAGGTCACATTTCAAATTGAGACCCGAATGCAATGAGGTTGTATGGCGAACAAAATTGAGGAAATAAGCGCTCTAGATTAACCGAAAAGTTTTACCATGCGGTACGTATTTCGCAGCAATACGCTTGTCATTCTGTTACTTGATACACTTTTCACACAAGTACACCATCGCAACTGTCTACCGCAGGATAACCAGCAAAATCATGTCACTATAAACTTGGACGCCTAGGTTAATCCAGTAGGGGGGTGGTGAACGAATTGGCCACATCCCAAGGGTGACTTCCACCTTGCGGAGTCGAGGCGTTAGCTACGTACTACGCTCAGTAGGTTAATGCCTGTCAGCATGGTAAAACCGATCCACTGGCACAACATTGTCGATACTCAAGCAGATATCTCATCAGTAGCCCAATGCCGATGGTATTTTTCATTTTGAGGTAGTCAATATACACCTGAAGTAACTGAATAAATACATGAATGTTTAATGCAGGCAATGACAGGCAAGCCTATTAAGGCACAATCAGCGATTTACGATGTTGTACTGGACCTCGAACACTAGGGGATTTAGAAAATGAATAGACAACAAACAGCATTTCGACCTAGAGATAGAGAGGAAAGACACCTTGAATAAAACAAAAAAACACGGTCTAAGGACTAAAGTAATGGATACCATTGGTAAGACAGTAAGAAGGTAGAAATGAGACAATAGTAACTAAGGACCGAAACAAATGCAAGGTAAATAACGAAGTAGAACAAGCAAGACCAAATGGAGTAATACGGTCATCCGATGGACTGTCTCTTAATGTTCACTTTCATGCGGCTAGTTCCTCGAGGGGCTCCACCCGCATGTTCATAATTCATCTGGTCGTGTGCTGCCGTCACTTAGTAGCAGGCTAGCCATCACCGATAGTTAGGGATATTAGTTCATTTTTTCACAAGCTGGCCACTCAGTCCAGTCAGCCGTCCCTTAATCATTGTTTCTGGTGGGCGTAGTGGTCGAACTCACCTGATGCAACTAGTGTATTGCTGTTTATCTTTTTAGGTTCAGCACACTTATTCTGTTTATCAGTGGGTCTTCAACTATCCGCCTTGCATGGGTCAACGTTTGGCCTAGAAACCTAAAACCTTAGTTCAGTAGCTTGACTCATTCGTTATAAAAAGGAAAGACGAAAAGAACAAAACGAAATAAGATTAATTAGGGAATATAACTTACAACGGAATAAATAATCAAACACACGTCTCCTAACCGTGCAGGAGGTTATCAAATCGGTTGGTGGGCTAAAGCGGTAGATGCGTTAGGAAAGACAGGTGGATTACAAGCTAATAATATATGTGACAGAACCAAAGTAATGGCTTACAGCGATCCAACAGCACTAGACCCCAAGGAAGCGGAGAGGTTGATGATCACAATAACATCAAAATTTCTGGTTGTTAATAAATAAATAAACATTTTATTCCTTGACAATGCGGAGCACAAGCCAACTGAGTGGGCTGATCACTCTGTACGTTGATATCGCATAAAACAGTTGATGGTCCATGTCTTGTACAATGGGTCCCAAATAGGTTTCTGAAGAGAATGGTAGTTTAATAATTTTAGAGAGAGTAAGAAACTGGGAACACTAACAGATGCAGACTTAGTCAAAAGTTTAACTTAAGTAATAATGCCATTCATGGAACCGTCCCCAGGGAACCTGCTTCCATGTGGGTTATTCCCTCGATGGGTTTCACACGCATTATTGTGCTCCAGCTGCCTGTGTGCCGGTGTAACAAAATAGCCTATGCTAAACAATGAACAATGATTTTATACTGATTAAGAAGCATTACTTTACAAGCCCCGTTGGGTGGTCAGATGTGTTAGCGAAAAAAGTTAATGAAAAAGCAGTTTAAGTTTTATTGTCAAAATAATTGCTTCTGTAGCCTAGCGACCCGAGAGATACAGTTTCAATAGGCGAAAAAAGTAAATCCAAGATATTTCCCGGGAGTAGGATGGAGAACAGCATCAAATAACAAAATGTAAGTGGTGGAGTACGTCATCCAACCGACTTTTAAATATGGCTAGCTAGAGTGCTGAATCAACCGATTAGGGGAGAGCGTTCCATGGTTGACATACACTATTGGAAAAGAAATTTCTAAGCTCGCCAGACGGCTGTACTGTTCTGCTCATTTCAAAGGGTGGCCTCTAACTTTGGTGTTACTGCTGAGTTGCAATAAAGAACGGCAAACACTATTTGGATTGTGCACAATCAAATACGCCATAATCAAGTTGCCTCGTAATCGGCGATACCACCCGCTGATTACTCCCAAGCGCTTCACTCTCTACTCGTAGGGAAGATGACGCATTCCAATGACGTATTTAGAAGCCCGACGTTGAGGTTGGTCCAGTGCAGTAAGATCATAGTTCAGCCATGGTTACCAGGCTTGGATCCCGTACTCGACATAGGTGGGAACATACGCATTGAGCATCTGTCTGAAAAGAGAGGTGTCTACTTGTCCGAACGATAGTGGTAGTAAGCCGACGCGCTGATCACCAGTTTTCGAGGCATTTGTCCGACCCAAGTTATCCTGAACAAACACGCCAAGGTAGCGTTCGACGGATGATCGTTGCAGTGCTTGCGTTCTTAGCTTGGAGGAATAGGTACTCCGGTGTCGTATGGAGAGTTCGTTGGATTTGTTCACGTGGAACTGTAACAGATTTCGGGTTGACCAATCATGTATCGTATCTAGATCACACTGAAGTAAATTCTGATCGGCGTCCGCCAGAATCAGGCATCATATCTTGACATATTTAGCAAACAGTGGGAAATCGGAAGCGATATTCCGTGCAAGTTCCTCGAGAAATACCAAAAACAATCATGGACCGTGAACTGAGCGTTGGGGCAGACCTGGCTCCAGTGGCATGAGTTCAGATAGTAAACTCTGGACACTGCTCACTAATTGTCGTTGCAGGAGAAAGTTGGCGATGCAGCTCCAGAGACGGTCAATTATTCCGTAATTTTGGAGCTTGGAAAGGAGAAGTTAATGATCTAAACGATTGAACGCCTTCGCCAAATCCAAGTAGATCACATCAACGGCCTCTCCAGCGTCAGCTGACTGGGTCCACATACACCGTGCGATTAATAACTTCGTTGACACGAACTCTGTGGACGAAAATCGTGTTGGATAGGAGCAATACTGTTACAGTTTCTAGATAACGCACTAACGCATCGGCAACGATAGATTCTATGAGCTTGGATAATACAGGGAGAAGGGACACTTGGTGGTAGTTTGAGGGCTCAGTCCTGCTTCGGCCTTTGTGAACCGGAGTTATTATTCCAATCTTCCACATTTCAGAAATTTTGTTTCTGGTCTAAGCAGCGCTGAAAGAACTATGCCAAAAGTTTTGTCAACCGTCTTACTGTTGCTTCCAGTGTAACTGGGCAAATGATGTCGACTCCCGGGGAGCTGTGGTGGCGCAGAGACGTCAGCTTCTGCAATGCAGCTTCGACAGTAAAAGAGATTTGCGTGAATCCTGGAGGCTAGAAAATAAAAGTTGGAAGATGGCCTGATGGTAAGACCTTCTGAAATGTGGGAACATATTGCGTCCGCAACGCGTTTGCTGCTTCTGTGGCTGTTTTAGTCGCACCGTCAGTCGTACGGAGTGAAGGAATTCCCTGCCTCACCTTACGACGGCCATTGACAAAGTTGTACAGCAGTTTGTAGCTAGCGCTGCAACTTTTCGCCATATTCACGTGGGTAAGCGAGTTTGTCATCTCTGAGCACTCGAGTGGAGTGATTATGAGGGGCTGGTTAGTTGTCCCAATAATCTGGTGTTGGTGATTATCTCTACTCTTGATAGCCTTCGTTGCGTATAGTCATCCATTTTCGTGTTCTGCTTCTGACGAAAGGAACGGTTGTGGGCCCATTGAAAACCCTTGTCTCTGAGGTATCCGTACCCAACGGATTGAATTTGCTAATGAATTCCAGCCAATTGACTTCCGGATGGTTTTCAGCTATCGTCTGTTTACAAATGTTTTTTCTAAGGGCTGTTTTAAGCCTGTATTATGGGCCATGAACCCTATGCTCGTTCCGTGATGCGGATTATTCAAGCAAGACAGCTTTTTGTTATTTGCCAGCGGGTCAGTGGTAGTATGCTTTGCATTGGGTATAGCTTTTTTATCCTGGAAGCTGTAATCCGTCACCTCAAGAGATCAGCCCAATTGTGGCTAATACTGAAAAAAGAGAGAATATAAAGTATGAAGAATCAAAAACATAATAACGTTTACAATCTCTGCTAATAGGCTAAGCGCAATTTGGTGGAAAATCGTTGCGAACAACGACTATCGTGCTGAGACTTCAGCTTGAAAGACCTAATTCATCTCCGAAACAGTGTCTCAAAGGATAAGAAGACTGCATTGGTTAGACGGGATTGCAGGATTGGTAGGAATAAGTAGATTGTAGATACATACTAAGGAGTTCATGCATCTGAAGATAAAAATATAATATTGAGACACTTAGGGTATGTTACAACTTTTAAGTGCATCCAGGACTTTCCTCATACAAATCATCTAGAGTCATCTTTTGGCTAAGTGTTGAAAAGATATTGGAAATGGTCAGGTGAACTGAATTTGAATTGCAGATAGGAAAAGCCTTTTCTGATATTCGATGGATGTTTGTTCCATATAAACGCATATTTTACTGAGGAAAACTTGGGCAGAGGTTGGTACGAGACTTCTGAATATGCACTATTCGCTTGCTCTTTCTTTTGCCATAACACTTGGGAACCCGAAAGTCGAATTGTGGATGGGGAGTAAAACATAATCCAACTAGTAGGCGCTAGAGAATGCATAGATTAATTTTGAGTCTGCACATCCATAGCGGTTCCAGTTTTATAGTATCACAGTGCTCGCGGTAAGTCATAAAGTTAGATATGTTTGCAAATATCTTTGTGCATGATCGTTGCATGTTATCCGAAGCCATGTTGTCCAATATTTTCGGATTTCTGTACACTTCCACACAGTATTCAAGTTTCCGCCCAACCCCAATTTTAAAGAGCTGACTCCTGAAGTGTCTCACAATTATAGTTCTGCTTACGTAGACGATGTATTTTATGACAGTGCCCCACAAGCATTTCACATACTCTTCAAAGTTAACTGAGGCAGAATACCTCATACTCACGGCTCGGACTGTGTCACACACACTGGAAAAGGAGTGTTGTTGGAAGTGTGAATGTTGGCAGAGGAGTCACAGTCGTGGTACAATAGATTACACCTGCAAGTGGCGAAGTGTAATTACGGGTGTTACTTCAGTTCTCTAATGCGGACAAGTTAAACTGAATATAGGCTAAATTTAGACTATATTGCCCAGGGCGAAACAATGCACAATTTTGAGATAATCGACGAAGTGGAATAGTCATCCGAACAATATTTCTTCAGGAAGATTGCTCAAGTAAATTAAGAATAAAAGCGGGTCCTGCACACATCATATATACATCATATATTAAAGTAATTTCAGATGCACAGTTACCAAATCTGACTATTTCTTTTCCACCCTCGAGGCAGGGAACTAACCGCTTTAGAAGGGGATGTTAATAATAATAATGATAAAAACAATAAAAAAATAATAATATATATCCTCGGTTTTATGAGGCATGCCCTGTTCGGCATGATCATATTGTCACAGTTGTTTCGTATAGTTTAATAGCATATTCCGTATGTCAGGCAGAAGTAAAAAACGTTTTTTGTCCGCCAGGATTTTGCAGTTCAAAGCCAGTTTGGGCACAGAAGTTATCATGACGTCCTGACGGAAATCTGGTTGTACAGACGGAACCTAGTTTTCATTTCCTTGGGCAAAGGAAGTGAAGCAGGTTTAATGATGGTATAAGATGAAAACTGAAATCGTACCGTTTAAACAAAGCATCCAATGCAGGTAAATCGTTTACTATACGTTATGATCTCCTAAAAATCTTGGTGAAACATGGGGGTATTTATGTACTTTCATTTCAGAAGATGTACATATGGGCCGAGACAGAGAGAATGGGAGATTTACCTATTGTGCGTGAGGTGAATATGTTTGGCATTTGTCAATTGGCGCAGGTATTTTAATCCAACTGTACGATAGTCGTAAGCGAGTAAGAGGAAAAATGAGAGAGAAATTTTTGCAATAGTGATGAAAATGTTGGAAGCAGAATCGGTTAGCTTCACTGTGACGCCTGATATGTTTACATTAGATAAACATGAGATGCGTAGACGAGTAAGAAAAGAACGAATGGTAAAACTCAGCGTTTCCTTATCGCCTCACAGTTTTTGGTATGTTTGCATGGTAGGCTTGGCTGATTAAGCAGAATATGAGTGGAGACAAAAATGGTTACTTTAATCTCAGTTCGAAATTCCTCTGCAGTCCACACTTGTTAGTGTGTCTGTGAGTTTTGCTTTCCCGAGTAAAGAAGGAAGTGGGTCGGGTGAAGAAGTGTGTAGGAAGTTCTGACGACAATATAATTTTTTGCAATGCACCTCTTCAGAGGGGCTTGACCAAGTGAATGCAATGTACGTCGCCCATTTCATGTATATTTGTCATCCACGCACTTACGTCTTGGCCCCCTATTCTAATAACACTTTTGCATTGCAATTTAGTTGCAACGTTCGCTATGCGTATTGCGCCATCAGGCACTTTGAAACTGCTCTTTTAAACAGCGGTTACGAGTCGACTGTTCTTATTTCAACGGGAACCTACTTCGGCTTGGGCAACCGGATAGTATCTCGCCCTCTGAGGGAACCATGGACATTGTTGTGTTGTGTTTTATTTTACCATTTCTGTACTTTCCTTTGAATCCCATGGTCTCTGATGGCATTATGTCTATTCGTAGACTTTGGTAAATATATATAAATATAAATTTCAACGGGAAGGCTATTCCAGATCTCAGTATATTTGCTTAGGAAGAATTTTCTTCGGACATGTTTTCCTTTCGAACACCGGGAGTTTGTTCTTGGTATTGCTAATTGTGTAACTAGATGCCTTTTTGTAGTGAATATTGATATTTGGCGCGAAGACGCGCTTATGGATCAAATGCAAGAGAAATGTTAATCCAAGCTTCATGCGTTTTAGCCACAGTGGCTCAAGTTGTAGCATCTTACAAGGTTCAGAGTAGTTACTTTTAGACGAAGAGTTAAAGAAAGTCTTTGTGAATGATTTCTGAACGTTTTCTAGGCATATACGCTCACGTTTTCTACTGCTTGTAAAGAAAATCGAACAATACTTTAGGACAGGGCGAACGCAAGACTTAAACAAGAACAGTTTAAGCTCACGCATCGAAAATGATTTTAGGATTTCTTTTGTGCTTCTTCGTGATCTGGCCGTTATGAATTAAACTTGTTCAGCAAAATTCCAAGTGTTAGAGTACCGGATGCCCGCATGTCGTATAGTCTTATTGCAGGGTATGGGTTTGTCAACAAACTAAAGTGCATTCGGCGAAATTCCCACGTGGGTGTTAACACACTGCACTTGTCCGCTGAGAAACACATTGCCAGTCAGTGCACCACGATTCCAAGGCCAGTGGGTCTATGCGAACGTTTTCAAGGGTGTCGATCAAACACCGAATATCGAAGGTGTATAGTATTTTTATATCATTCGCAAAGATATAGGGTGCCCCAAATTTTATTTTTTCTATTATACATCGATATACATTAGAATGAGCAACGGACCTAACACACTTCCTTGAAGCACACCATTTTTGATCTTCAGTGGTGAAGAGTTAGTATGTCTTATTTGTACCTGCTGCGTAAGATCAGATATGTAAGATTTGAACCATGAGTGCAAGCGATCAGTTATCCAGAAATTGGTTAGCTTCACCAAGTGGTTGTTGTGCGGCACTCCGCCAAAGTTCTGTATGTCAATAAAGTGAACGATGACTGATTTTCCATTGTCAGTGGAGCCTGTCAGATGGTTTAGAAAAGACAGCTGACAAATCTGATATGAGCGACTTTGCAATAACCCATGTTGAGTTAGGTTTATTAAATTAATGACAACAAGTTTATAACAGTGTTCGTTTTCACAATTCTTTCCATTATCCACGAAATAATCGGTGAGTGGCTAATTGTGCAGTAATTTTTTATGTCTAGTTTTGAATCGTTCTTATGTCTAGGTTCTATAATAGAGACTTTACACTGATTCGCGAATATACCCGAGTTCATAGATAGGGTAAACACGTCTCGAAATAAGAGCGATATATCCCGACCACCAAACTGTATTAGAGAAGTTGGTAGACCATCAGGTCCAGGATGGAACGAAGACCGTAGTCGATCAATGTGAGCTTGAATGACACCGTAATCGAAATGCACTGTGCTAAGTTTGCCAACATCAGTAAGAACACCAATCGAAGTGTGCTGCTTGAGGTAGTAAACAAAGTCGAAAAGTGTTCAGTCATGACGTTCATTATTATGGTAAGGTCCGTGGTCAGGAATCTGTCATGTCGTACCATACATGACACCGATTTGTTTGACCGTCGTTTCTGGCCTTCAGTAGCTTGAGCAAGGCTTTACATTTATTGTCATTTAGCAATCCTCGACTTTCCTCTGTTAGTAGTCTTGCGGCACGAATCTACAGCAACTGCCTGATAAGTAAGGAGAAGTCGCGAGTCTGTATAATGTTTGTGCGAATTATTTTCAACTTACGCCGTAGGCATGCTCCGCGCGTAGTTTTCCTGAAAAGCTCTTTATCGGATCTCAGTATGAGTGGAGCAGGGATATGAAGAAAATGTTGGATACTTACTTAAGTTTTGTCCACTGCGACCTGTGGATCTCTGGTGAGAAAGCAGAGATCCCAGTTCATTTTGCGCAGCAGTGTAGTAAACGTGTTCCAATTTACATTTTTAAAGTCCCTGAAGGGCTCTTTAGTTGTCTTGTGTAACAATATGGGACGGGATCGAGTGCCGCGAAACTGAGGTACACGACTCAATGATCACTACCTGGGAAACGAGATAATAACACGACAGATGTGGGGTGTACGTGTTGGACAAAAATGAGATCTAAAATATTGTTTTACCTGGTAGGTTTATGAAGCATTTGAGTTCATCCTTGGGTCCGGAGTTCGGAGACGAAACTCAACAGCTTTGGTGGTGCTCTATACTCTAGCCATGAAATCGCTGGTAAACTATAGTACTATAGGACATCAGCTTCCGTAGCAAAAAGTTGTGTGGAACACTGTCAGAAGCCTTTTGTATATCAAGAAATACTACGACGATGACACTACCGGCGTCTCTTGCTCTACTCACGTAATCAAGATAACCCAGAGGACCTACCTTTCAAAAATTCGTATCGATATCTACTGATAAAGCTCATAGAACCCACGTAAACTGTTCCACATTATCTGATCAACCACTCTACGATTCGGGAGATAACGGATGTGGGGCGGATTGGACGATATTTTTCATCTTGCATAGAAGCGATATTGTGCATGGTATAATCGCCGATAGTTGTGCCATCTGCGCAGTGTGTCAGTCCAACGCTAGCCAGTCATCGATTAAACTGTCCAAATTGATTGGATATAACAGAATTAGTGGATGTGTTCGTTGCTGCCAGCTAACCATTGATTAGACTGTTTTAACTTATGCGAAGCCTTGTCGTTGTGCTTATACAATAGATTCTGTGTATTGTTGAAATCGACGTGCTCTACATCCGTGCGCTACGGGACGAATACTGCGTTCTACTAAGTCTACTAATTCTGTACGGGTCGAGTTGTAACACTGGCGACGGCGATCAATTTTGGATACCTTTGCTATGAGGCAGCTCACTCCACCTAAACCGTTTTGGAAGGATGCTTCTTGTAAGCCAAGTTTAGCGCTTTGGATTCGCTGGAAGAGAACCTTCTGCGATTACCTTGAACTATTCTCAGTAACGAACCCACACATTAATCTTACCGAAGCCCAATCTGTCAAACTCCTGAAACATCTTGGTGCAGAAGATCAGAGGCATTTTGATACACTGAGTCCGTACGAAAACATATCATTGTCCGACATTTTTAATTTACTCGGCTGTCTTCGGGGGCCATGGCAGCATGTCTTCACAGCGCGCCTGCGTTTTTCCCAGTTACGTCAGGGAGATGAAGAAAGTGTTGATGGATTCCTCATTCATTTACAACAAACCTTTCCAGACTGCCGTAATAATGAAATTCCACGCACAAAATTTGAAGAGACCATGGCCATTCTGTTTCGGTTGCTTGGTATCCGGGACGACAGAGCCAAGGAACGTCTACTTTCGGAAGACGAGAACAAAATTAATTGGGAGACAACATGTGCTCTGGTCAGGAAACGCGAGAACTTGGTGCAACAATTGGTTCACCATGGGAACGATTCTCTTCCCGATGCAGTTCACTGTTAAATCGCGTCCTCAACTAACCGTTAAACGTTCTTTTACTTGCTACCGATGAGGTGAAAGGCATGAAAATGCTGCTGCCTGTAAGCTCAAGCAGTATACCTGTCAAGAAGGCGGCAAAGCTGGACATCTTGCATGCGTATGCCGTTAGACGGTTTACCGGGGATCGGTACCCCGCCCTGCACAAAATACTGTTCGTTCTGTGTGAAACTCTGACGAGTCCATATCATATTTAATATCACGCACTACCCCATCTCATGTCATGCGGAGACCCCCGGATACTGTAGAGTTGGACCTAGAGGGCCAGCCAGTGTGCTTGGAAATCCACACCGGGGCATCAGTCACCTTGACCAAAAAGCGAACCTTGCCTGATCTGCTTCTGACACCGAATCAGTCTGAGTTACGTTCTTACACGGGAGAAGCGCTAGATGTATTGGGTGTGTGTGTGTGATGTGAGGGTAAATCATGGCAGCGATATGTTGACTCTTCACTTAATCGAGTTTAACACCGACGGCCCGAACCTGCTTGGTAGGAATTGGTTGAAACACTTGCCAGAAATACTTCGAAATGTCAAAATGATGGACCACATTCCCGATTTGCTCACACTTTTGAAAGCTTTTGCTACTATTTTCGATGTAACTCTGCCCGGGTATTTACGTCATTTCCAAGCTCGTTTCAACCTCATGCAAGGTACTCAACCGAAGTTTTCACCACACGAAACCTGCCTTTTGCGATCCGTTCAAATGTTAGAGTCGGAGCTTGAGTGTCTTCAAAAAGATGGAATAATTTCCCCTGTACGCCACTAATCCTTGGCTGCACCGATCGTTACGGTACAAAGGCCAGATGACTCGATTTGCATTAGTAGTGACTACAAACTGACGGCCAATCAAGCGACGACTACGGAACACTATCCTATTCCACGAATAGATGACGTCTATGCAACCTTGTCGGGTGAACAAAAGTTCCCAAAAATTGATCTGAGCCAAGCTTATTCTCAAATGGAGCTTCATGAATCTGCTAAGGAAGTTACGACTATCAATACACACTTAAGGTTGTTTCACTATAACCGATTACCGTTCGGAATACACTCTGCGCCGGCGATTTTTCAGAGGATTGTACAACATTTCGTGAAAAGTATACCTGGAGTGTGTGCTTACTTGGAGGATATCTTGATTACTAGCAGTACGGATTATTAGTAACTGAGGGGACTCACTACTATTTTGGAGAGTCGCCAAGAGAGTGGACTTAAGCTCAAAGAATCCAAGGGTGTATATTTCTCCCATAACGTTGTGTACCTGGGGTTTTGTTTGAAGAGAGATGGGTTACATGCATTACGGGAGAAAATTAAACCCATTCTCCATTCGCCGAAACCGCGCAGCATTCCCAAAGTACAAGCATTTCTCGGGATGGTGACTTATTACATTTGATTTTTTGCCCAACCTAACAACTACCCTCGCACCATTGCATTGCTGCGCAACAATACCCGATGTCTGTGGTCACCATAATAAAAAATGTTTATGTTGCTGTCAAGCTGGTTATAAGTATGGATAATTTGCTGGTACACTTTGACCTAAATAGACCGACTACTCTCCGGTGCGATGTATCATCCACTGGGCGCAGAGCCGTGCTATCTCACGAAACGGATGACATGATCGAACGACCCATAGAATTTGTATCCAGGAGCTTGACACAGCGGAGAGGAATTATGCCCAGCTAGACAAGGAAACCTTAGCAGTTATCTTGGGGTCGAGCAATTTCACCAATACCTTTGCGAAAAATGTTTAACTTTTTTGTAGACCACAAACCGTTATTAAGTTTGATCGGTGAGGAAAAGGGCATCAACCAGATGGCGTCCCCTCGTATGTAACGTTGGGCCTTACTGCTTTCGGCCTACGACTACAAAATCTCATATGTTTCTGGGAAAGCGAATGGAGTCACCGACGCTCTGAGCCGCTTACCGTTAACTCATTTACCCGATTGCGTACTGAGACCCGCTGAACTGGCTGATTTGTTTCATCATTTAGAGGGAAATCCGGTGCTAAGCGCAGATATCCGTCATGAAACCGAAGGAGACACACTTGCCATGGTCAAGTGTTTAGTATCCCAGGGATGGCCTGAGAAATGTGAGGTGCAACTGCTACCATACTTTACTCTACACTCCGAGGTTAGGCTTGAAGTTGGATATCTAGTTTGGGGATCCAGTGCGATCATACTACCCCAATTGTGTCCAGACGTTCTGCAAGAGCTGCACGAAACTTATCTGGGAATAACGAGGAAGAAAGGACTTGCGCGATCCTATTTGTGGTGGCCCGATATTGACAGAGACATTGAAGAGTCACTCCGACGCTGCGACATTTATCAAAACACACAAAGAAGCACCCCTCCTGTATCACACAGCTCATGGAAATGGCCCAGTAAACCATGGGAGCGCGTACATGCTGACTTCTTCGGCCCACTCGACGGGAAGGTGTTCCTTCTCTTGATCGACGCTTACTCGAAATGGATAGAAGTTTTCCCGCTAACACAAGCCACGTCAGAGACTAAAGTTTCATGCATGAGAATGTGCTTTACAACCTTCGGTTTGCCACGCACGTTGGTGGAAGACGATGACTCGGTGTTCACAAGTCAGGAATTTCAGGAGTGTCTGAAAAATAGCGGCATACGTCATGTGAAGCCGGCCCCTTACCACCCAGCTTCTAATGGCTTGGATGATGAAAAGGCAGTCCAAACAGTCAAGAACGGACTTGGAAAACAATTTCCGATTCCAATGCGAACAAGTTTAGATAAATTCCTTTTTGGTCATCGCTCCACACCGAAGGAAACAACTGGTAATAGCCCTGTTGAACTAATGTTCGGGCGGAGGTTAAGGACACGGTTAGACTTGAAGTTTCCTGATCAGAGGCTTGTGTCGAGGCCAAACAAGATAAGTCTAAGGCCGAGTATGATCGGACGGCCGTCGATCGACAACTCTGTGAGAACGAGCCGGTTTATATCAAATTGCCTAGGGGAACGAATTAGCTGCCTGGAGATCTACACGAAGTTGCGGTACAAAATATGGAAGTCGTTCTACCAGACGGCGCAAGGCCCATCTCCTTCCCCGCTCTGTCTCGGTTCTGCCGGCCGACACATGGACAAGCCCAGTCACTGCTTTGAAAGACTTGCAGGATACCAATCAATTGGAGACTCCGCAATGTCGCTGCTCAGGCCGAGTACGCCGACCACTTGATCGTTTCCAGGCCATCTGGGGTAGTTCCAACTAAAGGGAGGAAATGTGGCATCTGCGTAGTGTGTCAGTCCAACGCTAGCCAGTCATCGATTAAACTGTCCCTATTGATTGGATCCACCAGAGTCAGTGTGTGTGTTCGTTGCTGCCAGCTAACCATTGATTAGACTGTTTTAACTTATGCCCATCGCAATGAGGCTAGACCTTACCGTGGTGCGATGGTTTGCGTGCCTCAGAGACCCATTGAGCTATGCTGGGTGGTGTATTTTTTGCACCTTTAGAGCCAATCATGCCAGATTGCTCAATGGTTAGAGGCCAGACAAACTCAGCCTCCTGGTCCTCCAGGTTGGGGGTTGGAATGAGGGTGGCACCTTATTCCTTAGAACGGACTCCTTGTAGCCCAACGCCAAACCCGCTGCCTTGCCGTAAGGTTTTAGAACCAAAGGCTTTGGTTGAGAACCTTAATCGTTCTCCTGTCTACACCTGGGTAACCTGACAGTATTCTGCTCACGCAATACAATGAACCTTTCCTACAATACTTTCTTGATGCTCTGGCCGTCGCAGAGGATAATAAACGGCGCCCTATCTGCTGCATCGAGCAGGGTGGATAGGGGTATGGATGCTACTGCTCAGGCCTTCCCGTCTTCTTATACCCCTTCTTGCGCTTCTTCATCCTTATCGTCGCGCTCCAACTTTACTTATATCCCCCCCATTTTCAATCCCCAAATTCCTGGCCCTCCCCCAGCTTACTTCAATAGTCGCTTGTCTTCTAATTTCAAATCACACACAATCGCACGGCCTCGCTCCAATCCAGTCGACAAGTCCATGTTCAACCAAGCGGACAACTTCAGTTCATCCGTTTCCTTTTGGAGTCCTCGTGTCTCGCTAAGATTGGCATGCCTCAACGTGCGCACCTTGCTGCAGATTGGCCAACAGGCAGCACTTGCCCGCACACTAGAGATCCTATCGATCGATATTTGCTGTTTATCAGAAACCCGCCTGCAAGATTCGAGCTCCGTGCTTACCCTGAGATCCCCCACAGGCGACACTGGCGGCGCATTCTCATTGCGCCTGTCTGGCGATGATGCAGCTTCAAATGCCGGTCAAGCTGGCGTCGGCATTGTTTTGAGTCCCCGGGCTGAAGCTGCCCTGATTGATTGGATCCCAGTAAAGAGTAGGATATGCGCCGTTAGATTAGCTGGTTCGTTCCGTGCTACGAAGTCGCGCAGGGACAAACGGTGCCTGTTTGTCATTGCGGCTTACGCCCCTACCAACTGTAGCACTGATTCGGTAAAAGATGATTTCTATCAGCAACTTCACGAGCTCCTTCGTTACAGAAGAAGCACGGATACTGTGGTGTTGGCTGGTGATCTAAACGCCCAAGTCGGGAAATTGTCCTCTGAAGACCTTTATCTGGGCGGCCAACATGGTGTGGGCTCTCGTAATGATAATGGTGAGCGATTGCTACAGCTGTGTGAAGACGCTCGCCTCTTTCTCGCGAGCACTAACTTTCGACACAGCACCCGCAGAAGTGTGACTTGGCGGCCACCAGCCTCGGGCCAGCCATGGACTCAAATCGATCATATCGCGATCAGTTACCACTGGAGAGGCTGTGTCCAAAACTGCCGCTCGATTTGGAGCACGAGCGTGGACTTTGACCACGCACTTGTCTGCGCCGAACTCCGAGTGCGTTTCGGTGGACGTCCGCAACGTCGATGTGAACGGATTGAGACCAGCCAGCTGGCGAAGCCAGATGTCCTGAATGAGTACCAAAGTGCGCTGACATCTGGGCTGAGTAAGCGCCCACTAAACACCGTTGAAGATCACTGGTCGCATATTCGTCAAGCGTTGCTGTTAGCAGGCATGTCTTCATGTGGCAAAGCAAATTGCAGAACCTGACATTGGGTCTCTACACAGTCTATGGAACTTATGGATGCTCGCCGACGTATTCCGGCTGGAAGCGAATACAATGAGACTCGCAAAAATCTCAGGGCAAAACTACGTGCTAGCTTGGAGAAGGATCGCGAAACCTGGTGGTCTCATCGTGCATAGGAAATGGAAACAGCCGCTGCCGTTGGTAATTATAGTAAGTTATACCGTCTGATACGGGAAACAGGCAGCAGAAGACCTGGTGTTAGCGAGACCACACGCGAGGAGAGTGGGCAGCCGATCCACAGCCTGTCAAAACGGTTGGAGCGTTGGGCTGAACACTTTGCAAGGCAATTTTATCAACCTGAGTTATCGCTTTCTTCTTCGGGCATTGAGCGCTCTTATCCCTGGGCCGTCTCCTTGGATCCGCCATCACGCGCAGAAGTCGAACGTGAGATCAGGCTGTTAAAATTGCATAAGGCCGCAGGAGCAGATACTATTCCTCCAGCCCTCTTCAAGTTCGGTGGACCTGCTCTAGTAGATGATCTACACGAGTTGCTAGTAAAACTTTGGGAGCAGGAGACAGTCCCGACAGACTGGAACCGCTCCGTCATTGTCTAAATTTTCAAGGGAGGCTCTCGTTTGGAATGCGGCAATCATAGAGGGATCAGTCTGATTTCGATTGCCTATAAATTGCTTGCCTCTATCATTCTCCACAGACTGACTGGCACTCGTAAAAGCCAGATTCGGGAAGAGCAAGCCGGATTTCATCGAGGTCGCGGCTGCATCGACCACATCTTCACCTCGCGTCAAGTGTTGGAGTAACGCCATGTTTATTGGCGACCCACCGTTGTCGTGTTTCTTGACATAAAAGGTGCCTTCGATTCAGTCGATCGATGTGCCCTTTGGGACTGTCTGTTGAGCAAAGGTGTGCCTGATAAATATGTAAATATTATCAAAGCGCTGTACGCGCATAGTTCGGGCAGGGTGAGGGTTTATGGTAAACTGTCGCCACCCTTCAGTATCACCAGCGGTGTGAGACAAGGATGCCCGCTGTCACCTTTCCTCTTCAATTTCGCTATTGATGAAGTCATGGAAACAGCGTTCGCTGGACACGACCTAGAAGGTGTGGAGCTACTTCCTGGTGAGCGACTTCTTGACTTCGAGTATGCAGACGATATTGCCCTAATCTGTGACAGCTCCCAAACATGCCAAATAGCAATGGACCGATTAGCACTGGCTGTCAATGATTTTGGGCTATGCTTTGCTCCATCGAAATGCAAAGTACTTCTCCAAGATTGGCAGGGACCCAACCCTGCGCTAACGCTTTGTGGTGATCTGCTAGAAGTCGTTCAGGAACTCAAGTAGCTGGGCAGCTATATTAGCACCCATGGGATTGAAGATGAGGTTACGAACCGTATAGCAAAAGCTCGTGGTGCTTTTGCCAATCTCCGCCACCTATGGTGCAGACGCGACATTACTCTCGCCCTCAAGGGCAGAGTTTACAACGCAGCCGTCCGTTCAACTCTCTTATTTGGCTGTGAAACCTGGCCCATCAGGTCGACAGACATAAAGAGGCTCGTCATATTCGATCATCGCTGCCTTCGTAGCTTAGCTCATGTCTGGTGGGAGCACCGCGTAAGCAATGAGCGTGTTCGACGTCGCGTATTTGGTGCAGGAAGAGCGAGTGAACCGCTCAGCACCATTATATCACGCACCAGGCTCAGATTGCTGGGCCGCGGGTTGCGCATGCCAGCACACCGACTGCCGCGACGTGCATTGTTTGCGCGTTGTGGGTGCGGTTGGAAGAGGAGGAGGGGAGGCCAAGTGATGTCTTGGTCGAGAATGAAAACCCTCACTTCGAAGTTGGCGTCGGTTGGTGCATCCCGATTACCTGGCTGGGGTCCTAAGGATGGTGAACACGTTCGGTTGGACACACTCGCTGATATGGCTTGGAGCCGGCCTCAATGGCGTTTATGTTGTGAGTTTCTTTGTCCATCCCCCTCCTGCTTAGCATCCCCCTCCAATCATGATCTCACCTGATAGGTATATTATGACTCTCTTTTACGGTAGCCAGCTGTTGGCTCTCCGGAATGATGTCCATCCGTTACTGGGGACTCAGCCGGCGTACCACGGTTTGTTTTCCTTTTCTTATCTTTTGTATTGCGGCACAATAGCTGAGATGTTTTCCACCTCCAGCTAACGTGTAATGATGATGATGATGCTTTAACTTATGCGAAGCCTTGTCGTTGTGCTGACACAATAGATTCTGTGTATTACTGAAACCGATGTGCTCTACATCCGTGCGCTACGGGCCGAATACTGCGTTCTACTAAGTCTCGTGGTTCAATACACGCCGAGTTGTAACAATAGTATCCAGTACAATTGATATACTCCTTTGACAATGGAATGTGTAAATATACCAGGTAAAAGCAAGGGGATGTCCGGACCTCTGTGTATGACCAACATTAATGTATATTGTTAGGGCCTGATGAACATGATGCCCTAATTAACCTTATTTGGCGCATATGCCGTTAAATTTGGATTCAGCACTCCAGAGTATACTGGTGCCTTTTTTAATCAGCTCGACTTCAAGCTAGCCTTTCACGTTAGTACTACAGGTAGCTATGAAATAGTTATTGTTGATCGAAAATATGATTGCGCGATCAGTCATAATCGGTTCTATCAGAGCTTACTATGGAGTCATTATTACTTGATTTCCTGTTCTGCTTACCAATTGAAACTTTTGTGATGCAGCCTGCCAAGTTTGGGCTTTTCAATAACGTCACATCCTCGTATCATAGCGCTTTGTGATATTAATGGTACAATGCGGAGCATTAGTGAAGTAAAATCATTTGTTTTCTTGAACTTCCTTTGTACGCAGCTTGGTGTGTATCTTTTTCGAGATACCTGCAGGCGTGGCAATCCGTTCCGATCGCTTAGTGCGCTCTGGAGCTACGACTTTTATGCAAACTTGAATACAGCTGTAGGGTTCATCATAAGTAAATTGTACGTTCTGGGATAAGAAAACTGGATCCAACGTTGAAGACGTTATGAGATCCGAGAAGATTGAATAATCCAGAGAAAAGAATGGGTGGTGTTTGTTCACTAATTCTAGTGGTTTAGAAGAATTTAGAATGACCAACCAGTGAGTTTATGATCGATCTCCAATAGTCTGTCACCGATGCACACAGACATAATTGCACATCCCACAGTAAATATAAAATTAAGTGTTACCAAACCGAGTAGGCTATTTGACTTACTTCACTCATCCCAGTCGATTAAGAGTAGCCATAAAAGTGTGTGTTTTTGTAGTTCACTGTTAAATAACTATGGGATCTCTGGCATAAAATAATCCCGAGCAATAATTTAGTGCTAAATGAGAGCTCGGCAATAAAGGAAAAAGTGTCTATCAACTAATTGATTACGGTGGCTGAAGATGGTAGGTCTGTAAATATCATAAAGAGAAATGACAATTCACAGCGAATTATGAATATTCCAACGAAACTGTTTATACAAAGGACGTATCTTGTCGCAGATTAGAGGTCCATCAGAAGGACGATCATCGCGAAAGATGTTACATCCCTATATTCCAAAGAGTTTGTTCAGTATATCAACTGAACACGATGTTTCCCGCATTAGTACCATATAAGGAGCAGAAGCGTGGATTATTGCGAAGAAAGTGCATTCTGTTTAAGTTTCGCGGGACATTCAAATTTGGCCGTGCTCTGCGTTCCTCTATCAAGGAATTACCAACATCCGCGCCTTCAACGGTATCATTTATAAGCCTATTGTTTTACTCACCTACTGCTCTATCTACGGTTAGTGTTACGATACTTTCCACTTGTGAAATTTCAAAACGCTTATGCGTTTCCGCGCAAGTGATAGACACATTTCGATTTATCCAATGCAAAGGGACATATCTACCAAAAACGTAATAAATTTGCGAAGAAACATCGCGTTGGATGGAGTGTTGTCCTGCGAAAGAAAAACTTGTCAAGTATGAGTATACCTGTTTTGCTCAGCACCAAAGTCCGCTCACTTCTTGGGGGAAATGTAAGACCTTAAAACCAACATCTGCTGCCGCGAATGCGCGCAGCTAGGAGTAATCATGGTACAGGAAACTTGACTTCACACGAATGTTGAAGACGCTATTGTAGCAGTTTACGATTTTCTTTTACTCCGTGATGATCGCCCTTGCATGTTCCGCAATTAAGGTTGTGGTGTTACCACCTTTATCAACGCTACCTTGTGCTCATCAGTGAAGCGAATGTTCTGTTATTCGTCATAACTTATCGACTGCCTAGTTCTAACTTGCACGCCAAAATATCTGAGTGCATACAGCTCAATATTGCTAGCCAACATTTATGTATCCCCCAGTTGTTCAATGTCAGAAGCACACGAATTTTACGATGACTTCACGGCTGCTGTCATCGACCTTTGCCTATGCATATATGTTGGTGATTTCAATAGATTTGACACCATATTTTTCATAAGGCTTAGACTAGAAAACATCGTAAAATGCACCAGTAGGTTAAAAGCAATCCTGAACTTAGTGTTTGTTAACAAGCGGAAGAGATTTGCAGTCACTATTTGGGCATCACTTGGAACCTCTGATGATTCCATAGTTAAGGTATCTCCTGTCGTCTACAGCAAGACGAACCACTCGCTGCAAAAGCGTACAAGTAAACAAAGACAAACCAACCCACGAAACATGGCAAAACTGAAAGAAATGATTGCTTCTACGGATTTCATTTTGCTTTGGATGCAGATGTTTCAACGCATTGCGACCGGATGACAAGTCATCTTTACTACTGCTTTAATCTCAGCTGTCCGATGGAAAATATTCTTATTCATGCTGACCGGTTCTGCTCACCACTCCTCAAGCAGCTGCTTCGACTTAAGGAGAGAGCAGTCAAAGTTAAAGCTCGTGCATCAGATTAGTTCCTTTTTCTGCTTATCGGGGAAGAAATTCACCACCTCAGTCATGCATACGTCCAGAGAATTATGGGGAACATTAACTGTCGTATGATTTGGCAGATGATGAAACCATTTAGTTGAGTCACCCGTCATAGTACGAACTCTGACATAGAGGTAGAATAAGTCAATAGCAACTTCTGCTGCTCCAGCATGAACTCACTCCCCAACTCGTCATCAGCACAGATTCAGTGGCCTACAGATTCATCGACAGTTGTTGATGTTGCAGCACTTCACAGGAAGCTTACCCAGCTAAACTCGAGCAAATCAACCGGGCCTGACCGGTTGTCTCCCTTCGTCCTTAAGGAGTGTGTTGATTCACTAGCCCAACCGCTAGCTGAGTAGTACACCGTGTGCCTAAACCAAGCCAAGATCGCAGTCTGTTGGAGAGCTGCTATCATAACACCAATACCGAAGAAAGCGACAGGTATATATCGACCTATTGCGTGCAATTCGGTGGCCTTAAACTCATTCTTGAAATATTTCTAACCCAGTCCTGTCTGAATGACCCACATCAATTTGCATACCGAACTTCGAGGTCAACACAAGACGCAGTGGCTTGTCTAGTGCATGCAGTGCTATCGTCGCTAGATAGCAAGAACAAGGTCACACGCGCATTCTTGCTTGACTACACCAACGTCTTCAGTGGTTATAACCGGGGAATCTTGTTGCAAGATCTCCTGGCTTCTAGTATCCAAACATCCGTAGCCTTCTAGGTGCAGAATTATTTTGCCATACGTACTCAGATAAACAGGTTCAACGACAGGACTTCCTTGCCTCTTACCACCACTTCCGGTGTTCTTCAAGGAGCCGTTTTGTCACCATTCTTATTCTATACCTACTTTGGCTCCATCCCTGTCCGTCAGAAAGGCATAACACGAAAATACGCTGATGACGTACTAATCGGCGCAAATAATCGAACTTCGGCCTCTTCGACCATGCTAAAGTGTGGTTCGGATAAAATCGTGCATTGGCCAAACTCCAGCGGCTCAACACTGAATGCTTCCAAGTGCAGTGATTTTATGTTTTCGCTGCATAAGGCAAATCATTGGCAGAAGCTCTTTGATGACTGTCCCCCCAAGTTAACATCAGGGGTGAAAACCTGAGCTTTTCGATGTCAGTGAACTATCTGAGAATCACAGTGAACCATGGTTTATCGTGATCAGTTCACGTGAATGAAGTATTCACCAAAGTCAGGCGACTGTCCTTTTATATCTCATATCTTCGTTCGTCCTCAGTCTCCCATCAGTTGATTCTGGAATTCATCATTGCATATGTTCTACCACACTGGACCTACTGTTCTCCTGTGATATTTCCGGGCCTATTGGGTAAGCAATTTGAACTACTTCAAAGGTCACTGAAACACATCTCTCGGTACAGTGTCCTTTCTAAACCAATCTTAGTTCAACACAATCTATCTGTTCATGCTAATTCATGCGCAGAGCTCGCTTCGAAAATACGCAGTGAAATCAGCCATCCTTTACATAGCGTTGTATCCAATGGATAATGCAGTTCCTCAACGCGACGCAAACACAGAGTCACATAAGTTCGCACGCGGGCCTACGGCTCATCTGTCACACATTATCTAGCTAGATTCTGATTGATCCCAATATCATCCTTCAAGAAGTAAATAACCAATTGTGATAGTGATCCTGTACCACACCTGAAACATGGTTTTAGTTGTCGTATTCTACTGTTTTTGGATGTATTATACTCTTTTTCTTTCCCGTTTCGAGCGCGCTTGTGCTACAGCTGAAAATTCACCTTTCATGGATGCATAAAGTGAATTATTGACTTGACAGGAGTTGACTAACAATGAACGAGAATTTATTAAGAGTAAGTGTAGCATGTTGTTCTCCTTTTCGGTGCTTACAAGAATCCCGACCGCAGCGGTGATATTCTGAAAAGGTGAATTGAGGGTGGTGGACATATAACTTCTGGAATTATTGTCAGTTGAGGAAGCGGCGGGCAGTGCCACAAAAGCCCCCACATGCCGCAGAGGCGAATGCTTTGGGAACTTCAAACCGCTATGAATATACGGTTTGCTGGCTGTCATATATGCGCTACCTATCTGGTTGGTTTAGTTACAGTTCGACAGTGCTTACGAAAATTTCGCTTCGGTCGTTCTTTCTGCTGCATGGGTTTCGCAAATGAGCGGCTCGCAGTTTATGGATTGCACAGTTTGCGTATTCAAGTTACTTCATAGCCCACAGTTGAAATTGACTGTGACTTGTTCTACCTAGTTCTACATGCAGGGTAGCTGACAACCTCATAGAATTCCTTCGTATTCACAGAATATCCGGTGGATCCTTGCTACGGATTTAGTGCGCTGACAAACATGGCATTTTTAACAAATTACAAAAGTGTGAGAATTCCACCCGTTTGGTACACCAGATCCACGCAGCAGCACGTGAACTTTGCTATTGCCTTGACGTAATTATGTGGAGGAGACCGTGACACGTTTCGTAGTTTTAAATTCCACTGTGTCATTATAATGATGAAAACGCTGTATAATGCAAAGAGAATATTAACTTACTTATGGAAAATCTATTCCGTTGTAACTTACCCACAAAGCGCTAAGGTCAGCTATGATTGATTGATTGTGGAATATTCATTTTTCATGGGGTTCTGCATTATTAAAACAAGCTGTATTTCGATCTGAGACTGTCGGTGTTGTTTACGCAGACAGGGCTAAAAACAAACGCATACTTCATTATGAGTCGGACTGGGTATACTGTCTAGGCTGATGGAATGTATAGGTATGGCGGCTAGACATGCAGCCCCAGTGCGACGTCGTGACGTCAGTAAACAAGCAGAGTGTATTGGGAATCAACATGCGTTGTAAAATACCGTTAGAAGAGTCTACTAGCCTTTTGGCTAAAATACTTCGCGATCTTTAGTTTTAATTTTTTGTGAAGTGTGTGAGTTCAGCATGACTGTTTGCTTGTTATTTCACTTAGAGATGAAATTCCCGGCAAAATGGTAACGAGGAAGTCCGTGGAATTACTTAAACTGTCCTGTTCTCCATATCCGTATTATGGTGAGAGATTTGAAGTTATCCGGTTGATAATGTGTTCAATGCGTTAATCTGCTGAGCAAGACATAACTAAGCGAAAGTTATTTCGCTTAAGTCATCAAGACACCTTCAGGAGATCCGAGCTAGTAATAAATTTGCCAGTAAGAGGGATATGACCGGAATATCATATACTGACGGCCTCTATCGTGATGATTTATAAGAGTAGATTTTTGTGTCTGCACTGTGGGAAGTATTTAACCCATTTAGGTCTTTTCATTCAGTAGCCTTGGGTGCTAATTTTAATGTGCATTGTTACCACACAATAAGCACATCAGCATCTGTTGTTTACACATGTTACGTCCGCTTTGCACTACCCCATAGCCCGCTGTCAGTTACTCACTTTTGCCTGCGAACACAACAAAAGGTATGTATTTATTTTTTGCAATCCCCATCGCACAATCCTCACTTGCCCTCTGTGCGCGTGGAAGTGTTTGGGCACAGCTCACAAGCGATAATTTCATAATTCCAAGAAGTTAAGATTAGCAACTACACCCCGTAATAAATGTCAATCACAAAAATCCTGTTGGTGAAATCACACCACCGTCCACGTGAACCCGGCGGTCAGTGAGTGCGGCCCAAGTTTTGGCGGGATGATGACAAGACAACCGAGTACTTGTGTTTCGGTAATTGGTAAAACCTCTGGTAATGTTATACAATTTAGGTGGGTATGTGTATTGTCTAGTTGTACATAGATGGCGGGCCAATAAAATCAAACGGAACTATGGTAGCAGTAGGTAACGAAACTGCTCGTACATTGAAGTAGCTCCCGCAACATTCCAGCCAGCTTCACCAACTGGCAAAATCCACTCGGATGCCTTTCAGTCAAGCATTTGTGATGAGTTTTATGAGCTAGTGGAGCATGTAGTTGATACTTTTCGGGCCTTGTATTAGATGAGAAAAGCATTCCGTATATGCTGGTAACATTTCTTTGTTTGTTACAGCGGCTTTTATGTGTGGTAAGACGAAGCAATAAGTATGTCGTCAATGTTCATAGTCAATGACAACTGCGGAGCCTCTACTGCGCGATAAAACAACCTAGCACAGTTAATGGTGTCGGAGGGAACATTTCATGCAACAACGCTCGTAATCTCCCAGCATCAGCAATAAATGAGACTAGTTAACAGTTCGAATAACCACTAGAATTGATCAGCATGGACACTCGCCCAAATCAATACTTCTGAGAGACCCACTGCAACAGATGACCTCCACTCATACATGCGTTATACAACCGATGAAGTTCATCAACCATATTACAGTTGAACGGAACGGCTTCGTTATCCGTTTCTCATCAACTTACATTGGGACACATCGGAGTGGCCCATGAATTGTAACGTTTCTCTACTCGAATGAAGGTAAGAAAACTGAGCTAATCGCAACTGCAAAGCCATTAGCCTGTGCGGAAAGTACTCAAGAGTAGGAGAAATTGTATATAATTAATTGAAAATGTATCACCGCAGCTTCCAAATCGAAAAGTTCTCCACACACCCGCAAAAGCCCTAAACGCTCTTGCGACCTGTTGGGTCTCGTCGGTAGTACGCATCCGACAACTACATCAGGACCCCAACAAGAAGTAAACAGTGTCCCACTGCTAAAACTTGCCACGCGCACATTTGACCTGAATTAGATCTGAAAATGGGTCCCGAAATCTCACCTGCATCTTGTAGAAGGGTGAATTAAGCAGCATTCTAAAAGCGTATGACAGCTACTTCTATGTAACGGTTGTCGATGAAAATGGATGCAGTTCCACCTGGAGCCTTTGCAAGAGACAAATAAGTGACCTCGATATCAGTACCACTCTCAGCCATTTCATTGTAACTGACTCGTCAGCAGTGGACTTGCTCACGTGGCTTATTTTAGTGCACTGGTAATGATGTAACACATATTCTCACCTGTCCATCACAATTTCGACAGCGGGTTCCTCTGGCACCAAGTGCTAAAGTTGATGTAAACGGTCACTGGGACATTGTACCGCTCCAGTTTTGAAAGCTGGACCATTCATATTTTTACTATCGACTAATTGGAGGCCATTCGGACCACATTCAGAAAGCAGCTTAATTCTAATTCGAATACAGATTCTAAACAATCTGGTATATTCCGGCTCAGTTCGCTTTCGTTAGGTGGACAACAGCTTACTGTGAAACCATCATAGCAGTGCGTTATCGCTTGTGCTGAAGTGAACGTTAGCTTCGGAGGATTAGATTCGTAAAATGTTCGAAATGTACTTCTTACTTTGTTTCACTAAACGCGCAATTGACCTGAAGCTGAGCGTTTCTAGCTCTTTAGCTGACACGATCGAAGTTCAGTGCAGTGTGCCACAAGTCTCGCCGTTCGGACCACGACTGTTCCTGGTCTCTGCAAATGATTTCACGAGAATACTCTGTTCAAGTTTCTTATCCGTCGTCGATGATCTAAAGACATAGTAGACTATCAGTCTAATAAACAATACTGTAAAGTGACTTGGGCAAAAGTTGCACTTGGTCCACAGTGAATGTGCTCCAGTACAGGGAGTTCCAACATAAGGATAATCACTCCCAAATGGTACAATGGGATTTTGTGAGGGGTAAAACATAAGTGCAAGGATTTGAGCATTGTGTAATTACGGAATAAGATTACTAACCATATAATGCGTTGCCAATAATATAAATTACTACCTAATCTCGAAAAATTGGTCATTAGTTACAGCTCAATATTGACTGTTTTGTGAACTTCAGCTAATGTCTACAACGCAGGCTCCAGATGACACGTTTGTCGGCTGCCTCGCCCATCATTGTTTGAGTCAAGCAGTCTTGCTCAGCCCCATTGTAGCGAAAACGACACGACGGGGGGGTAGACCTTTATTGCACACCGAAAATGGGTACATTAGGGTCTCACGCGCGCCATCGAATATCGACTTGATTTCCGTCCCACAACGCAACACAGGTACGGTTGTTAGAGGCGAGCCAGTCCTTTCGCCTCGGGAGCTCTGACTTGGAAGACCTGTCTTCCTGTTTTCGTTTCGATCCCCACTTCTCTGTATCCGATTTGGATCGGCCAGGAGTCGTTCGAGAGCTCTCAACTTGCTTGTTCTGGGCTGTGTCAATCGGCTCGGCGTCGGTCCTGTGGGCTGCGCTAGCGGCGTATATGTCTGATTTATTGCGCTGTCCACATATTCCCGCTCCTTAGTTCAGGGCCCAGGCTCGTCGCTAGCCGTCCTTCTCGATCCGCTCCCAGCTGGCTCCGAAGAGCTCCCCCGAGACATTCTTGGAAGCGGCCCCTCTACACTATGACCGATATCTGAATGGGTGGTTAATGTCACCAAGTTCGCTAACCCGAACATATTATGACCCGTGTGAAGGTGAAGCAAAACCAGGTGTGCGAATTAATTGCGTGTTTTTAACATTGGTAACTATACGTTTATTTTCAATTGTTTTGAAAATATCACCTTCGTTACAGTCAAGTGTAACAAGTGGCGATGTGAATAAGCCGAAAATGCACAGAATGTTAAAACTGATAAAACTAAGCACTATCGACCGTCTCACTAACTTATATTATCTCATGATCTAACAAAAAATTGTTCAAAATAAGTGTTTTCTGTTGGAGTGATAAAAATTAGTTCAAAGGGTTTATCACCGGAAATTAAGGCAACCAATGCAATAGCTATTTGTTAGCTGTTTTTTAATCTTAAATTTTGGTATAGTTTTCTGCTGAACTTGCTCTATGAATAATAGCCTCATAAATATGAAGAATCACTTCTCCGGTGCAACGCCGCCAAATGCAAAGTCCTGAGCATAAGCCATCAGAACATTCACGCCTAGCGCTTATGGACAGGAAGTCTGCAGTACGCCTCCCATGTGAGTTACTTCAATGTTCACGTACAAACGGCTGGTTGTTTGGAGTAGACTGGACAATGGAACAATGGAACAATGGTATATGACGGGTAAAAAAGCATACACATATCGAGTCCCGCAGGTTGGCAATAGAAATACTAACAGATTGGCAAACCACATAAGTGGTTGAAGTAAGGAGCGTCAGAGAGATAAAAGGTAGAAGTATAACAGTTTTAGGGGGATAAAGTGGTACGACGCAAAACTGGCTAAGAAATTGTTATCGTTGGTGATGGTAGCAAATAAAAATGGAGTACTCACCGGTTCGCACAGATTTACGACCGTGAATTTGGGGTATAAATCCAAACAGGTTGGTCAGCCTAAATATATACAAGTGTTTTCGTTCATAAACCAAAGCGCAGGGGGCTCAGAGCGACGTCCAATCGTTTTTTAAACGTATCTAATGTGGGGGCATAAACAACTGAGTTTGGAAGGGCGTTCCAGGGCCCGCAGACCCGGAGGGAGAAATAGGTTCTCCGACACTCTAGACGACTGTACTGTTGGCTCAGCTTTAAACGGTTACCGCGAAGGTTAGTGTTCGGGCTGAGCTTCAAGATGTGGCGGCATACGTGACTGGGATCGCTCAAGATCTGGTACACTAGTATGAGGTCTCCACGAAGTCGCCGGTACCGCCCGCTGAACACTCCGAGTATCACCAGTCGTTCCTGGTAAGGAGTGTGGCGCAAGCCCTTGACGATTTTCGTTGCTCGACGCTGTGGGGTCTCAAGCGCTGCAAGGTCACGTTTTAGCCAGGGTTGCCAGGCCTGGATTGCATATTCGACGTGAGGACGCACGTAGGCATTCAGCATCAAAGAGAAGATGGATGGATCCAAAATTCCGAATGCTCTTCGCAGGAGTCCAACGTGCTGGTTGCCCCTTTTAGAAGCGGAACCTGACTGTTTGGAACACCCGAGGTCTTCCTGTACCAGCACAGCCAAGTCGCCTTCTTGAGTGGTGGTCTTCAGATCGTGTGCCCCAAGCTTGTAGACGTGGACTTGTCGATGGTGGATATGAACAAGGCGACATTTGTTCACATTAAACGGCAGGGCGTTTCTCACCGACCAATTCCAGGCCTCATCCAAGTCACGCTGTAGGACTTCATGGTCGTCCGATCGTTTTATCGCCCGCCAAACTTTGAGGTCGTCCGCGAAGAGTAAGAATTTCGACGTAATAACTCTTACTAGATCGTTAATGAAAAGCAGGAACAAATGAGGCCCAAGTACCGAACACTGCGGTACTCCGCATCCCACTCGAATCGGATCGGAAAAGAATGATCGAACTCTAACTACTAACTGCCGTTCAGAGAGAAAGTTACCGATCCATCCTAACAACGGGTCTCCGATACCGTACTGTTGGAGTTTTATGAGCAGGGTTCGATGATCCAGGCGATCGAAGGCTTTCGAAAAGTCCAAGAATGCAACATCGACTCCTGTTCCCTCATCGACAGTCTCGGTCCAGTTGTCACGAGCTATCAGCAGATTCGTCGTACATGAACGATGTTGACGAAACCCATGCTGTTCTGGCGCAATTATGCCGTAGTTTTCCTAGTATCCCATTAACGCATCTGCTATCACCGCTTCCATGACTTTGGCGATCACAGGCAGAAGCGTTACGGGGCGGTAATTGACAGGATCCGATCGACTTCCTGCTTTGTATATGGGCGTTATTACACCTTGTTTCCACCTCGAAGGTACGATGTTCTCATCGAAACAGCGCTGAAAAAATGCAGCTAGTGGTTCGGCCAAGTGGATGGCAGCTACCTGTAATGTTTTCGGGTGAATGTTATCGGCCCCGGGAGATCTGTGTGGACGCAAGGATAGCAGCTTTTGCAGCACCATTTCTGCAGTGAACGTGACGTTGGATAAAACGGGCGGTGGGGTAACTAGTGGCGGAATATACGTCGAGGCTTGTACACCTTGGAAGATTGGGGAGTACTGGGCCCGTAATGCGTTGGCCGCCTCCTTCGCAGTATGTGTATACCCATTGGTCGTATTAACTGGTGGGATTCCCCGTTGCACCTTGCGAAGTCCATTCACATGTTTGTAAAGAAGCCTTTTGTTCGAACAGAATCGTTTGGCTAGCTCCTGCTGATGCGTTCTCTTGTCTTCGCGAACCAAAAGCACACAGTAGTTGCGATGCGAAACGTATTCCGTCCAGTTTTCTGCGCTGGGGTTGCTTTTATACGTGCGCCATGCCCGATCCCTTAGAGTCATGCATTTTCGCGTCCGGCTTCGCAAGAATGATTTCGCTGTGCGGGGATGTTGGGAAACTTTTGGTGTTGAGGCTTCCATGACTAGTGACGAGATGGTGTTCACAAATGTCTCCCAGGCTAGTTCTGGGGTGCAGTTAGCTAGAAAGAGCGTTGAGACAAACTAAGCATTCGCGAAGCTCAGGAATTCGCTTTTTCCGCAATTGATTGCGCCTAATGAGTCCGCACGAAGAACAGACTCTTCAAGCACGGCATCACTGGCATAAACACGCTCTAACTGAGCGCAAGACTGCATAGCTGTTGTAATGCTGCTATCTGCTGTCTGCCACTGCCAACTCATCCGGGGAAAAATCCGAACTCCGAAACCTGCTAGAACAAATACATTAAGCACAGAACACGATTCATTTTATAGGTCACAATCTATCCTCTCCTGTTGTAAGTTCATGAGCTGACTCAAGCTACTTGCCCTAAACAGATTTCAAACCTGCTTTCCTCCTGTCACGTAGCAACCTGTTTCATGCAGACTTTCTGGTTTCATGAGCTTCCCGCGTGGCTTAGCCGTGTTAGCGTCGGTCGAGTATCAGCCCGTATCCCGATGATAGGCGTCTAGAAACCGTGTCACATTTTATGCTGCGGCCTCCGACTAACAACGAAGAGCAACAGTGATCCTTAAGAGCTTGTTCCAGATTCCCCATAAGCCTAGAAAAGAAAATCCAAGAGTGTACAGTGGATTCTATCGGCGTCAACGGTTGATCTCGTAATAATGCATCATATTCTGGAAGACACCAATCACTCTTGTCCCCACATCTTGAAACTCAGCCTGAGCACTTCTTTGAGGGGTCAGTAGTTTGAGTTATCCAAGCAGTACGTCTGATTGGATTGCGGTCGAAATATTCTCTCCCTCCCAGTGTCACAGCTACGGAACTTCCTTCAAACGCACAGTATTAATGCTCTCATTACTATTCAAAAGACAGCTTGACGGCACAGTAGCACGTTCACGTCAACTATTCTATCCCGTACCCATGGTCTTGGGGGACAACAAATGCCGTACTTATCAGACCACCCCTAACCTAGTGGTAAGTCTGCATACACCTGTGATAATGTGAAACTATTGGCAACTCAAAATGTATTTTCCCGATACTGAGTTATTATCATATAATGGGAACCCAGATTTCCCTGTACCACTTGTCAAGTAGTTGATCTTATACCGTTTTAAACAAATGTCCCATCACCACATGACCCACAAATCCGCTTCAAGGCTAGGTACATGATTGGACTTAGCGTCTGTTAGAGAGAACATCTTAGCATTAACAACGAGAGTCTCGCAATAACTCCTACCATGACCTCTGTGTTGGCCAATATCTTATTTGCGTTACCCAGCCACCTACGCGTACTTATTCTGTAAATATTTCGGGGTATTTAAACGCGCGAATGAAATTCACTCAACAACCTATTCATCCATCAAGTTAGGCATTCGAAATTTAAGCCCAATGAACCTATGGTAGGCGCTGAGTCAACGAATTTAGAGAGCACGGCGAATATTGCAATGCCGTTTGTTAGTACAATCAAGCAGGTGGCATTACACACGAAAGAGAGTTACGTTTTATACCATGGCTTTGGTACAGCATGTCAAATAGTGGGTACTGAAATAGATAACTTTGAGTTTACTTAGTTGGAGGTCTCATTTCTCAAGCCACAGTCGATTTCAACCCCTGTATAAACCATGAATACAGTTTGGTTTCCTTCTCAAGGTCAATAGTGAGCGTGTTTCAGTAGATCGATAAGACTAATTACAGCCACGGAGTTGGGCTTCAAGAAATACTTCGTTACTAATTCTTTGATTACTTTGTGTTACCGTGTTTTACTTCGACTCACCAGGAAATGGTACTCGCAAATGAAAGTGGTTATTGAATTTGTTTCTTCTCTATTGAAGACTCACTCAATCCACTCTGTCGGCTGGTATCAGAGTTGATCGATAGCGTGCGAACCTGACTGATCCCGTCAATCAAACGACTTGTTTTTATAACCCAGAGCCGTCCGTTAAGTCGTGAGGACTACTTGCCGTGAAGCCACCAGCCACGCGGACACTTTTGTGACATCAAGTACCACGATCAGCTCATCAGACTAGTACTGCTGCTGCCCCCAGTGGTTTTCTGTGCAGATGCTCATGGATTAGGCGCCAGATGAGAAAGCACTCACAAGACACTCGAACATTATCAAATTTCTTATTGGAAACCTGTCAAGAGTTTCCAAAGATCAGCATACAAACGACCCCATTTGGTTGCTACTTAGGAACGTATTTGCACAGGTTGTGCAATTTCGTATTCACAATATTCTTCTTTGATTCTGTGACTTATACTGGATTAGGAACCCGGATGGGACTGACAAATCATATAGTTTCAATCACAACAGTGCCTGAATTTCGCTTACAGACCATTTCTGCTTGTGCTATTAACATTAGATCCATAATTAGTATTGTTTGTTGAGGTTCATCTTGCAATGCCTTACGAGCCTGAACTGAACAGTTTTGCTGCAATTGGGGTTCGCTTGGACACGTCCATCCATTATTATCCGTCTACGAAATACGATAAACAGTCGGTTGAAATGGAACCGAGTCCAGCACAATACAAGTTGGAAAAGGTGGTTGGAACCCAAATGAACCAGAATGCGAAATGAATGTTCTATAAGAAGTCGGTTTCCTTTAACTTGCTGTCCATGGAATTTATATGACGTTCAACTGTGTCTACTTAGTATGCACATAACTCAGAGGTGACAAGCGAGCAGCAAATATTCTAATCGTTTGTCTTTTCCCCTCTGGACCTGGTTAGTTGCCATTTAAGCCTACGTTTCTAATGGGCTTCAGTATGCGGTAGAGTGCGGGACTAGAAATCATTCATACATTATGAAGCGAGTGGAAGCAACCAAAGCAGTCATGTGTAACGGTTACTAAACATTCTAAGCCAGTTTAATTATTACCAGTAGGAGTTGGCTCAGTGAATTAACATGTTAATTTGCTCACCTCAAGATCGCTAGCGTAGCCAGATCACATTTCTAACAATGTAGTTTGATGCATCGTCTTTTCGTGATTGAAAGGGGAATTATACATTAGTTGAAAGAAATTTCTTTCATCTTGAGTGTTCAATTGGAGTAAAAGAACACTTGGCTATTCGAAGTAATTTAAAACACTGATAGCCAAGCTTGGTTATTCAGCGTTTAATTGGTGAACCGGTCAACAAATACACTTGATTGTTGAAATGCAGGGGAAAATCAGTTGAGTTGAGACCGGATATAATCCTCATGAATTGGTCCACAAATTAGCTTCGGTTACTTCAGAGTTACTCGAGGTTTTGAACAGTGATAATAGGGATGAACAATGAACAATGATTTATCACGGGATAAAAGCAAGTGCTTGACACGTCCCGTAGGATGGTTGAGGTGAATATGATGAAATGAAAATATGTCTGGGTCATCTACCGAACGTCTGCCGATATGAATAGTTTGATAAGTAACATCAGTGTAAAATTAAAATAAATTATCGAGCGTAAACGTTCAGAAAGACACTGGGGTGCAGTGATCATTGAGGTAAAGAGTGAGCAAAGTAAAATATGGTCGCTCACTTAGATCCGTTTGATACATAAAGCCTGTTGTAATGTATCCTTGGCGTAATCCACAGCAGGGGAGTTTAGGTAACAAAATGTTGGGAGCTAGAGCAACATCTAATCGTTTTTTGAAAACATCCAAGGTAGGAGAGGGTACAACTGAGTCTGGGAGTGCGTTCCAAGGTTTGCAAACCCGAAGGGAAAAGTAATTCCGTCGACACTCTAGACGGCTATATTGTTCCTTCAATTTGAAGCAGTTACCCCTGAGCTGCGTGTTGTGGCTAAGTTTCAGCAAATGGCGGCATACGTGGTTGGGGTCACTCAATATTTGATACGCTAATATGTGATCCCCGCGCAGTCTTCGATAGCGCCCGCTGAAAATTCCCAACAACTTCAGCCTTCGGTGGTAAGAGTGATAGCGCAGGCCCTTCACATGTTTTGTTGCTCTCCGTTGTGGTGCCTCTGTTGCTTCTAGGTCCCGCTTCAACCAAGGTTGCCAAGCTTGGATAGCGTATTCAACATGCGGGCGCACGTAGGAATTGTGTATCATTGGGAAGACTTACAGGATCCTGTAGTGAACTGTGTCCGGTTAGTCCGGTACATTCATCTCTCCTTTTAATAAACGATCGCTTAAAAATGCCACCGTCAGGCGTTCTTCTCTTCGACGATGATTTCAAGATTCGCAAAGTCGACATGCTAGCAGCCGACCACTTGGCACTTCAAGGCGATCTAGAAGTGGCTCATGAGTAGTGGAATCAGCAAAGCAACAGCACAACTTTTTCATTTGTATCATTTCGCAGATGCCAACAGACGTTTATAAGTAGCACTTCAGAGGGCAGCACTCATATCTCGTTTCTAGTGCAGCGACCTTGAAATGTTCGTACAACATAATGTGCTTAATCAAGACAGACCAACAAAACAACCAGTAAAGCTCATCTGCCATCAGCTGTATTGCGACAGGAGCTTGCGTGTTCCAACCCAATTATTTTTCCACATTCACTCAGCACTTACACGAGACTTTATGCAGAATGCATTATTCAGGCCTGACAGCCTTAGTAAAGGTATGCTATTGCTGTGCTTGGGAGTCTACAATGGAGCGCGATGGAAAACGTCAACGGCTAGATTCATCCCTAGTACGGTGTTAAACTGAAAAGTCTGAAGGTTTAACAGCGGACCGCATCGTTATATGCACGGTGATTTTATAATGTTGTGTCAGATCCTCAAGCACCCTGCTAGGTATCTTGTCATGTGTTGAAACCCGGCCCCAACACATCAACCAAATGCCATCATGTAAAATTCAAAAGATTATAGCCAATTGGATTGCTGCCGGGAGATTTGCTCCCTTTAAGCCAGTTATGAGCACCGCGGTTGTACTGAATTAACACTGTTCTAGTCTTGTGGATAGTTCCGCCCTAATTGATGCAGGCCATTGAGCTTATATTTTAGACGTGAATCTGTCACCTCTACAAGGTGAATATTTGTTCCTAACGCATTGATGTCCGATTCATGTTGGCTTTTCGGACGGAATTTCTGCTGAAAAGCACATGTGCAACCAAATTAGTTTTCAAATGAAGCTTGTATTCATCACATACGTTTTAATGAACGCCCATGAGGCGATCGATATAACAAGAAACCATGCTTCTTCAATGCCATTTGCATCCACTGTCTAGCTTGTTACAGCCTAGACAGAATGCAGTCGTAATCAGTCCATAACCAGAACTCACTCGCCATCTCTTGTAAACATGTCACCTGTGCGAGTGCGTAACCCATCACATGGACCACGACTCCGCGCTAGTTAGACCTACCTAGCCCCAACACTTGTCGGACCGGGGTGCGTGAGCGACCGAAGAGAAAAGTGCGGAACATCAACCACTTCGCTGGGTCAGGTAACGACAAAATGTTGAATGGTATCCAGCAAATAATTGCGAAGCCAGTAGGGCTCTAGGCGAAGTGAGCTTGTGGATAAGCACAATATAAGCAATTCATTAAGGTATGTTTAGCCTGCTCACACTGTTCCAAATGGTTCTATCCAAAGTGTGCTAATATTCCACAACCACAAGTGCCAGCTCGACACAGCTCACCAGACGTCCATGCAGTTAGCACTGCGTGTTTGAACATCCCATTCTCCAAGGCTACGCTTATCCTAGTCTAAATTGTGACTAGTTGCTAGCAGGAGCTAAAGAGCGAAGGAAAGCTAAGATTACTTTACTGGAAGCGCATGTACGCTAATGATGCGTTATGGCATCTAGGCAGATCAGGGGTGCACGACTTGCTTTTGCTGAATCACGATCTGCAATGATTTAATTGTCGTTTTTTCCTCCAACTTTGATAGGCCAGACGAAAATATACCAAAACTCTGGTGGTTAAGTGTTACTCGTAATGTAAAAAATCAGGCACCACTCGAAACGTGTGCTTGGTCGAAATCCGCCGGTTTTGTAAACCTCTATTATTAGCAAAATTGCGACGGTCGAGAAAAAACCCTTTGCACCTGCAAGACAAAGTTCTCTTGCCGAGCTCAAGTCCCCAGGGCACCAGTTACATTTGCACAGATTGATGCGTTGGTCCCCGAAAAGCCACCATTACCGTCCTTTCTAGTGTGGACACCGCCCAAGCAAACAGGGACAATCAGTGGACAAGCATCAGTTGGCAAAAACAGGACTAATAACTACCGGACTTTGTAGCTCAACGAAAATAAGCTCTACTAATTGTGCCCAGACTGTCATGTGCTCAAATGCTCTCAAATCTACGGCCATCACACTGCGGGAAACTTTTCTGATGACTAAGGTCGATGGAAGTCGTTGCGCATTTTTACGAAAGTCAGAGCCAAACCCACGAAAGTAATATGAGTTACTCGTCATCTGAACTCTGCACACTACAGCGAACCGCGACTTATTCGCGTGAAATTATGATCCGTACCTGATATAGAAAACGTTTTACTCTCTACAAATGCTCTACAACATGGATCCTGTGGAGTATGCATCTACCCTGATGTCATAGGAGTGTGCGACAATCGAACAGAAACACGAAAGTGGGACATAGCCAGCAAAATCACCCAAACAAAATCTTCATCAGTGGCATTCCAGAGCTTTCTTGCAACATCGTCAAATGAGCGAACACCGCGATTTGGAACAGTGGCGGTTCAAGCGTGAAACAGTTTCCTTAGAAAACGTTGTGGCGCGGTCGTTTAAAAAGCTACCCCTCTCATCAGATTGTAGATGATGTGGTCCAAGAATTCTGTGGTTCATTCAGAGGAAGCAGCAAAGGATGTTTTATGTCAAATGAGAAAAAATCGGAAAAGTTTATCATCCGAACTTCTGTTAAAGGCTGCATAGGCTTCACAAAGACTAGACATGAAATCATCTGAAAACGCAACCCTACTTGCAATGAACTATAGGAGCTTCACTCAAATACCCATTCACTCAACTCCGATGTAGGTCTAGATGAGGAACGGGACGCGCCTTGGCTAATTCAAGTCGCAGTCGAGGTGTCCATTTCCCAACCAAACATACGAATAACGGCCGACCTAGCATTGGTCATCCTTCCCCACAACTGACTCCTTTAACCTCTGTGGGTTCCTGAAAAGTAGGAAACAAACCTGTTTGTATATACAATCCTCAAGACTTTTCCAATACTCCAACGGAACTGAAAGATCGCCAAATGTCTAAGCTATGTGAAATCATCGGTATCACTGAGACGTGGATATACGCTGTGTTGACAGACACTGCCGATTCGCTACCGCGCATGTCGCTCATCCGAAATGACAGACTCATAAAAGGAAGTGGGTTGATTCAACATAACCGAAGCGACTTAGAGTGTGATACCGTGCACCTTTAAGGCTCTCATTTCCTTGATTCTGTTGGCACCAACTGCAGTTAAAGGGCAGAGACATTTGCTTTATAATCTAGATGCACTGGCTCCCAAACTGTACCCCCGAAACGGTCTACCACCTCACGAACTCTCTAAGACGCACTCTAAAAGGAAAATCCTTATAATTGATGGTTTTAACTTACGTTGTTTAGAAGCCCCAGCCACGAACAGATAACAACTCATAACCGAGCTGCAAGAGCTCGTAACCAAGGTTACGCGTCACAACCACATCAGTTTGTTTCCCCGGTTCAGAACAGGCTGGATTTCTGCCCAGCAACATGGAACATATGATTGATATGCTGATTATGAACTCTCCGTTGGGCCGTAGCGACCATGCAGTCAGTAGTATCAAATGCATTTGCTATGCGAACTTCTGAAACGAAACCCCTGACACTGTCCGCACCATCACGCGCAACGACCGATTGGTTATGTTTGTCTGTGCCACAACCAGTTCGCTTTTCACTGAAGAATCTCTGAATATTGCCTGACTGGGTTTCGTTAGCAATCTCAACCGACAGATTACAGCTGCATCAGATGCAAGTGTTTACAAGGTACCTAAAACCGTTTCCTTCGTAAGCAGCAGAACTCGAAAATGGATGGCAATACGCACCTCATCATGACTAGTGTATATATTATCCTCAACGTTAGAAACTTAAAATAAATTTAGAGCCCGACGTAAGGACTGTAATCAGATACGAAAAGAAGACAAAGCTGCACGTCAGCAGAACACCGCAAAACCTTCAGTGCCAACCAAACACTGCTGTACAAATATGTTAGTGGACATTGAAAGGCGGCTGATGGTCAAACGAGAACTGTCATAGAAGCCGTAAATGCGTTGCGGTCGCAATATACCGCATTCCATAGGGTCTCGACACCAGATGACCGTCGAAGTTTGTTGCCCCACTGTCATGACTCACCTGCATCACTTCTGCGGCTGAAGCTGACATCTCCGCGGAACCGCAGCTTCACAGCTGTCCACGTAATTCGCCCAGAAGCATTGAAAGCAGTAGCAAGACAACCGGTAAAACGTTGGCACAGTTTTTCCAGCTCTGCTGAAACAAGAAACAAGTCCATACGACGTAGCAACTCGGAATAATAATTATGAATCACAAAGGCGGAAATAAGACTGAGTCTTCACCCTAGCGTCCAGTATATCTTCCTATACAGTCCAAGGTCCTGGAGTCAATAACTACCGATACGCTGGTGCACTAGCTGACAGACTGCAACATCATTACGTCTGAGTAGCCCGGCTTTCGTCAACAGTGCGCATGCACGACGAATTTACTAGGTGCATGAAGTAGTTGGACTGACTCTACGGATTCCGAAGGGGATGTTGTCATGATCTACCTGGATTTTCGAAGATATTCGATCGTCTAAATTAAGGGTCACCAAACTACGACTTCGGGCTGCATCTGACCCTTGAAGTTAGTTCATCCGGCCTACCGAATGTACGGAATTCTCTTGGTTTAGTGTATGCAATACGAGACGTTGCCGTACAACTTACACACGAGACTACATGTTGAGTTGTCCGTGACCTCATATTGTTTGAAAGCTAGGGTTAGGAAGTTCATGGTTGTTAAGTGTGACACCGTACTGCCGTATTTTCAGTGACCGCACATCGTTGGAAAATTTATGAGTGATCATGCATGAAACCCGTTCGTGCTTACAACCAGCTGTAGTTCGATTTTCCTCACACCTTGGTGGCGCAATTTTTGTTTGCTCAGCTTCATTGATGCAGATGTCATATAAAACACTGCCTTTGTCATTTGTCTTACAATCAGATCCATCTCGCTGTAGTCTTCCTTGCTCCACAGTGTGAATGTATTGCCCATGTCTCCAAAGTTGCTAGCGTACAATCAGTCAGCCAGAAAATTAGAAAACTATCTACCAGTTTTGGACGGCCGCTGATTTTTGGGTGACCTTACGAATGCACAAATTTATCACCAGAGCCAAACATGCATGAATAACAGTGACAAATTAAAAACGTCTAATCCTAAACTTAAGCTGCAAGACGAAGAGCGTTTTCAAAATATTGCGTCATTGAATCAATGCCCATTCTCCTTTGATTACTGGAATTGTTGACGGGGAGGACAAGTTATTTCACGACCCAGCTGCAATCTATGATGCCTTCACTTACCTCTTTGCCACTTCTATGAGTCCCGATAATGACCATCTTCTGCTTACAACCCAAGTCTTCTACGGATTTAATATTTCGTACAACGGTATCCACCATGCTATCAACTCAATCAGGCCATGCATCAAAGTGAGATTTGATGCATCCTATCATCCACCATAAAACTAGGAGGGCCATATACATTACCCCACTTGATGCGTCTGTTCACTCTATCCTCGGAATCAAGCGTCGTTCCAGACTCATGGACGACGTCGTTTGTCATGCTTCGGTGCAAAGGATGCCCCAAACAAAGGATTGAGGAATACCGGCCAATCCAAAATATTTCAAAAATTACCCAGTCATTTGAAATTTATCAACTCTGTGGGTCTGATATATAAGCCACAGCATGGTTTGCTTGATAAGTATACATGCACCATCTGTCAGTTGCATTACCTGAACTACATATTAGAGGCTGTTGGTTCCGGCTGTGCAGTAGTTCGTTTATTACTGGACTTGCGCCAAACACTCGGCCGGTCACCTCACGGGTAGCTGTTACCAAAGGTAGAGGTATTTAAGATCCGGAACCCATTACTAATTTGGATACACCTGAGTGGTCGTTATTAGGTAGTCACTTTAACTGACTATCGCTCTTCTCCAGGCCTTATACTTAGTGGGGTCATTCAAGGGAGGGTGCAGCGTCCTTCATTGTTCCTGATCTACACCACTGACACCCCCAAATCTGTAACACATGGTCGGCCATTTTTATTGGTCAACGATATGAAGATCGCTTTTAGGCGTCTGTGGGACGAACTTCGCGAAATCATTCTACTAAACAATGGGCATGCCCCGGTACAGCTGTCCACGCGCGGGCTGGGTAGTAGGTACTCATCTAGCTCCAGATTCTCTGAACAAGTTTCGCCTCAACCATCCACAAAAGCGCTATTACCTGAATCGCATGCCTTAATTTGCGGCCTATGCATCTCGCCTTTGTAAGAGCATTATTACTTTGTACATATTGATACGTGCCACTGAAAACAGTTCCTTGGATCATGATAAATATACGTATTACTAAGCATATGACATCTTGAAACCGTTTGTTGGACATTTGAAATGAATTGCTAGTTATTAGTACGGCATTACGCTGGCAGCATTAATGGTTAGAGATCGTACATTTGGGTAAATATATATGTATATAACACCTAAGTAGTACCATTATCCGGCTTCAGCAATACCTGTTGACTTGTCTGAAGCAGAAACGCTTTACTCAAGCTGTCCAGTCGCGTTTTCGCCTACCTTTTTTATACATATATATCTGTAGATGTATGTATACAGCAAATCGTTTGATATCATATTCTATTACCGTAGGTACCGTGATTCGCAGTTTCATCAACGACACCTATCAATCTGTTTTCCTACGCTTCTATAGGATTTTTACCTTTGTAATGAAATATCCTTTTTTGTCCAGGTCCCATTTATTTCAGCTTTCACTAAGACCACTGAGAAAATAAATCGGACTGCGTGTGTCGTGTTTGCATTTTCCCTTCTCATAGAGTGCTCTTTTTGGCTTCCAAGCACTGTGCATATTTATCATGTGGATTACGATAATGGTATTTCATTTATCCGACCAGAGTTACACATATTTTTAGCTAACTGGTCAGTGGTGCAAATGTTTGGTGACCTTTGATCTAGCCAAATACCGATGCTACGTAGAATGTTAGAGGAGCAATAAAAATACAGGCAGCATGGGCGACTTTTCGTTACTGCAGACTTCGTTTTGCTTTGATGTTTCACTAACGTGTGTTTTAACGTCTTTTCGTCATCTCTACTGACTACTGTGAGTCGTCGTTTTTGCCTTCGGAACGCAGCCATACGCTAACGCTATCACTCTCTACGTTCATGTGCACTTGATTGGTTTCTTGTTTGTTCGATCTTTAATTGGCTTTCCTTGTTCATACATTCTCCGTACTCTGGTTGGTTTTCACGCTTGTGTGTTATGCTATATAAAGAAGTTCTTTCGCTCTATCAAAGAACCCTTGGATTCTTGCCCCTTGTCGTCCTTGTTCTCGCTGCCGTTAGTGGGTGGAAAACAGTAGCGGGGCTCCGACACAACATGGGACATCTTGTCTGGTCCCTAATCCGATGCCATACCCATGTGCCCATAGCTACGTTTCCTCTAGTCTAACCGCAACATAACGATGAATAGTCCAAAGAGTACTACACCTCGGTAACTGCTGGGCTACTATCCCAGGCACTGAGCTACCTTAGTCTCCAGCCAGCACTGCTACAGTGATTGTTATTTATTTTGCTAAGTGAAAGACGTTGGACACAATTGTTCGCAGTGCGCCTCGGACTGCTATACAGGACGGTAATCGGGACATGGGTATTCCCAAATTAAGCTTTCGTCACCTTATAATATCCAAGAAGAAGGGTTGCATCTTATAAGCATCCAACCAATCATGCGGCTACTAACGCAGTACAAAGCTTCCGGCACCTGGAAGTTGTTATGTGCAATTGTTACTTTGTCTGCCTCATGTCTGCTTTATGGCGGAATAATACCCTAGGAATCAAACACAAAGTTTAGGCGGTGACAACAAACCGAAATTAGGCAGCTTGGACGTTATTTGCAAAGTACATAACACATTCCCATATATATATATATATATATATATATATATATATATATATATAAAGATTATGTCCCCGACATGGCTGCCCTTGAGGTGCATGTTGACAAGGTGCCTACCTATCTGTTACCCACTACATCGTTCATACTGGCTCCAGAAAACAGTTGGCCGTTGACGAAATGGACGGGGTGCAAGGTCCTTGTGGCCGTGCTAGGCCCGAAGAGCGGTATCATGCACTCAGTGTGGAGCGGACTACGGTCCAGCCACCGCCTTGTGTGCGATTGATTCCCAAAATACAGCGTGCTTGTGTTTGCCTGTGAAGGAGTGTGGGTTGGCTCCGTTGATGAAACGTGGCTCCCATCCACATGCCTCCCGGTCTTATTCCTTCGGGTTTACACTGGATATGGGGGGTGTGATTGGAGCTGTGGGTGGTGCAGCGCAATCCACCCATGGTCCCTCTGTAGGCGCAGGCATCCTGTGGCTGTCCTCAGTGACATGCAAATCCGAATTCGGATGCCCCCAACCATATATATAGTGCATGGATGCACGTAGTGCATGAATGAAACCAGGAACCTAAGTAGTACCTGTCTGCGACCATCTGACCCGGTGATCAACCTCCTGGACAGGGACACGGGAACAGAATTTACGCCCTTCTTTCCAAATTCTCACCAACCTGCTCAATGCTCCAGCTGCATTCCCATGACTGTACTTCTTCTTTGTCCAGAATCACTGGCCTCAAACACCTCCAGTGAATGCTCACTAAGATACGCGGTGAGCCAACGGAAGATATTAGGTGCAGTGTGACTGCGAATAACTACGAGATAGAGCGGTCAGAATACAGCCTTGTCTGTGACACTTGGCTCGAATAATGACTGACGGCAGTGTTCTAGGAGGTGGTGGGTTTTCGCCTGGTAAGCGTTCTCCCTATAAAATGCCATAAACATCTGCTTAATAACGGTGTGATTTGGCGGAGGTGACTGGCCATCAAACAAAAGTCACTGCCCTTTGCATCACACTAGCAAGTTTCCCTACTCCACATCGTACTACTTCTGATGCGTACACTCACACATTGTTCCATACCCTCGTCAAACATATCCGATCCCTCATTAGCAACACTATGTTACCTCGCACAAGTGTATTTAACATTTGAAGGTGTTGCATGTAATGTATCCTGAATTTTGTGAAACGTCCTTACTTGTACAATATGATGATGCCTGGCGTGTCGTGCCTTGAAACATTCGAGCATAAAATTTTGTCAAATATATATCTTTACAAGCTACTTACAGACGATATGCCATCGGAACCGTGGCAGAAAAGAGGGAAATCCAAATACGCTAGTGGAAGACCGATTTTTGGGTTTGCTACATGTCCTTTTGAGTTTTTATTAGAGCTTTATATATATATATATATATATATATATATATATATATATATGTTGGATTCCACACTAACACGCATTGTGTGTGTACAGCACTTTCACTACTGAGGTCTGCTGCGTGCCGTAACCTACAGTGTTTCTAACTACTGGCAATCCGAGACGCGTGGTTCGCATCCTGGAAAACGGACCGGTCCAACGGATGCTAAGCTTCAGGTTACCTTCTTCAAGCTACTTCATAACGTCATTGGCTATCAACCGCAGCACATTTTCTAATGGCTTCCGTGGAGCGCAAATAAAGCTCGACTCGGAAGGCGATAATCTGGCATGTACAATACGGGGTCAAGCCAACGCATGCGGTGTCAGAGAACAACTTTTTGTGGCATGGCCTGTTTGTTCCAAACACTGGCTCTCGGACTTCGGCGTTACTCACGTGATGCTGAAATCACACGCAAGCACTCTCACGCAGACAATTGTCAAAAAACTGATGATCGCTTCATATCTTCCGAGCGAAGAGACCAAGTCTCATAGTCTTGCAAGGGGACGGCAAGGACAGAAACAGCGTACACCCGGCCCTTGAGCTTAAGAGTGACATCGAGACGGCCACATAGGTGTCTCAGTCTGATGTATTCATGGCGGGCCTTTGCGAGCCGCTGCGAGAGCTCATTTCAAACACCGCCGCCAGCGGTTGTGCAACGCCCTAGATAAGCGAAGCAAGGGGCTTGTTCCAAGACGTCACCAGCAATGGTGAAAACAAGCACGGGTGTCTGCCACTACTGAAGTAGTAGTTTTCACTTGCCTGAGGTGAAATACAGGCCATAGTTGGACGTCTGCATCGCCAGTCGGTTTTTAACGCGCTGGATGGTTTGTGAATCAACCCCAAACAAGGCGATCTCATTGATGTAATCCACATCCGCAACGCTGTCGCCTGGGAGAAGCTCGATACCACAGTTTTTGACGCCATCCAATGCTCGTTGGATGCCATCTTCAATGGCAAAATTGAAGAGGAAAGGTGAAATGAAGCAACCTGGCGAACGCCTCTGGTGATAGCAAACGGAGTGGAAGGCTTGATGTAAGCTCTGACTTTGTCCGACATGTGACCGTAGAGTTCTTTCAGGATGTTTCAAACTTGTCGGGCATACCTTGCCTTAGTAGATAGTTCCGCAAAGCAAATCTGTCCACTGAGTCAAATACCGCACGGATGTCCGAGAACACTACGAATGTTGACTGTCGGTAGACGTGACGGACTTCAACAAGATAGCGGAGTGTAAAGATTAAGTCGATGCAATATCTACCTGGACGAAAACCGGCTTGTTCCTTTCGGGAAACGCTTAGGCTAATAGCTTAAAGCCTACAGAGTAGGATAGACACGAAAATCTGGGATGCGACAAGGATCAAGGAAATTCTGCGGCACTTGGCGCAATCCTCGTGAAGCCTTTCTTGTGAATCGGGCCAATGACCGATTCTCTTCATCCAAATGGGACTTTTTCCTGCTTCCTTCAAGGCAGAGAGAAGATATAGTTTGCGATATGTCAACATTCTGATTGTTCTCTTCACTGGCAAACACAATACAAGCTGAAACACACACACGATTATATACAAGGTAAAATAATCAACACCAATCGAAATGTCCTAGTCAACACCAAGGTAACCGAATTGATTGACTCAATGCTTTCTGTGCATATAGCACAGGTTGATGGGCCTTAATTAGCAACACCTCACTAACCACCAACATTACCGGGTTTTGTCTGCGCAACAACACTTTGAACGCGGTCTCAGGGTTCACGTAAAAACGAGTTGCCATGTAAGGCTTGGTGATAGACGATGCCGGGCTCCGATTAAGCCTCAGATCCGGCCCTTTTTTGTGTCATCACAAACGATTACGAGCGCTCATCATGACCATCTACGGGGCCGCACAATTACGCGTTATCTGCGCTTTTAGGTCCATGTTACACCTCCAGCTGAATGGTAAATTGTTTGTGTATTCCACCTCTTTTTGTGTGTACCACCCTAACTGTTCCTACGAACCAAGTTACACAGGTCGCACCACGCGACGTTTGTTTGAAGTCGTTCTTGAGCATTACTCAGTGTCTGTAAGCGGAGGAGTGAACAAATTGTGTACCAATGCAATAGTCGCACACCTAGTCCGTACGAATCATCCCGTCATTATCACTAAAACCTTTCACTCGATCTATCGTGTGAAAGGTGTCCAATCCAAGCGTATCAGATACCGATTATTTGCACTGGCAGAGGCGATGGTGACTCATCTCAACAGCCCCCCCCCGTTGTGTGTGGGTGTGGATGCATAAGCATTTCGTCAAATTCTTGACTGTACCGTGTCCAGATGTCGTTTGGGTAGCTTCCGCGTGAAGAAATCACATCAGTTTTGGGCATTTTGACACCTTCATTCACAATTTACTCAATCCACCCCTTCTTACCTTAACTATTTGAATGTGGCCTGATGAGAAATTACCGAGAACGAGTTTGTTTGCCGGACCGTCTCTTCAGGATTGCTAGTTTACGTGGCAGGATGACGAGGTACATCAACTTTACCCGCAACCCGCATTCCCAGATCAGGTCAAACCGTTCACCCTACTCACCCCGAGCAGGGGATTAGTCCGCACAGCAGGTGAAATCCGGGCTACTCTGTGAAGTAGCTGGACACACCGAACCATTGTAGACGAAGTGTCATTACCAGAAGTCGTGTTGAACATTGAGTAGCGCAAGCTATCATCAAGGTAACAGCACAAGATAGTCTAATTGTCGCATACCCGTAGATTTGTTGTTGATAAACAGGGGCTCGGTATCTTTCCGATCAGTTAGTTAATGTTTAATCGCTTTTCAGATTGTGTGTGCACACATTCACTGTAACCTAAGCGAGTGTAGATGGATAAATGTACTTAAAGCCTTACGTGGGGAAGATGGGACTGCCACGTTACGGAAAGTCATTATTGAAAAACACGAGCAGTTGGCTGCTTACAATACTTTTATTTTGGAACAACCGAAAAGGGTATTCATAGCGGACAAAGAAGCAAATGTCCCCAGATGAAATCAGCAAAGCAAAAATAAAAGGGTATTAGAAGCAACTCATGTCTGTGGTCTCAACATAGGATTCACCGATGTGCACATTTTGATTAGTTCGTGGTTCAAAGCATTTGACCTGAATCACATCACGTAGGTGGTGTAGTATACCACCAGGTTGCTTCCTGAACTCGAATAGCGTAAGATCAGGCATAACGGTAGTCGGAGAAGCGTTATACACATGGTACACATCAACCTCATCATCAGATGGAAAGGTCCGTCAGACAGGAATCTACTGGTATCTTTGCCTGCGATTCGATACTAGGCAACGGAAATTCATGTAAGAACGACCTAGCATAGTATTCCGCAAGTAAGCAGGCTTTTACCTGATCTGCGTGTTTTGACCTACCTAGTTTAGGTCACACAATATCTGATACGCTAATATGAGATCCTCGCGTAGCCTTCGATATCGTCCGCCGAAAATTCCCAGCAACTTCAGCCTTTGGTGGTAAGATTGACAGCGCAGGCCCTTTACATTCTTTGTTGCTCTCCGTTGTGGTGCTTCTATCGCTTCTAGGTCATGCCTCAACCAAGGTTGCCAAACTTGGATAATGTATTCAACATGCAGGTGCACGTAGGATTTGTGCATCATTGGGAAGATTGGTGGGTTAAATCTCCCGAATGCCCTTCGCAGAATGCCGACGTGCTGGTTTGCTCTCTCCGCAGCTACCTCAGCCTGTTTTGAACAGTTGAGGTCGCTCTGTACGAGCACACCAATGTCACTTTCCTGGGAGCTGGTCTGTAATCCGTTAGTCCCAAGTAAATAGGTGTAGTTATGTCTAGGGCGTAATTATACAACTCGCCATTTGTCTATGTTGCATGGTAGGACGTTTTGAACTGACCAGTTCGACACGGTATTAAGATCGCACTGGAGCCGTTCGTGATCGTCCGGTCCTCTGATCCTTCGCCATGTCTTGATATCATCAGTGAAAAATAGGCAATCGGAAGCAATTGATCTCGCCAAATCGTTAATGAACAGCAAGAATAGACTAGATCCTGGTACCGAGCATTGTGGTTCACCACACGCCACATCGATTTCACCGGACAATGATTCTCGGACTCTCACTTCTAGCCGTCGTTTGTGTGGAAAATTGCTAATCCAACTCAGGATTGTGTCGCCAACGTCATAGTTCCGAAACTTCTGAAGGAGTATCCGATGGTCTAAGCGATCAAACACATTTGAAAAGTCCAGGTGGATGACATCGACTCCTGCTCCCTCATCAACAGCTTCCGTCCAGGTATTACGTGCAGTTAATAGGTAGGTGGTTCATGAACGCTTTTGACGGAAGCCATGTTTCGCTGGGGCTATTAGGTTGGGTCTTTCCAGATACTGTATTAGCGCATCTGCGATGGTTGATTCCATCACTGGATAGTACAGGAAATAGTGTTATGGGACGGTAGTCGTACGATAGTCGTACTGACCGTACCAGGTCAGTACGACTACCTAGTTTATGGATAGGAGTGATGACCCATCGCTTCCATACTGGTGGAATATGGTACTATTCCAGACCTTGCTGATGGAAAACAACCAGTGGTTCTGCTAGATCACCAGCTACCGCCTGCAAAGCCTTTGGTTGGATGTTGTCGACTCCAGGAGAACTGTGGGTACGCAAGGATAACAACTTCTAAAACACAGCTTCCGCAGTGAAGGCAACGTCATACAAACCCGACTGTAGAGTAATAGAAACGAGGAGAATATTTAGGCTCGTTACCTGTTGGAAGGTTTGGGAGTAATGAAGCCGTAGGAGATCGGCTGCTTCCATTGCTGAACGCGTGCATACATCAGTAGTGACTAGTGATGGAATCCCCCGCTTCACCTTTCGAAGGCCGTTAACGTGCCTGTACAGGAGTTTGCGGTTCGTGCAGAATCGCTTCGGTAACTCCTGCTAATGCGTAACCTTGTCTTCATGAATCGATTTCACACAGAAGTTGTGATGTATCACATATGCAGCCAGGTTTCGGCATCCGTGCAGTCCTTGTGATTTCGCCATGTCAAATTCCGCCGGGATATTCATTTACGTTTTCTGCTCCTCTGAAATGACTTCCGCTTGTTTTTGTGTTGGAAGGACTTCTGTTCCGATGTGTGCGCTACCACTGTGCTAAAGGTCCTTGTGAAACTTTCCCAGGCAAGATCTAGGGGCATTAGGTTAAGGAAGTCCAAGATGTATCCTTGACAAACGTAGGTAACACTTTATAGTGCATGACGGTATGCACTTTATCATCCTTCTTTTCAGGAGACTCCGCATAGCATATATAGTCAAAGAGTAGAGTAACATGATCACTACGACCCAGGGGTGTGCTTGTAACTATCTTGCCAACCATGAGTTCTTCGTTAGTGAGCACAAGCTCCAGTATCCACGGCTTGTTAACAGTTCGAAAGCTGGTTGGGGAGGTTACGTGGTTATACCGAGGACGTCTAGCAATTAGCTCTTGCAAGCAGGCTTTAAACTGCCTACCATCGGTTACTGGCGTTTCTATATCGTGCACGTTAAAGTCTCCAGCCATAAGAATGTGGGTATAGGACTTGTTCAATGCAAAGTGAAAACCGTGGTTCAGTTTGGAGTTCATTTCCGACGTTGAGTTTGGTGGGTGGTAAATCACGGCCACTAGACATGTGTCCTTGTTTTGTAACCATAGACGGCACCAAAGCGAATCAGCAGCTCGGATTTTCGAATGATCGATAATTTCACTTCGGAGGTTTGTATTATAATAAAGAATCACACCGCCACCCCTTACGGTTCTATTGGTCCGAAGCGGCGACATACCAGGTAAATTGATCTCAGAATCGGTTATCTCAAGATGCAGCCACGTCTCTGTAATCATGACGAGGTCCCGCGGTCGTGAGGCATGGAGTTCTCTAAGTTCGGCCAGCTTGCTTAGAAGGCCTTGGAAATTTGTGTAATGCAAGACAGGGCTTTTGTTGTTAGGAGTGCGCTGATGGGTGTCAACTTTGTGTTCGCTTTTAAGTCGGCCGTTAGGTGGCCGGCCATTAATCGTCTTTTGCTTTTTAAATTTCAGTCAAGTTGCATGGCGTTATTGATCATTCCTGAACAGACGTTTCACTCATGCTGTGCTCAGTCCTCTTGTGTGCCATGGGTGCTGTTGTGTCGGTCTCTCTTTGCAGGACTGTGCAGATAAAGAATTTGCAGCGTTTGCAAGTTCCATTGAATTGCTTCCGAATTTTGGACGTTCGCTTGCTGCCTTTAGCCGGATCTCTGTTGGCAACCTGGCTCAAAACGTTAACCAGCTATCCAACAGAACTTGCATCATTTCCTCTGAGGGTAATATTACTTCATTAGGCTTGGACCGCAGCCCTTGTAGTTAGATGATGACGGAACTCTTGTCAGGGATTTGGCAATAACATTGTCAACAGAGAGTGCTTCGCGGATATAGCACCACTGCTCGCGATCATGTGTTTGCACATGGTGATCAGAAGAATGCAGAATCTCGGGAACAACATGCACAAATATAGTTTGATTGCTATCCCTATTAGAAATGCCGGGTTGGGCGCTTTCCAAGGTAGATCAGGTACTGTGCGCTTTCCGCTCGGTGAGTTGCGAAGACGAACTGCTGACAGCAGGACAGCCTCTGTCTCATCTGCTGAGTCCAGTGTTACTCGAAGACTTCGAGTTTCATCAGAGTGTACTTAGGTCGGATGACGCTCTACGACTTTCAACATTGCAGGCTCAACCCGAATACCAATTGCATCGCGGATGGAACTTCAATGGTTGCCATCGTCTCGCAACTTGCCTTTTATTGCACCAGATTTAGACTCGGGAATATTGGTGCACAAGAGAGTTAACGCAGCATGGTATTGTCTAACGAGTGTCGGCTTTATAGTTTTTTGCCGGCAATTTGGGTTGTTTAGTAGGCACCAATGGAGTTGATGTTGAAAGTTGCGTTGCCCCACGTGTGCTCGGTACAGAAGATGGACCTGTGTGTCGCTCCCGGTGTGTTTGTCGTGGCAATCGATGCGCACGTTACCTACTTGTTATCTGCACCGGATTGCC
>OX104063.1:155459235-155618881 GCA_944474145.2 Dicrocoelium dendriticum | reverse complement strand
CGGTAGTGGTCCCGAGTGGCCTCGCTCATGGCTCACTAAGCCTGCCTGACTCAGGCACTCGCGACCGCATGTGCTACAGCACCATGCGCTGGATGTCGATGGAGTACAACCCATCGTTGCTTGCCGCTTCCGCGCTTGTCGCTTCTTCTCTGCATGTATTAGGTCATTCTCCTACACTTCGGCAACTGTCTTCGTGAGTAGATCGCGCCATGCACGCCGATCAGACACCTTCGATTCCCATGACTTGCAATCAAGATTAGAACGTGAGAGGCTCACTTTGATCATGTCCTGGTAATGTAACTTTGGTTTCCCCACATGCGGCTTCCCAATACTCAGCTGACCGTATAAGAGTTGTTTCGGTATCCGCGTCGAATCCATACGGCTCACATGACCGAGCCACCTCAGGTGTCTCAGCAAGAGAATGCAGTCCACTGCACACACTCCACTTTGTAGCAACACTTCCGTGTCAGCAACTCTGTCGCCCCAAGTGATGCGCAAAATCCGTCGCAGATACTGCTGATGGAACCGCTGAAGATATCGCACATCCCGACGGAACCTCGTCCACGTTTTACTGCCGTATAGAAGAACGGACAGTGCCATGGATTTGTACACCATCAACTTCGTGCCAATGGTAAGCTGATGGTTGTTCCAAACTCGGTACTCAAGCTTCCTGAATGCCGCCGCTGCCTTCGAGACGCGGATACCCAGATCACTGTGAAGCTGCTGACCAGTCGACATTACATTCCCAAGGTAGCTGAAGCGGGAGGTGGATTCCAATACTTCAGCACCAATGTTGATTCGCGGCAATATTGAAGATTGCACCTCAGGTGAAGGCTGAAAGAGACAGACAGTTTTGCTTGTGGTGATGGTGAGCCTGAATTTGGCCGTTGTTGAAGTCAGAGCACTAGTCATATGCTGCAACTCATCCGCGCTGTGTGAAAACAACGCACAGTCGTCAGCAAACAGCAACATACGGATAGTTGTCTCACAGATTAGAGTTCTCGTACCGAAACGACGGATGTTCAGCAACCAACCATCAATACGGTGCTCCACACGAACACCGTAAGCACAAGCGGCATCAAAAGCACACGCCATCATTGCATGAAGATATATATTAAACAGGACAGGAGCTAAGACACCGCCTTGCTTCATACCAGAGACAACTGCAAAGTCATCCGAGGTCTCTCCACTCAGCTGCACCCTCGATCGCATACCACTGTGCAGACATTCAATTAAACTTACAAAATTACGCGGGCAACCAAACTTACCCAAAACCAGCCACAGTGCCTCGTGGTTCACCGTATCAAATGCCTTGGTAAACGCAACAAAAAGCGAGAACAACGGCTGGTGTCGTTCTCTGCACTTCTCCTGCAACTGACGAGCCGCAAACCCCATATCTATAGTACTGCGACCCGAACGGAATCCACATTGCTCTTCCGCCACGTTGGGTTCCACAACCTGACCGACGAGACGGTTGAGCAGGATTCGGGCAATCACCTTGCTCACACAACTCAGCAAGTTGATGCCATTAACATTTATTTTTGACTTTTGCATGCATGGCTCGAGGGATGAGCTGTACAGCAATATGCCAAGAGAGGACGAATGTCCCGGCAAAATAGGAAACACTGATTGAAATAAAAAAATTCAAACAGTGGTCGGAACCGCGTCGATTGTCACCGTGTGGGATTGGGTGCGTGTTATGTAAGGCGTGATGATGCACCACGCATGTAGGTGTCGTAGACCTTCAGAGTTAGACGAAGAGTAGAAACACAGAGGTCAGAAATATCAAGTGATGTCATCCCGAGTGCGGTAAGATGTCTGGCTGAGGTGGAATATATCATCCCTCGATTATTGATAACGACAGGGTGGTGAACAATATTTGTCCTCTCAGGAAACTGTTCACCTATGTATCGCGATATGGCTGCGGCATTCTCCCCTGATCCGTATTTATCCACTTTCAGTTTATAAGTACAATCCATTCGGTACGCGTCACAGATGGCCACGTCCACAATGTTAACCGTAGAATTTCTAACTGCAAGCAGGTCTGGCTTGATGAAGGAGGTGGCTGTCGGAATCCTCGGCTCCATAACAATGTTAATGCTTCGGTGCCGCAATCACTTGGCAATCTGTTGGGCAATTTCATTATGACGTTTACAGCGGACATCATGCGTGATGCAGCACGCCTGAAGAACATGTGAGAGAGTCTCTTTTTGTCCGCAGCTCCCGCGGCAGTTGAGAGAAGCCGGGTCATTTGTAGATCTGCCTCCGCTCCGTCGCGTTTTGGTAGAAAGAACACCCCCCCGTAGTTGGACACCCCTTATGAAAAGACGTGAAAAAATCCTGGTGGGGTCCCTCAGCCAGTGGTGAGCGGAAGGTGACGTGACCACGTTTCACAAGGGAGAGCCATCCACTGAAGCAAAAAAAGCATCTCTCCAGGCATCCGCAGCTGAGCTTTTATCCATGACGACGCGATTACCGATGGTAACAGTGTAGCGCGCTAGATGATGGATGGCAGCGGCTGCAGAGTCCCGGATCACCCAACTGGTCACTGGATGGCAGTTGGCTAGGTGTCTTTCCAGCCTCTCCTTCCGTAGCAGGGGAATACTCGTTGACAAACACGGAATACCCAAACCAAAGCTCGCAATGGTAGCGTGAAGATATGCAATGGTGGTGTCTGACGGCAAGCGCGGCCATTTTCTGACGTGTGATCTGACAATGCGATCCAACCGCTTCAAAGTATTCCGGTGAACCACTGCCAGAGCTAACTGATGAACATGCTTGGGGAGCAGATAGGTCCTCAAAATCTCAAGTCGTTGTTGTGGTTTAAGCGGTGCCTTGGTAACTTCGTTAAGTTGCACAGTAATATGGTCGATTACTGTTAGAGGGAGCTTACCGTTCCAGTTAAAAGGCAGGCCCAACATCTTGAACTTTTCATCGGGCTGAATGGAGGGAATAAAAATAGGACCACAGTACAAAGCATTCGTATCCAGGATAGTTCGTTTGCGAGCGCCATCAACAATTATATTTACCGAGAACGATTTTAAATGGTTGATGTTGAGGCCGACGCACTGCAGTCGTTGATGGAATCGCTGAAGGTGATCTCCCAGAGAAGTGCGGTCTTGAGCAAAGATGATCACGTCGTCCGCGTAAGCGAGGTACTCAATCGGGCCAGCCAGTGATATCCAAGGCGAAGTGGCGACTCCGTGTAAAACTTCATCTAGGGACATTATGAAGAGCAAAGGCGAAAGCGGATCTCCTTGCCGGACCCCTCTATCAGGATGAAGCTTGACATCATTAAAGATTGAGGACGCGGAGCTGTAATACGATGCCAAGTAATCTAATAATAGCGGGGGGCTCCGAAAGCAGCTGCTGCTCGAAGTAAGGAGTGATGAGAAATGGAATCGAACGCCTTCGAGATATCCACTGCCGCAAATGAAAGGGGGGTACGAGAAGAATGAGAATGGCGAAGAGCAGCATGGAGTATGGACGGGGCTTCGAAAGCGCCATCTTTACGAAGAAAACCAAATTGAAGGCGGTCGGTAGGGAAAGTCGGAACCCAACGATCAAAGAGGATACGATGAAGAAGGCGTGTGAAGACAGATGAAACTGCGATTGGACGGAATTGGTCAGGGGAGATGGGCTGGGAAACTTTTGGTACGAAGGTGATCCGAGCAGTGTTCATGTGGATGGGAAATGGGTAGGAAGCAAGAAGACAGTTGAGAAAAGAAGTTACAAAGTAGGGATCCATCCTTGAAATATCGGCTGGCTTGATGCGGTCTACACCGGGAGCCGAACCCCGCATCTGTTTGAGAACACTTTGCATCTCCTCCAGGACAATTGGCTTCACCAAGTCATCATTAGCTGGAAGGAATCGACGCGGTGCGCGCTCATCATTAGCAGAAGGTCTGGAGAGGACATTCTTCCAATATTCCGTGAAACCTGGAATGTTCTCGTCCTCATTAAGAAAGGCAGTGCGCCATCTTCCGTCAATCACCGTACTTGCAGCGTCTTTCCGGCGGGTATGATAAAGACGTTGAATATGGCCATATTGTAGGCGTCGCCGGTGCTGATTGTTTCGAATCTTAACGGTATGTACACGTTTTTTCGAAGGCCTCCATCTGTGTGGAAAGAGAGTAGCACACACATCGTTTAGGGCCTCACTAAATGCTATCCTCGATCCATCAGTAGCGAATGAATTCACCAGATTCCGAAGTATGCGGTGTTCCTCCTTGGCAGGAGAGGCGCAGTTGCAAAGAAGCTGTTGGGCAGCTAGCAGCAGAGTGCGGAATACTGGTGTTGGCGCGGACGCAATGGAAGCTTCGTAATTAGAATTGGAAGCTTCTGGTTGATCCTGTACCGCAATGGCCGTGGGGCACGTAGTGGACGGAGGGGCCATAATACCAGCTGAAGTTTCGCTAGAGAAACTTATGGTAGACGACTGATCCTGAGGGCATACTGTTGCCTCTGGAACTAACGCTGCAGATGAGTGAGGCGAGGTTGAATAATCTATCGAGGCAGTGGGGGATGGTACATTGAAACGCAAATCAGCGTCGGAGGAGGCGGTGGTCACCGCAGGATTGCCTTCGTACGATTCTCGAGGGGTTTGTGTAGACACACCCAAGTTAGTAGTTAATGTAGGCTGAGGTTGATGGAATTCATCGGACGTTATGGTTGAGAAGGGTGACGCTCGTACGGTTCCATCTGGAGGCGTGATTGGATGTTTGGTTTCAGTCGATGGTTGCGGAAAAGCACTGGAAGTGGACGTTGTGTGGTGTTGATGAAAGAACCATCTAAGTCGTTGCAAGCGTTTTCTGATACCGTCCCTGGTGCGAAAGGGGAAGACGCGCCTCAGTCGTTCTAAAAGGATATTTAAGGAAGGAGACGTAACCGCAAAACGTGAGGCTGCTAAAAGTAGGGATTTGTCATCCCTGGCTGACCAGTTGTAAGATTGCCTCGGTAGTCGGGCTAGACAGTCTGCATTGTAACTGACAGGATGCTGATGTCTCCAATGCTGAGACAGGCCATTTTTAGTCGAAAACGTACGGTGACATGTTGGGCATTCGAAACTGGAAGTATTCCTGGCAGCGGCTGTGGTAAGTAAACTCGTAGGGTTCCTGAGATGGGCCGCCAAATGGCGCCGCAGGCCGCTCCTAGATTTAAACGTCCTCGAGCACAGTGAACAAGAGGGAGGCTGGAGTACGTCAGAGATCGTCGCCGGATCGGAGGCGGGAGATTTGGATGTTGATAAAGTAGCTTCAGCAGGAGAAACTCTTCGTCGTGGTGATGGCAGCAACTGAGGGAGGCGATCAAGTAGTACACATGGTTGTCGTGATCCCGATGGTAGGGCTATGGGTGATAAGGGTGAGTGTGTGGGTGACGGGTGGACGCGGTTCCGAGAGCTGGCTATGGAGTCGGCAGAGGCCGGTCCGTTTGATTCGTTGAAAGAGCAACCAGCAAATCCACTGCTCTGACTCTGCAGGGCAGGGGATGAAGGGAAACAGGTGGGAGCCTGCGCCGCGGGCCGTTCATAGGCCCCTATCCGCGGCTGGGGTGAGGGGGGTGCATCGAGTTGGGCGTGTATAAAATGGCATTCGGGTCATTGGAGGGGTTAAAATCTGGGGCGTTGGTGATAAAAGGGTTGTTGGGCGATCCGGGACGACAGTGGAGGTGCGAAATAGCCGGCTGGCGACGAGTAAAATATTTCCAAGTATAAAGTACTTCCAATTCTTTGTTGCTGTCAGAGGCAGATGATAAGCTGGATGATGTACGAGAGGATGCTGAGCCGGTGGAAGGCGCAACAGGAGCAGAGGGGCGATGTGATCGATTCTCTGGAGTGGGTGACGCGGTCTCTTTGGATGCTAGGGATATCACAGGAAAGCTCGGTGTGTTTTGCTCCGGACTGTGGTTACTGATTGTGTCCTCAGTAATATTATCGGTTACACCCGTCGTGGGTGTTAACGACTGTTGAGGTTGGTGGCGATGAAGGCGGCGGCCTGGAGGGCGTTTCCATTTTAGAAATTGGAGCCGTTTCCTTATTGCTGTCATCGTTCGGAAGGGGAGTTTAGTTTGTAAAAGTGGCAGAAGCTGCGCTAGTGAAGATACAGATTCGCCTAAATGAGCTGCGTGCAGTAATAACTGAGCATCTTCCTCCGCAGACCAGTGTACTGAGGATATGGCCGTTCGGGATGACAGCATGTCTTGGTAAATAGTGGGGTGTGCCTGGCGGCAGTGAGTGGTAAGCGCTCTTGCTGAGGCGAATTGACGATTGCATTGTTGGCATGACGTCACCGGAGCACCGCGCATACGTAGATCGTTGGGATGTCGTTTGTGGTATCCGGTATGCCGAGTAAGACCAGCAGCCGTCGAGAAAAGAGCGTGACAGATATTACAGGTGTAATTTTGCAACACAGTGTGAGAAGTCGAAAGTATGGCGGAGGTTGTCATTGTTGGTTGTGGAATGTTGTTTGTTACTCCGTCGATGTGCAGTGATGGGGAATTCATATTTGAGATGTGTGAGTGAATATGTGCACGGTGCATGAATCCGCGGTCGACTAAAAGAGACTATCCATAGGGCTCAGGCCACAATAAGTGAAAAATAGGAATAAAAGCTAAAGCAGAATAGGGGAAGGGAAATGGTGTAGGCGAGAAGGATAATGGAAGAATTTATAGAATGCACGAATTACCCCAAGTAAAATATGATTGAGATCTAAACACGAGCATAAAAATTCTCTAGCTAGTCGGTCAGGTCAAATATTGATCGCAGCATGCGTAAAACGACAAAAACTGACAAATAAAAATAGCGATTGCCAGAATACTCCCGAAAAATACCAAGGTAGGTGGACAACACTTGAAAGCCCAGAAAAATACCCCTACTTCAATCACAATTTATCAGCAACATCTGTAAAACATCAAAAAATAAAAGCCCCTCTAACAACGTGAGACCCATGACGATCATAAAGCGTTGGCGAAACCAGGCATGCGGGGTCAATGTGGCATCAATCAATAACACTATAGGTCAGATAGGCCGGCAAAATCTTTGTAGAGTGTTGATCAAAACTTAGCCTAAACTGACGAGAAGCTATTGGGGGCGATCAATATCAAACGTCGGTTCATCAAAAGGAGGCTCATCAGGAGGAAGCTAAAAGTTTGGAGTTTTCTAGGAATACAAACCAACATACATAAAAAAGACTTTGTAAAAAGCACAAGTAATGTATATAGTATATAATAATAGCAAAATAATTGTATGTACGCATGTTGAAGGTATAAAATTCCCTTAGAGAAAATCCTTATAAAAAGACATTGCAGTAGGAGGCTCAGCCGGAATATGACATATAAAAAACAAATGTAGGCTAATCCCACGAAATTCATGAGCGTAAGATGACTTAAAAGAAAGAGCATAAAAAACTACATAAGATGGATATAAAATGTAAGAAAAACGTGGCCCAAACCCTACGGAAAAACCACTTTAGTCAGACTCACGGTACATGTTGGACAAGTGAAAACGTTTGTCACAGTTTTTGTAAAAACAGTTGTGAATTTGTCCAAAATTCTTGTTTCAGTAAATTCAGTGCACAGTTTCCAGCAAAACAGTGTATAATAATCCAAATTCCGTTGACTTGGCAAGAAGAAATCACACAAAACTGCCGGAGCACAGTAAACACGTCCGCCACACAACTCAGCTCGTGCAACATTCGTGCAACATTGCTTGCTCCCTTTGCCCTTGTACAGTGGTAGCACAAGGGCATCCTTCAGCTCAGGAGGCACCTCCTCCTCAATCCACACGCGTTGCACCAAGTGGTGCAGCGCAGTCAACAACGCAGGTCCACCGTGTTTCAATACTTCAGGTGGGATCCCGTCGGCTCCGGCACACTTGCCGTTTCGCAGCTGAGCAAGTGCTCTCTGCGTCTCATCCAGTGTCGGCGTATCCGCCAGATCCGCCTTCACATCGTGCTGCTTCAGGCCGTTCAATGTAGGCCAGTCGATCTCTGAACGGTTGTTCAAGAGACAGTCAAAGTGTTTCCGCCAGACCTGCATTATGTCTGCAGTCTGGGTGCAGGTAGCGCCTGAACTACCATCGATCAGTGTCCTCAGCGGCTCCAATCTCGGTCCATACACCGCCTTCAAGGAGTCAAAGAATTCCTTGTGTTGACGGCGTTCGGCGTAGCATTCCATCTGCTTCGCCTTCTCCGTCCACCATGCATTTTTAATGCGACGGAGCTCTCGGGTCAGTCGCCGTCGAAGTTTGCGAAACTGACTACTCTTCCCAAGTCACTGGGGTCTGCAACATGTGCAGCAAATGCTGCATTCTTCTCTGACACCAATGCGCCAATCGTCGCATTGTTGTCATCAAACCAATCAGGCCGTTTACAGTTTGCGCGCCCGATGGTCTCCTCGGCAGCAGCTGTCACCTGGTCGCGAATGTGGTGCCACAGGTCGCCCACTGTGGCTATACAGTCCACATCACCACACAGGCGTGCAGCCATCGCCTTCTCCAGCTCAGTACGTTTCGCCACAGTGCCGAGGGAGAGAATGTTAAATTTACGCCGATTCACGGCGGGAGTGCAATACATCGATTTACGAAAATATATGTACAGTTTGGTCCGCACCAACTTGTGATCAGTGCCACACTCAGCTCCACGCAGTACACGTGTCATGCGCACTTCACGCATATCACGCTGACGTACGATGACATAGTCGAGCAGGTGAGCGTGACCACTCCGTGGGTGCGTCCAAGTTGCTATATCACTCGCACTCAGTGCAAACCGAGTGTTCGTGATCATCAGGCCGTGAGTGGCACACAGTGAGAGCAGCCTGTCACCGTTCGCATTCGCTGAACCAATGCCATGCGCACCGATAACATCTGTCCACGCTGATGCATCACGCCCAACGCGCGCGTTGAAATCACCCAGCAGAAATAGTCGGTCGCTCCTCGGCACAGACCGTATCACGGAGGATAGCTCAGTGTAGAAATGATCACGCGTGTCATCAGGATAACACATGGTCGGACCGTACGTGCTTATAAAAGTAGCAAACTTAGCTCTTCCGAGTCGTAGGCGAACAGTCATCAGTCGCGCACTGATGCCTGTTGGTTCACCCACCAGCTGGCCATGGAGGCGATCGGATATTGCAAATCCGACCCCATGTTTACGTGGGGCCGAGGCGGCGTTGCCCACCCAGTAGAATGTGTAGCCAGCACCTGCTTCATGCAACTGAGAAACTTTCATGTATGTACACCAACGCCCAAGGGCTCCTCAGTAAAATTAACGAACCGACTACGTCAGGTTGCGAATGCTTGGGACCCAATTTCTATTACCGAAACTTGGTTGCAGCAAGAGGTGACTGATGCTGAGGTTGAGATAGCCGGAATGTCACTCATCCGGAACGACCGCCCCAGCAGAGGAGGTGGGGTCCTACTCTACTACCGCAGCAATCTACAATGTACAATAGTTGAGGACCTGGAAACACACGTTACCGACTCGCTCTGGTGCCGTCTCCGACTGAGACACAACGATACATGTCTCATAGCTATCGTTTATCGCCCCCAACGTCCACTCTGGAAATGGATTCCTGCTTGATCCGTGGCCTAAACAGAGTAGCACGCACTAGGTACAGCCACACTCTCATCTCCGGGGACTTCAATCTACACAATCTGGAGGTTTCGGCATCGCCCAGTGAGCGGCTCAAAGCAGACTTGCATGAACTGATCGCTAATATTCCTTTGTACAATCATGTCACCACGCCCACTAGATTCAGGACAGCAAACAAACCGTCCATATTGGACTTTGTGCTCACAAATGAAGAGCTCATGATTGACAAGTAGTTGATGGATAGTCCATTAGGTCTCAGTGACCACGTAGTAATGACTTTTGACTATGTATGTTATGCAGAGTATCCATCTGAACACTCGGAACTAACTCATACAATCACACGCTACCACGTATTGAAAGAACTCGCCGACGCAGCTGCTTGGGAATTCTCAAACAAAAGTCCCCTTGACAACGTTTGGGCAGAGTTCGTTAATAAGCTCAGCAACATCGTCAACAAAGCAACAGAGACCAAACCCCGTCGTCCCGCGAAAATGCCTTCAATTATAAGGAGTAGGACTCGCAAATGCCTGGCGATAAGGGATGCAGCATGGCGTGCCTACAAGATTAACCCCGACTCAGAGACTTGGGGAAATTTCCTGGCCCATCGAAACCATTGCACCGCACTTGTCCGTGAGGACAAAATAACTTATCAACAGTGCCTAGCCAAAAAGTTCATGGCAAACAACAAACTGCTGTATAAGCATGTCAATAAGCTTCGTAAAGTGAAGCATGGAATACCACACTATTCACGGCAGGCGGTAGAGTACAAAGCGCCGAAGAAGCAGCTAATGTCCTGCGGCTGCAATACGCCCCAATTTTGAACTCGCAATCTCTACCTGTCCCATAATATCAAGCTCATTACCGACACCTCTGTATACAAATGTCATTTTCAACCCATCAATTGTGCTAAGGAAGTTACTCTCACTGCGTGAACATAGTTCTCCGGGAGCAGACAACATCCGCCCGAAGGCACTGAAGGCTATGGCCACCAAGCTAGCTGAACCACTGTCACAGTTCTTCCAAAGGTGCTTTGATGAACAACAAGTCCCCACTATGTGGAAGTGTGGCATTATAACCCCTATTTTTAAAGGCGGTAGCCGTTCCGATCCTGCTAACTATCGTCCAGTGACTCGCCTCCCTGTGCTGGCGAAGGTGATGGAAGCAGTCGTCGCTGAGGCTTTAATGGACTACCTGGAAAAATGCAACATCTTGGTACCGGAACAGCATGGCTTCCGTCAACACCGGTCACGCACCACCAACCTACTCATTGCACGAGGAAGTTGGACGGAAGTGGCCGATGATGGGGTCGGAGTCGACGTCATCTATCTGGACTTCTCCAAAGCTTTCGACCGCCTTGATCACCGTATCCTACTTCAAAGACTACAAAGTTACGGAATCGGAGATCCAGTACTTGGTTGGATTGGCAACTTCCTTTACCAACGAAAACTCCAAGTACGTGTTAGGGAATCACTTTCTAATCCAATTGAGGTGGAATGTGGTGTCCCACAAGGCTCAGTGCTGGGACCGCGTTTATTCCTGGTGTTTATCAACGACCTGGCAAGAGTCATCTCCTCAAACTTCCTGCTTTTCGCCCATGACGTCAAGATATGGCGGGCGATTAGTAACAAGACAGATCAGGATCTGCTCCAACATGACCTAGATTGTATTTACGAATGGTCAAGGAGGAACAAGCCTCAATTGAACATGGCTAAATGCAAATTGATGCATCTGCGTCACCAGCTGGTGAGCGCTTACAAGATTGGAGACCACACCTTGGCGAAGGTTTCTCAGGAGCGTGACCTGGGTGTATTGGTACAGGAAGATCTCGGGTGTTCAAAACAAGCAGAGAAGGCGAGGAGAACCGGAAATCAACACTTCGGCCTTCTTCGCAGAGCTTCGGTCGGTTTGAACCCTCAATCTTTCCCCAAATGCTTAACGCCTACGTGCGACCTCACGTGGAATATGCTATTCAGGCGTGGCAGCCGTGGCAGAAACAGGATATCCTTGCTCTCGAGACTCCTCAACGACAGGCAACCAAGAATGTCAGGGGCCTCTTTCATCTGCCCTATCAGCTTAGACTGAAATCTCTAAGAATATACAGTAGTCGATATCGGCTTTTGCGGGGGGATCTCATAATGGTTTACCAGATTCTGAAGAACCCAAACCACATTTGCCGTCCGCTGCTGGAATTGAACCACAACAATAAACTAAGAGGTCACCCTCTGAAACTGACAATTCATTATAGTCGGCTTGAATGCCCTAGAGATTTCTTTTCTCTCCGCGCGTGCCAGCCTTGGAACGCCCTCCCTAATTATGTCGTCTCTGCTCCCAAACTGGCGATGTTTAAAAAAGGTGTTGACGACGCATTGTCTCACTTACATTTCATTTTATGACTTGTTAGCCAGGGGCTACAAAACGCAACCAAACGGTTTCTTGCCAAACGCCTAACCAATGGATTTATGGATTTATACGTTTGATATGCGAACATCTCCGCTATTCCACATAAGTCTATGGTGAGTCCACCACAACGCTTTTCACTTTATTATGCAATTGATTTTCGCAATAATTTCCATCCCACGGGACTTGTTAAGCGATGCTTCTTTACCCGTAATAAACCATTGTCCATTGTCCATTGTCCATTACCTTGCTCAGCGAGCCGGGTTTCACTGCGCGCCGCAATATCGATGTGGTAGCGCGCCAGCTCCATTGCGACCAGTGCAGTGCGTTGCTCCGGGCGCTCGATGGGGTTCCGGTCCAGTAGTGTGCGCACGTTCCAGCACCCGATGCTGAGTGCTTTTCGCTCAGGCATACGATTGCATTGGTGGGCAATCGCACGCGAGGTGGTCGTTGTGCTTCGGAGGTTTGCTTGAGGGACTCCACCCGGAGCCTTTGGCTCAATAGCCTGACCCACAAGGCAGTGGGTGGTTTGGAGGTTTGCTTGAGGGACTCCGCCCGGAGCCTTTGGCTCAATAGCCTGACCCGCAAGGCAGTGGGGAGCAGATCCAGCTCGTGAATGTGATTGCAGACAGATTGGGATCTGCTTGACGGCTGTCACACGCAGCCTTTGAGGTTCTTGAACAATTATTATATGTTTTGCGACTGTAATAAGATACACCTGCGACCACGACCAGACGCAGGTGGGTTTTGGCCGGTTTGCACCAATTTGACCAGGGGCTGCCTGGCTTGAGGCGGGCAGTAGCAAACCATTTAACACCCGGTGGTGCCCTCCCACCGTCAGGGACAATGCGTGGCACTCGTGTTCTACACGAATCGAGCTGTGAGCTTAGGACCCATAGACCAGTTGTCCCCCATGACTAGGTTTTACGGAAAGAGGACCATCGACCACTTGCTAACCTCCGAAGAAGATGGACTAGGATACTGTCTGGGCGCCCACACCTGACAGGAGAACGACTTGGGTCCTCAACCAAAACCTTCGATTAAATGAACCCCAGAAAGGCAGCGGGTCTAACACATGGTAAGTTCACTGACTCATGCGGATTGGTGTCCTGGATCTTAGAAGGGAGAAGGGCGAAACCCAACTCACACCCAGCGGTCGCCACGAGGAGGCGCCCAGGACATGAGCAAATGGCACAACAGTAGAAGCAGTGGGTAGACCATCTGTCAGGATCTAGCCACCACCAGCCTCAGCGCACCATAGGCTCTCCCGCCTTAACTATATATATATATATATATATAGATATATATATATATATATATATATAATATATATATATATATATATATATATTTATATATATATATAGTATATATTATATATACTATTACTATATATATATATATATATATATATATATATATATATATATATATATATAATATATATATATATATATATATATATATATATATTTATATATATATATATATATATATATATGATCCGACATTAACACGCAATGTGGTTGTACAACACTGTCACTACTGAGGTCTGTTGCGTGCCATAACCTCCAGTGTTTCCAACTACTGACAATCCGAGTCGCGTGGTCCGCATCCTGGAAGACGGACCGGTCCAACGGATGCTAAGCTTGAGGTTGTCTTCTTCAAGCTACTTCTTAACGTCATTGGCTATCAACCGCAGCACATTTTCTAATGGCTTCCATGGCGCGCAACCAATGCTCGACTCGGAAGGCTATATTCTGGCATGTACAATACGGGGCCGAGCCAACGCATGCGGCGTCAGAGAACAACCTTTTTGTGGCATAGCCTGTTTGTTCCAAACACTCGCGTTACTCACGTGATGCTGAAATCACACACAAGCACTCTCACGCAGACAGTTGTCAAAAGCTGATGATCGCTTCATATCTTCCGAGCGAATATACCAGGTCTCATAGCCGTGCAAGGGGACCGCACGGACAGAAACAGCGTACACCCAGTCCTTGAGCTTAAGACTGACATCGCGACGGCGACATAGGTGTCCCAGTCTAATGAATGCAAGGCGGGTGTTTGCGAGCCGTTGTGTGATCTCATCTCCAGAACCGCCTCCATCCGTGATGCAACGCCCTAGATAAGTGAAGCAGGGGACTTGTTCCAAAACGTCACCAGCAATGGTGAAAACAAGCACGGGCGTCAGCCACTACTGAAGTAGTAGTTTTCACTTGCCTGAGGTAAAATACAGGCCATAATTGGACGTCTGCATCGCTAGGCGGTTCTTAGCGCACTGGATGGTTTGTGCATCAACCCCAAACAAAGCAATCTCATTGATGCATTCCACATCCGTAAAGCTGTCACCTTAGAGAAGCACGACACCACAGTTTTTGACGCCTTCCAATGCTCGTTGGATGCCATCTTCAATGGCAAAATTGAAGAGGAAAGGTGAAATGAAGCAACCTGGCGAACGCCGCTGGTGACAGCAAAAGGAGTGGAAAGCTTGCTGTAAGCCCTGATTTTGTCCGATATGTGATTGTAGAGTACTTTCAGGATGGTCTCAAACTTATCGGGCACACCTTGCCTTTGGAGATAGTTCCACAAAGCAGATCTGTCTACTGAGTCAAATGCCGCACGGATGTCCGAGAACACTACGAATGTTGACTGTTTGTGGATGTGACGGACTTCAAGAAGATAGCGGGGTGTAAAGATTTGGTCGATGCAACATCTGCCTGGACGAAAATCGGTTTGTTCCTCTCGGGAAATGCCTAGGCTAATAGCTTAAAGCCTGCAGAGTAGGATAGACACGAAAATCTTGGATGCGACAAGGAGCAAGGAAATTCCGCAGCACGGCGCAATTCTCGTGAAGCCTTTCTTGTGAATCGGGCCAACTTGGACTTTCTCCTGCTTTCTTCAAGGCAGAGAGAAGACATAGGTTGCGATATGTCAACATTTCGATTGTTCTCTTCACTGGCAAACACAATACAAGCTGAAACACACACACGATTATATACAAGGAAAAATAAGTAACACCAATCGGAATGTCCTAGTCAAGACCAAGGTAACCGAATTGATTGACTCAATGCTTTATGTACATGTAGCACAGATTGATGGGCCTCACTATCTACCAACATTTTCTGGTATTTTCTGCGCAACAACAGTTTGAACGCGGTCTCAGGGTTCACGTAATGACGAGTTGCCATGTAGAGCTTGGTGATAGACGATGCCGGGCTCCGATTAAGCCTCAGATCCGCCCCGTTTTTTGTGTCATCACAAAGGATTCGAGCGCTTGTCATGACCACCTACGCGGCCGCACAATTACGCGTTATCTTCACTTTCACGTCCATATTACACCTCCAGCTGAATGAAAAATTGATTGTAGATGCCACCTCTTTTTGAGTGTACCGTCCTAACTGTTCCTACGGGACAAGTTACATAGGCCGCACCATGTGACGTTTGTCTGAACTCGTTCTTGAGCATTACCCAGTGTCTGTAAGCGGAGGAGTGAACAAAATGTGCACCAATGCAATAGTCGCACACCTAGTCCATACGAATCATCCCGTCATTATCACTAAAGCCTTTCGCCCGATCTATCGTGTGAAAGGTGTCCAATCCAAGCCTATCAGATACCGATTATTTGCACTGGCAGAGGCGATGGTGACTCATCTCAACAGCCCCCTCCCCGTTGTGTGTGGGTGTGGGTGCATAAGCATTTCGTCAAATGCTTGGCTGTACCATGGCCAGCTGCCGTTCGGGCAGCTTCCGTGTGGACAAATCACATCAATTTTGGGTATTTTGACACCTACATTCACAATTTACTCAACCCACCCCTTCTTACCTTAACTATTTGAATGTGGCCTGACGAAGAATTACCGAGAACGAGTTCGTTTGCCGGACCGCTAGTTTACGTGGCAGGATGACGAGACACACCAACTGTGCCCGCAACCAGCATACCCAGATCAGGTCAAACCATTCACCCTACTCACCTCGAGCCGGGGATTAGTCGGCACAGCAGGCGAAATCCGGGCTCCTCTGTGAAGTAGCTGGACGCACCGAACCATTGTAGACGAAGTGTCATCACCAGATGTCGTGTTGAACATTGAGTACCGCAAGCAACCATCAAGGTAACAGCACAAGATAGTTTAATTGTCTCATACCTGTACATTTGCTGTGGATAAACAGGGGCTCGGTATCTTTCCGCTTAGATAGTTAATGTTTCCTCGCTTTTCAGATTGTTTGCACATATTCACTGTAATCTAAGCGAGTGTAGATGGATACATACACTTAAAGCATGGCGTGGGGAAGATGGGATTGCCAAGTTACGGAAAATCATTATTGAAATACAAGTGCAGTTGGCTGCTTGCAATGTTTTTCATTTGGAACAACCGAAGAGGGCATTTATTGCGGACAAAGAAGAAAATGTCCCCAGATGAAAGCAGAAAAGCAAAAAGTAGAAGGGTGTTAAAAGTAGCTCATGTCGGTGGTCCCAATGTAAGATTCACCGACGTGCACCTTTTGATTAGTTCGTGGCCCAAAGCACTTGACCTGAATCACATCACATAGGTGGTGTGGCACACCACCAGGTTGATTTCTGAACTCGAATAGCGTAAGATCAGGCATAACGGTAGTCGGAGAAGCGTTATATACATGATACACATCAACAATGAACAATATCTTTACACGGGTTAAGAAGCACAGGTTTACAAATCCATTGGGTAAACTGGTGTGGTTTACAAAAATAGTCGTTAAAGTAACAGTTACTACTTTTACTACGACTGAATATTCAACCGGTTGGGGTGCATAAAGCAATTTATTGACTTGGATTGACTTAGTTTTAATAGCAAAAGGTGGACTTATCTTTGGAAATGCCGTAGTTCTGCACTCCGCGTAGTTTCACAGGAGACAGCTAATAAATCCAAGGTAAATCCAAGGAGTAGGGTCGAGAGAAAGCTTTAAGTAACAACGTGTAAGTTATTGAGCGCGTCATCTAACTGCTTTTGTGTAAAAAGTGGGTAATGTTGGTGCACAAACGACCGATCCATGAAGAGCCTTCCACAGGTGACATGTGGGAATTGGAAAGAAATTGTTGCGGCACTTCAAACAGTTATATTGTTCTGCCAATTTCATTCACTGACCTCAGATTTGTATTACTGCTGGGTTATGAATAATGAGCAATGATTTATAACGAGCAAAACGCGATTGCTTACCAAATCCCGTAGGATGACCGAAGTGGGGAACATAAACTGCATGTTTAAATTGACAGGAAAAAGAGAAACTTCAGATTTAAAGCAAGTCACCGAGTTATTCACAAGAACACATATCTTGGTTTGCTCACCGCTAAGTAACGGATGGGGCTGGTGAGCACACTGTTTGCGTTAATTCGTCTTTCGATAGAGAAGGATTATCTTAAGTGACGTAAATGGGATAGAGTATAGTCGATTTGCTTTTTTACAGCAACAAATTCGCACCAAGGTCGCCAGGATTTGATCGCGTTCTCTATGTGGGATCTCACGTAGACTTTCAGCATTTGTGAAAGCATTGATGGCGCTCTAACTTTCTGAACGCCCTCCGTGGGAGGTCAATATCCTGACTGGCTCCTTTCGATGCCTTTTCGGCCTGTTTCGAGCAGCCAAGGTCGTCCCACACGATTGCCCCCCAGGTCGCTTTTCTGGGAAGCAGGTTTAAGTTCAAGTTTAAGTTGGACCGGAACGGTAAGAAAATTCCCATGTGTGTTCCTTATTCAATGCGTCGTCGAACCAGGATGGAGGTCGCGGGAGCCATTTGAAACCGAGAAAAGCAAACACAATACACACGAATCACATCGCGGTCTAGTATTCAATGCCCACGCGGCCTACACTAGCAGTCCCCGCTGTACAGGCTACGTTAAGAAGAATAAAGGCTAAGTGAAGGGAATCAACCAAAACCGAATAATGATAATTGTAGTACAGGTGAGAATGTGTGGATAAGATATTAATAGTAATATAAGTGAGAAGCCAAAGAAATGGGTGTGGAAGTTAAGAACTAAACGAAAAGGTCTGAAACTACAACCCAAGGACGTCGATTCGCTGTTCAAACGCTTTCACCGTTGATGCTAATACTACTTCGCTAGGTAGTGCGTTCCATGAGTAGATGACCCTGCGTGATAAAGAAAAGTCAGCTCTAACGCTATCAGATCTGGCCTTGTGTAGCTGCAGTGGGTGACCACGAAGAGATGGTATCTGAGCCAGATAGAACAGTCTATATATAGTCTATATAGTTAGATCAAGTCCAATTTTGCTGCTCAACACACGATACCTAAGAATCAGGTCTCTGCGAAGGCGCCTATAGTGCAGCGAAAACACCTGCAACCTGAGCAGCCTATCAGGACACGAAAGATGCCTCAATCCTTGTACCACTTTTGTGCCAACCCTCAGAACTCGTTCAAGTGTCATTTTGTCGCGTACCAAGCATGGAGGACAAGCCTGCACGCAGTACTTCAAGTATGGCTTAACAAAGGCTGAGAACAATGTAACAAACCTTACATTCGTTATGATGCCGAACGACCTGCGGGTCATCCACAGCATTCGGAAACCTTTACGGATAGTATTTGTCCAGTTCTCACTGGATTTGAAGTCAGAGGATAGCGAGATACCCAAGTCGGTTTGTTCAGTCACTTGAAGCACTACATTTCGGCCAAGTATGTAAGAAGTTGTGGAAGTGCTTGATCCTATACGCAGGACCGAACGCTTTGCAAGATTGACTGGCAGCTGCCACAATTCTGACCACTCCCAAAGCTTGTCAAGAGCTGTCTGCAATGGCGTGGGTCCAACAGAATGGCTCACTCTATTCCAAAATTTTAAGTCATCCGCAAACAAGGGAGGTCGTTGACATACAGCGCAAGCAGTAGAGGTCCGAGAACCGACCCCTGAGGAACACCACTCAGGACGGCTTGTCTGAAAGACAGTCCGGAACCCACCCGAAGGCTCATCTGTCTTCCTTCCACGAAAGTCGAAATCCACTTCAATACTTGGCCTGAGACGCCGTAGGATTCTAGTTTAAACAAAAGACGGCAATGAGGTACGCTATCAAAGGCTTTAGAAAAGTCGATGAACGAAACATCCACCACCTGTGCTTGATCCACAGCCTCAGCCCAGCATTTTCGGACTACCAACATGTTAGTCAAACAGGAGTGGCCTCTGAGGAACCCATGTTGAGACGGGCTGAGCAAACTGAATTTAGCCAAGGGCTTCTCCAGACCATCTCTTGCCAGCTTCTCTAATACTTTCACTAGTACACTTGTTAGGCTAACCGGTCTATAATTTTCAGGTAGGTGCTTACCACCCTTACTGAAAATAGGGCACACGCTAGCATCTCTCCAGTCAGCAGGTAGGGAGCAGCTACAAAGAGGCTTCTCAAAGAGACATTTCATCGGATTACACAGCAATTCAGCCAGCTCGTACGTAAGTTTGGGATGGAGGGCATCTATCCTGGCAGATTTAGCGGGATTCAGGTCACACAAGGGCTTGAGTGCCTGAGCTTCTGAGATGGAAAGGTCCGTCAGATAGGATTCTCCTGGTATCTTTGCCTGCAATTCTATATTAGGCAACGGAACTTCATGAAAGAACGACCTAGCATGGTGTTCCACAAGTAAGCAGGCTTTGGCCTGATCTGCGTGTTTTGACCTACGTAGTTTGGGTCACACAATATCTGACACGGTATTATGAGATCGTCGCGTAGCCTTCGATATCGCCCGCCGAAAATTCCCAGCAACTTCAGCCTTCAGTGGTAAGAGTGATAGCGCAGGCCCTTTACATTCTTTGTTGTTCTTCGTTGTGGTGCCTCTATCGCTTCTAAATAGCGCTTCAACCAAGGTTTCCAAGCTTGGATAGTGTATTCAACATGCGGGCGCACGTAGGATTTGTGCATCATTGGGAAGATTGGTGGGTTAAATCTCCCGAATGCCCTTCGCAGCATGCCGACGTGCTGGTTTCCTCCTTCCGCAGCTACCTCAGCCTGTTTTGAACAGCTGTGGTCGCTCTGTACGAGCACACCAAGGTCACGTTCCTGGGAGCTGGTCTGCAATCCGTTTGTCCCATGCAAATAGGTATAGGTATGTCTATGGCGTAAGTTTACACCGCGCCATTTGTCTACGTTGAATGGTAGGACGTTTTGAACTGACCAGTTCGACACGGTAGTAAAATCGCACTGGAGCCGTTTGTGGTCGTTCGGTCCTCTGATCCTTCGCCATATCTTGATATCATCAGCGAAAAATAGGAAATCGGAAGCAATTGATCTCGCCAAATCGTTAATGAACAGCAAGAATAGACGAGGTCCAAGTACCGAGCATTGTGGTTCACCACACACCACATCGATTGCACCGGACAATGATTCTCGGACTCTCACCTCTAGCCGTCGTTTGTTTGGAAAATTGCTAATCCAACTCAGGAGTGGGTCGCCAATGCCATAGTTCCGACGCTTCTGAAGGAGTATCCGATGGTCTAAGCGATCAAGCACTTGTGAAAAGTCCAGGTAGATGACATCGACTCCTGCTCAATCACCAACAGCTTCCGTCCAGGTATTACGTGCAGTTAAGAGGTAGGTAGTTCATGAACGCTTTTGACGGAAGTCATGTTTCTTTGGGGCTATTAGGTTGGATCTTTCCAGATACTGCATCAGCGCATCTGCGATGATTGATTCCATCACTATGGATAGTACAGGAAATAGTGTTATGGGACAGTAGTCATCCTGACCATACCAGGTCAGTAAGATTACCTTTTTTATGGATAGGAGTGATGACCCCTCGCTTCCATACTGGTGAAATATGGTTCTATTCCAGACATCGTTGATAGAAAACAACCAGTGGTTCTGCTAGATCACTAGCTACCGCCTGCAAAGCCTTTGCTCGCATGTTGTCGACTCAGGAGAACTGTGGGTACGCAAGGATAACACCTACAACACAGTTTCCGCAGTGAAGGTGATGTCGTCTAAACCCGACGGTGGAGTAATAAAAACGAGGAGAGTTTTTAAGCTCGTTACCTGCTGGAAGGTTTGGGGATAATGAAGCCGTAGGAGATCGGCTGCTTCCATTACTGAACGCGTGCATACATCAGTAGTAACTAGTGATGGAATCCTCCGCTTCACTTTTCGAAGGCCGTTAACGTGCCTGTACAGAAGTTTGCGGTTAGTGCAGAATCGCTTCATTAACTTTTGCTGATGCGTGACCTTGTCGTCACGAATCGATTTCACACAGAAGTTGTGATGTGTCACATATGCAGTCCAGGTTTCGGCATCCGTGCAGTCCTTGTGATCTCGCCATGTCAAATTTCGCCGGGACATACATTTACGTGTTCTGCTCCTCTGAAATGACTTGTGCTTTTTTGTGTTGGAAGGACTTCTGTTCCGATGCGTGCGCTACCAGCGTGCTAAACATCCTTGTGAACCTTTCCCAGGCAAGATCTGGGGGTATTAGGTTAAGAAAGTCCAAGATGTATCCTTAACAAACGTAGATAACACTTTATAGTGCATGACAGTATGCACTTTATCATCCTTCTTTTCAGGAGACTCCGCATAGCATATATAGTCAAAGAGTAGAGTAACATGATCACTACGACCCAGGGGTGTGCTTGTAACTATCTTGTCAACCATGAGTTCTTCGTTAGTGAGCACAAGATCCAGTATCGACGGGTTGTTAGCAGTTCGAAAGTTGGTTGGGGGAGGTTACTTGATTATACAGAGGGCGTCTAGCAATTAGCTCTTGCAAGCAGGCTTTAAACTGCGTACCATCGGTTACTGGCGTTTCTATGTCGTGCACGTTAAAGTCTCCAACCATAAGAATGTGGGTATAGGACTTGTTCAATGCAAACTGCAAAACGTTGTTCAGTATGGAGTCCATTTCTGACGTTGAATTTGGTGGGCGGTAAATCACGGCTAGTAGGCATGTGTCCTTGTTTTGCAACCATAGACGGCACCAAAGCGAATCAGCAGCTCGGATTTTCGAATGATCGATAACTTCACATCGGAGGTTTGTATTATAATAAAGAATCACACCGCCACCCCTTCCGGTTCTATTGGTCCGAAGCGGCGACATACCGGGTAAATTGATCTCAGAATCGGTTATCTCGAGATGCAACCACGTCTCCGTAATCATGATGAGATCCCGCGGTTGGGAGGCATGGAGTTCTCTAAGTTCGGCCAGCTTGCTTAGAAGGCCTTGGAAGTTTGTGCAATGCAAGACAGGCCTTTTGTTGTTAGGAGTGCGCTGATGGATGTCAACTTTGTGTTAGTTTTTAAGTCCACCGTTAGGTGGCCGGCCATTAATCGTTTTTGCTTTTTGAATTTCAGTCAAGTTGCATGGCGTTAATGATCATTCCTGAACAGACGTTTTACTCGTGCGTGCTCGGTCCTCTTGTGTGCCGTGGGTGCTGTTTTGTCGGTCTCTCTGCAGGACTGCAGCATTTGCAAGTTTCATCGAACTGCTTCCGATTTTTGGCCGTTCGCTTGCTGCATTTAGCCGGATCTCTGTTGACAACCTGGCTCGAAACTTTAACTAGCTTCAATTGAGAAATAATTCCCGGGGATGACATCAGAAACAGAAAGTAGCGAACAAGCTTGTTTTCATGGCTTCATCATCAGGCTAATACAACCACAATAAAGCAAGTTAGAATAGACACGATGGTTTAAATTGAGTCACTGAAACAGAGTAACTAATCGATAAGTCTACGTGTTTGGTCTGATTGGTCAAGTGAATTGGCGTGACTGCCATTGTTGGTCGCGTTGATCTCAGGCCAAGGCAAGGCTAAAGTGTGGACGAGCTTTTTCTGTGCACATAGGTCCGGGTTATGGAGCCGAATTGCGATCGCCTCTGCTGTCGACAGCAGGCGACATCTGACTGCCCGTGTGAAACGTCCAGGGACACAGTAAATCGGTGTGAATGCGTCACGCGAATCAATATGATGGTCGGAGTCAACTAGGTGCGACAACACTGCACTCGTTATATTCTTCCTCACGCCGCTGTAGAGCCAAGCTGGGCAATGCTCTCGAGCCCTAACGGACAGTCGCCTGGTCGTTTTCCCGATATACCTTGCTCGACACGAGCAAGAGAAATTGTACACACAAAAGGAGGTCTGCGACCGAGGTATCCTGTCTTTAAGTTGTTGGCACACGAGCGGTGTTGAAGTGAAGCTTACGCGGAGATTAGCGGCAAAATACGTTCTTTCTGTTGCTAAGGAAAGTCTTCGGGTGGTCCGTTCCGCTATCGCGTCACCCTTAAACGGCAACGATAAGTATACCATCCGCTTCTCCACTGAAACGGGTTTGGGCTTTTGTACTCGTGGTTCCATGTGCCTCTGGATGAATTTCTCAGGGTACCCATTGCGCTCGAGTACGTTTCGTATAAAACTCAGCTCATCTGAAAGCGTATCATCTGTACATATTCTCCTCGCTCTCTCCGTTAGGCAACGGACGAGGTTCCTTTTTTGACTTATCGGAACAAAGCTAGCGAAATGGATGTACTGCCCATTCCAGGTTGCTTTTCTGTGCACCCTCATTCGCATTGACCCATCTGATGCCCTTTTGATTTGGACATCTAAAAATGCCAACGAGTCGTTACGTTCTAGCTCGATAGTGAAAGTCATGTTGCTATGTGCAGTGTTAACCTGGGCCAATAGATCACCGACGTACATTCCATTATCCGCAATACTAAATCTGTCCACATATCGGCCGTAATAAATCAAGCTGTTGATAGATTCGTTCAGCTGGTTGCACTCCAGTTTGCCCATGAAGACGTCTGCGAGCAACAGTCCTAATCGTGAACCCATTGCCACCCCGTCTATTTGTCGATATAGCGTTCCATTAAACTGAAACTAAATGTTTCGTGTGCACATGAGTAGCAGTTGTCTCAGCCGGTCTAGTGGGATACTAACATTGATGTTGCGCAGCAGGATGAACTCGCACAGATAATCTACGGTCTCCTCCAAGGGAACATTGGTAAAAAGAGACACCACATCTAAGGAGAACATCTGTCGCCCAGCTAGCTCAATTTGTCTCACTGAGTCAAGAAAATCGAAGGTATCTTTGAGACTGTATCTAGCTATGGCTTTCCTGACTGGTTCCAACCGTTTGACGAGCCACTTGGCAGTTGAATGGTACGGTGAGTTACACATATCCAGTATCGGCCTTAGTGGTAGCACTTCCTTGTGTACTTTGGGCAGGCCATACAATCTTGGAATTACTGTCCCACTCGGTCTGGTGTATTCAAATATATCTGAGTCGATTACATTCTCCTGCTTTAAGCAACGCAGGAGTTTCGTTATGGATCTCTCGCTTGCCTGTGTCTTGTCATTCTCATTATCCACTCTACGAAATTTTGTCCCGTCAGAAAGAATGGCATACATCTTACTGATGTAGTCCGATCTGTCCATCAGAACAATCCCGGCTCCTTTATCCGGCCTAGACAACAGTATCTTATCGTTTCGCTTGAGTTCTTTAAGGGCGTCTAGATGTTCCTGCTTCAATAGATGCTTGGTACATGGTTTATAAGTTAGGTACTCGTAACATGCGTTAACCAGCGTTGATTTATACTGCTCGGCTGCTAAGGCTGAGGACGGCGAAAGTGTAGCTACTTGGGAATAGAGATTCTCAAATTGGACCTCTAAATCTAGCTGTTTAACATAGTTTCGTGGACAACAGAATTTCGGGCCGAGTGAAAGAGATTCAAGTAAAACCAGCTTGCCAACAAAACTTGCGTCATTTCCTAGGAGAGTAATATTACTTTCATTAGGCTTGGACCACACGAGAGTTAACGCAGCGCGGTTATGTCTAGCAAGTGTCGGCATTATAGCTTTTTTGCCGGCAATTTGGGTTGTTTAGTAGGCACCACTGGAGTTGATGGTGAAAGTTGCGTTGCTCCACGTGTGCTCGGTACAGAAGATGGACCTATGTGTGTCGCTCCCGGTGTGTTTGTCGTGGCAATCGATGCGCACGTTACCTACTTGTTATCTGCACCGGATTTGTGCCCCATGCTGAGGCTGATGTTGCATTCTTGATGCTTCTTCACCGCAGTTGGGCTAAACCAACTTACACTTAAACTAGGTCTTTTTAAGCTGGCTAAATTTCATTCCACTTTAGTTGGTTTGTTCTGCCTACCTGAATTGTTGGCGGCATCCGGTTTCGGATTTGCCTGTCACTGTGGCCAGACACAGGACGCCTGCGCCTATAGAGGGACCATGGATGGCTTGCGCTGCACCACCCACAGCTCCAACCACACACCCCATATCCAATGTAAACCCGAATTAATAAGACCGGGAGACATGTGGATGCGAGACACGTTTCATCAAAGGAGCCGGCCCACACTCCTTCACAGGCAAACACAAGCACGCTGTATTTGGGAATAAGGCGCACACAAGGCGGTGGCTGGACCGTAGTCCGCTCCACACTGAGTGCATGGAACCACTCTTCGAGCCTAACACGGCCACAAGGACCGTGCACCCTGTCCCCTCCAGCAACGACCAACTGTCTCCTGGAGCCAGTATGAACGATGTAGTGGGTAATAGACAGGTAGGCACCTTCTCAACATGCACATCAAGCGCAGCCACACCGGGGATATCAAACAACAGCCAATCACTTGAGAGAGAGAAAGAAAAAGAGAAAAACTCGATTAATGCATAAGGAAACGGTGACATAAACCTTAATTAAATAGCATACGTAATAAGTTGTTTACAAACACATCCTAGCTAAGTGCACGAGGTCAGGAAGTATAGTTCACGGTATGCCACGAACACAAAAATGTTATGGAAATCGGATACAATTGGCTTAGGCGATGTGTGCAAGTTAATGGAATAGAGTACAGGGAGATATTTATATGAGAAAGAAAAGCAGTAAGGTAAAAACTGTAAACCCACCACCTGAAATAAAGAGACTTAGCATGCAAGCACGCGGTTAGTAAATCGAATTCAGCGTGCCTACAAACGCTGCGCCGGCTCGCCGTAATTCTCTGCAGGACCTGTCGTAGCTTCTGTAGTGGCCCCAAAGGACCTAGCTCATGGCCCACTTGATATTTATATGAGAAAGAAAGGAATTAAGAGAGAACTGAAAACCCACCACCTGAAATAAAGAGACTAGGCATGCAAGCATGCGGTTAGTAAATCGAATTCAGCGTGCCTACAAACACTGCGCCGGTGCTGCCTACGTTCACTGCGGGACCCGTCGTCGCTTCGGCAGTGGTCCCGACTGACCTCTCTCATGGCTCACTAGGCCTGCCTGACTAAGGCACTCGCGACCGCATGTTCTACAGCACAATGCGCTCGATGTCGATGGAGTACAATTCATCGGTGCTTGCCGCTTCCGCACTTGCCGCTTCTTCTCTGCATGCATGAGGGCTTTCTCCCGCACTTCAGCAACTGCCTTCGTGATTAGATCGCGCCATGCACGCCGATCAACCGCCTTCGATTCCCATGATCTGCAATCAAGATGAGAACGTGTGAGGCTCACTTTAATCATGTCCTGGTAATGTAAATTTGGTTTCCCCACGTGCCGCTTCCCAATACTCAGCTGACCGTATAAGAGTTGTTTCGGTATCCGCGTCGAATCCATACGGCTAACATGACCGAGCCACCTCAGGTGTCTCAATAAAAGTATGCAATCCACTGCATACATCCCACTTCGGCGCAACACTTCCGTGTCTGCAACTCTGGCGCCCCAGCCGATCCGCAAAATTCGTCGCAGACACTGCTGATGGAACCGCTCGACATATCGCACATCCCGACGGTACATCGTCCACGTTTCACTGCCGTATAGAAGAACGGACAGTACCATAGATTTGTACACCATCAGCTTCGTGCCAATGCTAAGCTGATGGTTGTTCCACACTCGGTACTCAAGCTTCCCGAATGCCGCTGCCGCCTTCGACACGCGATTACGCGACTCAACATGTAGCTGCTGACCAGTCGACATCACATTCCCAAGGTAGCAGAAGCGGGAGGTGGTTTCCTATACTTCAGCACCAATGCTGATTTGCGGCAATATTGAAGATTGCACCTCCGGTGAAGGCTGAAAGAGACAGACAGTTTTGCTTGTGTTGATGGTGAGCCCGAATTTGGCCGCTGTCGAAGCCAGAGCACTAGTCATATGCTGCAACTCATCCGCACTGTGAAAACAACGCACAGTCGTCAGCAAACAGCAACATACGGATAGTTGTCTCACAGACTAGAGTTCTCGCACCGAAACGACGGATGTTCAGCAACCGATCATCAATACACTGCTCCACACGAACACCGTAAGCACAAGCCGCATCAAAAGCACAAGACAACATTGCATGAAGATATATATTAAACAGGGCAGGAGCTAAGACACAGCCTTGCTTCACACCAGAGACAACTGTAAAGTCATCAGAGGTCTCTCCACGCAGCTGCACCCTCGCTCGCATACCACTGCGCAGACATTCAATTAAACTTACAAACTTACGCGGGCAACCAAACTTACCCAACACCAGCCATAGTGCCTCGCGGTTCACCGTATCAAATGCCTTGGTGAAATCAACAAAAAGCGAGTACAAAGGCTGGTGTCGTTCTCTGCACTTCTCTTGCAACTGACGAGCCGCAAACACCATATCTATAGTGCTGCGACCCGAACGGAATCCACATTGCTCTTCCGCCACGTTAGGTTCCACAATCTGACTCACGAGGCGATTGAGCAGGATTCGGGCAATCACCTTGCCCACACAAATCAGCAAGTTGATGCCACGATAATTTGTGCAACATTGCTTGCTACCTTTGCCCTTGTACAGTGGTAGCACAAGGGCATCCTTCAGCTCAGAAGGCACCTCCTCCTCAATCCACACGCGTTGCACCAAGTGGTGCAGCGCAGTCAACAACGCGGGTCCACCGTGTTTCAATACTTCAGGTGGGATCCCGTCACCTCCGGCACATTTGCCGTTTCGCAGCTGAGCAAGTGCTCTCTGCGTCTCATCCAGTGTCGGCGTATCCGTCAGATCCGCCTTCACATCATGCTGCTTCAGGCAGTTCAATGTAGGCCAGACGATCTCTGAACGGTTGTTCAAGAGACAGTCAAAGTGTTTCCGCCAGACCTGCATTATGTCTGCAGTCTGGGTGCAGGTAGCGCCTGAACTACCATCGATCAGTGTCCTCAGCGGCTCCAATCTCGGTCCATACACCGCCTTCAAGGAGTCAAAGAATTCCTTGTGTTGACGGCGTTCGGCGTAGCATTCCATCTGCTTCGCCTTCTCCGTCCACCATGCATTTTTATGCCTACCTGAATACTCTTCTATTAACTGACCACGTTGCATACACTAATTGTGCTTATCTTCGGTAATTTTGTTGCGTTTTGTAGCATTTTTAACTAACATGCGGACATTCCTTACTTATCACGGATTTGTTGTTAACGCAGTTACTTCATATGGTAAATTAGCGAAGAGTTATGCCACCGTATCTGTATGCATTATTGGATTTATTTAATTTCGGCTTGTAGTTTAAAGTGAATGGCTGTTGTTTGATATCCCCGGTGTGGTTGCGCTTGATGTGTATGTTGACAAGGTGCCTACCTGTCTATTACCCACTACATCGTCCATACTGGCTCCAGGAGACAGTTGGTCGTTGCTGGAGGGGACGGGGGGCACAGTCCTTGTGGCCGTGCTAGGCTCGAAGAGTGGTTCCATGCACTCAGTGTGGAGCGGACTACGGTCCAGCCACCGCCTTGTATGCGCCTTATTCCCAAATACAGCGTGCTTGTGTTTGCCTGTGAAGGAGTGTGGGCCGGCTCCGTTGATGAAACGTGGTTCCCATCCGCATGCCTCCCGGTCTTATTCCTTCGGGTTTACACTGGATATGGGGTGTGTGGTTGGAGCTGTGGGTGGTGCAGCGCAAGCCATCCATGGTCCCTCTATAGGCGCAGGCGTCCTGTGTCTGGCCACAGTGACAGGCAAATCCGAAACCGGATGCCGCCAACCATATGCACCGGATTGCCTTCGGCTCTGAGTTGTCGGTGTCATGGCTGAATCTGCAGGTGAAGCGTATATGGTTGGAGAAGTGAAAGCCGGCATGTCTGAGGCTGGTCCACTTATGGACGTGAGGTGACCTAGTGGTTTTAGAGACACAGACGCTGCAGTGTAGTTGGAGCGTCTAGCTCTGTTCTTCGGCCTAGCTTCAGAGCTTACTTTAGCTGGGTGCGGTATTACCGTGGCCATATTTACCTCCGTGGGATTGATTTTAGTATTTACAACATGCGCGATTATCTCAGTCATCCTATCGCAGTTTTTCATGAGCAAAGCTACACTGTTAACAACTGGAATGAATTGACATGTTGGGCAAAACCAAATTGTGTCAGCAACTTTGTTTGTCTGTCTCACTTCCTGGACGAATTTGCCTACACCTTGAGGACAGTACGATCTAATGCAGCTAGAACTGGTAACACTGATCTTAGGGACTTTACTGCAATTGGCTGCGCAACATAGGCGATGTTGAGCCATTGGAATGCTACGCGTCCTCTTATCGTTTGCAGCAAGGCCTATCTGAGCGCTCAGCTTGATGAGTGTTATTTGCGCCAGGCGTCACGCACAAACACGTCAAAACACGCACATGCATTGAGAGTTGTTCAACCGCACCAAGATAAAGCGGGCGCGACAGATGCAGGTCGTAACGCGCAGACTGTCGGGTTCAGCGATCAATCGACTCGCAGTTGAACACACACCTACACAAAGCGGCAGCGTGTATTAATCGGCCTGCCTTAAGCGACGATGCAGGTGGAGCGCTGATAAGCGTCCATAGAGCTGTTCAGTTGATGAGCGGAGCAAAATGACTGTAACTTTGTTATGCTGCAACTTGCAGGGATGGCTGCCGCTTTGTTTGGGAACCCTCAGCTTCCTCTTCCGTATTAGACCAAAATATTTTCCGACAAACCGGTTTAAGGTAATTGCACACGTAGAACTCGGCAAGGGATATGCCGAAAACTGGGAACTAGAGCAAGAGTACAATCCACACAGGTTAGATACAAGAGTTGGAAAGTATTGAGTAGAGCTCGTCGAACTGGTTCGAACGTGAGCACACACAAGATTATGTGGGGACAATTAGAGTGGCCACAGAGGGCAAAGCGTGAGCCGAGTTAAAGTGCGGCTTCACGGACGCTTGTAAGGATAGGTCAAGAAGATCATTAGCAAAACAGCCAGACGCTGCTGTACAGAAATTGCTCCAATCAAGCTCAGGAACATTAAAATCAACCATAACCAGACATCTATGTGTCGTATGAGTACGAATGAAATCAATGAGCCTGCTTGACGCACTTTCGGGTCTTCTGTACACTAACACAATTTTGAATTGCATGAAAGCAGCGCAAACATCCACCGCAAGTGCCTTCGTAGTTACATCAAGGGAATTGAAGAAATATGTTCTCGAAATAGTCAAGGTGGATTTGACGTACAAAGCAACTCCACCTCCATGACAGCATGAGGCCCGATCAGCTCGCAGAAGGGTATAACTAGGCAAAAACATTACACTGTCCAGAATGTCGGAGAACAGCCACGTCTCAGTGAAAGCAAGTACGTCTGGCCGGGAGCTTTCTACAAGAGCGCCAATCTCGCACATCTTGTTTCTCATACTACGCAAGTTGCAGAGGATTGCTTTAAGGAAATTGGGTTCGTAAGCCGGGAGCTCGTTGCCGTCAGAACGGGCTCTGGAAGGGCGATAGTAGACCTCTAGCTCACCACCCGAAAACCCACCAATCGAAGATCCGTTTCATCCGCCTCGCGACGGGGTTTGAGGTCCTTTATGACGGCCTACAATTCCAACCTATCACCCAATGGAGGGTCACGTTGAAACTGACCCTAGAATCCTTGAGTTTAACAGCGAAACGCAGTAGCGTATTACGCTCGTCTAGTGTTGAAAGAACGATTCTCAGTAAACGGGGTCTGACATCCGAAACATCGACCGGCATAGACCCAAGCCTAATGAATTTCCGTACAGTTACGAAAGGAAACCCGGGCGGTTGCAGTTTGACAATGCAAATCTTAAGCCATTGTAAGTCAGCAAGCATTCGTTGCTTTGGAAGAGTTGCGGTGGACTCCGTGACATTCCTAAAGTTGACACTGCTATCAGTGTAAGAGTCACTGCGGCGGGGGGTGCTTACTCTACGAGCCAGAGTCACAGAAGCTTGCGACTGGGCGGCTGGTTGCTTAGATGCACTAGCTGCGTAGGAAGAAGCTTTGAGAGAAGACGCCGAAGAACTCAATACTGAAGGCTCTGCAAGCGACATGCTTACGTGGCCCTTTGTACACTCCGGTAATACTGCATTTGGCAAGTTTACAGCTTTCTTCTTCTTGCTCCGCCTACGTTTTGCTGGCAACGTCTGCAATATTTCTTCCATAGCTGGGGAATCACGTACTCCTTCTAACTGTTTAGCGTCAACTAGCTCACAATCTGTTGTTTGTTAGGGTGTTAGGTTGACGGAATCCGTTTGCGTGCTACTATCCGTTAATTTCACCTGGCCGAGAACGACTGATGGTGTCAGGCGATCTATTAAACCTTCAACTTTCCCATCCAAGGTTGTCAACAGCAAATACAACCCTTTTCAGGTTTGTCTGTCTGGAAACAAGCGAATCGAACCAATCCTTCGTGATTACACAGCGCTGAGCTTTAAGATTAAAACAATCTTCCCAGCTGTAAAGTAACCTCTCAATGCTTACCAAGGGAGCATACTGATTAGCAGGCAAACCGTTGCGTGCCTCAAGGAACCATCTACCGCAAAGATCGCATTGCATACCACCCGACAAGTCGGTTACAGGTATAGAGCATCTCTCTAAGCCAGATACATAAACTGAATCAGCTGTTTTAAGACCAGAAGGCACACCCACAACTTTCTACCCATCTACACAGCAGCGAAGAAAAAGTACAAACAACGAAAAGGTGAGGACCGGCTTGTGAAGGCCTACAATGCAGACAGCGAGAGCAAAGTCGGATAATGTCGCAAGAGAAACGTTCGCACCGATTTGAACTCACAGGGGATACCCAATATGATGCACTTTTTCAAGCAGAACAGTGTCCACACAAGCGTTTTCGTTCATATGAAGGAGTATTCAGCGTATGCAAGGAGCAGCAAGCCGTAAGTCATACGGAGACTACACTGAGACTGCGTCATGATAATGAAGACATCCACAAGGGATTGCGAGTATGTTAGGACTTCGGAGTCCTTTTGAAGCACAGAAAACGGTCAAAAGCCAAAGTGTTTGTGCAGTGTTATTCAAATAGTTTCCAAACAAGCAATTCGTTGAAAAAGTGCTCGAACTATGTAACACGACAGGCACGCCGTGACCAAATAATCCGGTAAATTGGCACTCCTAAGTCCTTTCGGATCACAAGAAAACTGATAAAAGCCAAATTTTTCTGTGCAGTGTTATTCAACTACTGTTCTCAAACAAGAACTTCGGTAAAGAAAATCTCGAACGGTGAAACACGACAAGCACGCCTTGACCATGACACGGCCTCCAAGTCGATATTTATAAGTAACCTGAGGGCGTATTCCCACGACTTTGCGTTTCACCACGTTGAACTGGAGCTGGTTCTCGGATGATCACGTATAAGCTACGTGGACACGACTTCGTCCACCCGTACGACGACGGCATCCTGGTGGCCAATTCTTTGGAAAAGGAATATCGAACACATCTACGATTCTTGTTCGAATGGCTGAAGGCGCACAACGTCACCGTCAACCCCGACAAGTGTCTTTTCATGCAGCCGCACACTGAGTTCCTCGGAGACCAAGTTCATTCCGAGGGTGTTCGCCCTTTGCAGGACAGAGTCCAGGCAATTCGCGACTTTCCCCATCCAACAACTCTGGCCGCCATTCGACGCTTCAACGACATGGTCAACTACTATCAACGATTCTTGACACGCAGCGTCGAGCTTATGCAACCGCTCACCGATCTTCTGTGTGGACGCAACAACGTTAAAGTTGATGTTATGCCTGAAGCACGAAAAGCATTCCAAGCTAGCAAAGAAGCACTCGCTTCCGCCGTCCTGTTTCATCACTTCGACTTGAAAGCTTTAATCAGTGTATCCGTCGACTCCTTGGAAAACGCAATTGGCGCTGTTCTACAACAGTTTTCCCAAGGTAATTGGCAACTCCTAGTGTTCTTCTTCCGTAGTCCTCAGCCAGCCGGGTCAAAATACAGCACATTTGGCCGCGAGTTACTTGCCTTATACTCCGTCGTTCGCCGTTTTCGTCATGTTCTCAAAGTTAATCATTTACGATCTTCACAGATCACAAACCACTCGTCTACGCCTTCCGGAACCCTTCGCCCCGACATTCTCTGCGTGAAGTTCGTCGTCTATATTTCGTGTCTCACTTTTCGACGGACGTCCAACACGTGTCTGACAAGATTAACGTCGTGACGGACAAGCTTTCAAGAGTAAACTACCTGGCTCCGACCGATCAGTCGATGGATCTGTCAGCTATGGTTGCTGCTCCGCAAGCCGAAAGACTTAATGTCATCCTACGAAGGGTCCACGTTAAAGTTGGTACCTAGACCGCTTCCTTTGACTACTGTTAAAATAATCTGCGACATCTCTAACGGACGTACACATCCACCGGTACCAACTGCCTTTCGCCGAAAAGTCTTCTGTACGCTACACAACATCGTACATTTTGTTATCCTCGTTTCAGTCATGATGATTGCCGACAGATATGTCTGGCCTAACATGCAGCGCAACGTCAGACTTTGGGCACGCAACTGTCTGACTTGGCAGCGAGAAAAATTCATCGACATGTTGCCGCTCCGATAGGATGCTTCCCGTCACTATCAACTCGATTCGCTCACCTCCACCTCGACATCGTCGGACCACTTCCGACGTCCGAAGACATCGTCCACACTCTGACCATGATGGATGGCGCCACTCGTTGGCCTGAAGCTGTTCCCGTGGTATCTACTGAGACCATAATGCGCATTCGTCGAGCGCTGGGTCACTTCACATGGTTGCTCAGCCACTGTAACTACCGACCTTGGTCCACAATTCCAATGGTCGACTTACAACGACCTACTCAAAGTCCTCGAATGTAAACGCATCCGGACAACTGTTTACCATCCTCAAGCAAACGGAATGATAGAGCCAAGTTAAAGCCCCGCTAAGTGCCGCCAATGCACTTAGTTGGACAGAAGTTCTGTCAGTGGTACTACTCGGAATTCCATGAACGCTGAAAGCCCATCTCGAAACGTCCAGCGCCGAACTGGTCTGTGGATAACCACTCCGATTACCAGGCGAGTGCTTCTCGGAAAGCCAGTACACTCCTCGCTACGATGCGCACTACGCTCGGAAGCTAGCCGCGAGCATGCGCCACAATAAATCAGCTGCAGTACGGGAACAGCATCGCGTCTTACGCTCCCAAAAATCGTCACCACTGCCCGTTTGTCTTCATTCGCATTTATGGTTTACGCAGACCACTCGAACGACCTTACGAAGGTCCATTCAAGATCCTGCAAACTAAGGACGGTTTCTTCGTCATTGAACGCAACGGCAAGCGCGAAACCGTCTCAATCGACCGCCACAAAGTTGCTTACGTCGAACCAGAGTCGAAGGACGACTCCAGTCCTTCGTCCTCCAATGAATCCACCCAACCAATGGTGAAGAAAACGCCTGCAGACAGCAAGATCACAACCGGAAACTCGCCTCCTGATCCCCCCGACTCCGACACGCCTACAAAGGTTATTAGGTCTGGTCGTCGAGTCCAATGGCCGACAAGTTTCCTAGAACGTTAGCTTAGTGTATTTGTTTCTACCAGCGTTTTCAAGTTTTCATTCGCGTCAGTACCCTCCGAAAACCGCAACAAATAAACAAAAAACACAAAATGTTTTGTAAACTCAAAAAGACCGTAAAAGATTTTGAAAACCAGAATAAAAAAATGGAAAAAAACGTTTTGCAAACCGATAAAAAGAGTTGTTCGCTTGACTTTTCGCTGCGTATTTGGCAAGTGCTTTTTCCCTCCGTTGCTGTCGCCCCTTCTGCATGGCTGACCTTCCCCGTTTCTCCTTTCTTTTCATGTTGCGAACCGGAGACACTCACTCGTGGTCAAACACAGGTGATCGTATGCTACGAAGGTTCGCCTCCTTTTCTTTTATTGGCACCTTAAGGGAAGATATGGATGGGAGCCTGCTAGGGTTCGATCGCCCGGTTCTCCCCCAGCAGCTGCATCAGGTTTCATCGCCTGGTCTCGCAGAAGGCTGGCCCGCGACGGACAGTCCTCACGTAGTTCGAAGGGACACCCACGGTTCCCTTCTAGGAGGGGGGCTGTGTGGTGACCTGGAGATTGTCCTGTTTGTCTGTGAAAAATATTATTACATTATAATATCATCCTGTGCGTAGACAACTTAGGAAGCTTGCTTATTCGCACGATAACTACTTGTGTTTGAGTCATACAGACGAATCGCATTCGCGCTTCCGGTTTTTCCGCCACGAAGAGCGTTGCTGCATATCGGCTGGTGACTAGACCTTCCTCTAGCTAGAACCATTTTTACAATGCCTTCAGTTAGCGCGATTTTACATTTCGACAATAAACATATATCTCGTCCTTATATTCACCTTTTCATGACTTATCCTTGGGGTGGGACGAACGTGACAAATAGCGAGCGAATGATTCCGCTACACTCGATTGAAAATGGTTCGCATACAGCTCGTTTATAAAATGTCGGTTGATTGCTGCCGTAATTGAGGATCTATCCAAGCTGCGTTGGTCTTCAATGGACTGTCGTTTCCAGTCGTATGGGAACTTTTAAGAATATCAAATATCCGTTACTCTACTCCCTGGTGAATCGGATACCAACCAACATACTGTTGATTATCTCGTGGGTTTCCTCCAATTTGGAAAGCTTGAGGATAACCAGAAAGTCATCTACTCATCGTACCCAAGATTTTGACCTTGCGGTAGAGAGTTCTAGTTGCTGCAAGCCCTGCCCATTAGTTTATTTAAATCTGGCTTTCAAAGCACAGCTCTGTCAAGGAGAAATTGGACATCCAACTCGCTTACTTGGCTCTGCAGAAATAACCAGTGAATCCGAACTGATGCTCTCGTTTTGCCTGGAAACGAAACCTCTGAAAAGTAAATATTCAGCCCAGAGAACAATCAAAACTCCCCACGTATCATTCCATTACTTTATCTGACCGTTTGATGGCTAGCCAATCCTGTATGTCGTCGGCCTAAAATAAGCAGTCTAAAGTCGTTAAGCTCAGTAAAACACAATAAAAGATCAACAACAGACTGGGCACTAATATAGCACATTGTGGTACATCGTATTGGAGTTGGATGGGATTTGACACGGTTTCATACACTTTCATCTCCAGCGGTCCATGCAAGAAAAAGTTACCGATCTATTCTAGGACAGCTTTGCCACTACTTTGCCCCTGAAAACTAACAGGTAGTGTGCAGTGGTCCAACCGGTCGAGTGCTATAGGGAAAGTCCCACACATATATTCACTATTCCCATTCGTCTGTCTCATGCCAACGGTAGCTTGGTGGTGCATGATAGGTACTGATGGATACCATGTTACCCTTGCGTAAAGTAGCACCATTCGTCAAGATACGACATGACTACGTCAGTGGCAAGAGACTGCATGTTTTATGGATACAGAAAGAAAAATCCCTAGACGGTAACTGGCTGCTTCGAAACAACGTGCTGTTTTGTACTTCTGAGGTGGTATCTCAAGTTTCCACATGGCAGGAACACGCCTTTCGTCATGGCAGTGCCGCAAAAATCGCACAAAAATCTCGGCTAGCATGGCATGCGACTTCGGATCAGTACCATCCATTTCGAGAGATTTGTGTTCGTGCGTCTGCAGCAAAGCAGATATGAATAAGTTCGTTGGCATCAAAATACATTCCAAAGAGTTTGGATACCGCGGAACACATTGAAAACAAGGCGTGCACTGTTACTGTCGAAAAGTTTTCGCTTCTCTGGTGGTCTGTGTTAGTCTATCCACTCTTAGGATGGAAGGAAAGCTCCATTACACCTTGCGAACTTTGTTCACGTACATGTATAGGAGCTTATGATCTTACGCAAGTTGTTCTGTTTGGGCCTGTGGATATGCCATCTCTCAGAGATGAGACTAATGCCTTAGCCTCCTGCCATAAACCAAAGGAAATGACCAGATTATTCCAGTTTACCAGCAACTTTAGTCATGACATACCACCTTCCATTATACGGCCTGACAAGATCCTTTCTGCAAACCCGACGCAGATGCGTGCAGTTTCCAACGAAAACTTCTCATCGTTTTTCACTGAGCCTTACATGTTGCCGGTGGTAAACATCCCTGATAAAACTATATATTCCACCATACTGTTGAATTTGAGCAATCGAACTTAAGAACTCTGCTAAACTCAATGCGAGTGAGCTTTTATCCTGGCCCGGATGGAATACTGTCTGCTGTGCTAAAATTCTGAGGCCTCGATGTCCCCATACTGCTTCAGAATATTTTTACCTTATCCATGTGATCTGGAGTTGCTTCAGATGTGTGGAAATACGAGCTGTTTAAATCACGATATAAAAGTGGTCCACATCAAATACACACGAGCTATGGGTCCATCAGCCATACCTCCATTCTGTGTAGAACAATGGAACAAGCAATAAAAGCCGAAACCGTCGAATTCCTATGGTCCCAGAGTTTGATCCACACTCCCCAGCACGGAATGGTGTGAACACGGTCATGTATAATATTTCAAGGACAATTTCTAAACTTCGTAACTCATTCCATTAACCGCGGTAAGTGCCTGATCATCATATTCCTTGATATGCGTAGAGCATTGGATCGGGTAACACATGAAAAGCATCCATCGAAAGTACATTCCTTCGGTATTACTGGCAAATTACAATCTTTGATAGTATCGTGCTTTTCTGATCGACATCAGACAGCCAAAATACTAAGCAATGGTTCCACAAGTAGACAAGTCACAAGTGGCGTGATCCAAGGTAGTGTTTTAGGGCCTCCTTTGTTTTTGATGTACAGTAACGATGTCATCAAAAGCGGCAAACCATATGTGTTCACCGATGACATCAAAACTGCTTATTCGTTCGATTCGGCAAATATCCGTAACCCCCTAGTCGAATTATACTCGGATTTGCAAAAGCTAGAAAGTTGGTGCAGCAATTGGAGAACCCAATTCTCATTCGAGAACTGCAGCTGCATATGCTATCGGTGTAAGATTGCACAAAATTCCGTGATGCTAGACTGTTAAATACTGTCCACCTGTCACACAATTCGTGATCTTGGGCTACACTACACAAGTTGCTTCAATTTCGCCGAACAAATGCAGGGTACTGCTACAAAATCCATAAACTAGGAAGGTTAACACTAAAATCCGTCGTTTTGTTAACCTGAAATCCAACCATTTAAAACTCGTATTCGTCCCCAATCAGAATATTGCTCATTACTATACTCCAATCTGAGAAAAGGGGTAGCATTGCAGCAGCAATTGTACAGTTTTCCCTTATGAAACCCTAATGTGTAGCTAAGACTCCTTTGACTAAGGACGCTAAACTCAACCTGGGCTTCAAGTTTGAGATGATTCACAAACGCGTCTTTCCTTCAGACATCGAATGGTACTTTAACCTCCCCTTAAGTACAACACAAGCAATAAACACAACAAGCTACAAGTCGCAAAAGCAAAATTGCTTTCATGACCGCTATGCAGTTATATGGAACAAATCATCGCAGAAGATTAGAATGTGCGACCCAAAGGGGGCTATCCACACTCTAGTAAACAGAGAATTTACAGTGTATGAAGCAAGGGACATGCTCAATACAGACGTACGTATAACCACGTTATGTGACGTAGGGCCGTGGACAACAATGTAAATAAGGAAATTTTCGGACTCTAGGTCAACCCACTTCCACCACAACTTTCCTCCCTATTTCTTGCTCTCATTGTGTCCAGTGGTATCAACACACAATCTAGGGAGTGATCACTGAAACCCATCGATATCAATTCCTACACACCGCGGATGCTCCAAATAGTTTACCACTGAAACATAGACCCGGAAACACTTTTTTAACAACAACTTGTACCGTAACTGTTATTGGAGACAACTGAAGAATGGAGATATCATCAAGCACACTGAGCACGGGCTGCGAAGGAGTAAGACCGGGAGGCATGTGGATGTGAGCCACAATTCATCAACAGAGTCGGCTCACACCCTACAACATGCACAACAGCAGCACTCCCGTCTATCTAATTTGGGAATCATGCGTACTAGGCGTACAAAAGACTGTGGTTGGGCCGTAGCCCACCTCATACCGATTGCATGGAATCACTTTTTGACCCTAGCATCATCACGAGGACCGTGCGCTCCGTCACCCCAGCATTGATTCCATCTCCTAGTATGGAGTCAGAAACAGCATACGTACCAGGCGCTGTGCGGATGACGTTCCCATATCTAGCTGACTCAGCTCCTCTCAGGTATTGGCCCCTTGTGACTATGCTGGGGGCCTACCAATCCTGCTTGGCTGCGGCACTCGCGGTCGAATGTGCTAGAGCACTATGCGCTTGATGTCGATGGGCTGGACTCCACCGGCGTCTGTCACTTTCGTATGTGGGGTTCCTTTCCCCATACAATAGCACTTCCTCCTGCACCTGGACTACCGCCCTCTTGATAAGCTCACGTCATTTGCGGTGATCAACTGCCTGTGATTCCCAATACATGAAATCAACATTAGTTCGGGATAAACTTATCTGGATCATGTTTTGGTAAGTTAACTTCTGGGTTTCCACGTGCTCCTTCCCTGCACTAAGTTGTCCAGATAGCAGCTGTTTGGGTATCCGTGTCGAATGCTTGCAGCTGTGGTGTCCCAGTCACCTCAGGTACTGGAGCAGAATTATGCAGTCCATTGCATACATGTCACTGCGCTGCAGTTTTTCCGTGTCTACAACTCGGTCACCTCAGTCGATGCGCAAGATACATTGCGTGCGCTGTTGGTGAAAATGCTCCAGCTAACGGACATCCTTCCGATAAACCATTCACATTTTCCTGTCGTATAATGGAGCCGACAACAACATCGACCAGCATACATTTAGCCTCGTTATAACAGTAAAACTGTAATGCATCCACACAAGTTTTTCCAGCTTGCCAAATGCAGCACCCGCCTTTGATACGTGCATGCGCAGCTGTCTTACCATTTGCAGATCGGTCGAAAGTACACTGCCCAAGTAGCGAAAGCGGGTGGTATCCGGAACGTCGGTACCAATCCGAATTTTAAGAAGGATCGGGGACTCTATTTCTGGTGAAGGCTGTAAAAAACTAACAGTGCTGCGTGTGTTAATGGTGAGTTCGAACTGGGACGGTGTCGAAACGAGAGTCATAGTCTTATACTGAAGCCCATACGCGCTGCGTGCTGACAACGCCGAAACCTGCATAACACCTTGCTAATCGCACTGAGTGAACTGTGTGGGAAAGTAGATTAGATAGCTCCATAAAAACAGTCAGTTATCTCGAGTCAAGTTACAAACTCGATTTCTGCGTAAAAGAGGGGCAGAATTTCAGCAGCGGACATGCGACTTAATAAGTTCATACGCGAGTATAATTTATAGTAAGTATGAGTACATTTTAGAAGTACCCAAGCATAAGTGGCCTATTCGAGCCTGGTACCAGTTTCGACATTACCCAGGCTTCTGAAGAAATCGTATTGGCTGAACCCTGACCGCAGCCAAATACGCTGACTGTGTTGTTTGCACATAAAAACGGACCAAAATGAATTACAGCAAAACGCCGAAAGTTGATTTGCTCTACATGCTGGCCTCCTCTAAGTTGACCGGTTTTCTTTTCATTGCGTGAACGTTAACCATGTAAAACAAATGGATCCAAACCTTTGTATGTTGTCCATTTTGGTCCAGTCCTTTGAGTGGTCAACTCACGGAGGTTCTATCCAACCGATCTGCGGATAGCCAGCTCCGTTGCGTTTCATTCTCATCTTGAGGATTTATTCGGAAGTTTTTAAATAAGGGATACAATGTCCTCAAAATGTTTGGCTTGTTGTTAGGCTATCACTTCTCGCTCGAAGGCCGTTCAGTGTTCCTTCTGCGAAGGGTGGCTGCACATTGCATGTTGTAACCTCGGTCTAGATCTGTACGATCTACTGCAAAGGACCACTTCCTCAGTCGTCGTCTTTATTTGTGATTCTTGTCGGGTTGTGCTGTGTCAGGCGTGTCTTGAATATCCCACTTCCAACCAGTCAATGTCCCTCATGCCTGCATCCTGTGCAAAAATAAAAGGATGATCCGCTGCTCCCTATCTTGACTTCATTTGCATCTGGCCCGGATGCTTCCGCCGGAAAGCAAAATCTTCTTTCTTCAATTTCATCTTCAGAACCATCGTCCATTGACCGGCACTTCAACGAATGCAAGGAAAGGACTTATGCAGTGGTAGCGCGCAGCAGTGTAACTCCGGTACGCATGATTCCAGAGACGGCGCTAAATAATGGGAAGACGAAGGCTGAAAAATGTAGATCGAATCCGAACTCTTCACAGCCCCAGTTGAAACATCTTATGGATAAAATGAAGCAGTTGGAGAATATGATTAAGGCAAATCCTTACCTGCAAAAGGCGCATCAAAGTGAAGGAAGCCGATTTCCCGAGAGGGAATGATGTCTGATCATCATAAGCGCCCCTGAGTCTAATAAAGAATCCTCGGCTGAAAGGATATTGGAGGACCAAACGTTTCTGAGGCGGATGGTTTCTTTAGTGTGCGATGCTGGGGAAAAGGGCATAAACTTCGTTTCCGCTTTTCGCCTCAGCAGGAAGCAGGATGACTCCTCGAAAGTGCGCTCCCTAAAGGTGGTCTGTCAAGATGAAGAGAAATGCAACCGTATCTACCAGCGAACCTCACGTGTGCAAGGCGAAACATTCTATGTTTTGAGAGGCCTGTCCTCAGAAGATCGAGTTAAAATGAAGCAGGCCGTTGATGAACTACGAATCCGACGGGAAGCTAGTGAAAGCAACCTTCACGTTGTAGATTTTCGAGTAGTAAAAAGAATCCCGAGGACTCGGTGGAGACCAATCTTCGTTCTTCCGGTGCACTGAGAATCCGGAGTGGATTGCTTGTGATATCGGCAAACGTGCGTAGTTTGAGAAACAAGTTGGATAAGATTCTACTCATGACCTCGCAGAAAGAACCCGATCAGATGGCTTTCACGGAGACTTGGCTATCCTCGGATATTTCAGACTCGGAGTTATTTATTCCAGGATATCAAGTATCCCGTGCGGATCGTCTAGGAGGGAGATCCAGGGGCGGGGTTGCGCTTTACTGGAAGTCAGACCTTTAAGTTCACACAGTGGGAGCCATGTGTGCTCTCGATGGATGATCGGAAATACTTTGGTGTAGGGTTCACGATAGGTTCAGACCGCTCATAGTCGGCGTTATCTACAGATGCCCCTTGGGGTCAGGATCCCATCTGCTAGACTCTAGGAGGATACACGGGGTAGGCAAAGATTGTTTGATTGTAGGTGACTTCAATACCTCGGCCGTAGACTGAGACTCGCTTCATTGCAATTCCTCTCCAGATTATTTTGATACGAGTTTATTAGAAACAGTCCTCGAATTTAATCTAACCCAACAGGTTTTATCACCACCCGTTTTTTACAGGTCATGTGCCAAACATCCTTGATCTTGTGCTCACACCTGGCTCATCAGATGTCTCCGCTCTAGCCATTCTTCAGCCTCTTGGCAAAAGTGATTACTGTGTAGTCTCCTTTTTGTGAACACCACAGTTAGCTATCAATGTCCAGGGAGTGAAAAGACGGAATTGCTGGCGAGCTGACCCCCTCCGCTTAAAATTGGTTGCTAACCTCATGGACTGAAACATCCCTCATCAGTTGGATGTCGATGCTACTCGGGACCTTGTGTGCTCCAAGATGATGTTTATCATTGATCAGGTAGTTCCAAGAGTCACAAAAGGATTTTTCTCCAAAGGGCTCCCATGGGTAGATCAGGAAAGCAGATCGCTCATGCTAAGAAGGCGAAAATGTTGGATCAGTCCAAGTTCACTCAGGCAGCTCAAGCTTACTCTTATTACAAATTGTATAGAAAATTATGTGCCCTAAGGAAATGCGAGAACCAAGAAATATATGAGGAGCATCTGACCGAGCAATGTGCGATTAATCCAAGAAACCTTTTCGCATACCTAAATAGAAGAACCAAAGCTGGCAACGGTATACCCGCACTGTATTCAAGCAAAGATCACACCGTGCTTCGTACTAACGTTGAGAAAGCTTGTCTTCTAGCTTCACAATATTCCCCCGTGTATAAGACGGAGGCGCTATTATTTGGTGTGGATCTTCTTAGTCCCCCCCTCTCCTTTAGGGCACGTCGGAATTATCCCTGACAGAATACTGAAACTACTTCTTGATTTGAACCCGAATTTTTCACTCAGTCTCCTGGGTTACATCCCTCGTTCCTCAAGGAGGTGGCAAAGTTCATTGACTCATCTATTTGTCAAATATTTCGGAGCTCACTTGAAGCAGGTCGTCTTCCAACTGAATGGAAAGCAAATGTTGTGAAACCGAAGTACAACGTTGGGAATCGCCAAGATCCACTGAACTACTGACCGATTTGCTTATCATCAATCCTCTGTAAAACCATGGAAATGTTTTTGTTACAGGCCAAGCAACTTTAATTTGAGAAATTAGATGTCATCTCTCCCGCTCAGCACGGATTTCTGATGGCACGCTCCTGCATTACCAATCTGCTTGTTGCCCGAGAAAAGTGGGCGAAGTCGGTGGATGTTGGTCATCGCCTCGATGTGGATTTTAGAAAAGCGTTTGATAGAGTTCCACACAAACGACTCCTTATCATCATCGCTGTCATTGCTGGTAATTTGCTCACCTGGATCGCTGATTTCCTAGATGACCATAGTATGAGGGTGAAGGTTAACGTAGTTGACTCTGGTCCTGTTCTTTTGGCCAGTAGGGTTCCACAAGACTCCGTTCTTGCTCCCAAACTATTCAAAATCTTTATCAGGGATCTTCCGGAGGTGCTCCGAGTCGACTGCTTGATCTATACCAGTGGTTACCAACCTTTTAGACGCCGTTACCCACAAACGGTTTGCCCACCAGACTTTTACCCCCAAACTTTCGAAAGACTACTACGTAATAACTATTGCACATTTCGCTCTAAAGTTCAAAAACAAATGTCATATGTAGTTTCACGTGCTCATGCAATTGAAGGAAACACCCCTTCTCACTACATAATTATCCGACTTAAGTACGAGAAGTGATCGGTATCCGGAATCTCCCTCGACAAATAAACGAAAGAAAGCAGTACTTTTAATTCAAAATTCTATGCAAACAAAAGGCGATATACATCAATGAGACGGTTGGTATTGTCTGGTGGTAACAATTTCTGGTATATTTGGTGCAATTTCGGCCAATGCACATCGCAAGTCGTGCTCCAAGTTCATTCGATTCCTTGCTTTTGTTTTCATTACCATCATTGTCGAAAATGCACTTTTACATCTATAAGTTGTTGCAAATGGGATCAATATTCTCAATGCGCTTTCCGACAGTAATGGATACTCTTCACCTATCTTTGCCCAAAATATTACTAGTTGCGTGCTTTGGAAATCTACCTTCAATCCGCTGTCCTCGCGCATTCCTAGGAATTGTACCTTGATTTCGAATTCAGTATCTGGAAATATTCTTTCAGCTACTGTAAACGGTCTTAGCACCCAGGCACTTAACTGGCGAGTTTCCAAATCAGGAAAATATTCGCTGATGGAATTCATCACTGATGACAAGTGGCAAGATATTTCATTCGTGAATGCGCATTTTTCATTTCTTTCAACGAGCTCCGTCGTTAGTTCTGGAAATATCGCCACGTCGTCAACATCAACCGAGCGCTGGTAAAGCTGCAGTTTGCGAAGGAAACCGGCTACTCTATCCTGAGCGACTAAAATGTTCATCATATTCCCTTGCAGGCTGAGGTTAAGCGCACTTATTCCTCCAAAGAAACCAGCAAGATAAGCAAGTTTCGAAATAAACACGCTGTCCGTTATAATAACGTGTAACTCGTTGCCCTTATCCTTATGCATCTCTTTTCTTCGAAGAAAGATTGCAATTTCCTCTCGAAGCTGAAGCACTCGGTGCAGCACCCTGCCTCGTGACAACCAACGCACTTCTGTGTGCAATAGTAGCACGTCGAATTTGCCTCCAAATTCATTGCACAACTCTTTGAAGATTCTTGTGTGGGTCGCACTACCGCGGATCACATTTACTATCTTTACTACTTTGGTTAACACGTCAAGCAAAGCAGGTGAAAGAGTGGTCACTGCTAAAGCATAACGATGTATGATGCAGTGACTAAAGGTAGCGTGCGGAGCAACATTTTTGACCAATGTTTGGAATCCGGAACGGACGCCCAACATGGCTGGTGCTCCGTCTGTACAGACACCCACTAACTTCGACCACAGTAGCATGTTTTCCTCGAGGAACTTCTTTACTATTCGGAAGACATCTTCGCCACGCGTAGTCGTGCTCAAGGATTCTGAGAACAAGTACTCTTCTTTGAAGCTATCACTTTTTGGGTACCGAACATACACAAGTAGTTGGGAACAGGACGCTACGTCGGTCGACTCATCTAACTGGATTGTCAAGAAGGGACTTGATCTTATTTCGTTGAGTACCGTGTTCAAAATTTGTTTGCTCATGTCCTCGATACGACTTTTGATGGTGTTGCTCGAAAGTGATATCATATTAATCTTCTCCGCATGATGTTCTCCAAGAACTAGCTTAACCGCATCCATTATGCAAGGTTTGACGAGGTCCTCTCCTATGGTATGCGGCTTCTTGCTTTTGGCGATTCGAAGCGCAATGCGATACGAAGGTTCAAGGCCAGCCTCATTTGCCTGAGAAAAGGAGCTCGATGTATCCAGGCCCGAAAGTTTTAGCGCAGCTTCTTTCCTTCTAAAGAATGTAATATCTTTTCCTATCAAATGGGCATGGCTTCGTTCGAAGTGCTCTTTCAATTTACCAGGTTTCATACACTCCGCCGTGAGCACTTTGCTGCACAAAACGCATTGCAGTTTCTCAACATTTTTATCAGCGAAGTTAGTGAAGCTCCACTGCAGAAATGCTTCTTTGTAGGACCGCTTTTTTCTGGAAGACGTATTCCCGGCAAACAATTAAGTAGGTAGATGTTATAGATATATATCATTTATAGAAATTAATCTCGTTATTCCATGCAGGTGACATTATCGCAAACGTTCGCAGACAAATATATTTTTGTCGGTATCAAAGCCACTGAATGAAAATGCTCACCTGCCATGACTTCTCGTCAAAAACAACTGTTCATGAAAGTGATCAACGTAACACCTAATGGTCACTGGCGTCCAATCTGCTGATTCTCTGTTGGTTGTGACCCCAATTGTATCGTTTCTCTGCCCTTTCAAACGCCTACCGTTATCCCGATTCAGGCTCTCTCTTGACCCCCTCGTGTCTGATTCCTAATCAAACATGAACATGTGTTTCATTCCTCCGTTCCATGTTATTTCTCGACATTTTCCCGACACCATTCTGTATCCATACCTTGTGAACACTAATCACCCTTTCTCGCCGTTCATACTGTCGAACATTCACCTGTGAACATAACTGGTACTTTGACCAGTGCTGAAACGATAGTTTGCTATCCACCCCGTTATTCGACCCGGTGAACGACTGGCTTATTCGAAAACACGACAGCAGTTGTGGCAGTCGACAAAGGCGCCATGCCGTAGTAGCTGCACTGACTGATGGCTAACTAAAAATGCTGAGCTAGTTGCGATGTGTGATTTCGTTATTAAGCTTATTTCGAGACTGATTTGTGACCAAATCCAATTATCGGTATTTACCCCTCGGAAAATGCCATTTTACCCCCTTGGGGGTAATTACCCCCAGGTTGGGAAACCCTGATCTATACGGATTATCGTAAACTGTGGTCGGAAGTATCCAGGGTTGAAGATGTTGACAAGTTGCAGCTGACGCTTGATTTGCTGCACGATTGGTCTGTTAAGTGGCAAATGCCTATCAATCGTGATACGTGCTGTGTTCTTCTGATTGGTGATCAAGAATCTTTCGGCGCTTACCACATTGGTGGTTTTCTGCTGAAGAATGTGGCTGGTGAAATGGATTTGGGTGTACTTGTTTCTCCAGACCTAAGAACAACCAAGGACAACTTGCGGAAGGTAGCATCTGTCAACAGGATACTCGGTGCCATACGAAGGTCGTTCTACAAATTGACTCCGCAGAACTTCAGGATCCTGTTTTCCTCCCACTTTCGTCCAATACTGGAATACGGCCTACCTGCCATACACCCACTCACGAAATTTGGATGTGAGTTGATTGAGAAGATTCAGAGGTGCGGATCCAAGTCTATATCTATGCTACGTGTTTTACCTTATTCCCTTCGTCTCCAATGTATGAACTTATTTACTCTGGACTACCGCCGTCGCCTTGGCGATCTGATTTATACCAGGCACATTTTAAGGGGCGATATGGGGAAGATCTTCCAGCCCCACACAGATTGTTCAACACGGGGCCGTAGCTCCAAGCTTTTAAACCTCAGAAGAACCACGTCAGATGTCGCGTTATCCACACGGCTTGTGAATGTGTGGAATAACCTCCCTGAATGTGTGGTGAGTGCCCAGACAGAGCGATCTTTTAAAGAACAGTTGCACAAATACATGCTGAGGACGCCTGGATTCCGCTGTTTTCGTTGCAGTTGTGTGTTCTCTCGGGAAACACAGTTTAAAAACGACACTTGTCATCCAGACAATGAACGGGAAGTGATGGAGCTTACACGGGTTTTCTATTAAACTCTATGAATATCTGATATATTCGAATGGAACTTCTTGCATTGGAGGTGAACCATATTGAAACGGACAGATAGAGTAGTGTTTTCGTGTGACCGCCCGATAAAGTGCATGCCCGGATGCGACTACATCTGATTACGTGCAGCTAGCGCGACTGTTGCACTTAAACAGACAACACCAGTTGGCAACGATCGCACTCAGTACTTTTCAGCATTAAGTCACACGATCAGTTTTGCTTACTTTGGGTGCTTTCAATCACAGTTGACACATATTGGGTGTGAACAACACGTAGGTGTTTAGTATTTATATTTTACGTATTGTATCAGTATCCATGCAGGTCACCAGTCGTTGAATAACGAATTGAGCGCTGAATTCGCAGTGATAATGTAGCTGTAAAAAGCATTAGAAAGTCTTTTCCATACCGATTCAAACGTTTGCCGATTGATGTGATAGGTTCCCAAATAAGCTTTTGAAGTGAACATGGTGTAGCCTCCTCCACGGTGCTAGTTCACCGTCTAAAGTCAGAGAGTATACACAGAAACTAGGGCATGATGATGAGTACGGGATTTAAGATAAGATAGATATATCACAATATAAATTTGTGCTAGTATATAATATGTTAATTTCGTACATAAGCTCTGGGTATCAACCAAGTACAAGGTGGTGAGTGCGGACACACAAAGTTAGATACACATGGTAAAACTGACGGTAGTGCTTTTTTAAGATCCGCACCGTTGCTGTCTGTATCCGTTCGATCTGTGAAAACACCGTGGTTAGTGGATGTATAGGTTTAGATTACTTGTACAATTGCTCACAAAGCGACAACAACATGAATCACAATGCATCGAAACTTAGCAGTGTCCGATCGAGTCACACTGCTGACAGAACACCAGGTTCATTTGTTCACTAAGTGTCAGCATCATAAAATACTCGTGCACACTACTAGATCTCTCACTGTTAACTGGCCCTGGTGACTGCTGATTTCACGCAGTGTGACCCTAAAGGCTAGAGTTCTGTGACCAGATTGAGTGGTGATGAACACATTATCACTGATGGAAACATTTAGGCCAATGTGCTCAGACAGACTATTCGAATAGAAAGGTAACCGTCCACTCACGGTGAACGTCAATTGCCGATGCAAATTGACTGTATCCTCGGAAAAAGTAAACGAAAGCCCCTACACTCTGGCCCACCTTTCGATTTAAGCGCTATTTTCTTACCCACTGCAATTTACTCGGTCTTATATTAACACGTGTTGCGGGGTTTCCGGTTTATCACGATGGCAAAATGTTACTGATGGTAGGCTTTGTAAAAATGGACTCCGATTCAGTTTAGTTACTTTACCTATTCACAGTGTGGGCTAAGACAGGAGCTAGTGGTGCTCGTTGTGAAATTTAACCGGTTCCACATTATTTTGCCTCAGCTGAGTACTTCAAGACGGTAACGTCGTTGTATACATACACACAGTCCAAGTCCGTCATGTCGTGGAATTGGGGGGCTCATATTGCTTTCCGTGTGAGACCCCACGAAAATGAGATACCCTGTTAGGGTAAATCAAAGTGTGTGGTCACAAGTGTATTATTAGTCTGTGATGATCCATCATATTCCAGAAGTCTTGGGTGATGTACGCTAGCAACACGGCACTGCACGACCGATTTCGCACTTAAATGTACTCCATCACAGTGGACGAATAGCGAATACAGTGTTATTATCTTATAGTTTCCTTATGTGCTAGCACGGTTTCCATCTCGAAAACCATGGAATACCACTCTTAATAGCTCCTCTAATCCCTCAATCGAATGGCCAGGTGTAAGAATAATGGGACTGTTGCCAGTGTAATCTACGCTTAAGTTGTCAGCCTATTGGACATCCAAGGGTACCTATGCGGACCCTTTGGATGGCAGCCTATCTTCTTGATACGATTGATCGGTTTCTTCAAGGATGTGTCGAATACAGGCTTCACCACAAGACAAATACTTCTTAGAATACAGACTCGTAGCCGGGTTTCTGATGCTTGCTGAACGAATCTCCACGCAGTACGCAGATCAAACAAATCGTCTTACGTTCCGCTGGTTTGCGCCTTTCCGAGACAGTCTATTTACCTTTAACCCACGGCTTTGCACATTCATATTTGAATTGAGGACTGCCATTGAGTATGTTCGGCACACCTATAGGGCGGAGCCCGGCGGAGCCCGGGCTTCCTTAATTGCTCATCCTATGACGGTGTAAGTTATTGTAGCTAAGTTTATCCAACTAATTTAACGTTCCATAATCACAATAGCCCCTTTTTCTCTTCAACTTGGTAGCTCTAACTGCCGCGAGTGATTCGGTTCTCCCATATTGTTGGGATGGAAGACGTCATGCCGACATTTGAAACATTATCAGTGCGGAGATGTTATGGCCACATTCGAACTCAGCGTCTTATCCCCAAACAAGTAGTATCAGGTGAACTGACAAGCGAAGTTTGACCTTTGCCTTCAGAGTTCTTGGTACCATTTCATAGCTAGGCTGACATCACCGAGCTAGTAACTGAAACCACTAAACGATTAACGTTTCTACGCAGTACTGAAACCTAGGTGGGTAAACACTCGAAGGGCCAACGTGAGAATTCGTAGAATCTGTATGAACTGGAAGATTTGGATTACTTGTGGTGATACAACGACATCGGCTTTCTGATCAAGGTCACTGTCCCAATGAATTCCTATTGGCGTCGAAAAGTTTACCAAGGACACGGGTCCTACACGTAAGTACTTACCTTTTGGGGCTACACGTCGCGGTATCGTTTGTTCCTTGCGCACTCAATAAGAACAGATTGTTGCAGCTATGGATGCAATAATCAACACCCATTTCAAATGGTTCTAAATAACATTGCTCTAGACATGTGACTTAAGAATGGAAAACATCCTGTACTTTTCAAAGTACACATACTCAAAGTAGACCCAACTTTTTGCGTTTTTCCTTTTATATGCCTTTCGCGATCATGCAAGAAAAGATCTACAAAACAAACCAACTAATGTGGGTTAGTACGTTATCTAAAAATGCAACCAAAGAAAGTATAAGTAATAGAATAATTTGACGCATTAAATCCCATTTAAGAAACTGTCCTTAAAATGTACGCCACCAGAAAATGGCTTGGTATCACAAGCTCCAATGGTCTATCACCATCCGAACGTCACACAATCATAAAGTCGGTGTTACACTAGAACTCGGTCCCCTTCCTTCAACTTCTGACCCTACAGGCTAGCGATCACGAATTCCTTTCCTTTTTTGACCTGTTTCAACGCTATTTTTACTACTCACATACTTTTATACAATGCAGATGAAGGCAGTAACAATATTCGTGCATATCGTTAAGCAGATAAAAACGACTTCTGAGTGTTGCTTTAACAGCTATTACCACAACTTATGTTTAATGTTAATGTATGACTTGACCCAAACCATCATGAAATGAACATAGACAAAATTCAATTTGTGCCTGCAGACAGAATACACCGCTGGATGTCTGCAAATCTCTGTTTCATCTAGAACACCAATCTTCTCATGCACCTAATATTTGTGATGCTTTTTCAATTGTCAGGCTTAATACTGGACATTCGAGTGGACAATTAAAACACTATGTCTCTCTTTGAGCCTTCAGTGTACTGATGTGCTGTGTGGCCAGTAAAATTTCGAAATTTCAAGCTGATTGTTGACACAAACCGGTGGATATGTTGGTCAGTACTAATGACGCGGTTGGGCAAACATACGCCATCTGCATGCTTGGTGAATCCCCTTCAGTACAACGTGCTGCTGCAGAATAGTCAGTCACGTGAAAACTTCTCGGACCTCGACAGCGAGGAGCTAGAAATGGTTACAGAATACATTCATATTTGGCGATTGAACTGTTCTCTGAGTTGACAATTTTGATGCAAAGGTTTCGTCACCAATCGAGGTGACACCATCAGTGCGTAGTCGAGTGGCGTGCAGCAGCGTAGTGGAGCCTCGTTGAGTGTGCTGAGCGTGGTGTGCGTGCGTTTTTACACCGCCATGGTTGCCCGCGGAGACGAGCAATCCTATTGGTTGGGGCTTCTATCCATGTTCAGTTATTTAGCCAACATTCATGTTTGCAGCAGTGTTAGCAGCAGGGAATACGTCTTGCAAAAACTGGCATGGTACACGTGAAACTAACTTGCTTGGTGCCCTACTGGGAATTCCTTCGTTACAAAAGACCGTCTATAACGCTCCACACTAACTACTGTTCTCCTCTATGAAGCTGAACTTCGGCCCCTTCGGTTTAAGGATACGTGGCATCTTCGTATTTGCGCATTATTCTCCGCAGAGCATGCTGGTGCCTGATAGCAGTAACATGTACATAAGGCTGACCTATGCCATTTTCACTTTAAATGGGGCGTTTTGCAAAACAGATCAGACGCTTTGAAAAACCAATCGTACGTTTTGGAAACCACTTTGGACGTTTCGCAACATAAATTGTACACCTTATACCTGACAGAAACTCAGAAAATGAGGAGAAATGAAGAGTAAGGCGATTGGGCGACGTTCAGAGCACATTTCGGTCACGTCAATACAACCAAACTGTGCAAGCAGCGGGCGATTGTGCGAGCCCTTCTCTTGATCAAGCTTGTCACCTCAAGCAACGATTGCTCCTGTCCCTGTAGTGTCCTCCTCGTATTTTGTATGGGTGTGTGGGCGAACCTCCGCAGCTGCTTGACTACTGCGACAAACTTCCTGTGCTGCATGAAAGGACCAAGATGAGCGACGGAGGACGAGAGAGTGCAGATCAGTGGCTGCGAGTGTATAAACGAACGTCCTGGGCACAGAACAACATGCACACCAAATTTGTTTTCGTGGACAGCAAGACCACCGACGAACCGACAAACCCATAGGAACGAGAGCAGGGCAAGTAATAAATATATACCATCAATGTCCACCCGCAAGAGAGCACCATCACTCAGCGCAAATGTGGGAGAAACGACCAGAAGAAGCGAACTCCCGATGTCATGCAGCTCGTTAAATAGACCGCTGAACGACATTCGCAAGTTGCACCTGCTGCAGCGGCTGAGGAGCAATGGTATGCATCTGTCCGTGTCTACAATCTTCAACCTACTCAGAAGACTGAAGGTCATGTTGAAGAAATGTCACCAGCAGTTAGACCGTGTCTTACTTAACAGCAAAAGTAAATAAGTCGTTATGGCTTGGGCAGGTGCCACATAGGCTTCTTCACTTATTCTTGAAGCCGACCATCGTCGTGTTTTCCTAATGTAAGCTGTTGAAATTATTCAAAGAAACAGTCGCTCAGTTCGCAGCGAAAAGTGAAGGCGGTGACGACTAAATTGGGTGATACTGGTCCGTCTTGCCTTCCGGATTGGTATGAACGGGACACACCAGGTGCATGGGTCAAAGCTTCCCATGACATCGCTTGTAGCTAGTGTTAACGGCGCGTCTACATTCGCTAGCTGACCGCAGTCCCTTTAACGTGTGTCTGTTGCGGTTATTTGCAGGGTAAGGATGATCGTGAGGCTGAGCAGGCAGAACTGCGAGTAACATATCTAGCCGACTCACCATACCTTCACACGATGGTATGCTTTCGATCAGCTGTAGACGCGTTGACTTTGATTGCTTGGTTAGGGCAGTCAAGCTTTGAACTACGTCGAATGTCTCCACCTCTTACTATTCATCATTCACTGTTGTGAAGCAGCGGCGTATAGGATCTAATTACAGATACACTGGTTTTACACTAGTTGTTGATGACGCTTCACGAAGTACCAATCGCACAAAACTTTGCGTATTGCGTGCGCTTATTCACCATCTGGTTGGAATTATTTATTACGTTCGTTTGCTACAATACAACTGTTTTTGGTGTGATCATGCAGTGTACTTACCAAATGGTCAATCCCGTGCTCACTAAGAATTAGCTCAAACGCGCTACTCCATTTCTACACATGTAAATGAAATCACTTCCACCTTGCTGATGAAGAACAGAGATTATGTCACAAACCGACAATGAAACTACACCTAACAGCGAGGCCATGTTCTGTGAGCATGCATTAATGCGATACTTCCGGTTACCATTTTCTGTCTAGAATGCATTAAGGTTCTGTTTCAGCTAGGGATGCTAGGCTTGCATTGCGTATTCTATATGGAAGCGAACATGTACGCCGAGTATCTGTGGATAAATAAAGACGCCTATTTGTCCGAACGCCAGTCGTTACAGCCCGACCCGTTAGTTACCAGCTTCAGAAGTCTTCTCAGATTGCCGTGAAAAACCAGCACACGCAGACCGCGTTCGACGGAATAGTGCTGCAACACATGCATTTTGATCTTATATGAGTAGTTGATCAGTTGTCGTATGGAGAATACCTTGCGTTTACGCTGAAAGGCAGTAACTTGTTATTTCCCTCTTGATGTATCGTATTTGGCCCCTCTGAAACGGATGCTGGTCCGCATTCGCCTGAATCCTGCGTCATAGCTTGATGTCGTTGGCAAATAGTAGGCGGTTTGAAGCGATTGCCTATGTGAGGTGGTTACTAAACAACAAAAACATTAGTGGACCTAGCACTGAGTCTTGCGGCACACCACACTTGACTTGTATAAGTTCAGATAAGCAGATCCGAACTCTGAACACCAACTGCTGTTGAAGGAGAAAGTTGGCGATCTAGCTTAGAATAGGGGCACCGATTCCGCAATACTGGAGCTTGGAAAGGATTATCCGATGATCTAGACCAGAGGACGCCAGATGTTTTTCACGACGGGCCGAGGTGGGACACTATAATTCGACAGTCGCTACTACCATGGGACTATTGTTTTACACTACGTACTGCAGATTTTTTGTAATTACAAGAATTATTTTACCCTTAGTGTGCGTTAACCACTTACACGGTTACCAATGTTGTCATACTCGGTTGAGGATTTGATGTAACGTCGAGATGTGCGAAAATCGCTTCTTGTTGAGTTCGGGCACAACACCAGAAAAACTTCAAAAGATTTATCAAGAAAGGCTTAGGAAAGAAGAAAAAGCATGCTGCTGGCTGGCCTGTAGAAATCAAGAGCTGTCCCGTTAACAACGCGCAAATTCCGCTGATGCTGTCCAGCACTATACCATCAATTCTTTGGAAATTGATGATTTAGCAAACAACTTGCAGCGAAGGAAATTCATAAAAACAGCTATAGTGATGTTTCAGGGAACTTGGTTACATTCTGACATCAATGATGAAGTTCTTACTCTCAGTGGTTATCACCACATTAGACCCGACTGCCCAGGTGACCCCCCAACTTACAGTAACAAGAACTAGTGTTACTCCTTTTCAAAACACGGAGTACTCAACAACTTCAGTGAATTGTCACCTATTGAAGTATAAACCAAGGTTTATGAGCTGTTTTTTAATTATCGTAGTTGGGAACGTGTAGGTAACTCCAGACACAAGGCTGTTCGAGCTGCGGGAGATTGCAGACCATCTTCCCTTAGAGATGCAACTGAAATGTGAAAGTTCCAACTGTGTTCTCGCCGGTGATTTCAATGGGAATGACATGTTTCATTAACACCTTGGGTTTAGCGACTTTGTAAAATTTCCCACCAGACTCGATGTACATCTAGATTTACTTTTTACTAAAAAAGTCGAGCTGTTTGCTACACAGAAGCGTGCACCTCTTGGTTATTTCGACCATTGCATAGTAGTTATTTCTCAAGTTATACCGTAAGGCCAACATTGCTGCGCTGACAAAAAGAACATCCATAGTTGTAAAACAACGCAACTGGCGATTCAACTGCACCCACCCTGAAAGGCGAGACGGAGAAGTTGAACAAAAATGGAAACTTAGACAACCTAACGAACGTCACTTGTTGTCGGAAAGACATCCGAAAATCACCTTGGACCGTGACGCGGCCAGTAGTGTTCGAGCATAGAGCACGTCAAATGTTCACCTCTTTCATGGGAACACCGTCCCACAAAAGTATTTTGAACAGACTGGATCAATGGACTGAGTTGAATGCAATCTTGAACTCGAGGAACACAGCTTGTGGTTGAGATCTTTCAACATCTGGTAAACCTCGGTATCGCCCGCTTAAGACCCTGGGAGCTCGAAGCTTTCGTTCATGCTGGAAATGACACAAACCTTTGACATTCTTGGTTGCTTAGTGTTGGGATATCTTCAAGGCGGTGAGTTCTCTCCTCTACCATGACAACCAGGCCTGTATCACGTATTCCACATGTAGACTTATGTATGGGCCGAGAAGCTGTGGAAAAATCGTAGGGTCGAATCGTCCGAATGCAGGCCTCAGGAAGCCCACGTGTTGAATGCCCCTTCTTGACACCGTGTCAGCCTGATTGGAACCTCCAAGGTCGGTACGGACCAAAACATTCAGATGCTTTTCGTCAGAAGACGTTTGAAGCCCCTGGTTGCCGTGTTTGTAGGAATGCACCACCTGGTTCCGTAAGTGTAGCGCTCTATATTTGCCCACGTTGAATCAAAACAGAGTCTGGATTGATCACTCGTATACTGTCTCCAGTTCAGCTTGAAGTACTGTGATATCGTCTTGTATATTTATCGCCCTTCACACCTTGATATCATCGGCATAAATCAGGTCGTCCAATTTTATGATGCGTATGATATCATTCATACAGATCAAAAATAACCGTGGTCCTAGTGCTAATCCCTGTGATACTCCGCATTCAATTTGGATGGGGTCTGACAAGGGTTCAGGCACTTATACCTCCAAGCGCCGATGTAAGAGAAGCATCTGATCCATTCTATGACAGGATCACCAATACCAAAGCTGCGTAGGTTGGCGAGTAGCACAGGATGGTTTAACCGGTCGAGGGCCTTTGAGAAGTCGAGAAAAACTACAGCAACTCCTGCGCCAGTGTCTGCTGCCTCAGTCCAGCTGGATCGTGCTAGTAGCAGATTTGTAGTGCACAATAAATTTCGTCGGAAACCATGCTGTTCCGGTGCGAGATGGTTAAAGCCCTCCATGTAGTCTGTTGACGCATCAGAAACAATAGTTTCCATGACCTTTGAAAGTGCCAGTAGTAAAAGTACTTGAAGTAGTTGGCTGGTTCGGAACGACTAATTCCTTGTGAGTTGGAGTAATCACTCCGTGTTTCCACATATCGAGCACGTATATTTCGTCAAAACGGCCTTGGAAAAATCAAACCGAAGACTCAGCTAAGCTCGCTCCTACCATCGCTAGAGACTGCGGATGAATGTTTTCAAATACAAGAGAGATGGGCTTATGCATACTCAACCGTACGGCTTCCGCACTAAAGGATATGTGAGCTTTTATGTGAAACAGCTATTATCTTGGGCTTAGATGGCCAGTTCCAACCTGTTGGGCATCATCTGTAGTGCGCCTCCATCGGATTCATCAAGATTTGAACCCTTGATCACTAGGGTGAGTTGAAACGCCAGCCAGCATCTTATGTCACTGAGCAACGGGGACAGCGGAGGGTTGTCATTGTTTGCAGGTTGCTTGCGATATAGCGAGTCTTACCTTCCACTGCCATGCAAGTTACGAACGTTGCGGAGCACAGGGTTGACTCAGAAGTACATGACTACTGATATTAGATATGTACGACAGCAAGTATACACTAGTACGGCATTGCTTTTCCGCGCATATGGAAGACTATCTGCTTTTAAACCTACTGGGGTGAAATCTCCATTAGAATATGCCTGAATGAACCCTGGCGAAAAGATAGTTAAACCCACAGGAACGCTGTCCAGATTGTACAGGAGGCATCAGTGCAAGCCTCCATTTTACTATGAGTGTCATCCGATCGCACTCGAGTCTATTCACGTCAACTTTTTACAAATACATTGGTGGTTTTAAATCCGATTTTGTGGCTCATTCAACTAAAACAAAGCAAACATCGGCACACTACTCAGCCCCTCTTTATTCAGTACTGTAAACACAATGAGAACTTCGGAGCGAAAATTTCTTCTAAATGTCGGTCTGTTCGTTTAAAATATGATGTTAAACTTGTTCAAGTTAGCGCAAAATCTACAAATAGCGAGTAGTAAAGAAAGCTGCCGATTGACTTCCGATTCCACAGATGCTTTTCGTTTTTGAGAGGCCATTGGCACTCCGCCACCTATCGACTTAAGGTCGTACGTTATGTGACAACTTCAGTTTCGTCTGTCACACACATCGGTTGATCTAAGTTCAAAATTGTTATCGAATTCAGACCAGACACTCTCGCCACACAAGGTGTTTTAGGTCATGTATCGTTCGTACGCACACATCCTACTGCAGACATAATCAGCAAATTACATTAGTGCGCTACTGGCTACATCTGCTCCACTGTCAACCACCACTTCCGTTGTGTGTTAGCCACATAAAGGTATGGCTGAGTGAAGCCCCATTCATGCGTAGCAAAATGATGTTGCCTAGCCGAATCACCTCCAGTGGTGCCAGCTGGGTGGTTCAGGTTAATCCCGCTCCAGGGAATGGTTCGGCGGCAGTGTTTCAGGACGTGGTGGGTTTTCGCCTGGCAAACGTTCTGCCTACAAAAACCCACAAACGTCCATTTAACTGCACTGCGACTTGACGGATGTGAATCGGAACTAAATAAAGTCACTGCCTCTTCCCCTTCCGGAGGATCCCCACTTCACGAACGTCATCTAGTTAGAAGAGTACCTTTGATCCCTTCATACGATGGCGAACACAGCCAACAAACTCACGCGTTCAGTCACACTTCACAAGTTCACTCACCATGCCCACCAACACATACACTTATATATACACAGACACACAAATCCAGTATGTTACTGGTTAACTTGCTACATCTTTATACTTACCAACCATACTTGTTGGTGTTATCATTATCATGCCTTCGCAGACATGCTCCGCAATGCCGAGAATAAAATTTATTTATTTCTTTGCCCGGTCATCCATTCAATCGAGTGATCTTAGCACCAATTATTAGATACAGTACCAGTGCCACCATAGCGAAGTGTTCCTTCTGGGGGACTCTACTACACATTTAACATTGCATCTTACATGCAATGCTTCTGGTACAACAGAAACTTCGGTAATCTCATGAGTTGGGACGTTTTGGGCATGCTGAACCCACTACTGGTGATGTATCAGTTGGATAGGTAGAGATGAAGAGCTAAAACTGATCGTTACATTTCGCGCCTGAATGGTATCCGTACAAATGTTTGAACCACTCAGAAGCTTAGTAGGATAGTCTAACAACACAGTGGTGGGCACCAAATCTTCTTGACTGAGTTAGTTAGTTAACGTCAGGATCAGCCCAAAGACAATCCGAAGGATAAGCCCTCACTAAAATTATCAGGATGCCGCAGTAAGCCTTTTTCCTCACGTATAGGCCATACAGCCCAGTTCCAGTCAATTTTTTCTGCTTCACGTAACAAGTATTGCTTACGTGTAACGCGCTCTAAATCAAAAAACAAAGATTAGGTTGCGATCAGAATCTATTTGGATCAGAAGGCAACGTAGTATTTACAAGGTAACCAACGCCTTGATTGGCTGCGTCTGGCAGCAACTCACCATATTCATCTATCGAGCCAGTTGGTCATACGAGCTTACCAAGCGACTCACGCTCACATGTGCGGACGCGTGCGGACAATCGGTCGCGCTGCCTCCTGCCTGTTCGTTCCGAGTATGTAGGCGAATAACAACAGCTGCCATTGCGGTGCCCACACCACAACTTCGGTTTTTCCATTTGGGCTCCTTCGGAGTCGAAATTCCGTGCGATCTTCCGCCGCATGTCCTCTTTCTGTCTCCTCTGCTTTCCGGCTGGTTTTGTCGCTCAATCGTCGTCACACGCCTCGGTGGATGTCGTCTCACGTGTACGTAGTTTCGCCAGTACAAACGGTTTCCCATCTTGACCACATAACTTATTTCTCCTACCTGCGTTTCCATCACTCCTATTCTCCCCTGGTTTACTGCTCCAGGCGCCAATTGTATCCATACCTCTTCGCCGATCCGAACCGGTGGTAACTCTTTAGAGCCGCGATCATAATACCGTTTCTGCCTAAGCATTCATTTTTCCAAACTGTCATACTTCATCGCCGGGGATTGTGCTTCTGGTTAGAGCAGGATCCTGACCACGGTCAACGAAGTTCTCGTGCCGCGGCTAAATAAACTTTGAACAGATCTCACTCCGATTGCCGGAGAGGGGGTGTTTCTTCCCTCCAGAAGCATGATATACGGGTCCTTGTTCATCGCTTTAGCTCTGGGTAGTACTCACTTTGCATGCTTTATCGCTGCTTCAGCCTATCTATTCGACTGGCTGTAGTAAGGACTAGTGAAGAGATGATCAAATTCCTACTTCTTACTGAAGGCTCGGAATTCGTCAGCGGTAAAATGCCGTCCATTGTCTGATACTAGTTCCTCAGGGATTTCATGTCGAGCAGAATGACGGCGCAACTTGTTTCTCACTGCATAGGCATTGGTTTAGTGCATTGCATCAATCTCAAAATAGTCACTGAAGTAATCTAACGTGAGTAGATAATTCCTTCCGTCGTGCGTGAACAGGTCAACTGTCGCATTACGCCACGGCCTTTTTGGTACTTCTCAAAGCGCCATTGATACTTTCGTATGTCCAACGTCAAGTGGACGACAAGTTGGGCAGTACGATAAGTACTCCCAAATCTGACTAACCATTCCAGGTCAAGTCATCAGTTCCCTGGTTCGTGTAACGCAATTATTAACTCACAAGTCTGTACTATGATTCATCTCCGGCATGGTGCATTGCATTGCCTTTGAGATTAACACCCGATTTTCTTTGAAGAGAAAAGCATCTTCTGCAACGAGTTCATCACGAAACAAAGTGGTGTCAGTTTCGCTGGCAAACCTCTTATCCTCTGGCCATCCATGAGCTATTGTTCGTTCTAAACTTCTGCAAGCTGCATCTTCTTCCGTGAAACGTCTCAGTTGCTGTAAACGCTCTCCGGTGACGGCGAACTGCTGTGTTGCGTGAACCATGTTGTGGTCCTCTTGTACTGCACCTGCATCTGAAAGATGGGTTCTCAACAACTCGTCTGCGATGTACATTTGTGTTCCATACTGGTAGATGATCTCCAAATCGGAGTAAAGAAGCTGTATGAGCATCCTCGGGGGCGACAAAGCACAACATGAAGCTGCTTTTTGAGGATTGCAACTAATGGCTTGTGATCCGTAGATACAGTGGTCTTTTACCCAAAAGTGTAGTCGTTAAAGCCTTCGGCTGCATATCTGATTAAGAGCATCTCCTCCATCTGTGAGTAACGAGGTTCGGTCTGTGTCAGACTCCGACTTCGGAAATCCAGAGGTTTTCCGTTTTGCATTAACACCGCTGCAATTCCATGCAGACTGCTATCGCACTCTCTCATGAGACAGAGATGGATCAAAGTAAGCAAGTACTGGAACAGCCACAATCAGATATTTTACTTGATTGAAGGCTTTCTCTTGTGCGATGTCCCAGTGGCAATCTTCTCCTGTATGTGTCAGTTTGCGTATAGGCGTCATTACTTTTTCCAGTCTTTGTAACAAACCACTTAAGTAGTTGACCATTCCGTTCAACCGAATGACTCTTCACGCCAATAGGGGGTGGCATTACTTTTATTGCCCTGATTTTTTCTGGATCATGTTCCAATCCATCGGAGCTGAAAAGGTGTTCGTGAAATATTACCACTGGTTTGCGAAATTCCCCTCTGTCATATTTCATGTTAATATTTCTGTTAGCGTATGTTTGAAGAAACCGATTGAGATTGCGGTCGTGCTCTTCTACAGTGGAGCCGTATAAAAGCAGGTCATCAGCCACATAAACGGTTTCTGGAAAATCTTCTAGAGCTTGTAATAGACATTGCCGGAATATTTCACTGGAAACTTTTCAACTGAATGGTAATCGTAGCCATTGGAATCTCCCGAATGGTGTGCTGAACCTCGTCAGATTGCTCGATTCGTCATCCAACAGGACATCCCAAAATGCGGAAACCAGACCAACCTTTGTGAAAAACTTTCCGTTAATAGAACTGGCAATATATCGTCTAATGTTGCTAGGCTGTAGTGCTGTCTTCTAAGGGCGACGTTAAGTGGTTTTGGATTGATACACACTCACAAATCACCGGACTTCTTATTAACAATTGCCACTAGGCTGAGCCAATCTGTGAGTTCGTCAAATTTGATTAGAACGCAGTGCAGCTAGGCGCATCAACTCAAGAAAATCTTACGCGCAAAGATATCGGCACATTTCAAGCAGGCAAAGCCACTGGAACAGCAGGCTCATTTAGTGATAGATGTACACAGCCGTCGAACCTCCCCAATCCTTCGCCAAAATGTTGGGATAACGATGAGATGAATGCACAAAGCTCACTCGATTAAAAGAAATGAAACCAAGTTGCTGGCTGGAACCAACCCCCACGATGGGCACAAATTCTCGCTGTAGGAGGACAAACGTGAACTGATGGCTGGTTCCAGCATTCAGGTTGTTGAAATTCAGCGTGACACTACCTTTCGGATGGAATTTTGTACCATTCCACATTTTAAAACAGTGTTGTGCTTTGTCGCACTACCCTCCAGGACAGTGTTTCTCCGGCAAAATGTTGACCGTGGCCCCTGTATCCAATTAGGAACCTACGGGACGTTTATAAACGAGCAGCATGGAATATACGATTTGTCTATCTCATTAACGTTCCATGTTACTGATGCCAAGTTCTGGGTACCTGGCTTATCGTCACAATCAACTGAATTCATCTTGCTTGATCGGTAACATCTCCTGAATTTTATGCAGATCTTTCCCCAGATGGGACAACTTTCCTTTCGGGGCTATGCCTGCGATCACAGTACTGAGAGATTGGTTCGCGTGCCGGAACGGTCTGTGACATTGCATACTTGGGCTAAGAGATGGCGCATAGTTCAGGGATTGCGTGAGGTTTTATCTGGAGATATTGGAACGCTGTTAGTGTTTCGCTGTTGCATTGGTCCGGCGGCAGCTTCCTCTGTTGCAATAATTTTCGCATAAAGTTCTCATCCTGAATGCCCAGTACAATTCGATCTCTCACCAGCGAATCGCGTAGGCACTCGCAAAAATTGCATGTTCTTGCTAGCAATATCCCTCAGTTACGTGGTTGTGACTGATTCACCTGGGAATCAGTTTCGATCGAAAAACAAGTAGCTTTGATAAGTTTCACTAGCCATGCCCTCACAGAATGCATCAAAACTCTGGAGTATCTCGCTCAAACAGAGCTCTTGATGTTCGCTTTCCCAACTTGATTGTCTCCAGTACACATCTTGCTTCATCACCAACAGCATATCAGAACATCGCCAATTAGTATTCAACCAGATGAATGTACAACTGCGTCCACGTGGGGAAATTCATCCACTTGGCTTTCCACAGGCACCGGTTTTCGGGAAGTGGACTCTCCGCCATCTGCAATGGAGCCGCCATCTCGATAGACGGCTGCCAGCCAAAACAAAGCGGCTCCTTGTCCATCGGTTCCTTCTTTTCCTCTGTGAACATGTCGTCTAACGCCCACTGCGAATCAAAAACAAAGACTGGGTTGCGATCAGAATCTATTTGGATCAGAAGGCAACGTAGTATTTACAAGGTAACCAACGCACCGTTCTGCGACTCTGATTTGCTCTTCCTTGATTGACTGCGTCTGTTAGAAACGCACCATGTTCATCGATCGAGCCAGTTGGTCATACGAGCTTACCAAGCGACTGTCACTCACGCGTGCTGCCGTTGCTGCTGCACTAGTGGCGGACAATCGATCGCGCTGCCATGCGCCTGTTCGTTCCAAGTGTGTAGGCGAATACCAACAGTTGACATTACAATGCTCACACCACACTTACATTAATCTCAATTTGGCGTAAAACGGGTGGACAGCAATATGCAACAAAGTTTTCAATCATACCGGTCTGTTGAGACCATCCATGCTTCTCAAGATGAGAGTTTTGGATCCGAATCCGCAAGGATTGAGTAGAAGTGCGCGCCACTTGCGTGTCCCAATGTGGCGAAACCGTCCGGGACACCGATTTCATGCCATTATCCTGACTGTAGACACTTCACTCAGTTAGCCGTAATGATCTATCCTCTGTTTCTAAAGTTGCGCAACATCAGTCGGACTGTTCGACACCGTTTTACTTACTGTTTATCATATGCCTGGGGAGAAAATTTGAAATAATTATCACCTCGATCATAACGCTCTTGCTGCTTATCCCTGAATTCTGTTGCTATCTGCCCCTAACAAAAGGAAGGGTACCGCTTTGGGCCAAGGTAACTGGTACACTGGCACTGCTCCCAACGGTTTCTCCTGCGATTAATGTCCGTATGCATGAACCTGCATGTGGCGACCAATTGTCCAAGAAGACCACTTTTGTCGATCTCTTGAGTGGTCGTCTTAGACAGGTTTGACTGTACCAGAAAGAATGTTGACTCAGAAATAGGGGAACGAAGGTAAACCACCGCTGAATCCATGAAGGTGCCATATCCAACAAAGTATCTAACGAAAGATGTGGCGGTCCCGCATACTCCACAACGGAAGACAGCAAAAACAGAATCGAGAAACTTTCAATGAGTTTCCTCGCAATTCTTTTTCACTCCATTGACTGGCTACCCGGAGTGTTTGTCCACCTAGGTGCAGCATTGGTAAAAAGTACTCCGGAGGCAGTTGGCAACACATGACCAATAAATCGAAGGTGATCCGAGTTTAACATTGCTCTAATACCGCACTAGTGGGTATGCTTTCAAGCACCAACGGGCCAAAAATCATTATTGCGAAGTCAACTCGCCCCTTGGATTCTTCGCAAACACCGTGAGTTTCTTAATCTCCTTGACGCGAAGTGCTTGTGTCTTTGATGCGTACAATTGTAGCAAGAACAAAGCAACCAATGTTTTCACAAGTTGCGCTCTTAGGCGCGCATTTATCGACCATGTTTCCGTCCCACAACACAACAATACATGGGGAATCACAACATGTCACTTTCGTGCCTCATTGGCCAGAATTTTTCATGGCCCTGGCTGCCTGTCTGACCCCGTAGCATTGCTCCCGTACCTCGCATTCTGATCAGCCTGGAGTTATTCTCAAGCTCTTGATTGGCTTGATCTCAGTTACGCTATTCGGTTTGGGGTTACTTCAGGATGCACCGACAAAGCTGTTTCTGTCTGCTTTATTGGCCTCTCGATACATCCCTTTTCAAAACTCTTTGGGCCAAGAACGTTCTTGTTCGTTGCTTGCGATTCGCTCTCCCCTCCTATTGTTGGGCTGGGGTTGCGCTGTCCGATGGCGTCCACAATGTCTGCGCTCGTTTCGGTCCTCGCTCGTTCTAGTGGTTTTTCAGTCTCCGGTGTGATCGTTGCCTTCGCGCCACTACACCCGCCCATGCTCGAAGTTACTTTCCCACGAATACCATGGCCGCAGTAAAGCTGAGTTTAGCCATCATTTTGTCTTCCCACTGTCAATTTTGAAGTCCAATTCTTTTTGATCATTTACCGTTTACGGACCTCTTCAACTTTCCTTGAACTTGCTCGCACGGAGGCCCCAGCTTTTTGGTCGCTCGTATTTTTGTACCTTGACTGGTCTCCATTTACTGAAAGGTCTCCAATTTTGAGCTGCCTACCTGACATCATACTTCCGCTTATTTCGTAACTGTCGAGATCTCATTTCTCTTCTGGCAGTTGCTTCCAATATCTCGTGATGCGCTGTTCTCACTCACGATCATTCATTAAGAAGGGGTCGAGTGCAATTCTTGATTCTCTATTGAACTGTAATTCAAACAGGGAAATCTTGGTGGTCGACTGCATGCTTGTTCGAAAAGCGAATAGAACCTTCGGCAACGCCTCCGCCCACGCCAGTTTCGTGCAGTTTATTCATGCCTTCATGGTTCTACTAAATCGCACTGTCATTCCGTTGGTTTGCGGGTTTAACTTTGACATGCGTCGTCTCTGGATCCCCCACTTGTTCAACATCGGCTTGAACGCCTTCGGTCCGTAATAAGGTATTTCGAGATTTCATACCTTGTTGGCATGTTGAATTCGAATACGTGTGACACGGTTTCGCCTGTTTGATCTCTGATCGGCACGGCTTCTATCCATCGCGTGAAGTGATCCATCATCACTAGGATGTAATTGTGACTCTATGGCAAAGCTCCAAATATGTCGAATCCCAACACTGCAAATGGTTCGTCGACTTCAATAGATTGCATCGGTGGTCCCGGTGCAGCCTTCTCGCAGCTCGTTTGGCAGCTGGGGCAACTCCGAATGTATATAGCTACCTCCTTTCGCATGGATGGCCGAAACACTTTTCTCTGTAGCAGTCCAAAACTCTCTCAAAACCCATAAGGGCATTATCATGGACCAACTGAATCACCCGTGCTCGTTGGATTTCTGAAATAAACGGCAGTTTTATCCCGTTCGTTGCCACCACCAAAGTACCATTTGCCAGGTGAAGCCTGTCCCAGATCCGAAGGAGTTTCTTCAGCTCTCCTGATGTTGCTTCCGACTTGATTTCCGATTGTAAATGAGTACACACTAAGTTTATGTATTCATCCGCCCTCTGCTTTTCCAGTAGGTTCCTATCTTCCTCTGTAACAGCACACACTGATATAGCATTGTCTGGTGTGCTTTTTTCCAATGCCGAGAGCGACAGCATGTCTGTGCTCGATAGTAAAAGTAAATTCTTGAAGCCAGTAGGCCCATCGTGCCAGACGCCCCCACAGGTCTTTCGTCGCCATCAGCCATGAAAGTGGTTTGTGGTCAGTGATGACATGGAACTCTTTTGTTAAGATGTACATTCTCCACTTCTCCAAAGCCCACACGATCGCAAGACATTGCTCTGCAGTTGTAGAACACTTTTGCTCTGCACCCGTTAATACTCTACTGACATATTTTATCACTCCTGCTGGTTGGGAAAGAACTGTACCGATTGCAACGTTACTTGCATCGACCGCCAGACTGAAACTCTAACTCCGATTGGGTATGTGTAAACATGTAGGATCCTTTGCTACACGAGACTTTAGGTGGTTGAAGGTCTACACCGTCTTGGATGTCCAAACGAACGGCTCATCCTTATGGAGCAGATTAAATAGCGAGCTGATCAGCTCTGTAAAATGTGGCACGAATTTCGAATCATATGCTACTACTCCCAAATATAGGTCGACCTCATGTGCCGAGGTGTAAGTGCAATAGTCGTTAAATATCTTCCGTTTTCAGTGTCATGGATGGATTGGGAACTGGTAGCACAGAAATATAATCTGAAAAACTAATTTCCTAGCCTTCCCGGCATTCTGTATTTGGGGTAACAATAGAGTTAATTCAGAACGGTGAAGGGGCAGTAGCATGCAAAGACATCGGTAACACGCGACGCCAATTTGTTGTATCCCGAAAAAGCAGCAGATCAGAGCAGCATCGGAACGAATGTATGGAGGAAACTGTCCGCACATACGCGGTTTACCATTAAAGGAAATGAACCGCTCAGCACTGTTATTTCACACACCAAATCCGATCGCTGGGTCACTTGGTGCGTATGCCAGCCCATCGACACATGCGACGTGAGTAGTTTGCGCTTTGGGTGTGTGGTTGGAAGAGGAGGAGGGGCGACCAAGCAATGACTTGGTCAAGAGGAATGAAGGCCTTCAGTTCGAAGCGCTCGTCGCTTAGAGCCTCTCGGCTACCTGGTTGGGGTACGAAAGACGATGAACAAGTTTGGCTGGATACACTTGCTGACATTTCTAGGACCGAACCACAATGACGTTCGTGCAGGGAGTTTCTTTGTCCCATCCCATCCCTCTGAGAGTCCCCCACCAATCACGATCTCAGTTCTTAATTGACAGGTATAAAGAGGCTGGCTGCGTTCGATCATCGCTCCCTTCGCAGGTTAGTTCATGTCTGGTGGGAGCACCGCGTGAGCAATGAGCACGTCCGGCGTCGCGTATTTGGTTCACGGAAAGCAAGTGAACCACTCAACACGATAATATGACGCACCAGGCTCCGATCGCTAGGCCACATGTTGCGCAAGCCAGCCCACCGACTCGCGCGATGGGCGTTTGTGTGATGAGTCTCTTCGTACCCCACCTTCCCTTTAGGTTCCCCCTACAATAACCATCAAAAATGTGATTTAGTATGATGTTACTTTCATCGATTTTATCGGTATTGCGGCCCATTGACTGGGGTTTGTTTCTCACCCTCGGCTAACGTGTATTGCTGCTTATGACATGACCTGCGTTCCGCTAAAAATTCTGACATTATCATCCTTGCCGGAGACTTAAATGCATGAGCGGACCGCCTGACACCTACCGAGTACCCTGTTGGGGGTAGTTTTGGTCTCGGTGGCAGTCGATCAGACAATGGAGACAGACTACTGACCCCTTGTACTGATCATAGTTGGTTTCTTACGAACACCAGTTTTCGACACTAGAAGAGAAAGACTGGTACCTGGCGGCCGTCTTCGCAAACGCAAAAGTGGCCTCAGCTTGAACACATAGCAATAAGCTACAGATGGCGCGGAAGCGTATCAAACTTCTGTTCGTACTGGTCAACTTGTCTGGACTCCGATCACGCATTGTTTATGCATGCGATTCAGAGAACCGCCTACGTGTATGCACTACCGACCGAGCGTAGAAAATCGATCAGACCCTACAACGTTAGCCAAATATCAGGCCGCCTTGTCAACACCGCTTACCCCAGTTTCTGATGCAGATCTAAACTTACAGTTGATGCGAATCAAAAATGCCTCAGTTTCTGCCAGCATAGATAGTTGCGAAGTCATCCAACATCTACCGATTCCAGCTGTAGTGAAGAACGACCTTGACCGTTAAACCTGGTGGTGTGAATGTGCTAGAGAGATATAACTCCCTAGCCTGTCTGGTAATACCAGAAAACTCTTCCATCTCATTCGAGACATCGAACATTGCTGGGCTGGTGTAATCGAAACAATTGGCGAAGAGAATGATCAACTAATCACTAGTCTTCAACGACGGTTGGAACGGTGGGCTGAACACTGGCTCGCAGTTTTGCTAGCCACCATCTGCTTCCCCTGGAACAATCAATGGTGCTGAGTTACATGTCCTCACTGATTCTCCCCCTTACCAGGAAATCTGCCTCTTGCAGCGTCATAAAGCACCGGATCCTGATGGCTTACCTGCCACCCTATTTAAAGATGAGGGCTATCCGCTGGTTCAAAAAATTACTGCTCTGTTCTCAGAAGTCTGGCTGAAAGAGGAGGTTCTATCATTTTGGGATGAATCGACTGTCGTCCCCAACTGCAAAAAGGGGCTTGTGCACAGTGTGCTCCAACTGCAGGGGATCAGCTAGGTTCCCATCGTTTGTAAGGTTCTGGTGTGCATCATACTTCGAAGGCTATTTCCAAAGCGTGAATTTCTACAGCGGAAACCACAGACTGGGTTCTGCCCTGGCCACGGTTGCGTCGATCAAATCTTCACACTCAGCCGAATCCTCGATCTCCGTCATGCGTAAAAAAGCCAAAAAGCGTTGTGCTCCTGGATATACGCGCTGCCCTCAATTCTGACGACATGTCTGCATGGTTGCACTGTTTGTTGAGGAATGGCGTCCCCGGGAAGTTCGTTTCCGTACTGCTTGCTATGTACAGTCCGACCACGGGTACATTTAGGGATTGTGACAGGCTTTCGCCTTCCTCTCTTGTCACCAGTGGTATTCGGCAATGATGACCTATCTACCCATTCCCTTTCAACTGTATCATTGCGGATGTCCACAAAAATGCCTCAGAAGCTTTGCTGAGCGTCTAGCTCCTCTCCGGTACTCGAGCTGCTGATTTGTACTTTGCTGACAATATCGTCTTTCTGGGTGACGGTACACAGGTCGTCCAACTTGCAATCAACCGCTTAGCGATTGAAGCCTCAAAGTTAGGGATGGGTTTTCCCCCATCCAAGTGTGAAGCTCTTTTCCAAGACTTTCGAATGCATGTACCCGCACTCACTCTTGATGGTGAGACACTGGAGATTACAGAGTTTTGCCTACCTGGGAAGTTGCCTCACAGCCGATGTACCTGTCGGAAAGGAGATTTCTATGCGAATTTCAAGAGCTCGCCTCACTTTCTCTAACCTGAGACACTTGTGGTGCCGCCATGAAATCCGTCTATTCGTCAAAGGGCGGGTTTATTGTGCGACTGTCCGGGCTGTACTGTTATACGGTTTCGAGACTTGGCCTGTTCGCACTGTTGACCTGCGCCGTCTCTCTGTCTTTGAGCATCGTTGCTTGCCGACCATTGACCGGGTGTGGTGACTGCATCAAGTAGCCACTGTGGAAGTTAGACAGCGTGTTTTAGGTGGAGGCAGCCACTCGCTTGAGGAGCTCGTCCCGCTGCGTCATCTGCGGTGGCTTGGACAAGTACTGTGCATATTGATTTCTTTCCTATCCTGTTTCTTTATAACGGCATCATTATGATGGCACAAAATTTGTACAACAGATAGTACTATATATATATATATATATATATATATATATATATATATATATATATATATATATATATATATAGATAGATAGATAGATTTATCTTGGTCACATCATGTGAACGAAGAGTTCACAATATTCAGGAGATTATCGTTCTACGTTCCACATCCGCGAGATTCCTCAGCCCCTATGACTTCATACTTTGTTTTGTCACTGCCTGTGTTCCTCCACACTGGACATGCTGCTCTGTAATAATTTTTCCTGGTCTATTGAGTAAGCACTTTAGATTAATCGTCAGGTCACTAAAACACCTGTCGCGATGTAGCGACGTTAACGTTTGCTGATGAACTAGTGTCCCCTCGTGTTAAGCTAGCGTCAACGATATTTACCAACACAGGTCACCCTTTCACTGTGTATTATCGGGATGTGCGCCGACCTCGTGAATCAGACATAATTACAAGTCCATATCTGCCTGAACACCAGAGTTTACCGTTCGTCAATTACCCCCGAGCTAGCGCGTTTTTCGCCTAAGCCTAACAGTCGTCTGGGAATCAACCAAGCAGTTCACGCAATGATGGCATTACGTTTTTCACTTATTAATCCACCTTTATGTACAGCAAGAACTGACCCATTGTTCACTGATAACCAGTTTGGAACGCTGTCCATCCTTCGCTTTGATTCTCGGAGGGTTACTTCAATACGTACAACGGCGAGCGTCTGTTGCAACTATGCGCAATGAGGACCATGTTTCTCAATAGCACCCCTTTTAGACACAGCGGGCGCCGAAGTGCCACTTGGCGTCCTCTTGTAACTGGTCAGCAATGGACCCAAGTTGACTACATTGCCATAAGTTACGGGTGACGTGGTTTCATCCTGGATTGTCGATCGTCCTGAAGTACTTGCATCGACTCTGAGCATACCTTAGTACGCTGGCGTTCTCCCATGAATTTTACCGGGAGTTGCAGAAAACGAATCCCTCGACTGGCAGTTATCTCAACCCTCGGTCAGGCTAGCCCACTAGGATGCCTTGCGTACAGAACTCTCGCTCTGTTGTCATAAAGACAATGAGCTTCGGTGGAATAGGATTTCGACCGCCATAATCGACGCAGGGACATTTTCTCGTGGTACAATCGCTCATCACCACACTTGATCACTGCATATCCGAGAGACCGGTGAACCTGTTGGAATCCAGAATAAACCTCCCGGCTGCTCTGCGCACAATGTGACCCGACGGACCAATAGGCACGAAGTAAAATGGAGACTGCTCGCTGACAAGGAAGCCTGGTGGAGAAGTAGGCGATTATCGCAAGCACTCCCAGCTAGTTCGCCCCATTGGTCCTTGAAGACCAGGTGTCAGAAAGAATAAGAAACAGTGTGGGTGCCATGATTCACTATGGCTCGTGGGGAGGAACACTTTGGAGAACAGTACAATTGGCCCCTGGCTTCCGGACCTCTTCCTACTCAGGTAATAATAATAATGTGTCAGCTGTACACCGTAACGGCGCTTCGCTGCCGTGCAACCACCACGTCGCACGCCATATGAGTATACCGCGAGGACGCCCAGCCCTGCGCGGATTCAAACCCCAAAACCGCAAGATTACGAGGCAAGCTCGTTATATCTAGCCTACGGGCCTACCTGTTCGAAGACGTTGGGAAGTAGGAGACCGTCCGGACTAATTGGAGTGAATCGATTATAGTGGCAATATACAAGAGGGGCAGTCGCGCCGACTGTGCTAATTACGTAAGTAATAGCTGGCCGCAATAGTCGCTCATAGCCTTTCAGCGAAACGGGAATCACGGATTAGGGAAGAGCAGTCAGGTTTCCGCTCAGGACTGTATAGACCATATATTCACTAGGCAGCAGGTGCTAGAGCAGCGCCAAACGTACCGACATTAGCTGTGTTCCTCGAGTTCAAGAGTGCATTCGACTCAGTCGATTGGTCTAGTCTGTTCAAAATAGGCGAACATTTTACGTGCTCTATGCTCGAACACTACTGGCCGCGTCAGGGTCCACGGTGATTTTCGGATGTCTTTCCGACAACAAGTGGCGTTCGTTAGGTTGTCTAATTTTCCCATTTTTGCTCAACTTCTTCGTGGACTGCATCTTGGAATGTTCCGTTGCGGAGCCTCACGATACAGGCGTTGTGGTGCTGCTGTTTGGTGAAAGACTACTTCATCCCGATTATGTGGACGATGTCGTCCTGCTTTCTAACCATGTTGGGGTCACCTACACATCCTTGAATAATTTATCTAGGGTAGACAAGCATACGACATGCGCTGCACACCTTCAAAGTGTTGTTACATGACTACCAGCCATTTGATGACCCCTTGACCCTGGATAGTGAGGAATTCGAGGTAGTTTATCAATTCACACCTTGCGGACTGTATCAACAACGATGGACGCACAACAACTAGTCACTTCATGTCTTGCAAAAGCTAGAGCCGCCTTCAAGATTCTGTGAAATCGGTGACATCCGAAGGTTTTTCTCGGTCCGAAAGATCGTGTTTACAAGGCCACAGAGAGCGCCGTTCTACTCCATGGGAGTGAAACATTTGAGGCGCCTTCAAGTCTTTGATAACCGCTCCCTGTGAAGCATTGCTGGTGGCGGGTGACACCAGCGGAGTCCGGGTGACTCGTCGTGCTTCGCTCGACGTGGTAGACTGAATTCAGTTTACTGTATTCTCAATCAGTCGCTTACAAACGTACAGTGGGAGGATTTAGTGAGTACGTGACATGGAATCAATAAAGCAACCAATTGGAACCTTGGGCGATCAGGGTTATCGTTTCCATTGGCTTATCCTGTACCTTAACATGGGAAGGCTAAGCTGAACACGAGGTCAATTTGCTTGGACAGGTTGGGCTTCAGACGCCGGATTGCGGAAGTCACGGCAAACCGGAGCAGTGTTGGAGGAACGCCTCCCGTCTGATACTTCTCGGTCACTGGATAATCTAATGGCGTTGCGTTGTTCCATGTCGTGAGAAGCCGCTTGCATGGATGCCTACAGTGAGTGTATGCGTACGTCCATGTTCCCGCGTCGTTTCCTTAACTCGCTGTGTAATGACAAGTCGCCAGTGAATTCACGAAATCTACGACGATACACGAAATTACAGACTGAAGCTTCGGTTCATCATATTACCCAGCTGAGAGTCAGGATAGGATGCGTGAAAACACTAATGAATAAACTAAACCTGCTATATCGAATGAAGTTCTACTAATACCTACGGGAATTACAAATTAAAACGAGTAAATTCTAAACTCTTTCCCGAATGTTTGACTGAGCAAATGCTATCTAATCCTGAAAAATACGTGGTAAACTTGTCCAACATCCCACTCAGTCGTCTGCAATTAGAAGCGTTGTCACTTCGATGTAACTTCTCTGATCAAATAGGGATCGAGGCTCAGTTTGAGTATCTTTAAGAACAACTCTCCTGCTTGACACCGGCAAACGAAGACGCAAGCAGATGGTTTAAGGCCAAGGCAGTAGACTCGGCGAATCAATTCTAAGTTGCACAAGCTGAAAAATACACAATTCTTACAAAGGAGCCCTTTCAATCTTTGGTGGAGTTAGGTCAAAACGAGGACCTATTGATTCTAAGACCTGACAAACGTTCTGATATTGTCCTAATGAGTAAACAAGACTACGTTAAAAAAAATGCAAACTCTACTTTCAAATGAGGCTAGATTCGTTCGAGATCTAGCAGGGCGCCACAAAACTGAAAAGGTTGAAAAATCCATAGTTCGTGTACTGCGAACACTACACAAAGAGGGGTTAATTGACACAGTAACTACGTCCTCCTGGCTCGAAACTCCCGCGCATGTACGGAATAACGAAGGTTAATAAAGAAAAGGTTGGTGCGCCGCACCAGAAGCTTGCACGATGGTTGGCCAAAGCAACTGAGCCTATCAGATTTGAATTGGTTGTGCATAGTTTGAAAGACACATTCGAATTCGTTGACAAAATCCAGAAGCTAAATGTGAATGACAAAGGTATAGTGCCTTTCGACTTATGTTCACTGTTCACAAATGTCTCGCTGGAGGAGACATTGAATATCACAGGTACACATGCAAGCAAGGCTGGTTTTCCAGCAAACCGCTTAAAAGCCCTACTCTGCACCTGCACCAAGGATGTTCAATTTAGCTTTGATGATGACCTCTACCGGAAAATCGAAGGCGTAGCGATGGGCAGCCCACTTGGACCTGTTCTAGTTTGTATCTACATGGGTCATATAGAAAATAACCAACGACGAACCATAGAAAAGGCGCAGTTCCATGCCCGGTAGGTAAACGACCATTTTTTAGTCGTCCATACTGTACAGAAGGCAGAGAGCATGCTGGAGGAATTAAACCAATGTTATCCGGAGATCAATTTCACCATGGAAATAGTCGGAGATGTTTCACTTCTTGAATGTTTTCTTAAAGAAAAGACTTTATGGACCGCTTATGCGGTCGATTTATCACAAACTCAGTTGGACAGGGCAGTATCTAAGCTCTAACCGTTACTATCAGATGAAGTACAAGCGATCTCTGGCTCGCACCTGCTTTACAAGAGCACGCGAAATTTGTTCCGAAGAGTCAATCACTGGTGAACGGTAGTGCATTATATCCACACTACACGATAATGGTTACCCTAGTAAATTAATAGCAAGATATGGGGAGGATAACCGTAAGATGAAACAACCCGATATTCCCAACCTTTCAAAGGCGAACAAACGGATAAAATCTTGTCACCGTCTACGCAATCCATAAAGAGGTGTTATTACGCAGCTGAGCTACTGCTATTGCACCAAACCAGAAAGTTGTTGCACCAATCCAATCTAGATAAACTTCCCCCTCAAGTCACCGTCTAGAAGCGTTCACCAAGTTAACTGTAAGTGCGGTAGCTTGTACATTGGCCGGATTGAGAGGTTGTCTACAAGGACTATGGAGCATGTTTCCCGAGACCTAACGATGAGCGGTCCTAGGCTACCTGGCAGCTTTATTGCTTGACACCTACTCGATTGTAATGCCCACGAAGACTCCCGTAACTTGTTCAAGATCATCAGTAGACAGAACAGTCCAACACTGCCCCGGTTTGCCGAGGCTTCCACAATCCGGCGGCTGAAGCCCAAACCGTGCAAGCAAATTGACCTCGTGTCCAGCTTAGCCTTTCCATGGTAAGAGGGTTAGCCACTGGAAGCGATAACCCTGGTCGCCCAAGGTTCCAATTGGCAGCTTTATTGATTCCATGTCACGTACTCACTAAATCCTCCCACTGTACGTTTGTAAGCGAGTGATTGAGAATACACTACATAAGCGGAATTCAGTATATCTCGCGAAATACTTGTTGCTCTTGCTCTGTTGAAATTTCTCAAAGAAACTGATTACATGAAATGTGGGTTTGGTGCTGAGTTAACTGCGGGGTAATGGCCGTTTATGATGCAGGGCAGTGAAAGCCGCAAAAAAGCTGTCTCGCTGATGCCGCCTTGTTTTTACACAATAGTCAGCCGTTAGTAACGATGTTATTGTAACAAGGCATGGACTCCTTGCCTCTAAATGTTTATTTAGGGCGACAAGGTTTTACGTTAGCTCCCTGTTCTATCCCACTAACCATCGTTCCGCAGGTCATCCTGGTTGCAGAGCAGCGAAGCATCATCTCAAATGGCCGATGTACTGCTGCTGACGCCCCTAACCTGAGTTACCATGATCTATGTCTTCCCCTTGAGATCCAGGGTGACAGTAGCCAGATGATCTCGGTGCTTGCTAACGATGAACAAGAAGCCCATTGATTTCCGAGGAAGATGCGTGAGTAACATTTCTCATATGCAATCTACTGCAGTGGTTAATGCAGATGTTCAATGGTTTATGTCTGGCATCGAAAACCCTGTCACATCACAAGATTGAATGTTGTAATTGCGCCAGTTACGTAGGCTAGATGACGCGTTTCGTATCCTGCTGACAGAGTAATCTAACGTACATCGTCTAAGATTCACAGTGATGAGTTAAGGGGACGGTACAAAGAAGTTGACCGAATCGCTTGATAAATGAAAGTCTGGGGATCGGCCGGTGGCCCAAAGCATTAGACGTATGCCTTGTGGCACGGAGGTTATCGGTTTGTGTCCGCTTAAGTGCGGACGGCCTCGAGGTGCAGCGGGCCCACGCCCAACTGGTGGTGATCGCGTGAAGGCTAAGCCTCGGCACGGTGTTCCGGCGTTGCGCTGATGCTTTCTTTCCATTCTTCTTTCTCGAAACCAGCATCAGTGAGTAGAAACCTTATCCGACGCGACGTGGTCGCGTTGTTGATTGCACCCACACCACTTTGCTGACAGTCGGCCGGTGGCCTGCAAGTTTGGTTTGCAACCATAAGGTCACCGGTTCGAATCCGCGTAGGGGCGGGCGTCCTCGCGGTATACAGTCCACGCGTGACTGGTGGTGGTCGCGCGGCAGCAAAGCGGCGTACAGCTGACACATTATTATTTATTACTTTGTTGACAATTTAACCTGTGAACCAACAGTGTCTTTGTGAGTTTATTTTGTTTTTATTTTGACATTATGGAGGCACGGGTTATGGTAACGAGATCCACTACATCTCGGGAACAAGTTAGTAGTCGATAGGGAGATGAAATAAGAGGAGGGCAAAAAAGCAGAATAAGTGCTCGTAAATCGATCAGAAGAAGTCTTGACACTGCAACAGAGTCACGTGATGGTTTTCCTAGATCGATGAGCTTAGTCAGTTGGTCAGCAATATGAATGTAACGGAATTGCCTTTTCGCTTGTGCCCCGGATTGAAGAGAGCTGCGGCGGGTATAACGCAATGAGGACAGAGGTAAAGAACCCAAAAGAATCCCTCAAAATGACCTAACTACGCGAAGAGTCACATTTGCACATGAATCTAAAGTGGTTGGGTGCGCCAGAGAGATCACCAAAGACGGTATGATTACGAAGATACGTGGAGGAAAGAGCGTCAAAGATTTTTCTGGTAATAAAACGTCCCAATGAGGCAGGCAAGGAGGCTAAAGCAGGTATGCTAAATGAGAAAAGAGCGGCTCATCAAATAAAACAGGGTACAACGAAGGAAATGAATAGGATGAAGATGATGACAGCACAAAATCTCGAGAATGATGAAATGACATGGGAGAGGATAGACCCCAAGGGCTACTGTGACTGAGAGATATGGTGTCCTTTTGATGAAATCATGCGGATAAAAAGCTTCGACAGAGTGATGAGGGCTAGGTGGCAAATGTTGTGGGGCCGTGAAGTGAGCGCGTGGTGGCACAGGAAACGAGGTGACGGTACTTAGAGAGAGATGGTGGGGATGAAATGGTCACACACGGGAACACTGGGCAGGAAAGATGAAGTACATGTGGGCGGAGTGTTCATTGTAGACAAGATTGCAAATGAGTCTCCAACTCCTCTCGTGAAGAAAAGCGTACGGTGCAGCAGGGACACCAAGGATCTTCCTAAAAAGAAGAAAAAGGAAAGTAGCTGATTCGCTGATGATCAATGTGATGAGCAGTGAACACCGAGGTGTTGGGTTGTGGGACCAACTTGATATGTGGAAAAGTCGTAACAGCGATTTGAGCATAAAACCACCCAAGGCCGAACTACGGAATTCTTGAACATAGATCACCGAAAAGATGCAATAAACTGAGCTTCGGTGCCCCGATTTCGGTGAATTCAATGGCGCTAAACCAAAAGCCGTTGAGTAAATTCCGCTTATTCTAACCAAGCAAACTTGGACAATCCCGCTAGAAATTGGTGGGGCAGGTGGCAAGTAGTATCGATGATGGAAATGAAGCGATTGTAGCATGCATGTAACACAAATTCACAAGCCGGTAGCCAGGGAAGTGAGGTATCAAAAGGAAAACGGCGGTAGCCTTAATGCAGACACACGTCAAACAGGCGGCAGTTTGTAAGCACGCATGTGACCTGCACAAAAGATGCTGTAAGGCCCATGTATATAGGTGCATGTGTGTATTATTTGTCGCGTGCGGCTCTTTAAGTGTTCTTTAGTTTGGTAAGCATAGTTCAAAGAGTTACCATTTGGATCGAAAGCAACCACCGTTGACCCAGTGTAGTATTACAAGTGCTCACTGCAATGATAACGAACTTACTGCATTAGATAAAGTGAGCAGTCGAGAGTACCGGAATAAACAGAGCACAAGTGAGAAAACTATGAAATCCTGCAGACATCCACCCACTCAGATACTCACGTGGTACCAATGCGTAAACTTAACACCACTCTGCCGACAATAATGTCCCGGGCTGGTCTACGCTAATGGAGTCGCGCTAGCCAAACATCGACCGTTCGTAGGCAGCCGTAAAGTGATTGGATCTGTTCTTTTGTCGTGAATCAGTCATAGCCAAAGAAATGGTTGGTGTGGTATGTTATCAAGCAAACAGGAAGTTTAAGCATGATGTGACATTCCGATGAGCTCAACTCTGTTTAGCTACAATACATCGAAGCATCGATGGTGTGAAACGATCATGATAGGCATGAAATGAAGGAGAATACATCGGAGTGCATGGCCACCATATTTCCATCGGAATGACGATTATACCAAAAATGGATTGTCGGTAACCATTAAAGAATTAATAAACAGTGGTGAATACAACGCAACGCGGGTGAAACAGATCTGCGTCCCAGCGCGATCATGTTCAGGGTCCGGTAACATAAAGTGAGAGTATAGTGAGATCTGCAGATAGGTTGGGCGAATACCCACGCAGGTGGAGCAATCGGCTACAGAGAGAGCAGCAGACAGAAGCGACGGACTGGATATAAGGATGTCATTAGATAGGTGTGTCCATGTCCTAAATATCCTGTTGCGGTTGATCTAGACTAAGGGTGTCCAAAGTTTTCGCAAGGAGAGCCACATTTTATGAGGTAAAAATGTGACGGGCCACATTAAGTTGGACGCGAAGATCATAAGCAAAAATGACATATGCAACAAAAGTTTATTGCAAACTTTTAATGTGAAGGGTGAAAATGAAAACTTGTCTGCAGTAAACTGGTTACGGCAGGTTCAAAGGCACTGGGTTTTATACGCAAGATATTACGTAAGTGAGAATGATTTAGTCTCGTCCTCATCCGGTTCTTGTTAAAATTAAAAACCGAGATGGTCTGCTCACACAAGTATGTCGAGCTAAACCAGCTGAGCATGTTCGTAGTAAATGTTTGAATCGCCTGGAATCTGTCTTTATCCAGCTGACAGCAAAAAATTGATGAGAGTAGTTGGTACCGACTGCGGCATGCACTATTACTGTGTAACTCAATTAGCTCTAGCTGCAAGGGGTCTGGACCATTCTCAGGGTCCATTGAGAAAAGCGAAGGAAAAAGCCAGATCCTCATTTTTAACAGCTGCAAAATCCTGAAAGAGCACTTAAAACCAAACAGCCAAGGATACAGTATCTGGGACTATATATATATATATATATATATATATATATATATATATATATAACATGTATAATGATGATGCTATATATATATATACGGATTAGTGCCATTCGTATCCGGATTTGTCTGTCACTGTGGCCTCAATGGAGACAGCCACAGGACGCCTGCGCCAACAGCGGGACCATGGGTGGCTTGTGCTGCACCACCCACACACCCCATATCCAGTGTAAACCCGAAGGAATAAGACCGGGAGGCATGCGGATGGGAGCCACCTTTCATTAACGGAGCCGGCCCACACTCCTTCAACAAGCAGGAAATCATGCACACCAGACGTACACAAGATGGTGGCTGAGTCGTAGCCCGTTCCACACAGGATGCATGGAACCACTCTTTGAGCCTAGCACCGTCACGAGGACTGTCACCTGGAGCCAGCAATCGAAGTGGAGGTTATTAGACAAGTAGGCATCTTGTCAACATTCACGTCAGGTACAGCCACACCGGGGAACTCAATCAACATCTAAACCCTGAGATGCAGGAATACTCAACACGCAGGCGAACGTACCAGATACACCGCCTTATTGATCTAAGTTAGTAAATAGAATAGGAGCGTACATATGGTACTTCTCTTCCGCGTGCAATAGTGCCTTCTCCTGCACCTGGGCAACCACTCCCTTGATCAGGTCGCGAAATTCGCACTGATTAACTTTATTCTTGATTCACAACACCTGAAAGCAACAGTGCATCATAAACTCGCCTTGTTCCTGTCCTGATACGGTTATTTTCGGTTTGTCCGAGTGCCGCTTTCTAGCACTAAGTTGGCCGTACAAAAGCGGTATGAATATCCTCGTCGAATTTATTCGATATACATGGACTGGAGTCATCCGTATTCAATGGTAGTTAGAATACAACATATGCACATGTGTTTGTCCAAACTTAAGTATGAACTGCCACAAACTGGATAGAGCCATATTAAACCTCATGAACAATAGCACTATAAATGTGCATGGGTTTCGTTTGGAGGTCAGGCTAACAAACACTTTCTCTGGCATGAGAATAAGTACCCAATACGAACTGTTGATGTTTTCTTCCACATTTAGACGTGAACATAAATGACAGCCTTAAATCTTAGGCATCAATAGTTGGACGAAACCAATAAACGAATAGCGTAGCAACTACCATCAATACGGTTACCAGGTAGAATGATTAATAAACAAGTGGTACAATAAAATAGTGTGTACTTAGATGTTATCTCCTATTTGCACAGTCTAGTTTGAGTAGCTGATGGGGGAAATCGCACAGCGTGCGAATGTGATGGCGTGTTCACTATAATCTCTCCGTGTAGCCGAGCAGTCCGATAATCTGCTGCCCGATGTACGATTTTTGCGCAACCATAAGCATTGACAGGTGGCAATATCATATATTCGCCGCTTACCGCCTCGTTGGCGCGACAACTACAGCCATTCTACATCAACTAAGTCCCGCTGATCACTGTTAAACATACGGCTTTCTAAACAGTGTTCGCATTGTTTTGAAAATGTTCAAGAAGTAGCATAGCTGTCATCCAAGTACTCAAACGTTGGTACATACCGCTGTGTACTCTGCTGTGGCCATAAGCTATCTGGTAACGATCTGCATCGTAAGTCTCGGGTGTAGCCAGTCAGTGTTCCTAAAAGAATTGTCGCTTTGCTCCGATTCATTCCCGATGTAATATACTAACACACTGACGTAAAATTACCGTTGGTATTACTTTTTTAGTCTATCCAGAAGATTGGCCATGTCCAATTCAACTTCTGGTAAGCGTCTTTGCGCTTCCGCCTTCAATCTGCTTGGTATCTGCGTTTTCGTAAGCCCCAGTAAATTCAGTATCGCTGGTGAACCACGGGAAATATAGCAATGCACACTCTCATCACTAAGCTGTGAAGCGGAACATGAACTGTCGACATCATGATAATCGCTGGTCGGTTGATTGTCCACTTGCCACAGGTTTTTGCAGGATGATTTCTCTCCGGATGCATAGTCCAACTTGGTCACACGAGGGACAATCGTTGAGCATTATGCTCCAGATGTCAAACTTTACACTTTAGGCGTACTGTAAGCGGCTAAGCGTTGGTTATCTTTTGATTCAAACGTAGCTACCGAACCGGAAACATACTCAATAATTTGCCACCCTAGCAATGATTCGTATCAAGAACACAGCTCGCTCGGAAACTTCGCGCGCACGTCAAATACTGAGACTGTATTTAAGAGCAATTAGAAAGCTTTCTGTACAACTCTATCGATATGAAAAATTAAAAACATTTAACTGCGAATCGTCAGCGGCAGTCTTTGGTCAGTTAATCCTTTGTCCTTGTTTGGTTAGGAAATTATACTGGTGTCATTATTTCAGGGTATAGGATGTATATTTTGCATTGCTTGTGCACCGTTTCACAAAAACACAGATTTCCGAAATAATCGTCGTCAGGTTTTCTAAAGCATTTCACGGATTTGATCTCTATTAGTCCTTCTGGTTGTGTATTTCATAAGTTTACGTTTCTTCGTTCTGTACAACACTGATGTGATAACTTGTTCATGCAGAGGACCCTGAGTTTGTAACGATATTCTCGGGTGTTACAGGGATCCTGCATGTGCAATGTTGGCCGCAGTATGGGGAAGGGAATCAAGTGTAGTAGTCGATGGGTCATAATAAGATCAATTCTTACTCGGCGGTAGGATAGTCTGTAGAGTGCGAGCCTTTCACAACGTTTTCATGCGGAAGCTTCCGTAGACTGGGTGTCAATCTAGCTGCGGTGTGCTGTATTTTCTCCAGCTTTTTAGTTTCCTACTGGGTTATCGGATGGTAAGCTGGGGCACCGTATTCAAGGATTGGTTTAATAAGCGAGGTAAATAGATGAGGGACAGCTTCTTCGGACCTTGGGGAGAAATTGCGTCGTAATGCCCAGAGCATACGAAGTGCCGCACGGTACAATTTCCCCGTATTTTCTAGTGATCTCATATCATGTCGCGACAGAACTCCTAAGTCTCTGGCAGATGTGTTAGGGTGAAGCAACTGATTGTCCAAGGTGTATGATCGAGTGGCTGGACGTCTGGTGATACTGATGAACTCCGACTCGCTTGCGTTAAGAGGGAGCTGCATTTTAGTGGACTACGTTGAGAGCCGATCAAAGTTCCGCTAGGAGGCGAGCACACTCGTCCTGGTTCCTCCAGATTTACAAATCATCTGCAAACAGTGCACATGGTGACTGGAGCTGCTGCGGAACATCGTTGACATGAATAGGAAATAATACTGGCCCAAGTACTGTCCCTTGAGGTACATCACTGGTCGATGGGAACCAGTCTGTCAGGTAGTCATTGACCTGTAGTCTAAACTTTCGTCCCACAATAAACTCGTGTAACCATTGAAGCAGTGTGCCACCGATCACGTAGGTCCTTAGGTTGCGAAGGAGTACGAATGATGCTTTTGTTCGGCCTGTGACCATAAAAAAGGAGCGATTGTAGTACACAAGTTCCGAAGGAAGAGTAACTTACTTCACTTGGACCGAAACTGGGATTTTCTGGCCTTCCAGCTTCTGCACAGTTGGGAGCAACTTGACTATCATATACTGATTCTTGCACATCCTGTAAGGAGTAAAAAGCATGACACAGATGAACATGAGAAACATCTATAAAAAAGTAGTCATCCTTGATAAAGTTGTAAGCGAGCACGTAGTGCGGATGTGGGTAAAAATACAACCAACTACAAGAAATTGATTAATCACAATGATGTCAATAATCAGGTTAGAGGGATAATGTAACCGTGAATGAGCATCACACACGCCCGAACCGCGTGCGTGCGACATTTCGGTCTCGCGAATCAATACCAAACCAGATAACCGCATATACAAAGCCCAACTCGATACAACTGTGTCGCATGTTAGCCGCATAAGCGGCATGCAACCAGTTTAATCTGCTGGAAAGGGCAAATGAAAAACCAGCGATTTCGGAAACATCGTCTGCACCCCTATTCCACAGGACGTTTGCATGCCTTAGAATATGTCATGAAACCATGCCCTCAAGTACGTCGTACCGACGCTTCGCTATTCCGCAATCACCATCAGTTGCGGGTGGACAACGGATAGTGCGAGGGTCGCTCAGTTCCCCACGCAGGCTCGAGTTGGTGACGTCCAGATTCCAAGGCGGACGCCCTGTCCTTTCAACCACTGGCCGGCATGTGGCGAAATGCATAAGACAGTGGTGTGTTGGGAACTAAGATCAAAAACAGTGAAGGCAATAGCGAGCTACTGTAAGCCCAAATGATACGGAGGGATGCGGCACTCAATTAGCTGGAATGTGAAAAGACAAGTTGTGATATCGTAAAGCACTTGAAACAATTTTTAGTTAGTACCTTAAACCTAGTTCTCGTTAAAAGCTAGTCCTCGTTTTGACTCAACAGATGGAGATAACATGAGTTGGGGTGAAATTTGGGGTCTAGTGGTTAACAACTGACGCCTTGATCACTATGCCAATAAAATTCGTGGACCACGAGTGAATCTTCTCCATCTATCTAGTCTGGATTGGATATTCTTTCCATCGAAAGATTAATCGGTAAACTTGGGTTGTGTGAATCCAATTGCTACGGAACAGGCTGACGGACAGCGATGTCCAATCCAGAATGGGCTTTGAAACGCTGAAGTGCGGAGAACGGTCGCAGGACCAGGTAAACCACCATGGATCTCCATAGTTGATGAAAAGCCACTGAAAGCGACTGATTGGTTCATCTATTTAGACGGTTGTATCACTGACAGCGATCAATGCACCGAAGAGGTTACTGCGCATGTTTCCTAGACGCATGTGTGGGCTCAGATCCCAAAGCAATGATACAGACTGAGACATTCAGTCCGATTAAAAAACGGATCTCATAAGGTTGAAAAACTGCTCGTGAATTCGAAAAGACCGGAGAAGGTCAACAAGCGTTGAAGATACAGTAACCATATTCGTTATGAAAACAGTGCCAATGAAACTTTATCCATTTCTGATAGATATACTGAGTGAGTAATAATGGCGTTTGTTAGCATTAACGCCGGTAGGTCCTAGGCTGTCTGCGGGACTAAAACAGTTTAGACGAATTAGCAACGTTCATGGTATACTTGCAACCACCACCAACACCGATGTGTGTTGGGGTTTTGAGTGCTGTGCCTAGTTGAGGGAAGAAGACAACCCAGGTAGCTAGCCGAGAAAAAGGTAGAAGAGTGCGAAGAAGCCGATGTAAATCCTTAATCGGGTTGATATGTGCGGTTTGGGAAAGGGTCACAAGCGAGAGTAGAAAGCCCTACACATGATGTGCCGCAATCGCCAGGCCATTTGATCCGACTCCAAATCTATTCACCTAGCGATAAGACCAGATTTTTTTGACCATATGAATGGTTGGCGTCGCCCGCTCGAAACATTGCACTGCACGACCAATTTTGCACTCGTCAGTTAGCAGGATCGCGATTTGAAGCCGTGGCTCTGAGGTGTCAGAGAAAACAACCTACCCCTAAGCCCGAGTCGCACACCAGTTAATGGTTTGTCAATCAGGTGCTACAACATGACCACCAATCTGTCCTGATATTGCTATGATTGAAACGACGTTTACTCGGCTGTTTTTATATAAAAAGGATATGTACCCGTGGTGACACGAATCAGAGCAACTGTGACGATTCTTATCGCTGCTTCGGCTACAGTTGATCAAATATGCTAAGAAACTCCTTGGTTACATCAGTGCACGTGCCGATCAAGATTTGTGGAACAACTATGTCTGTTGATTTAAAACGACAAGCTGTACGAAAATTAATGAAAAGTGTGTGGTTATGTGAAGAAACTGGCAGAATAAATCAAAAGGGTGAGGAAGCAAATGGCAAATCATAAGATCAATCAATCAAGAGTTGTCATGGTTGATCGAGTTTCGAGGTCTAAGAGCAAGCAACTGGCAAAACAGACAGCTTTCCTGTATCAAGACGCGTAATGCAACGAAGACTATGAATGCTCAAGACAAATGTGACTAAAAAGGGTTGGTGACAGAAGATAAAGTAGATGAGCCATCGATGGATAGGAAAAGAAAGTGAGCACCCATCTCAGGTAGCGTGATGAGCGGAGGTACTCGGCTAGGTAATCTTAGAAGTACTTTCCATTGAATGTTCAACGCAGATAGTTCTCCACACTTCCAAAAATGCCCAAGACAGTCGTTATGTCTATTGGGACTCATCAGTGGTGCGTATCCTCCGACACCATAAGGGATCGAGTGCATGAACATTAGCTGTTTGCGTCACTTGCCAGCAGCTTATGCCACTAGACTAAGGGGGGTCGAACGTAAGCAGTCATTACTTACAGGCTAACTGTGCAAGTTACGAACATTTCAGAAGACAGGGCTGGTCCCGAAAGTAACGGTTTCCATTAACAGCAGTTACGCGCGAGGTAGCATTTAAGGATTGTTGAGGCGAATGTTTCGATGTACTCATTGGTAGGGTTTTTTAATGTATCGTCGATGATGAAAAAAGATCGGGGGCTTATTTGGTAAAAGCAATAATAATAAATAAAGTATTTATTTATTTATTTAAACGCGTCACATAACGTCATTTTTATTGATCGGGAAGCTGGCCCACCACAAACAGAACGCGGCTGAGATGAAGCGAAGTTGCTGAGCATTCGCTTTAATTACCATTGACAATAACGGTATCATAGTACTCTATAATTGTGCTCCAACCAGAAATTGATAGACGGCCCAACAAACAGCGGCAGTGGTGGTGATTTGAAGACCAAGCGACAGCGCATCAATAAACCAAAGCTAACCTCGTGTACACGTGCAAAAGACCCCAAGCTGATCTCACAATGCGCGATGATGAGATGTTGGTTTGTTCGCAGTGCGACTGTGAAGAAATCGCTCACGTCCGTTAGCAAATTAACATCTCAACACCCAACCCGAGCTACAAGTATTCCGACTGACTTCAAATGTGCGACGCTGACCGAAAAAGCGATGTATAAAATTTTGCATCAAATCTGTGTACAGTAGCAGCAACATCACCCTTTAAAACAATGTCAACTATGTAAAAACAAACCAAAGAATGAAAGAGGGGGAAACTAAGTGAAAGGTTAAATCTTCCGAGGAAAAGCTCAGGGGAAAAGTGCCATTGGGTCAAGCACAGTGAGGAAAAGCCAGCATCGTTGGGACATCTTCGTTCGGTCAGCACCTCCTCGCCATGGAGAACCCAACTTTACATACCTTAAACAGACATTATGAGTAGACAACTGCAAAAGCGTCGTAGCTGGAGAGTCATATTCTTCAAAGTCCCGACCAGAGCGCAGAGTGACGTATGTTGACCTCAGCCTGAGAGACAGGACGGGCAAGTAGCAGCGGTTTACCACCACCAGGCGACTGCTTGCCTTATCAGTTATGTGGCAATCCACCATAGGGTAAACAAGACAACATATATCACTGTAGCAGTCTAGATAATAGACACTGAGCCATCTAGAAACCATGGAAAGAATGTGTACAATAAACCCAAAGATTAAAAAAAGAAAACAAACAAAGTGAATTGCTTGTGCTTTTCACACGTTGTTTGTCTTTTTTGCCAGTTTAAAGATTACGATGTTGATCAGTAGAATTCGTGCAACGACTCATGCATGCGCTCCATTGCCAGCGATTACGTGCCATGTCCTCAAGAGTCTCCAACCAGCGATATTCTTCATCTCGGACTCCCCAGCTCGGAAGAAGTACGGGTCGACAGCAGCCAGACTGGAAGTCGGCGCCTTGACATTTTGTCGCCATGTGGTAGGTTGGACTCTGCGTGATTTCTTCAAGTGCGGCCCTGCACGAAGGAATAAAGCGAGCAGTGGTAAACGCGCTCACCGCATGCGTAGGACGTGACCTAGCCACCTCAATTGGCGCAGCGATATTAACGACGTCTAACATCGACGTTGTTAACGTGGTGTGCCCACCACACACGAGTTATCTTGCGCAGACAACTGTTGTTAAGCCCCGAAATTCGATGCAAATCATTTATGCGGATCGGCCCGGAATCGATACCATATAACAGGACCGTGCCAACATAGGCCCTTTACCGAGAACGAAACGTCACGACTGCGCCACAGATGCCTCAGGTTAGCGAAAGCTGATTGGGCTTTGGCAATACGGAGAGAAAGCTATCCTCCAATGGTGTTATCACATGAAACGCAGTACCCAAGGTAGATGAAGTTTTCAAACTGTTCAAGCTGCGCGTCCTCAAGAATCAGCGCGGGAGCAGGTAGCTGCCAGTCCAGGGGTAAGACCTTGCATTTCGATAGAGCGAAGGTCATATCATATCTGGAAGCTTCAAGAACCAAGAAGTTTAGAACGACCTGCTTGATGTGTGGGTCATCACCGAGCAAGGCAATATCATTAGCATTGTCCAAGTCAGTCGCGCGGCTGCCTGAAAGAAGCTCTACGCCAGATACCTGGAAACCTTCCAGAGCGTTTAATAGGACAACTACAATTGCAAAGTTGAAGAGAAACGGGGACAAGGGGTACTTCTATTGCGCACCGTTAGTGAAGGCAAAAGGCGAAAAAAGCATACCGTCAGCCCTAAATCAATCAGAGACAAGATCGCATGAAGCTCGACATAGAAGTACACGATAAGAAAGGAGCTGCGTGCGCCCTAGACGTACAGACAAAAGTTATTTAATCTTATCAGCTTGGCTAACGTACTCATCGAACCACCGGTTGTACTGCTGCGCTGCTTAGCCTGTAAAACTGCGACCACCTGCCTGCTCAATCACATGATCAATTAACCGAAAGAAACCAAACACCAAAGGTTCGGTAGACAGGATATAGTCTACTGTACAGCTCGGTTCTATTTAGTTATGAACCATACATACTAATTTCAGAAAGCATGGCCACCCGATCTTCGGCGTTTGGCCCTCAGCCAATGTGGGCGATTTCCGTTCCACTGGTTTGCCATATTTGGCAGAATCGTTCGCCTCCGTGTTCGACTTCGCTCAAAACCTCGGACGTCGACTTGAATCCGCTGTCCAATCAATTCTCGCCTGATCCCCCAATGCGGCAGAATAGGCGAACGCGGCTTCACGTCCGTGCGCGTGGCCTTCACACACAGCTGAATGATCACGTGCTCTCCGACAAGCTGACGCGCACTGTAGTCACCGCGCGGGGTTGCCGCCTTGTGCGTGGACATTGACTCCAGTTGGGTCCCTATTACCTCCCTGTTCGAATGTTTGTCGCTACCTATGCTCAGTACTTGGATCTGGTCGTAGTTTTTTACTCTGTGTGCCACTTGTAGCCATGGCGATTGCCTCCGTCTTCGGGTTGGCCCGCATGATGAGTCTTGTGGGGCCTGCGCAACCGGTTGTGTTCTTCTTTGGCGGCCGGTTCCTATTTCCAAACTAAATGTCCCACCGTAGCGCCGTCGGTTCCCGGGGTCTCTGTTACCACGCCGCGGTTGCAAATTATTAGCGTGCCTGATCCACTTGGCATTTTCGACTGTTATCTCGTAGACAACCTTGCCCCTCTTACCAGTAACCGTTCCGCTCGACCATCTTCCCGGGATTTGAATGCTTCGCGCGTAAACTAAAGCACTAATCTCGAACGTACGGAACCTGCTTTCTTGGTTTTTCCTCGTTTGTCAGTTGCTTTTCTGCATTTCTGGGGCTAAGGCGGACAAAGGCAAGTTACTTGACATGTCATTGCTGGCATATGCTGGTGACTGGCTGATCGACCAAGTTCAACTCGTTCATCCAATTGTCCCATCAAATTCAGTCCTGGCTGATCTGTCACAAAGCAGGTTGTGTGAATGCATTGATCCTGGAAACCAATCTGAAAGGGCAACTCTCCAAGCAAGTTCAGGGCATCCCCGGATGCATTCTGTGCTGTATAGCTGGTGTGGACAAATGGCGGTCATCCCAGCATGCAGTGTGTGTCTCAACAGATCAACGTAATGTCCGATGGGGTATCCAGCTGTAACTTAACATCTTCCTCATTGATCCTCATTATAGTATACCTACGTCTGATGACATCATCAACTTTGAAAGTCGCTGTCAGTGTTCCGGACACGCTGTAACATCGGGAACTCATCGGAATCCAACATTGTTCTCCGCTGGTGGTAGACCGCTTCGCGAGACAACACGACTCTTTGTATCCTCGTTTATCACAACGATTGAAGTGTGAATGTTGAACGAACAGTTTCTGGCAAAGTCCCAATCTCTGCAAAACCAACAAGCAGAAAGGGAGTTAAAAAGCGTTGAACTCACATGAATATTTTTCTGAGGACTCCGGTTGACGGCACAGATAAAGTCTGGACTATTAGGATTGGATGCCTGTTGAATCACTTCAGCACCGTGTTTTAGATTCATCATTCTCTGGCATTCATTGGTCATTTCTTTCAGCGTAACCTCAGGGTTTTGCTCGATTCTGCTCAAAATCCTTGTTCTGACATCGGAATCTGGTCGTTTGTAGACCAAATATAGACGAGACACTTATACTGATCGCCCGATATGTGAAATTTGGAGCGTTCACATTCACGGTTCGCGCGACTCGAGTGGCTAATACGACCTTCTTTGTCTCTCTTGGTCATGGTAAGACATATGCAACGAGCGTTAAAAAGCGACGTCTGCTCCCAAAATATCTGAGACAAAATCGCCACCACATCATCGAACAGCAAATCAGCGCTCTTCTTCGGTAAGATGAAGTTTACAAACTTTTCATGCTCAGCCGCACCCAGTTTGCGTAGCATGAAGCGAACTCTCTTGTCCTCCGAGACGGTGGCCAAATCAACACGAAACATGTCTTCGTAGTTGTGGAACCATGTATCCAAAGTAATACCAACATCGGCATCGTAACGGAACTCACAAATTTGTTGCATCAATGTTTCTGGTGAGGGGACACTTCCACTTGTCTCTGCTACCAAGCCTGGCTGTTCTGACAATTTCCTGGTCAGCGTTTCAATCGATGTGAAGTGTGCTTTCTCGAAATGCGCTTGCTACTGCTGCAACAGAGCCTGCAATTGCTCAAAACTGACCGACATTTTGGGTCATTCTGACTTCCGTCACCACCGGTTGTACTGCTGCGCTGCTTAGCCTGTAAAACTGCGACCACCTGCCTGCTCAATCACATGATCAATTAACCGAAAGAAACCAAACACCAAAGGTTCGGTAGACAGGATATAGTCTACTGTACAGCTCGGTTCTATTTAGTTATGAACCATACATACTAATTTCAGAAAGCATGGCCACCCGATCTTCGGCGTTTGGCCCTCAGCCAATGTGGGCGATTTCCGTTCCACTGGTTTGCCATATTTGGCAGAATCGTTCGCCTCCGTGTTCGACTTCGCTCAAAACCTCGGACGTCGACTTGAATCTGCTGTCCAATCAATTCTCGCCTGATCCCCCAATGCGGCAGAATAGGCGAACGCGGCTTCACGTCCGTGCGCGTGGCCTTCACACACAGCTGAATGATCACGTGCTCCACGGCAAGGTGACGCGTACTATAGTCACCGCACGTGGTTGCCTCCTTGTGCGGGAATGGTGACTGCATGTGTCTCTATTACCAGCGTTATCTAGCTGTCGCCTGTGAACCTATTGATACGAACACGCTGGATCTGGCCGATATGGGTAATGCCTCGAAAGTAAGATTGCTGAGAAACAATGGAGAGTGAAATCTTCGGATTAAAACGGCAAAATCTCACGGATATTGGTGTTTATTACGACTGTGTACACGATCATTTATAATGAAAGATGGCGCCCTTCCGATGTCATAGATGCCGAACGATAGTGAAACGGTCCCGCCTAATAAAATAGACGAGTACACTTACCATGAAAAATAGCATCAGCAAGAGCCATGACTGTTTTACTAACTGATGACATTCTGAGACCAGTAAGAGCAAAGAACAATTCGTTGCTACTTCCTACATTACTTGGGTGGGATGTCTTTAGCAGGCTTCCCCGTTTATTCTCGGGCTCTGTTTTACTTCCGGTAAATAGGCATTGCTCTTCATGAATCTCCTAAGTTAACCAGAGTTTCGGACATCCAGCGTCTGATGCGTTGACAACTGATAGTCACACACCTGTTCACCTTAAGTGCATGCCCCAATCAAATGAGGAATCAGTGATAACCGGTCTCCGTGTATCCGCAATGCCATATGAAGTAGGTTAGGTGCCTCCCTTAAAAATGCACGACGGCCGAATCAGAGTGAGGTTGATGTTTGGGAATATACTTATGGTTGTATACATGCTGGGATATAGCCAAGGCGCCAAAAGTTGCTTGTGACTCGTTTGAAAACAGCAGTGAAAAGGAACTGTTCACAATCACTTCGTTAAGTTTAGCGGATCAAAACTTATGCACATCAAACAGACGGGAAGATTCACCGCTTTAAGTGAACTCGTGAGCGGATGGACTGTGGCTGGACTCAGTGGAAAGGCGACTTGAACAGGACTTGAGTCTGAGACAGTAGTAGACCCACTTAAAAGTTCAAGGCTCGGCTGATTAGATAGCGATGTACTTTCCGACCGATATCGGCAGATGAAAGAAGTAAACTGGGGGTACAACTGTAGACCCAGATGTCGGACACATGGGAATCGTAATTCTGTGGATGTGAAGAAACGTGTTGTGTGCCAGTACTGAGGTCAAGGGGCAGTCATGAGAAACCAGTCAAATCTAGATCACTAAGTTCTACGGTGCTACACTCCTACCTCTAGAAACTATCTACTAGCCGTATGTCGCAGTTGACGCATGTCATTCAAACACGCTGGCACTAGTAACTGTCAGTGTGGGCAATTTCTGTGGAAGTAGAGCCCTGCAATGCTTTATTGGCTGACCTCAGATGTGCTAACAGATTCAGTCACCAATGAGAGTCGGTATTAGATCTTGCAAAATCAATACACATTCATGGCTGAATGAGTGCGTGAGATAATACGATGTCGATGGTCATCCAATGATACAATGCTGTGGTGTGAGTCACTGTGATCTAGTTTGTTAACGTGCGGAAAGTATGGATACGGTGACAATTCAGTGCCAGAAATGAGTGAAACGTTAATTCGAAAGAGCGATAAGCAATGGAGCAAGTTGATGAGCGAAGGCATGCGTGTAAGTCCGATTTGAATGTTTAATGGGTCAGAGCGAAGTGGTAGAAAGTCAAGAGGCTTAACCAGCTGAATGTTTTCAAAACAACTTAAAATATGCGACCCAAGTACTTTGTTGAGACAAAGTAGGTAATAGGTCTACCGGATTGCGCTACGCGGCTGTGTACTACCACTACCTGAATGCACTAGTTAAATCATAAAAGTGGTGCACAGAAACGCTCGACAGTACGGTAGTTCACAGTACAAAGTCTGTAAGGCTAAGGTGTATTCAGATGAGAAGGTTCAAATACAAGTGGGTGGCTGAAAAATGTCTAACTAAATGCCAGTAAACTCAACCCTAATCTGTTTGACATCACCAAATCTGGAGGGCACACAACCAAATTAATCGATCAGTGTGATGGTTAGCACGTCACGCTCGAGTGCAGTTGGATCGCGCGCCACAAACCGTAAGCAGAGAACTAAAAATGATTAGCACAAGCGTGTCTCATGCGGTGCTCCGTAGTATGGATCTGTTGTTACAAGTCGCATGGGTGGGGAAAATAGGAAATCCACGCTTATGAGGGAACGCAGATGATACTGAGGCTGTTGGCGAAGATGACTCAAGGAGCCTGAAAGAGTTTTAAAGTAAACACACAAACGACATTGTGATACATGAACCTGGATATGACGAATGAACAAATGAACCAATAAAAAAGTAGACTAAACCCTAATTTGAATGCGGATACCTAACTTGTTAGGCATTTGCGTACCATATAAAATCAAAATGCATAAACTAACACCATCAAACTAAAATGAAACATAAAGCATCACTAATCCGTACAGTGGATAAGTTAAAAGGAGGTGACACAACTCTCAACCTGCCATATGAAGACCCTATGCAACCGTATGCATGCTCAGCCCGATGCTAGATTACCGACCGGGGGTTACGTAACTTTGACAGGTTTAGACAAATCCGAAATGGTCTCCGGTTCGGGACTTGCGATCAAATTCCGGGGGCTAGACGCGTGTTGACAGATAGCGATCAGTAAGATGAAAGACAAGGGAATGGTGGAGCATCTCAGGCTGGTCCAAAACAAAGCTGGTGTAAGTCAACCAGCAAACGGTGTAAAATAGCTAGTTCGTTTTCAAGTTTGTCAAGTTCAGCGCTTTACAGACTTCATAGGAGTATATCACCAGTCGATATCGCACCAACGAGGTCCAGTCCACAGAACCGGTAAAATTGATAATTAGCTAGCGTGACTGAGAATAACGAGTACTCTGAATTATGTCTATGTAATACATGTCCACGGAATGGTGGTTAGTAACCACCATCTTCACATTAAAGACGGGAAGGGATAATAGTGAAAACCATCGGTTTAGCATCAATCGCAATGATGTTGGACCATAACGCGGTCCGATGGTTTGCGTGCCTCAGCCATCCATTGAGCTATGCTGGGTGATGCTTTTTGCACCTTCAGAGCCACTCATACCAGATTGGTCAAATGTTAGGGGCCAGACAAATTTAGTCTCCTGGTCCACCACGTTGGGGGTTGAAGTGAGGGTGACTACTTATTTCTTAAAACGGACTCTTTGTAGACCAACACCAAACCCTCTGTTTTGCGGTCAGGTTCTTGAACCATAGGCCTTGGTTGAGAACTCTAATCGTTCTACTGTCTAGGCCTGAGCGGTGTGACAGTATCCTGTCCACGCAATACTATGAAACTTCTCTCAAACAATTGCTTGATGCTGTGGTCGCCACAGAGAATAATCAACGGTGCCCTACCTGTTGCATCGAGCAGGGTGGATAGGGGTTTGGATGCTATTACGCAAGCCTTCGCGTCTTCAGATTCCTCCTCTTACGCTTTTCACCCTTATCGTCCTATACTAAGTTCCCTTTTAACCCCCCTATTTTCAATCGTCCGATTCCTGGCCTTCACCCACCATGCTTTGATAGACCGTTTATATTCTAGTTTCAACTCACAAGCAAACGCGGAGCGTCACTCTTGCCCTATCGACAAGCCCATGTCCAACAAAGCAGTCAGGCCCAGTTTATCGGCTTATAGTTGGGGCCCCGATCCTCCCTCAGAGTGGCACGCTTCAATGTACGCACATTGTTACAGATCGGTCAACATACAGCACTTGCCTGAACATTAGAGAACCCCTCACTCAATATCTGCTGCCTACCGGAAACCCGCCGACAAGACTGGAGCTCTGTTCTCACTGCGATCCCCTTCAGGTGACACTAACAGTGCTTTTCATTGCACCTATCCGGAGATGATGCAGCTTCGAGTAACGGCCAAACCGGCGTTGGTATTGCCCTGAGTCCCTGGAGTGGAGCTACTCTGGTTGATTGGATCCCAATCAGTAACCGGATGTGTGCTGAATACTGATAGTAGAGAGCGAGAATATAATAAGCAGTGTTGATTCATCCCAGGTGGATCGTGCACATGCACGGAATCACGCTAATGATTCCTGCGCGGTGGCAGCATATTGCAGCTGCACTACATCTTATCCAGGTGCGATACTCTCCCTATACCTGTAGTTCGCAAAGTGGACATCAAGGAATCTCTTGAATTGCGAAATCGAGTTTGCCGAGACAAGCGTCTTCGGCAACTTGTTAAATATTTCACCACTCGACGCTCGAAGCATAGAGGGTGCGCAATACGCCCTAAATCCGCTAACACTCCTTTGTACCCGTGTCCGCGTGTGGTGGTTGGTGCGCAAGCGTGTAGCAACAGCAGCCTCAAAGTAGGGAAGTGGCTCAGGTTCAGTATCCGGTGCATCATTATGGGATCAACTCGAAGCCGATGATATGACAAAAGTCCCACATCGGTCCTCGTACCATATACCCCGTAAACTGGACCCGTTCCAGTCTTTGCACCTCACATATTGTGATCGGATAATAGGCGGCTGAGCCGTACCGATCTTATCATGGAAGAGAACAGAAGGGTGGCAATCTCTTCAGACCAAGTGCAGTAGCTGCGTCTAAGTGCCCAAAGTAGGTGTAATCTGTTTGCGTACAGTTTGTTCGTGTTGTTGATAGACTTCAGATAACAGCGCGAGAGTACGCCTAGATCCTTTACGGAACTGGTGGGACGCAGCGGGTGGCCGGCCAGTGTACGCACGCCCATTACCGCCCCTCCTCATGCGCATAAATGAGGAGTTGACTCGATTGATCGGTAGATCAACTGCAGACCACCGGGATAGGCGGTTGAGGTTCGGTTGAAGGACGTCACAGTCGTCGGGAGAATCAATAACTCTCCAGATCTTCAAGTCGCCTGTAAACAGTGCACAAGGCAACCGAAGAAGCTGAGGCACTTCGTTTATGTGGATCAGGAGTAAAATGGGCCCCAGCACTGAGCCTTGAGGTACACCGATAGTGGAGAGGTATCGGCTCGTTAGGTGGTCATCAACCTGTACCCGCCATCTTCTCCAAATAAGAAAGTCACTGATGCACTAGTACAGTGCGCCACCAACATCCCACACCGTCAGCTTGTGGAGCAAAACGTCATGGTTCACTTTATCGAAAGCTTAACTGAAATCAATGTAGATAACATCTATTGACTTCCCAAGGTTCAACGCTTGCAACCATTGCTGCCGCGTCAACGGAAGGTTGGTGATGCACGAGTGGCCCTTTATGCAGCCGTGCTGTGCTGGCGTTAGATCTTACCACTCTAGCAGCTGGAGAAGACCCTTTTTCATAAGCTTCTCGAGCACGTTCGCCAAAACAGAGGAGAGACAAATCGGCCGGTAAGTGTCCATATTGCATGGGTCACCACGTTTTGGAATCAGCTTCACTATCGAGCATTTCCAGCCGCTCGGTAACCCACCCACGGACAAAGATCTGTTGTGCAGGTTCGTCACGGCAGGCGAGATGATCGCCGGTAAAAACTTTAAAATTAGGGGATGAAGCCCATCGGGTTCGGCAGGTTTCGTGCAATCAAGACTGGCGAGTAAACTGCGGACATCTTCTACACCGCAATCCAAGCCTTAGGGCTGCACACGTCGAGCTCTGCAGAGGCGCCTGCTCATTTGTAAATACGGAAGCGAAGTGCTCGGCCAATGTGGATGCACATTTAGTGCTGGGGGCCAGAGGCTGTCCGTCAGTGCTCTCTAACACAGCTACGTCATTCGCGGGCCTCAACCGCTGCTTCACGTACGCAAAATTCTTCTTGGGGTCCACCTTGGCTGAGGCTGCAAACTCCTCTTCGAAGTGCCGACACTTCCGCGCTGTTGCATAAATTCCGCTGCCATTTGTACACCTCATAATCGTCGGCAGAGCCAGACACGAAGAATGTATGCCACAATACGCGTCGACGTCGAGTCAATTGGCCATACTCTCTGTCGAACCAATGTGCTTCACTGGTACAGCTTTCCCATACTTGAGGGATACGAAACGAGCGTACAACGACTGCACACCCTCTTTTATAACAAACCAACAGGCTTCAACAGATGAAGACTGCGGCAGCGACCAATCCACTTCGCTGTGGACTGAGATCATCGAAGTCGGTCTGCCAACAATCGTAGGACGGCTCCGGCGAAAGCAAACAGGGCAGCGGCAGCTTCAGGTTGGCGAACACCATCGAGTGGTCACTATCTGTCAGAGGCTCTAGGACCTGAATTTCATATACAGATTGTTCGTAACTCGTTAGTAGTAGGTCCAGGCACGACGGAGCGGAATGCGGTGTAACGCGCGTCGGTTAGAAGACATGTGCTGCCCCAGTTTCAAATACCATCTTCGCAAATTGCGCCACGACTTCACAGTGCCCGGGAAGAAGTTGTACACCTGGCCCCCGTATTCGAGGGAACTTAAAATCGCCCATAAGAAGGAAGCAGGGCCGACCCATATAGTTTCTGACATGCGGCAACCAATCCAGGCATCGACTAATTGGGCTACGATAAGCCAAAACCACAAAAACAGTTTACCCTGTCTCAGGCGGATCGAGCACCATAACTGTTCGCACAGGGCATCTTCGCTGCGGCAGGTATGTACCAGTGTCTCGCATAGCGAAGAACCCAAGGTATAACAGCAAGCCGCCTCGATGGTTTAATAGTCTGTCGCACTGAAAACATAAGTAGCCACTGATCTGGACTTCCCTGGTAGTGACCTCAGGATTTAGCCAGGTTTCGACCAGTCCTAGTACGTCCAGAAGACGAGAAACAACGAATTGATATACATCGTCATGTTTGTTCATTAAACTACAAACATTTGTGGAAGGCACGCGCAGGGCACAGTAAAAACCGACGGACGCGCACGCAGTAGTATTCTCAACAGCCTATTAACTAGACGCAGAGCCAGTATAAAACCATGGAGATCAACAGATAAGCAAGATTCAACGCGTCATAATCATCGTGGCATGCTAATTGAAGGTGAGCAACACACCTCAACTAATATGCCGCAAAGAAAAATGGAACATTTCGATAAAAAGTAAAACAAAACATTTTTAGTTTGTTTTTCACACACCGCTTTTGTTCTTTTTTTGTCATTTTAATGTTTGTAGTATTAATCATGTGAATCAACATAATACTGTACACAAGTCTTCCAGTGATTCCGGTTGTGGGCCATATCTGCAAGAGTCCTAAGCCTTTGGCACTCCTCATCTTTGGGTCCCCATCCTGGAAGACGTACGGATCCAACAGCGGCTAGACACGACGTCAGCGACTTCATGTGCTGCCGCCAAGTGGAAGGCTGACCACCACGCGGTCGCCTCCAGCCAGGTCCTTGACGAGCGAATAGAGCGCGACGCGGTAGACGCTCAGGTGCCATGCGAAGGACGTGACCGAGCCATCTCAACTGGCGCAACAAAACCAGTTTGTTGAAGGGAATACTCGCATTCCCCAAGATGCGACGTCGAACGTCATTACTATTTACTCGTTGTTGCCACCAAACACGAGCAATCCTCCTTAAGAAACCGTTATCGAACGAGGAAAGACGACGCATGTCTTCCACGCGAATCCGCCAGGACTCGCACCCATACAACAATATTGAGCGAACTGATGCGCTGTAGACGCGGCCCTTTAGTGAGAATGAAACGTCGCGAAGACGCCATAAGTGCCTCAAATTGACAAATGCCGATCGAGCTTTAGCGAACTACCTCCTCGTGGTGCCAGCTTGGTGGTTTGGGTGTACCCCGTTCCAGCAAAGTGTTCGGCGACAATGTTCCACCACGATGGGACATTGTATTCCAGCAGGTGTGCTGACTTCATGGGGAGTATTGTGCCCCTGTTTGGTAATCTATCAAACAAAGACACATGAACTGAACATTCAGTCAACGCCTCCCAATGAGCGCGATTCCCTAAATTCGCCCCGCTGCCTTGCGGGTAGGTTATTTAACCAAAGGCTCGGGATGGAGTCCCCTAAGTCAAATCCCTACTACGGCTGGGGCAACCGGGTAGTATCACGCCCTCTCGCAAAACCATGGACTGTATTACAACTTGCTCATCAGCTGCCGTTTCTGCTACTAACTTTCACGCGACTTCATCACACGCCAATTGTTTGTTTGCTAACAATCCTCACTCTCCGTTACCCGATTCATCTGTTCAACAATCTGGTTGCGATTCCGGTTGCTCCGCAGATCAAAGAGTTCAACCTACGGCTCTTCTTCGTCCCCGATCCTCGTTCCGTCTGGCGTGCTTCAACCTTCGGACACTCATGCAGATTGGACAGCAAGCCGGTCTAGCGCGCACACTAGAGTACCTAGACATTGATGTCTGCTGCGTTACAGAAACCCGATTGAAAGATCTTAGCACTGTGCTTACATTGACATCTCCCAGTGATCACGAAGCCAGATATCACCTGCGTCTTTCTGGAGATAAAGAAGCAACCTCAGCGGGGTTGGCTGGTGTAGGTAGAGCACTAAGTGGCAAGGCCGAGGTGCCACTACTGGACTGGTTCCCGATTAACAGCCCACTATGTGCAGTTCGGCTTCAGGGCTCATGTAGGATCAACAAGCACCGCGAAGACAGACGCAACTTGTTTGTGATATCCGTGTACGCACCAACTGACTGCAGTGGCGACTTGGTCAAGGACGAATTCTACCGGGATCTACATGAGGTCTTGACTAATGTTAAAAAGTCGGATATCGTTATCCTTTCTGGGGATTTTAATGCACGGGTTGGCCGCCTGTTACCATACGGATGCCACCTTGGTGGTCATCACGCGCTCGATGAGAACCGCTCTGATAACGCAGAACGGCTTCACACATTGTGCGAAGACAACCATCTGTTTCTCTCGAGAACTAACTTCAGGCGTAAGAAGAAGCGTTCCGCAACGTGGCGTCCCCCTTTTTCAACACAACCGTGGTCTCAAATTGATCACCTTGCAATTAGCTTCAGATGGCGCGGCATCGTACTGGACTGCAAGTCTTTTTGGTCCACTTACGTTGATTCAGATCATGCTCTGGTCTGCGCGAAAATCTGTATGTGTTTTGGAGGATCCTGAAACACGAAGCACCGCAAGATTGATGTAAACAGATTAACTGTTTCCTCTGTCCAGACGAGCTATCAGTCTTCATTGGCATATGCACTCAGTTGCAATCCACCGCAAGAAGTGGAACAACACTGAACTTGTATACGGAAGGCAATGACCATTTCCGGACAGTCATGCTGCGGCCTAACTCGCCGCCCGTTGAAAGCGTGGATCTCTGCTCGTTCTCTGGAGCTGTTCGAACGCCGCAAAGGTATCTCGGCGGAATCAGATTGCAACGAACGAAGCCGTTCTGCCAACCGGCTGCTCAAGCAAAGCCTACGCAAGGATCGCGAGACTTGGTGGTCTGAGCGTGTTGTAGAGATGGAGACCACTGTCCTCTCTGGCAACACTCGCAGGCTTTTCCAACTCATTCGGTCCACTGGCCTCAGGAAACCTGGTGTCAGTGAGGTCATTTGTGAGGTGGATGAGTCTTCGATCAACAACCAACAGAGGCGTATGGACCGCTGGGCCGAGCACTTTCACTCGCAGTTCAACTGGCCTCCACCATCCATCAGTACATGCAGTACACCTTGTTGTCCACTTTGGCTCGTCCCTCTGAATCCACCCAGCGAAGCGGAAGTCTGCCTCGAGATTCGACGCTTGAAGCAGTTCAAGGCTGCCGGCTTAGACGGACTTCCTCCGGAACTATTCAAGTACGGCGGTGTGGCGATCATTAACCAACTGACTGCGCTGTGCGAAAAATTTGGCATGAAGAGAAAGTGCCTTCCTCTTGGGGCGAATGAGTCATTATCCCGATTTTCAAGAAAGGCGCTCGCACTTCATGTGCAAATCATCGCGGAATTAGTCTTATTTCGGTTGCCTCTAAGCTATTGGCATCCATTCTGCTTCGCAGGCTATCCCCAGTACGTGAATCATACTACCGTGAAGAACAAGCTGGTTTCCGTCCCGGCCGCGGATGCGTGGATCAAATCTTCACGCTCCGCCATCTCCTCGAACATCGCCACATTTATCACAAGCCCACTATCGTTGCATTTCTAGACATACGTGCCGCTTTTGACTCCGTTGATCGATCAGCTTTATGGCGTTGCTTACTGAAGAATGGGGTGCCAGAGAAATATACTGCCATCTTAAGTGCATTTTGCCTTCATACATCCGGCAGAGTGAGGGTCTATGGCAAGATTTCCTCGCAATTCACTGTCAATAGCGGTGTGCGGCAGGGTTGCCCTATGCCCCTATTCCTCTTCGACTTCGCAATCGAAGACGCTCTGTCGAGTGCTCTAGAAGGCTTCCAACATTTTGGCTTAGAGCTTCTACCGGGTGAGCGCGCGACCGACTTAGATTATGCTGATGATATCGCCTTACTTGGTGACGATCATCAGAGTACGCAACTCATTCTGGATCGTTGGGCGGTTGAAGCATCTAAGTATGGCATGAGCTTCGCCCCAACGAAGTGTAAAATACTGCTCAAGGATTGGCTTTCACCTGCTCCCGTGCTCACTCTCGAAGGTGCACAACTTGAACAGGTAGATAGTTTCGACTACCTTGGTAGCTGTGTTTCTGCTGACCGCACTATCAACAAAGAAGTTTCTCTTCGTATCGGACGCGCACGAAACGTCATCGACCTGTTGATCCGGGTTCGGTGGACTCGAGGAGCTACTCGAAAATTTATAATGTAGAGATTGGTTTCACCATTATCAGTGCATCGCTTCAACTCCACGACAGCGGACTTCAATTCCTCTCTATTCGACAGGTCTAATTCTGGATGAATATAGATTTCTAGATCTCAGCCTACCGAGCCAGGATAGTACCAGTCACATTCGCTCCATCAACGAACGTGACTCGCAGAGGTCAGGACTTCCTCTTCTCTCTCTTTCCAAGACGAGTAATTTGCTTCATCCGCAACCGCTGTTCATTCAAGTCAAGAAACCCAACAGACCAGGCTCTGCAGAAAATCCATGTTCTGGTCATAACGAGCCTCAGGACTAGCATCGGTCGATTCAGGCGCGTAAAATATCATAAGGTTACAACGCCGCTGATCGTTGGCAGTTGTCCTCTCCTTTTTGTTTCGCTGCATTTTCCATTGGCCTTCAACGTCTGCGTTATCGCACATAAGTATGTTAGTGTCCGTAGGACGCAAGACAGACACGCCAGCTGAGGCTCCAGCAACGGGTGGACATCGCTCTGGAGCCTACAGCCGGCGGGCAGGTGGGTTCGTTCAAACATAGAGGTCGCTGAGTTTCCGCTTGCTTGGATGAATCCAAGGAGCTCCTCCCTATGGAACATTTCGCCCTCTTGCAGACTCGCGTGGTTTTTCGGCTGTTTGTGACCGCACAGTGGCTTTGCATTTCTTGCACAATATTCGGACAAAGTCATGCCGAATTTCACGTAGTAGTTCGAGATGATCTAGAGAAAACCAATACACGAAATGTGGAAATTCAAACGAAACACATAAGGCATGTAGCAGCATTGACTCTACGCGCACCTATTTTGCAACAAGTGTCACAGGGAGTCTGCTTCGTAATTACGGCTAGGTTAGCAACTGTGACGGTAAAGGCGATAAATTGAACGATAAGTACACGATACAAATACCACAGTAAAATTTGCGGATACGACACTAATACACAATAAACAAATGCAGAATCGCAAAAGAAAGTGAATTTAAGAATAAACACGAAAAATCTGCTTTGCACAAAGTAATGAAGGATGCGAACTGGCCTGTCCGACAGAGGGGGAAAATCCGTTCGGCGAGCGCTATCCACAGTAGTACGACGGGCTAGCTGGTTCAAAGATCCGAAGTCCAGCGGGTCTAATGGGTGTCTGCTTGTCATCGCTGACTACGCTCCCACAAACTGAAGCCATGACTCGGTAAAAGATGAGTTCTATTGCCAACTGAACAAGCTCATTCGCCACATAAGAAGCGCGGACACTGTAGTGCTGGCTGGGGATCTGAACGCTCAAGTTTGGAAATTATCCACTGATGAGCTGCATCTGAGCGGCCAATATGGTGTAGGCTCCCGTAATGAAAACGGTGAGCCGTTACTTCGATTGTATGAAGACACTCGCTCACTTCTTGCGACTTTTAACTTCGGACGCAGCGCCCAACAGAAGGTGACATGGCGCCCAACAACCTCGAACCAGCCATAGAGGAAAATCGACCACATCGCGATCAGTTATCACTGGAGAGGCTGAGTTCAAAGCGGTCGCTCAATTTGGGTCAACTGTGTGGTCACTGACCACGCAGTTGTATGTGCTGATCTGCGGGTGCGTTTTGGCGGTCGCCCTCAACGACCCTGTGAGCGCATAGACACCAGCCAACTGTCAAAGCCAGGTGTTCTGAATGCGTATGGATGTACACCTGCGTTCGGGTTGAGCGAGCGCTCACTGAATACAGCTGGTCAGTGGTCGCATTTTCAGACCTAACTAGAAGCAGGTAAATCATCATGTGGTAAATCCACTAGCCAGCACAGACACTGCGTCTCTTCGCAGTCTCTGGAACTTAACGATGCTTGCCGGCACATTCCGGCTGGAAGCGAACACAATGAGACTTGTATAGACCTCAGGGCAAAAATCTATGCTAGCTTGAAGAGAGACCACGAATCGTGGTAGTCTCATCGTGCATCAGAGATGGAAGTGGCCGCTACTCTAGGTAACCATCGGAAATTATTCCGCTTGATACGGGAAACGGGCAGTAGGAGACCTGGGTCTAGTGAAACTGTTTATGACGAGAGTGGACAGCACATCCACAACTTGTAAAAACGTTTGGATCGTTGGGCTGAGCGATTTGAAAGGCAATTTAATCAGTCGGAATTGTCAGATTCCTCACCGGTCATTGATCGCCCTACTTCCTGGGCTGTCCCTCTGGATTCGCCCTCTCGCTCAAAAGTCGAACGTAAGATCGGAGTGTTGAAGTCGATTAAAGCCGCGGGACTCCATGAGCTTCCTCCAGCCCTCCTCAAATTCAGAGGATCTGCTCTTGTTAATGATTTGCACGATTTACTGGTGGAACTGTAAGAGCAGGAAACTGTCCCAACCGACTGGAGCCGCTCCGTTATTGTCCCGATTTTCAACGGATGCTCGCGTCCGGAATGCGGCAACCATAGAGGAATCAGTCTAATCCCCATCGTCTCCAAATTGCTTACCTCTGTCATTCTACGCAAAATGACTGCTACTCATGAAAGCCATATACGTGAGGAGCAAGATGGGTTTCGTCGAGGTAGGGATACATCGACCACATGTTCACTTTGCGTCAGTTGTTGGAGTAACGTCACATATATTGGCGGTCCAACGTTGTCGTGTTCCTCGAAATCAAAGGTGCCTTCGATACGGTGGATCGATATGCACTTTGGGACTGTCCACTCAGGAAAGATGTCCGAGAAATATGTACACATCCGAGCGATATACGCGTGTAGATAACAGCAGAATGAGGGATTACGGCAAGCTGTCACACCTTTCAATATCTCCAGCGGTGTGAGACAAGGATGCCCGCTGTCACCTTTCCTCTTCAAGTTCGCTATTGATGAAGTCATGGAAATCGCTTTTACAAAACACGACTTAGAAGAAGTGGAGCTGCTCCCAGGAGAACAACTTCCTGACTTGGAGTATGCTAACGATATTGCCCTCATCCGTGCCAGCTCCCAAACGTGCCAAGCTGCCCTGGACAGATTAGCACTGACTGTAAGCCGCTTCGGGCTTTGCTTTATACCGTCGAAGTGCAAAGCTTTCCTCCAAGATTGACAGGGAACGCCTCCAGCGCTGACCCTTGATGGGAATCAGCTAGAAGTGGTTCAAAATGTCAACTACCTAGGTAGTTGTATCAGCGTCGTAGGAAATGAGGACGAGGTCACAAACCGGATAGCAAAAGCAGGAGTCGCTTTTGCTAACCTTCGCCACCTATGACGTTGGCACATCATTCTCTTCTTGAAGGGCAAAGTGTACAATACAGTCGTACGTTCAACTCTCCTTTACGACTGAGAAACCTGGCCCATTAGATCAGCCGACATAAAGAGGCTAATTGCGTTCGACCACCGGTGCCTTTGCAGTTTGGCTCACATCTGGTGGGAACACCGCGTGAGTAACGAGCGTGTTCGACGCCTTGTTTGCGACCCGGAATAAGGAAATGTGCCGCTCATTACAGTTATTTCACGCACCAGGTTCCGATGGCTGAGCCACCTGTTGCGCATGCCAATCCACCGACACATTCTACGTGCGTTGTTTGCGCGCCGGGTGTGCGGATGGAAGAAGAAAAGGGGTGGCCAAGAGGAATGAAGGTCCTCACTTCGAAACTGGCCTTGATTGGAGCGTCTCGGCTCCCTGGTTGGGGTCCGAAAGACGATGAGCACGTTCGGCTGGATACACTTGCTGACATTGCTAGGAGCCGGCCTCAACGGCATTTGTATTGTGAGTTTCTTTGTTCCTCCTCCTTCCGTTTAGCCTCCCCTCCAACCGGGATCTCAATCATTAGGTATAGTATAACTTTTTTGCGGCACAATAGCCAGTTGTTATCTCTCCGGAACTATGCCCATCCGTTACTAGTGAATTAGCCAGCGTGACACGGTCGCATGTTTTTGCTTTTCTTTTGTATTGCGGAACAATAACTATGTTTTCCACCTGCAGTTGAAGTGTACAATGATGATGATCAGGGTAGCAAGCTTATCATTTTTGTTTAGAAAATGAGCAAAGATGGCGCTTTGCAACGCACAGATACACGGCACGTTTGGAGTATTGGGAAAATTGCTTCGACGTGTGGTTGCATTTGTCCTAGAATCATGAGTCACCCGCCACTTGAGCAGTGGGTAAGTAAAAAGGCCAAAAAATTCACCCTTTAGACCAGAAGACTTTTTCGCTCAGATGATCACACCAGTTCGACGATTTTAGGGGTAGAGTACTGGCGTACAAGAAAACCTCCCTGATTTCGTGAAAATATGTCGAATCAGTTTCTTAAGATAATCAGCTTGGAGATCGTATTTTGTCATAAAGGACTTAATTCCGATTGTTTCATCTGTACTGGAAGTTGCACATGTGTGCCTTTTCACTCAAGTGTTATCCCAAGGTAGTCGATGTCAAACATGTGAAGTGTTATTTCTGGATGGGATTGCCCCGTCACTTGTATGCAGCAATCCAGTAAAACAACCTGAACTAGACACACGGCACACGTTTCTGATAAAGCTGACGGAGAAGATTAAGGGTAATAGAAAGGCTCGAAAATACTCCAAGACCTAAGCTGGACGATGTGAGCCGGAGGTTGGAACGTCGAACTAAAAATGGCACGAAAAATTTGAACGCTCAGCCGAAAATCAGAGGCATGGACTCCGATCAGTAAGTGTTAAAGAGACGCTTACCGTAGTCGCAGCTACTAACGGAGCAGTGTATTCATCTGCTGAGGCCAATGAGTGAAAGATGCCGCTCACAACCTAGCACATGGCATCAGTCATTCCGACATCGTTCATGATAATTAAGCCGCACTCGTTACATATTACCACATCGCTTAGTTCAACATACATCGCTTTCATAGAACGCATCCGGTAAAGTGGAATTGTAGGATGGTGAGATGACACGGAGAGAGAGTGTGAAAGAGCAAATGATTGAGTTGCACTAAAGATAATCTTCTCACTGGATGAAGGCCAGAGGATAATTCATGATTGACTGAATTCGCCCGCTTTGGCGAGCCAGCCTCGTTTGTTCTAGCTCCCGGATTCTCAGTGTGCTGCATCCGTGATATTATGCCGTCGTGGTTCATGATAGCTAACAAAACCGTACGTCTGAGAGTAAATCACGGCACATATACCGAGGTATACCGTACAAAGAAGCGCGAGGCGTCGTTGATCTTTTCAATTGAGGTGGTGGTCTACTCAAAGTCAGGCAGGCCGGTGAACTGAGTAACTAGGTAAGTTAGGAAATGAAGGATATGTGAGGAAAAAACGATCTCTGTTAGAATGGTCAGAAAAAATCGTCTAATAACAAAGGAAAAAAGCCAAAGAAGGCAGAAAAGTGTCTAAAACAGGCAAGGGAGGTAGCGCAAGCAAGTAAAGAGCGGAGCGGTAAGGTGTTAGACAAAGAGTGGATGCTGACTACACACATGAAAATCCGCAAGAACATAGTATGGAAGAAATATGGTACCGGGCCAGATAGTTCCACCTTTATAGTGCAGAATATCAGATATCTGCGGATTCCCACTGTTATACTACCGATGCACACAGACTGAATTATCAGCCTGAACTGAACGTGCCTGTGACGAGCAATTCTGACCGGGCACCAGCCAATATGTAGCATCGCCCACCCCGATCCAATATTGTGCTGGAAGGTTACACCAACGCGACTGAAAAATGCCCATTGAGCTCAACAAGTATTGAGCTGAGCGTACAGGCTGTTTACTGCAGGTATCAAAAGCACACTATATCGATGCTTCGCCGCCACACCAACTATCAGCGGTTGCACGCTGGCTGGGATACTGTGGGATTGTCAGCTAGTATACAGGCTCGAACTACTTTAGGAACGCTCGAAGGGCATCGGCGAAATGCCGACAACCTCATGCCAAGGTCTGGCTGACACATAAAAACAGTGTGAATGCATGCAGCTGGGTTGCGATGAAGTGCTCCGAACGCACATAAGTCCGAACTGGTGAACTGCAGATTACTAGCAGAACACCTGAATCGTTCTACACCATCGGCAAGGCAGCCACATGTATGAAACGATTGCATACCTTCATGGGTCCGTTAGCGTATCGAACAACCGCAAAAGGCAGAAATTCAATTTACCAGAACCAGATAAACGCAGAAACGTCCGATGATCCAAACGTTGTCATGACTGGGGGTCCCACTGGTATGTGAAGACGGAACTGGATACTTGATAAAACGACCAAGAATAAACAGCACCAACAACATATAAGAAATATTAAACGCTTACTGATGAGTGTGTTATTTCGGATAGTTCTTGACGACGAATACCCGTAAGTTCGGGGAAAGCTATTTCATCCGCGATTGACAGGCGAACGTCGTTAGACGTTTGTGTGGTCGCAATTTGATCTCCAGTTGCTGTCAGAGTTATGAAAGGAAAAGTAGGCATCGCAATCAGATTTAACTCACAATATTAACTTGCCTAACGCGAAACTGCACTATTGGTATGGCGGTGGCAAATATGCGGAACTGGGAGTCCCAAATTCATCATACGGGAGGCACAAAAAAGCAATGTAGGAACACGATTCAACTAAATACCACTGAATCCGCAACGGAAATATATGATACAAGGTGTGAAGAGTAGAATGAGCCTATTCGTTGGCAAACAAAACGCAGAGCGAAGAGATGAGTGGGTCAGTACACACAACAAATGTACAACCGATTACGGCCAGGCACAGTCGATCGACAGCAGCGTTCCTATCTGATACAGAGAATGAGATGATGTACATGAGACGGAAGGCAATTTTTGAAGTGAAGCACCCAAGGGGCAAATAAACAGCCCATTTGGGTGCGGAATAGATGACAAAACCAAAGTAAAGTAAACATATAGGAACCAACGGAGGCGGAGATAGTTATGTAAGAGAAGTACGACAGGAGTCAAGACATGCAGCCAAATAGAACTGGAGTTTGGGACAGACGATATATCGAGAAGCAATCTTCCTGTGCATCTATCTCATGGTGTAACTCAAAAGAAAAGTAAAACTCGGTTATATAGGTCGATCCCCCCCCCCCCGCGATGTGCAGCCAATTATCAACAATGCGCGAAAGATCGACAGATACAGCAGACCTCACTCAGGAATACAAAAACGGAAAGGAAAACTCCACGTAACATTAGTGAAGTCTTAGCACGATAATAACCACATCTGAAGCATCAGAGGATGCAGCAGAGGTAGCAATCAGTCCGTGTGTTAATCACCAGAAGAAGTAAACTGAAATGAGGACGCGTCGAACCAGGAAAGATGATTGTAGACCGAGAACACAACAGAGCAAAATAGCATCTGTTCTGGTAGACACGAGCGATCAAAGACAACTCTGATGCACTTAGTTCTATGCTTAACGTTCACCAGGCATAAAAATCAGAAGGTGGATATTGAAGTTGGCAGTCCAGTTCAGTGCGATGGATTCAGGTGCAAAGACACGTCGCCAGAAGAACAAAAGCAAAAGCGAGGTTGGATCCAAATAGAACACAAAGAAAATGGAAGCAAGAAGGAGACACGATAAAGTAATCAAAATGGAACGAGTAGTAACAGCTAGATGGAGGAAACCGAATGCAGAAATGTCAATGAGTGAGCGACTGCGCCATGCCTGATAAAGCCTCCAACCAATGGTGTGAAGCATCCAGGGCCCCCATCCACGAAGATGGCATGTCGAAGGGTGAACAAGTCTCTCGGTCAGTATCCTCGTGCCCCTATTCCACCTCATCGAGTGGCCACCTCGCGGTTTCGCCTAACTTGGTGTAACCACGACGTATAACGAATGTCGAAGAAGTCAACGGGCATACGGAGAACATGGCCTTACCAACGTAAGCGGTTAACATTTAGCAAACACTCGAGTGAAACAACAGGTGTCTTGACAAAACTCAACTGACCGGTCTCAGCATTTCCCAACCGGTGATCCCACCAGAAGTGAGCAATACGCCGCAAGCATCGGTGAGCACACATGGCCAATCGTTTAATGTTTTCGCCGCGAACTGGCCATGTCTCTGATCCATACAGTAACACTGGTCTTATCGCAGCGTTATACATTCCACCTTTACTGACAGACTGATATCCCGTCGTCTCCATATATGGTCGAGTCTCTAGAAAGCCACACAGGTTTTGCTGATACGAAAACCAACATCCACAGTGATGTGATCACTAGTGAACCAATCCACCACTTCCCGCGGCTGTTCGCTGATAGCTAGAACCGGTAGCGTATCGGTTCAGTTCCGCACCAGTACTTTGCAAGTTGAAGGTGCAAAGTACATGCCGAAGCACGTAGTACTACGCAGCAGGTGACGCAGCAACGTTTGCAGTTGCTGCGTCAGACCCATGAAGAACAATTTCGGCCGCACACTCTTTGTCAGTCCGTCACCTGGTGGAACTACCACCTCCGTAGGGTCTGAAAGACCCGAGTCATTTATGATCATTTCGATCACAAAGTTGAAGGGGAAAGGCGATATATGGCCACCTTGGTGAAACCTAGTTGTCGTGGAGAACTCAGGGAACAGCTTACCGTAGACCCTTACATCACCTCGGGAATCATCATAGAGACTCCAAAACGGAAAGAAGCTTAGCTGGCAGCCCTTCATGTACAAGCAGCGTCACAAGCTGGCGCGGTCAACAGAGTCGAAGGAGGCTTTCAAGTCAGGGAAAATCACTATATTCCGTCGCATGTATGTGTCTTCGCCCCAACACTTGGCGTAGGATAAATATGCGGTTGACGCAACAAGCAAGGCGGAAGCCAGTCTGGCATTCAATGATTCGTCTTTCACGATGACCAGTAAGTCATGAAAGAATGATACCCGTGAGGAGTTTGGAGTCAATGGAAAGTATGCTAATGCCTCGATGATTTTCGCACAAAGTACACCAACCCTTTTTGAACATGGACACGACAATTGACAGTCGCCCGTTTGGAAACACCCGTTTAGTGTCACAAATCGTGTTAAATAAAGAAGCAAGTTCAGTCAACAGAATCACCTCCATCTTTGTTGAAAGATGGAGGAAAGTCGTCGAGTTCGAAAGTCTTGATTCATTTCAACATCGCGAGCTCACGTTGAATCTCTTCCAAAGTGGGAGGTGTGACATCAACTCAACTGATTCGGTAAACTGCGGTGTCGCAGCAGGCTTGTTGAATTGCTCTTCAAAACGTTCCGCTCGCCGGGTTGGTCGACGAAGCTGGGAATATATCAATCGCCTATTTTTCTGTTAATGTCACACTAACTGATGGCTTTCTCGGACTTATGTTCCGGATGAGCTGGAATAACACTCGGCTTTTCCCAATAGCACTGGTTTTATCCATCTCACGGGCCCTTGTCACCCAGCAACGTTACCGGACAATTCGTAGGTTCCTTGTCAAACGTTTCAGGGAGCAATGAACACGCTGAAACTCAATGCCTATTGGAAGGCGTTTATGCAATGCGATCGAGCTGATTAGTGCCTCTGGGACTCATTTACAGTTCGGATGTCTCAACCTGGGTGCACAGCAGGTGACAAAGCCATCCTTGATGGCACATTTGAGACGACTTCAGTCAGTGTTTGGCTCATCAACCGCATTCATCACTGACAATTGGTGGAACATTCAGTTATGATATTGTTGAACAGCAAATTGCGAGTTCAAGTCCAAAGTAGGAGGTACAGGAAGTATGCGCTTCTTTGAGGCCGGAAGAGTGAACACCGAGTACGCGCACTAGAGTATGGTCGGAATTCAGGCACACGCTTCAAATGGACTGATAGTGTTGGAATGATGTGTGCCATAAATGGCTCATGACAACATGGCCAATTTGAGTCCAGGTCATGTAGAAATTCGGTGGGCGCCACATGACGCGATGCGAACGTTTGTGTTGAAAAACAGTGCTGCTACTATAGAGAGTGTAGTCGGCACCGAGTTGCAAATATCGAGCACCATTATCTGTTCGGCGTGCACTGACCCCGAAGCGGCCTCCTAGATGTTGTGAAGAGTCTGAGTGACGACATACTTGGGCATTCATGTCACGAGCAACAATCACGATGTCAGTATTCGCTATGCGGAGAAGAGGCGAGAGATCACGGTAGAAATCGCCTTTGATACCCTCTAAACTGAATTCCGCACCAGCAGCTACTTAACCACTAGAGAGATTTGGAATATAGCCGCAAACATGAGACTGTTCACTGGTATCCAGTCGGGTAAATAGTCTACGCATGTTTGCTGAAGGCAATACCAACAAAGTAAATACCCAGAGTCATTGACTCAGTATCGCTAGACACCCTAACAGTGTAGCCATCACCGTCAAATTCAGAACAAGGAAGTCGAAGGTTTTTCACAACGCTGTTACTTGTTCACCTATTTAGGAGGCACAGTACACATCAATAAGAAGAGTGAAGGGTGAGAGCTAGCGCTGGCTGTTGACCAATCTGACTCAGTGTAAACGTTAAAAGGACCATGAGAAATGAGATCCTCATCAATCATCATCATCATCAACAACAACAACAACAACAGTACATCAGCCATTTGAACTGATGCTTCGCTGCCATACAACCATAATGACCTATGAAATAAAGAATAAGAAGAGGGAGAGAAGGGGGACTTACCTGAAAACCTCAGTGCCCTAAGCAAACATTCAGGGTCAAGGCGCCTACACCTTGTGTAGACAACATACCGTCACAAACAGCTGGCTATCGTACAAAGATAAGGCGGCATCGGCGAGACAGCTTCCTTGCGGCGTGCACTGCCACGCGTCATAATCAGCCATTACCCAGCAGATAACTCAGCACCAAACACACTTTAAACAGGCAATCCAAGTAGGAGGCGGCAGCAGATGTGCCACTGGTGTTTACTACGAGCCATGTCCTGTAAAGTCTCGAGCCAAGCACAAGACGAGTCACGTAGACTCCAACCCGGAAGGAGAGACGGACAAACAGCACCCAGTTTGGTCGTCAGTGACTTCATTTCCCGCCGCCAAGTAAACTACTGTCCACCTCGAGCCTTGCGCCACCCTACACCTGGCAGACCAAACAACGCCCTCCTTGGTAAGCGGTGACCAGGCATACGTAGCATGTGCCCGAGCCAGCGCAATTTATTCAGTGCTATCTGTTGTTCTTGGGAGCTAGCATGATTATCACCACCTAGTACTCGCCTACGCCCATGATCGTTCCAGACACGCTGATTCCATCCGACACCAGCAATTCTTCACAGACAACGATGATCAAAGACTTGAAGGCGCTTCAGATTTTCAGACCGATGGGACCAAGCCTCACTAGCATAGAGTAGGCGGCCCTCACTGTGGCCTTGTATACACGGCCTTTCAGATGGAGGGGAACTCCCTTCTGTCGCCAAAGATGCCGCAGGTTCAAGAAGGTAGCTCTGGCTTTTGCATTGCGTGAGCTGACGTCAGTTTCTATGCGCCCATCATTGCTGATGCAGCTGCCAAGATAAGTGAAATGATCAACCACCTCGAGTTCCTCGTTAGCAAGGGTCATAAAGTAGGTTGTGGTCCGGCAGCAACACTTTGCACTTTGAAGGTGTGAAGTGCATACCAAATAATGGGACCACTCTGGACAGGCTATTCAGAGTTGATTGTGCCGCCGCAACATGGTCGAAAAGCAAGACGATATCGTCCGCATAATCGAGATCAACTAATCTTTCACCACGCAGCACTTCAACGTCTACATCGTGAGATTCCGCACGGGAACACTCCATGATAGAATCCACGACGAAATTGAACAAAAATGGGGAAATCGGACAATCCAGACGAACGCCAGTTGGGGTCGGAAAGCCATCCGATAGAACATCGTAGACTCTGACGCGGCTTGTAGTGTTCGAGTAGAGAGCACGAAGGATGTTCACATATTTCGTGGGAACACCTTTCCGCGCAAGTATTTCGAGCAGAATGCATCGAGCGACTGAATCGGACGCACTCTTGAAATCAAGGAAAACAATCATTGTCGGTCTGCGGTAGGTGTGGCGCTGCTTTATCACTTGCCGCAAAGTAAATATCTGGTCTATACAGCCACGTCCTGGGCGGAAACCGGCCCGGTCTTCCCTAATCCGAGATTCCCGTTCCACAATGAGGCGACGAACGAGAACCGAGGCCAATAATTTTGTCACAACTGGCGTTAGGCTAAAACCCCTGTAATTAGAACAGTTTGTGTGTATATTACCACAGTAATCGAATCGCTCCAATCAGCCGGGTACTCTACCTTCCAGATACATTCGAATAAAGAGGTCAGTGCTTTGCAGAGGACCTCACCTCCATCCTTAAATAGTGCAGGTGGGACGGAAACCGAGCTACCAGCACGAAAACGATTAAGGGCTGTGATCGCGTTTCGGACCTCGGCATCCGACGGAGTCTCTAAACTAACCGTCCATGGCTCATCCTGCGTCACCTGAGTAGGAAGAGGTCCGGGAACAGGGGGCCAGCTGAACTGCTCTTGAAAGTGTTCCGTCCAACGAGCCATACGGCGCTCCTTATTGTGTCTCAGTGCACCCGCGCTGCCTCTGCTCGTCTCACTGATGCCTGGTTTCCCGGGACCAGAGGAGCGAACCAGCTGGAAGAGCTTGCGGTAAGTGCCTACTGCTCCTGCCTCCTCCATTTCTTGAGCCCGACTGGTCCACCAGGCTTCCTTGTCAGCACGTAAACTCCGCTTTAGTTCACGCCTAATAGCCCGTCCGGTCACATTGTGCTCAGAGCCAGCCGGGCGGTTTCTTCTAGATTCCAACAGTTTACCGACCTCTCAGATATCCAGTGAGTGGTGCGGTGACGATGGCTAGTGCCACAAGCAGATGCTCCTGCGTCGTGCATGGCGGCCGAGATCCTATTCCATTGAAGCTCAGTGTAATCAGAACAAGACAGTTCGGTATGCAGTGCTTCTTGATGGGCTTGCCTGACCGAGGGCTGACACAATTTATCAGTTGCCAATCAGAGGAGCTGCTTGGTGCGCCTCCCAGTAAAGTTCATGGAGAAACGACAGCGTAACAAGACATGATCAGAGTCGACGCAGGTACTCCAGTATGAGCGTCAATCCAGGATGGAACCACGCCACCTGTAACTTATGGCGATGTGGTCAATTTGGGTCCGTTGCTGGCCAGCTGCAGGGAGACGTCAAGTGGCACTCGGCGCCCACTGTGTCTAAAAGCAGTGCTACTAAGAAACAACCAGTGCTCCGCACACAGTTGCAGCAGACGCTCACCGTTGTCAGTGCGTTCGGAGTTAAGCCCACAATTACCACCCAGCTGAGCTTCTGAAGAGCTCAGACGCCCTACTTGTGCGTTCATATCCCATGCAAATACTATAATATCTGAACTAGCAGCACTGCGTAGTAGCGCGTTCAGTTCGTGATAGAATGTGTCCTTGATAGCATTAGAACTGCAGACGGTGAGAGCATAAACTGAAATCACAAACAAACAGCGTTTTGTATTACTTCGTGAGTCAGACTTAGCTGATGTCGTCAAACGTGCTGCACATAAACGGCTGTTCACCGGAATCCAATCAACCAACGATGGCTCAGCCTTGGAGCCTAGAGTGATACCTACACCAGCTTGACCCGTGAGTGCTGCATCGGCGTCTCCGGATGCGTGCAACCAATAACGAGAGGATAAGCCGGGTGCAGTTAATTCAACAACCCCGTTAGACTCATTGATCCTAGTTTCGGACACACAACACACAGTGTGTCCAAGGTGCGTGCGAGTGTAGCCCGTTGATCTATTTATCTTAGAGTGCGAATGTTGAATGTCGCCATGGAAACGGGACAGCGTGACCTTATAAGGGACTGCTGCCGATAGGTGCTGTGGGATGGTGGCTGCAAATGGTTCTACTCCAGTGGCACTTCGGTTGTTGTCAATTAAGCTGGGAATTATAGAAGGAAGGTTAGTGGTGGGGGTCGGGATGGGAGTAAGAGAAACAGGTGGAAAAGAAAGAAGGGAGGCGCCAGCAGTAGCATGTTTTCGTTTATCCGCTTTGCTGTATGCAGCAGATAAGGCGACCATTGAGAATCTGCGCGACGGCCGATGCAGAATGGTTTATGTTTGAAAAAAAATCATGGTTGTATGTGGAATGGGATACTGCCAGAGCACCCAGACCTAGACAGGAGGACGAATAGGGTTCTCAACCAAAGCCTCTGGCTCAAAAGCCTGTCCGCAAGGTAGCGGGGAGGTGGCAATGATTTAGTTTTACAGAAATGGACGCCATCCCATTTCAAACCCCCCAACCTAGAGGACCAGGAGACTGAGTTTGTCTGACCTCTCACCATTGACCAACCTGGTAGCAGCATCTCTCAAAGGGCCCGCAGGCACCACCCAGTATAGCTCAATGGGTCAAGGAGGTACGCAAACGCACCAAGTTAAGGCCCAGCCTCGTTTGATGAAAGAGCTGCATGTATCGATGACAGCAACTGTGAGGTCAACCGGCAGGCTCTTGCTCAATAGGTGCGGAGGAAGATGGTTGAGAGGGGGAAGAAAAACTAGAAGGGAGTGCTGTTGATAAGGTTGATGGAAGATGATACTCTCCGGCTGCCCATTCCGAGAGAGGGGTTTTGTTTGAGGTGTCCTACCTTTAGCTTTTGACTCAACAGTTTGACCCACGAGACAGTGTGGTACATGGAGGTTCATTTAAGAGACTCCACTCGGAGTCTTTGACTCAGTAGCCTGATCCACAAGGTAATGAGGAGCAAGTCAGGCTCGGGAATTTGATTGTAGGGATGCATTGAAATCTGCTTGAGACCTGTTACACACACCCTTTGAAGGTTTAGAACAATGCACTTATGTTTTACGACCGCAGTATGGTACGCAACAGTGGCCATGATCAGCCGCCGGTTTGCACCAACTGGACCAGGGTCTGCCTGGTTTGAGGCGGGCGGTAGCAAACCATTAAACAGCGGAAAGTGCCATCCCATCGTCAGAGACAATACCCGTGCTGTACGCCAATCGATATGTAGGCTTATAACCCGTAGACCAGTTGTCTCCCGTGGCCAGGTTCTAAAAGAAGAGGGCCATCGACTTCTCCCTAACTTCTGAAGAGGAGTGGAGTGTGACACTGAGTTGGTGTGACCCCTAACTCTTGATTTGTCTGGTATGAGTGGCTCCGAAAGTATTTGAAAAGGGCGACCCAGTGTAGCTCAATGGGTCACGGAGGTATGCAAAGCATCACATCCTGTTAAGGTCCAGGCTCGACGCGATTGGCTTGGAGAAGCTTGCGTGAATAGAGTTTTGGATGACGAGTTAGGAGGCACACTGACTTTATCACGTGTGCACAAAGATCCGTCTCAACGAGGCAGGATTGGTAAAAAAGCGAAAATTGGCAGCTCAGGTTGTTCTGGTGGCAATCGAACTGTTCGCTGAGATTGGCAGTTTTGTTGCAGACGTTTCGTTACCAATCGTGATGACATCATCAGTGCGTTGTTGATAAGGATGTCCTTTCGATTAGTGACAAAACGACTGCAACAAAATTGCCAAGCTCAGCGAACAGTCTGACTGCCACCAGACTAAGAAACAATCGGACGCTTCAACAGTTCAATCAGTAATAAGCAAGAGTAGCTGTGGGCAATAAACATTGTAGCTAAGTCGCGCAAGACGTCAAGGCGTTAGGAAGCAAAAACAGCACGGAACCACCAAGTTTAAGAGACGGTAGACGTTCCTCGAGTTTGTGAGTACCGATCAGATGGTACAGTCAAAATGCGGGAGCGACCGCACATCGGCGATGGCAATTGGTTAATGGAACACATACATTATTGAGTATTGAACTCTGAGTATATGGAATAAGGTTGGGAGACAAAACAAGTCTGGCAACACACCTGTGGTAACCGACGACGAATTCATCGACAGTCTTGAAAGCCGGTCGCGAATATTCACTAAACTGGCGCATAAATCTGTGGTCATCACCCCGACATAAGCCGAATCATCACTGGAATATAGACAGGAGGCAAAGTTGACAGGAGATTAGTTTCGGGGTTGATTAGTTCGTATAATATTGAAAGTATTAACTGAAGTAGGTTAATCGGATGGTTAGTGAACAATTGCGAAAGTGAAACAGTTAAAAGGAAGAAGAGAGCATAAAACGCTAGCCAGGAATGAGGCCAAGCGAAACCGTTATCGAATTTAGTACGAAGTAACTGGACCTATTTAGTTTGGAAACTAGTTGATAAGACCCAAATTAAAGCATAGACGAGTGTAGAAAGTCAATGTAGTATGTGAAACAGTGTCCTTATATTATAGGTATGTGCAGCATGTCACACAAATAAAAGGACCTTGCTTTGTCCTAAGTTAGGTGGTGCTGGCGGACTGAGCACACCAACCTACCAAAAGCATAGTTATAATTCCAACAGTCCCCGGTACCATTCCTCATTCATCAAGAGGACCAAAGAGTACTTTAGTAGCGATGTACAACTCAGATGAAAATCGCTTCCATCCGACCATTATCATGAGGTGGACAGCTGTTTATATATGATAGCTTCAGGCGAAACAAAGCCGGCGCGAACTGCTCCAAATAGATGACCACGTGATGCTGTAGTCAAGTACGAAAGTGCAGTTATATTTCCCAGTAGATCGAGACAATTTGAGGTGGCCCAGCTACAAAGAGCAGTCGCGAAAAGAGTCCCCGGATCGTGAAATTGACATCACGGGAGCACTGTTTAAACTAAATGACTCAAGTGTAATTGCAACATCACGGTATGTTAACGGAAAAGATGCTATCATTGATAAGATTGTCATTTAAACAGCGGGGTCCTGAGTCACAACATGCAGCATTCGCGTTCTGCCCATGTTAACAAAAGTGTGCTCGCTGAAGGCTGGCGTTCTTTTGTAACCCACGGGAATAAAATATAGCTGAAAGGAATATCATCCATTTGAGATCTATCCAGCAAATAACGCTCATGTGACTATATGAAACGTGGAGATTTATTAAAGCACCACATACGAGGTGAAAATAATTAAGTAAAGAGGTAAGAAACCCAGGTAAATGTAGGGAATAGTGATTTTTCACTTATTCACCTTACTTTGTGGTACCGACAGGGTGAGTCCTTTGAAAGTAACAAAACAGAAAAAAGGCATCGGCAGTAAGCCGGTACGCGGTACCAACGCTTTGCTGCGGCGCAACCACCATCTGTTGCATGTGGGCTAAGAATGCTGCGACGGTCGCAGGTTTGAACCAGTACTCTCGGAGTATAAGTCGGGCTTGCGATTCTTAAAGCTGCGGACCGGCGTATGAGGTGAATGGGCAATGTATCAACGTTCGGATAGAGCAAGGCGCGGTCTTCCACATGATAGGGGGAATAAACAACAAGCATGTGACCCAACAGGCTCAGTGATACAAGTACAACCAAACTGCAGGGACTATGCGCCCCATGTGTCATATGAACTGCAGTGTTGACATGCAGAAGTAAGAACTAAACTACATAAAAGCCCAAATCTGTAGCAGGGTGCGGTGTCTGGCCTTTAGCCAATGACCAGTCTTGTAGAAGCAGATTTTAGGATGTCCAAGTAAACCAGCCACAATGCAGCTTAACAGTTTACGTTGGTGCGCAAGCTGCCGAAAGAAATTAGGGTAAATACTTCAACACATCTATAGGCTGTTTGTTGTTGACCGACACAGATTTAGAATAAGCAAGAGGGCTATCCAAAAACAATTGGTGCAGCGGTCAGATTATTGTTACTCGCCGGTCACTTACTAATAACCCATCTTGGCACACTACCAGTGTTAGCCACCGTAGGATCTGTGAGATCTAAAACTATCCTCTCAGTATACCGGAAAGCATTGAGCCCCCCCCCCCAAAAAAAAAACAAATCGTGATCGCATATTTAAACGAAGGCTCCAAACGGTCAGATACGAATTTGCGCCAATTTCTCGACGGGTTTAAACGCCGTATGGAACGCTCTTTACCACTTCCAGATGATCTGTTCGCAAAATTGAATAGAGGTAATTGTTTCGCAAAGCTGGATCACTCTGATGTATACCTGTAGATAGAGGTACATGAAGCTTCACGAGAATTACTCACTATCAATACGCATCAAGGCTTGTACCAGTATCACCGTCTCTCGTTTGGAATCAAGTCTGCACCAGCCATATCACAGCATATCATGGACACAATGCTGACAGATGCCGATGGAGCATTCGCATACCTGGACGACATCACTGTCGTCGGAGGCAGTGCTGATGACTTATTCGCAAAGTTGGATCGAGTTCTTAGCCGTGTTGAGGAATATAGATTCGGACTTTGACCTGAGAAGTGTACGTTCTTTATAGACTCGATTACGTTTCGCGGCTTTATACTCGACAAGAAGAGCAGACGTCCAGACCCAGCGAATATAGAAGCAATCAAGAAGATGCCACCGCCCAAGGATGTGAAAACGCTAAGGTCCTTCCTACGATTCGTAAGTCATTACAACCCGTTCCTACAGCAAACGCATAGTCTGCATGGCCCATTCAATGACCTACTGTGAAAGACTAAACGCTAGGACTGGTCCGAAGAATGCCAGAGATCATTCGAGGTAAAAAAAAGGCTGCTATGTTCCGATCTTCTACTAACACACTAGGACCCTATGTTGGAAATTGTGCTGGCCGCAGATGCCTCGAAGTATGGCATTGGTACAGTCATAGCCCACAAATTCGCAGATGTCTCAGAAAAAGCAATCGCACATGCAGCCAGATCGCTGTCTCCCGCCGAGTGAAATTACAGCCGGATAGAGAAAAGCCTTGGCAATAGTCTTCGCTGTAAAGGAATTTCACAAAATGCTGTATGGAAGAAAGTTACCATACTTACTGACCATAAGCCGCTATTGACAGTTTTCGGATCAAAGTAGAGCATCCCTGTTTATGCAGCAAACAGGTTGCAGCGGTGTGCTACTACATTACTCGGCTAGGAGTTTACAGTGAAACACATTTCTACAAAGGACAATGGTCAAGCTTATGAGCTTTCCCGGCCATTCGAAAGCCAGCAGTGCAAGCAAGAGAAATCCATCATTGCAACGATATATCTGGAGTCAGAAGGGAATCAGGTATTGTTAGAAACGCTCAGAGGGCTTCCGGTAACTTTTGAGATGGTACGTGATGCAACGATGCACGATCCTGTCCTACAACAAGCGGTCAGATTTCCTACTACACAGTACCCAAAGGACAACCTAGATGGGGAATTGCAAAATTTGTTCCGGAGAAAAGATGAAAATATCCAACGTTCATGGATGCTTATTTTTAGCGGAGAATTGTAATTCTTAGGGAGCTTCGCCAAAGAATTCTGCGGCAGTTTCATCGTGGACACCCTGACAGCAACAGAATAAAAATGATTGCGCGGAGTCACGTTCATTGGCAGAATGTCGACTCAGAGCTGGAACAGCTGGCAAAATCGTGCCCGAAATGTGAGCTTGCCAGCCACCCGCCCAGGAAAGCGAAGCTGTCTTCTTGACCGTTGTCAACGATGGGATCGAGCACACGCGGATTTCCTTGATCCCGTAATGGACGGCCATATCTCACTGTTGTGGATTACTTCAGAAAGTTGCCGGAAGTGTTCTGCATGGAACGCACAAGTGGCACAACAAGTGGTATACTGAGAAGACCTCGCCCAGCGTGGAATACCAGAAACCCTGGTCAACGACAATGGCCGTCAGTTGGCCAATTCGCGGTTCGCCGAATACAGTACGCAGAACGGTATCACATACCTACGCTCGCCGCCGTTTCACCCGCAGTTCAATGAGCAAGCGGAGCGTTTTGTTGATACGTTTAAACAAACGCTGCTGAAGATGAGGAGGAAGGAACTACCCAAGAGATATCGGATGTTTTCCTTCTAGTGTACAGATCAACACTGAACTCTCAGGTGCGAAATCAGCTGTTCCCAGCAGAAGCGCTGATGGGTAGGAAACTCCGTATTCTGAATTCCTTGCTGCTTCCGAAGCGTATCACCCCGCGAGAGAGGAAAACAGGGATGGAAAATTACTTCAATCAGTGGCACATGACTCAAATATGTCTATTTCAGCCAGGGCAGTGGTTTAGTCAAAAACTATCGCACTAAAAAACAACAGCGGACCATAAACTGAATCCACTGCAGACTTGGACGCTTTGCATAAAGTTCGAGTGGGTGTCATGATTTGGACTAGACATGCAAATCAGCTGCGGCCTACCAGCATTCAGAGAAGTACCAGCGAACGATCGCTGCCATTGGATATTCTGCTGGACAATTTCCACATACACCCTGGAACTCAGGATCGACATAATGAGCCTTTCCTGATGATCACGAAAGGAAGGACTTTGCAGCAACGACGATGGACTGATCGGATACTGAGATCTGTGGTCAGAATGCAGCTGGGTCGCAGGAGGAAGTCGTAAGTCGCTTTTCACTGATGCTTTGGAGGATCATTAGTAGCAGTCCTAGAAACCAGCTTTCTCTAAAGTATCCCGGAGAAGATTAATCGCACGCCACCTGAATCTCATTAGCTAGTCAATGGCATTGTTTTACCTCGAAGTGGACCAATGGGAATGAGGTGACGTGAAGCCTTTCAGTAAGCGCACTACTGGAACAGCCAACTAGCGGGTTTTTGCGCATCTAGTAGTTAGTCAGGTTATCTGAATTGTCATTATTTCATGAACTAGTTAGTTTGACTCCATAGTTTGGCTGTACATAATGTCTTCCGGGTGCTCCACACAATTGCCGCTAGAGGCCATTGTGAAGTTATCAGTTACTGTCAGCGAAAACATCGTTGTCCCCCTTTGTATGTGTTGGCTGTTGCTTTCGGTAGTAGATCTTGTAACCGGGCCTCTGCTAGCAACTCGTTCCTCGTGTCGAGGGCTAGTAATGGGTCCTACGCACGAGACGTACAGTCTGGGGCGATCGCTGGTCATGGTACATTTAGCGGTTCTTATGTTCTTTGACTGTGATTATGGCGTTTTGATGGAGCACTCAATGTCGTTACTCCGAGGCTTGCACAGTCGAGATCCACGACAACACAACTGATTGCTCCATCGAGTGTGAACGCTTCCTGCCACCGTTTGAAGTTTCGAGTCGCATACTTCTGCTTCCGGTGGTTGTAGCGCAGAACAAATAGGTAATCTCTATATAGGAATCCTATCAGATGCCATAAATGCATCCTTAAAATGGATTGCGTTGGGTTTTGGCTAGCCGAGAGCGCATGAAAAGGTCAGCCAATTCTACGCTTGAACATTTGAAAATAACCGGATAGCACTGGGTCGGCGCTTTCTTTTTAATGCGCAAAATTCGCATCCAACATTCAACATACTGCAGGTACTCAGTAATGATGTTTTTACTGTATCCAGAGTATATTCATTTAGATTGTTGAATACGATAGTGTTTCAGTTGACGCGTTCGTTCATGTAATCCAGATGTGATAAATGAATAAGCTGTCTCAGTTTTTCATTTGGGTTACCTGGACATTTTCCAACCGGTTACTGTGTTCTAAGGGTATCAGATGATCCTTACGTGGTCCGATACAGGCCAAAATTTGTTTCTGTTAAGATACTTGTAGATCTAGGATGCTAAGTATACTAGTCAAAAGGGCAATGAGAGTGGTAATTGGGGAGCACTGTTTTGCGATCTATGGGTTGTGTTCTAATAACTCTATTTGTAAAGTAGAAGACATACAATTTTTAGCCTGCCGAGTGAGATCAGGCGTAGATTACTGCCGTCAGTGTTAACACTCAGTAATGTTCACGAATAGGTTCACAAAAAATAACGGGATGGTGATTTCAATGTGAAATGGCACATGTAACCTCATGGCTTAGAAAAAGCAGGAAAGTATAGATTAGGCAGAATACGTCAGTGAAATCTGACCGCTCTCGATTTTACACTATCCGGAGAGTTCAAGTTCCACTCTATTGATAGCCTAGTAGCTGCATACTGATAGCCTGCCCAGTTTCATTCGGTACACTCCCAGGTCAGAGGTAAAACGTCGGCAGAGCCACGGGTTGAGGAATGTTTATCGATCTGATGACTGTGAAGAGCTGGATGAAGAAGTAGTAGCGTGATTGTGGATGCGGAGTTTGGTGCACGCATGTGTGTGCAAATCTCGGACCAACAACTGTTCTATCGATATGATGCTAGTGACGGTAAAAATGAGCTGTGGATACAACACAAAAGTCAGATTTGTTGTCAATTAGGATTAGCTGGAAAACCCTTAAGGCGTACTCTCAAACCAGGGGAAAAAGTTGGGTGCACGCAAAAAAGGGGTGCACGTGAGTCTCGGCAGAACTACTGCTGGAAAAGCAGTGTCGAGGTAAGTAGTGATGTAAAGAGAATGAAGCTGAGATGCCGGGTTCGTTGGAAAGAGTACGTGAATTCGAGTCAATGACCGCTATTGCAGCAGTGTGAGCCAAAATTTAGAGCAGCAAGTCTATAGAAAAGCAGCGACCGCGCCACATGTGCTTCACAGTGAGCAGTGGCCAGGCCTCTGATCCATACAGTAGCCCCAATCTTATCGCAGCGTTATAGGCTATACCTTCATTGATAGACTGATATCTAGCCGTCTCCATAGATGGTCGAGTCTACAGAAAGCCACACAGGCTATGCTGATACGGAAAGCAACCTCCATAGTGATGTGATCACCAGTGAACCAATCCACCACTTCCAATGGCTGTTCGCTGATAGCTAGAACCGGTAGCGTATCGGTTCAGTTCCGCCCCAGTACTCTGCACTTTGAAGTTGCAAATCACATGCCGTGCATGCAGTGTTACGCATTAGGTTATGCAGCAATGCTTGCAGTCACTGCGTCAGACCTATGGAAAGCAATGCTGGTCGCATACTCTAGGTGTATCAGTCGGTCGCATGGTGTAACTTCACATCCGTATGGTCATTTCGATTTCAAAGTTGAAGAGGAAAGGAAATAAAGAACAACACTGGCGAACTCCACTTCTAGTGGGGAACTCAGGGGGCAGCTTCCTGTAAACTCATACATCGTCTCGGGAGTCACAGTAGACTTCAAAATAGAAGAGTTTAACCCGTTATGGATAGGCAGTGCCACTGGTTGGCGCGGTCAACATAGTCGAAGACGGCTTTCAGATTAGGGAATACCACCATAGTCGGTTGTCTGTGTCTTTGCCCTAATACTTGGCGAAGGGTAAATATGTGGTCGATGCAACCACAACCAGGGCGGAAGCCTGTCTGGTTTTCAGTGATCCGGCTCTCACGATGACCAGTGCGTCGTGGAAGAATGATACCCGTGAGGAGTTTGGAGGTAACGGAAAGGATGCTAATGCCTCGATAATTTTTGCACAGAGTAGACTGACCTTTCTTGACGATGGACACGACAGTTGACTGTCGCTAATTAGAAGTCCCCTCTTCAGTGTCCTAAATCGTGTTAAATAGAGAAGCAAGTTCAGTCAACAGAAGCATTATCTTTGTTGTAAGATGTGCAGTCTCTTCCAATGTAGAAAGTAGGATATCAAGTTCCAACGTCAACTCAGGTGATTTGGCAAACGGCAATCGCAGCAAACCTGCTGAACTGCTCTTCAAACTGTTCCGCCCAACGTGCTAGTCGACGAAGCTATTGTCTCAGTCACTGGAGTGGCTATTATACTTGAACCATTTCTTTTGGTTAGGTCATGTGCTCCATTAAACGGTTTACTTGGCGTGCATCATGCGCTCTCGTATAACTCAGTTAGGTGAAAACGTGAGATGGCCAGTCAATGACATGACAAGACCATGGAAAAACCTTGTAATGGCAGGATGTAGCAACTCTCCTAGTCGAAACGAACGAAAGGTTAGTGGAATGTATACGCGCATCGAATAGCCGAGAGAACTCGATTTGTACGACCAGTGAGACCTAGTCGTCGAACACTTTCTGCGCAAAAGCTGAATCGAATAAGCAGAACGAACGCGGACCCGACATGCACCCGTGCTGTCTTACTGTTTCATAGACCCATGGGTTTTTGAGACCGATGGAGCGGATCAGTTAGAAGGGGAGGGAGCAACAACTCGCCGCTACCGCGTCCCCAATTTCTTGAACCCTACTGGTTCACCAGGTTTTGTCAGCACTCAGATCGTTTTAATTTGTGTCCAATAGTCTGTTAGTCAGATTGTGCTCAGAACCAGCCGGGATTTTTCTTATCGAGCAAAAGGTTTACGGACCTCTCGGATATCCAGTGAATGGTGCGGATGCGACTGGTAGCGCCGCAGACGCATGGCAGTCGAATTCTATCCCACTGAAGCTCAGTCACTAGGGTTAGGGAGTAAAATTTCAGTACGCGGGGCATCCTGGTACGCATGTCCCAATGAAGACCGAGATAAGTTCTTGGCTGCCAATCGAGGAGAGCGCCTGCCATAGGTCCCATAGGAAAACGACAGTGTACCAAAGTACAATCAAGCTAGAAGAAAGTATTTCAGGACGATAAGTAATTCAGGACAGAACCACTCAATTTGTAACTTATGGCGACGTGATCTATTTGGGTCTATCGCTGGCCAGCTACAAGTGAACGTCAAATAGCGCATCGGCGCTTGCTATGCCTAGAAGCGGTGCTACTAAAACACAGACGGTGCTCCGCATACAATACGAGTTTGTCGTTACGGTCGGAGTAAAGTCCATACTTACCACCTAACTGAGCTTCTGAAGAGCTCAGACGACATACATGCGCATACATATCCCCTGCAACAATAACAATATTTAAACTGGCAACACTGCGTAGCGGTGTTCAGTTCGTGGTAGAAGGAGTCTTTTGCAGCATCAGAACTGCAGCCAGTGGGGAAATAAGCGGAAACTACAAACAAACAGTGGCCAGTGATGATTCATGAAGCAACCTACGCACACACACACACACACACACTATACACGTTAGCTAGAGGTGGGAAACACCTCAGCTACTGCGCTGCAATACATAAAATAAAGAAGGGAATAAAATGCAACAGGGGTAAATCAGCTGAGATACCGGTAACCGATGGGCATCGTACTGGTAAGCTACCTGCCGGTCACTATGCAGCAGAATAAATAGTTTACTATGCAAAATTATAAAAGGCTAAATAGTGAAATCCTGGTTGGAGGGAGAGGCTAAGAGGGATAGGGTGGGACAAAGAAACTCACAGCACGAACGCCACTGACGTTGGCTCCTAGCCATATCAATAAGTGTATCCAACCAAACCCCAACCAGGGAGCCGAGACGCTCCACCTGAGGACAGCTCTGAAGTGAGGGCCTTCATTACTCGCGACCAAATCATCGCTTGGCTTGCCGAACTACTTCCTCGTGCTGCCAGCTGGGTGGTTCGGATGTAACCCGTTCCAGCAAAGTGTTCGGCGACAATGTTCCACCTTCGTGGGGCATTGTATTCCAGCAATTGTGCTAATTTCATGGGGAGTATTGGGCCCCTGTTTGGTGATCTACCAAAGACGCATGAACTGAACATTCAGACAGCGCCTCCCAATGGGCGCGATTCCCTAAATTCGCCCCGTTGCCTTGCGGGCAGGTTATTTAACCAAAGGCTCGGGTGGAGTCCCCTAAGTCAACTCCCTACTACGGCTGGGGCAACCGGGTAGTAGCAAGCGCTCTCACAAAACCATGGACTGTACTACAACGTGCTCATTAGCTACTGTTTCTGCTTTCCACATTCACGCGACTTCATCACACGCCAATTGTTTGTTTGCTAACAATCCTCACTCTCCGTTACCCGATTCATGTGCTCAAAAATCTGGCTGCGATTACGGTCGCACCGCAGACAAAGAAGTTCAACCTATGGCTCTCCTTCGTCCCCGATCCTCGTTCCGCCTGGCGTGCTTCAACCTTCGGACACTCATGCAGATTGGACAGCAAGCCGGTCTAGCGCGCACACTAGAGTCCCTAGACATTGATGTTTGCTGCGTTTCAGAAACCCGGTTGCAAGGTCCCAGCACTGTGCTTACATTGACATCTCCCAGTGATCACGAAGCCAGATATCACCTGCGTCTTTCTGGAGATCCAAAAACGGTCTCAGTGGGGTTGGCTGGTGTAGGTATAGCACTAAGTGGCAAGGTCGAGGCGGAACTACTGGACTGGTTCCCGATTAACAGCCGACTATGTGCAGTTCGGCTTCAGGGCTCATGCAGGATCAACAAGCACCGCGAAGAGAGACGCAACTTGTTTGTGATATCCGCGTACGCTCCAACTGACTGCAGTGGCGACTCGGTCAAGGACGAATTCTACCGGGATCTACATCAGCTCTTGATTAATGCTAAAAAGCCGGATGTCGTTATCCTTGCTGGGGATTTTAATACATGGGTTGGCCGCCTATTACCATACGAACGCCACCTTGGTGATCATCACGCGCTCGATGAGAACCATTCTGATAACGCAGAACGGCCTCTCACATTGTGCGAAGACAACCATCTGTTTCACTCGAGCACTAACTTCAGGAGTACGAATAAGCGTTCCGTAACGTGACGTCCTCCTTCGACAACACATCCGTGGTCTCAAATAAATCACATTGCAATTTGCTTCAGATGACGCGGCATCGTACTGGACTGCAAGTCTTTTTGGTCCACATTCGTTGACTCAGATCATGCTCCGGTCTGCGCAAAAATCTGTATGTGTTTTGGAGGATCCCGAAACACGAAGCACCGCAAGATTGATACAAACAGATTAACTGATTCCTCTGTCCAGGCGAGCTATCAGTCTTCACTGGCATATGCACTCAGTTGCAATCCACCGCAAGACGTGGTGCAACACTGGACTTGTATACGGAAAGCGATGGCCATTTCCGGACAGTCAAGCTGCGGCCTAACTCGACGCCTCCTAAAGCCTTGGATCTCTGCTCGTTCTCTGGAGCTGTTCGAACGTCGCAAAGATATCTCGGCGGAATCAGATTGCAACGAGCGGAGCCGTTCTGCCAACCGGCTGCTCAAGCAAAGCCTACGCAAGGATCGCGAGACATGGTGGTCTGAGCGTGTTGTAGAGATGGAGACCGCTGTCCTCTCTGGCAACACTCGCAGGCTTTTCCAACTCATTCGGTCCACTGGCTTCAGGAAGCCTAGTGTTAGTGAGGTCATTTGTGAGGTGAATGAGTCTTCATTAACCAAACAGCAGGAGTATGGACCGCTGGGCCGAGCAATTTCACTCGCAATTCAACTGGCCTCCACCATCCATCAGTACATGCAGTACACCTTGTTGTCCATCTTGGCTCATCTCACTGAATCCACCCAGCGAAGCGGAAGTCTGCCTCGAGATTCGAAGCTTGAAGCAGTTCAAGGCTGTCGGTTCAGACGGACTTTCTCCGGAGCTGTTCAAGTATGGCGGTGTGGTGATCATTAACCAGCTGACTGCGCTGTGCGCAAAAAGCTGGCATGAAGAGAAAGTGCCTTCCTCTTGAAGCGAATCAGTTATTGCCCCAATTTTCTAGAAAAGCGCTCGCACTTCATGTGTAAATCATCGCGAGATCAGTCTTAGTTCGATTGCCTCCAAGGTATGGGCATCCATTCTGCTTCACAGACTATCCCCAGTACGTGAATCATACTACCGTGAAGAACAAGCTGGTTTCCGTCCTGGCCGCGGATGCGTGGATCAAATCTTTACGCTCCGCCAGCTCCTCGAACATCGCCACATTTATCACAGGCCCACTATCGTTGCATTCCTAGACGCGTGCCGCTTTTAACTCCGTTGATCGATCAGCTTTATGGCGTTGCTTACTAAAGAATGGGGTGCCAGAGAAATATACCGCCATCTTAAGTGCATTTTGCCTTCATACATCCGGCAGAGTGAGGGTCTATGGCAAGATTTCCTCGCAATTCACTGTCAATAGCGGTGTGCGGCAGGGCTGCCCTATGTCCCCATTCCTCTTCGACTTCGCAATCGAAGACGCTCTGTCGAGTGCTCTAGAAGGCTTCCAACATTTTGGCTTAGACCTCCTACCGGGTGAGCGCGCGACCGACTTAGATTATGCTGATGATATCGCCTTACTTGGTGACGATCCTCAGGGTATGCAACTCATTCTGGATCGCTTGGCGGTTGAAGCATCTAAGTATGGCATGAGCTTCGCCCCATCGAAGTGTAAAGTACTGCTCAAGGATTGGCTTTCACCTGCTCCCGTGCTCACTCTCGAAGGTGCACAACTTGAACAGGTAGATAGTTTCGTGTACCTCGGGAGCTGTTTCTGCTGACAGCACTATCAACAAAGAAGTTTCACTTCGCAATGCTAAGGCTCGATCAGTATTTGACAATGTGATGCACTTATGGCGTCGTCACGACGTCTCATTCTCGATAAAGGGTCGCGTGTACAGCGCATCAGTTCGCTCAGTATTGTTGTATGGGTGCGAGTCCAGGCCGATTCGAGTGGAAGACATGCGTCATCTTTCTGCCTTCGATAACGGTTGCTTAAGTAGGATTGCTTGTGTATGGTGGCAACATCGAGTTAAGAGTAAAGATGTTCGGCGTCGCATCTTGGGGAATGCTAGTATTCCCTTCAACAAACAGTTTTTTTTGCTCCAGTTGAGATGGTTCGGTCACCTCCTACGCATTGCACCTGAGCGTCTACCGTGTCGCGCTCTATTCGCTCGTCAAGGACCTGGCTGGAGGCGACCGCGTGGTGGTCAGCCTTCCACATGGCAGCAGCACATGAAATCGCTGACGTCGCATCTAGCCCCTGTTGGGCCTGTTCGTCTTCCAGGATGGGGACCCAAAGATGAACAGTGCTAATCGCTTAACACTCTTGCAGACATGGCCCGCAACCGGGATAAGTGGAAGAATTGTGTACAGTATTGTACTGATTCACATGTTTAATACTTTAAAGATTGAAGATGAGAAAAATGAAAAAAATCGGCGTGTGAAAAACAAACTAAAAATGTTTTGTTCTACTTTTGTCAAAACGTCCCTTTCTTCCTGCGCCATATTAGCTGAAGTTTGTTGCTCACCTTCAACTACTATGCCACGATGACTCCCTTATCCTCTGATCTCCATGGTTTTCTGTTGGCTCTTTGTCTAGTTGTTAGACTGCTGAGATCACTCACACACTCACTTCCATCCACATACCGGCGCGCAAACAACGCACGTCGCTAGAGTCGGTGGGCTGGAATGCGTAACACGTGGCCGAGCCATGGAAGCCTGGTGCGTGAAATAACGGTTCTGAGGGGTTCATTTCCATTTACCGTGCTGTAAACAAGGCGTCGAACACGTTCGTTGCTTACTCGGTGTTCCCACCAGATGTGAGTTAAATTGCGAAGGCACCGGTGGTCGAACGTAACTAGCCTCTTTATGTTCGCTGATCTAAAGGGTCGGGTTTCACAACCGTACAGTAGAGTCGAACGTACCCCTGCATTGTACACTCTACCCTTCAGGGCGAGAGTGATATCGTGCCTGCACCATAAGTGGCGAAGGTTAGCAAAAGCTCGAGGCGCTTTTGCTATACGGTTCGTGATCTCATCTTCAATCCTACGGGCGCTGAAACAACTATCCAGGTAAATGAATTTTTGTACGACCTCTAGCTGATCTCCACCAAGGGTCAGCGCAGGAGGCGATCCAGGCCAATCTTGGAGGAACGCTTTGTACTTCGAGGGTGCAAAGCAATGTCCGAAGTGACGGACAGCCAGTGCTAATCTGTCCAGTGCCGCTTAGCACGTCTGGGAGCTGTCACAGATTAGGGCAATATCATCAGCATACTCCAAGTCAAGAGTTCGTTCTCCTGGGAGTACCTTCACACCTAACTCGTGTCCTGTGAACGCGATTTCCATGACTTCGTCAATAGCGAAGTTGAAGAAGAAAGATGACATCGGGCATCCTTGTCAAACAGCGCTGGGGATATTGAAGGGCGACGACAGCTTGCCGTAATCCTTCACTTCGCTTAAGCAACGTGCGCATAAGGAACGGATAGTATTTAAATATCTCTCAGGTACACCTTTCCGGAGTAGACAGTCCCGAAGTGCACGTCTATGCACCGAATGGAATGCATTTTGATATCGAGGAACATGACAACGGTGGACCGCCAATATATGTGACAGTGCTCCAACAACTGACGCAAAATAAAGACGTGGTCAATGCAGCCATGAACTCGACGAAACGCGGCTTGGTCTTCACGAATATAGCTTTGATGAGTGTCAGTCGGTCTGTGAAGGATGACAGAGGCAAATAATTTGGAGACGATGGAGATCAGACTGATTGCTCTATGGTTGCCGCATTCCGATCGTGAGCCTCCGTTGAAGAGCGGGACAATAACGGAGCGGCTTCAGACGGTTGGAACAGTTTCCTGCTCCTACAGTTTCACTAGTAACTCGAATAAATCAATTACAAGAGCAGGACCCCAGAACTTGGAGAGGGCTAGAGGAAGATCATCTGGTCCCGCGGCTTTATTTAACTTCAACAGTCCGATCTCATGTTCGACTTCTGAGCGAGAGGGTGGATCCAAAAGGGCAGCCCAGGACGCGGGGCGATCAGTGGTCGGCGAGAAATCTAACAATTCCGACCAATAAATTGCCTTTCAAAATGCTCAGCCCAACACTCTAAACGTTTTGACAAGTTGTGGATAGGCTGTCCACTCTCGTCAAAAATTGTTTCACTAACACCAGGTCTTCTACTGTCCGTTTCCCATATCATCCGGAATAACTTACGATGGTTACCAAGGGCAGCGACCATTTCCATCTCTGATACACGATGAGACCACCAGGATTCGCGGTCTCTCTTCAGGCTAGCACGGAGTTTTGCCCGGAGTTTTCTGCGTGTCTCATGGTGTTCGCTTCCAGCCGGAATATGCCGGAGAGCATCGGTAAGTTCCAGAGACTGCGAAGAGACCCAATGTCCATGTTGGCGATAAGACTAACCACATGAGGATTTGCCTGCTGCTAGTAAGCTCTGGCGAATATGACACCAGTGAGCTTCAACTGCATCAAGTGAGCGCTTACTCAAATCGCATGACAGCCTACTTTGATAGGCATTCTGAACAGCTGGCTTCGCCAGTTGGCTAGTGTCAATGCGCTCACAACGTCGTCGTGGTCGTCCGCCAAAGCGCATCCGCAGGTCAGCACATACAAGTGCATAGTCGGTGTCCACACCTGTGCTCCAAATCGAGCGACAGTTCTGGACGCAGCCTCTCCATCGGTAACTGATAGCAATGTGATCGATTTGCGTCCATAGCTGGTTCGAGGCTGGTGAGCGTCAAGTCACCCTCTGACGGGTGCTGTGTCGAAAATTAGTGCTCGCAAGAAATAAGCGGGCATCTTCACACCAATGAAGTAACCGCTCACCGTTATCATTACGGGAGCCTACACCATGTTGGCCGCATAGATGTCGTTCATCAGTGGATAATTTTCCAACTTGATCGTTTAGATCCCCAGCCAGCACAACAGCGTCCGTGCTTCTTCTGTGGCGAAGTACCTCGTTCAATTGGCGATAAAAGCCGTCTTTTATTAAAGCGCCGCTAGAGTTTGTAAGTGCATAGGCAGCGATGACGAATAGTCACCTATTAGTCCCGCGCGACTTCGAAGCTCTGAACGAGCCAGCCAACCGGACCTCACACAACCGCCTACTGATTTGAATCCAGTCAACCAGAGCAGCTTCAGCCCGGGGACTAAGGGCAATATTAACGCCGGCTTGGCCGGTGTTCGAAGCTGCATCGTCACCGAGTAGGCGCAATGAGAAAGTGCTGCTAGTGTCACCCGAAGGGGATCGCGAAGTGAGCACTGAGCTCGAGTCTTGCATGCGGGTCCCCGATGAGCAGCAGATATCGATTGAAAGGGGCTCTAGTGCTCGGGCAAGTGCTGCCTGTTGACCAATCTGTAGCAATGTGCGTACACTGAGGTATGCCAATCTGAAGGATGATCGACGGCTCCAAATGGAAGCCGATGAATTGGGCTTGGCCGCTTGCTTGGACATGGGCTTGTCGACAGGGCAGGAATGACGCTCCGGGTTCACATGTGAGTTGAAAGTAAAAGGTAAAAGCCTATCAAAGCAAAGTGGGGGAGGGCCAATAATTGGGGGGCTGAAAACAGGGGGGATAAAAGTGAAGCTGGAATGGGACGGTAAGAGTGAAAAAGCGTAAGAGGAGGAATAACAAGATGGGTAGACTTAAGCAGTAGCATCCAAACCCCTATCCATCCTACTGGATGCAGCAGATAGGGCACCGTTGATTATCCGCTGCGGTGGCCAGGGTATCAAGAAACTGTTGATTGCTGCACACAAACGACTGCTCACGGGAATCCGACCAACGAACAATGACAGCTTTGGAGATGAGAACGATGTACACCCCAGCTTAGCCAATGACTGTGGCATCAGCGTCTCTAGATGCGCGTAACCAATAGCGAGAGGATAAGTCGAACGCAGTTAATGCAACAAACACGTGTAAGTCAATGATCCTAGTTTCGGACACCCAACACGAATCAATACGCAGGATGTCCAACATAACTGCGAGTACAGCCTGTTGACCTATTTGTCCTAGAGCGCGAATGTCAAACACCGATAAGGAAACGGGAGAGCGCCGCAGTATAATGGTCAGGAATATAGCTGCAGACGATGTAACTCCAGTGGAGTCACTACTGATGTCAATTTAACGGCGAATTGAATAAAGGAAGTTAGTGCTGACGGTCGGGAGAGAAGGAAGAGACGGTTGAGAAGAGGGTAGGCGTTAAGGGGAACGTCAAGTGATCTGCAGACATGCACCCGTGGCACAGACTAACATACTTGCATGCATAAGCAACGGGCAAAACCGCGTAGCACTGGCAGTGTGACCACGCGACATCCAAACCAAGACACAGCGGAGCTTCCAGAACAAATTCGTCACGTCGAAACTCACCCTGAATAGCAGGGTGACGACAATAGCTAAGGTTGATTCACGAAGTAGTACAAAGGGCTGTTTGTTTGTGATTTCCGCTTATGCTCCCCCCGACTGCAGTTCTAATGCTGTCAAGAACATCCTATCACGAACTGAACGCGCTACTACGCAGTGCTACTAGTTCAGATATTAAAGTATTTGCATGGGATATGAACGCACAAGTAGGGCGTCTGAGCTCTTCAGAAGCTCAGCTGGGTGGTAATTATGGGCTTAACTCCGAACGGACTGACAGCTGTGAGCGTCTGCTGCAACTGTGTGCGGAGCACCGGTTGTTTCTTATTATCACTGCTTTTAGACACAGTGGGCGCCGAAGTGCCACTTGGCGTCTTCCTGCAGCTGACCAGCGATGGAACAAAATTGACCACATAGCCAAAAGTTACAGGTGGCGTGGTTCCATCCTGGATTGACGCTCATACTGGAGTACCTGCGTCGACTCTGATCATGCCTTAGTACGCTGTCGTTTCTTCATGAGCTTTACTGGGAGGCTCACCAAGCATCCCCTACGATTGGCAACGGAGAAATTGTCGCAGTCCTCTGTCAGAAAAGTCTATCAAGAAGCACTGCATAGCGAACTTGCGCTATCTTGTCCTAATGACACTGAGCTTCAGTGGAATAGGATCTCGGCCGCCATGCACGACGCAGGAGCATCTGTTTGTGGCACTATCAATCGTCACCTCACCACCCACTGAATATCCGAGAGGTCGGTGAACCTGTTGGAATCTAGAAGAAACCGCCCGGCTGGCTCTGAGCACATTGTGACCGGACGGGCTATTAGGCGTGAACTAAAGCGGAGCCTACGTGCTGACAAAAAGCCTGGTAAATCAGTAGGGCTCAAGAAATGGAGGAGGCAGGAGCAGTAGGCAATTACCGCAAGCTCTTACAGCTAATCCGCACCACTGCTCCCAGAAAACCAGGCGTCAGTGACACAATCAGAGACAGCGTGGGTGCACTGATACACAATAAGGAGCGCCGTATGGCTCGTTGGACGGAACACTTTCAAGAGCAGTTCAGCTGCCCCCCTACTCCCGGACCTCTTCCTACTCAGGTGTTGCAGTACGAGCCATGGACGGTTAGTTTAGAGCCTCCGTCGGAGGCCAAGGTACGAAACACGATCACAGCCCTCAATCGTTTTCGTGCCGTGGTCCCGGATTCCCTCCTACCTGCACCATTTAAGGATGGAGGTGAGGTCCTCTACAAAACACTGACCTCCTTATTCGAAGGTACCTGGAAGGAAGAGAGTGTTCCGGCTAATTGTAGCGAATCGATTGTAGTGGCAATATACAAGAAGGGCAATCGCACAGACTGCTCTAATCACAGGGGGTATTAGCCTAACGCCAGTTGTGGCAAAACTATTGGCCTCGATTATCGTTCGTCGTTTTACTGCGGAACGGATTAGGGAAGAGCAGGCAACTTTCCGCCCAGGACGTGGTTGTATAGACCATATATCCACTTTGCGACAGGTGCTAGAGCAACGCCACGCATACCGCAGATCGACAATAGCTGTGTTCCTCGATTTCAAGAGTGCGTTCGATTCAGTCGCTCGATGCATTCTGCTCGAAATACTTGCGCGGAAAGGTGTTCCCACGAAATATGTGAACATCCTTCGTGCTCTCTACTCGAACACTACAGGCCGCGTCAGAGTCTACGGTGGCCTAACGGACAACTTTCCGACCACAAGTGACGTTCGTCAGGTTTGTCCGATTTCCCCATTTTTGTTCAATTTCGTCGTGGATTCGATCATGGAGTGTTCCCGTGCGGAATCTCACGATGTAGGCGTTGAAGTGCTGCGTGGCGAAAAGTTAGTTGATCTTGATTATGCGGACGATACCGTCTTGCTTTTCGACCATGTTGCGGCGGCACAATCAACTCTGAATAGCCTGTCCAGAGTGGTCCCATTATTTGATATGCAATTCGCACCTTCAAAGTGCAAAGTGTTGCTGCAGGACCACCAGCCACTTGATGACCCCTTGACCCTTGCTAACGAGGAACTCGAGGTGGTTGATCATTTCACTTATCTTGGCAGCTGCATCAGCAATGATGGGCGCATAGAAACTGACGTCAGCTCACGCAATGCAAAAGCCAGAGCTACCTTCTTGAACCTGCGGCATCTTTGGCGACAGAAGGGAGTTCCCCTCCATCTGAAAAGTCATATATACAAGGCCACAGTGAGGTCCATTCTGCTCCATGGTAGTGAGACTTGGCCCCATCGGTCTGAAGATCTGAGGCGCCTTCAAGTCTTAGATCATCGTTGTCTACGAAGCATTGCTGGAGTCGGGTGGCACCAGCGTGTCCGGAACGATCATGGGCGTAGATGAGTACTAGGTGGTGATAATCATGCTAGCTCCCTAGAACAACAGATAGCGTTAAATAAGTTGCGCTGGCTCGGGTACGTGCTACGTATGACTGGTCACCGCTTACCTAGCAGGGTCTTGTTTAGTCTGCCAGGTGTAGGGTGGCGCAAGGCTCGAGGTGGACAGAAGTTGACTTGGCAGCAGGAAGTGAAGTCACTGACGACCAAATTGGGTGCCCTTGGTCCGTCTTGCCTTCCGGGCTGGAGTCCACGTGACTCGCCTTGTGCTTGGCTCGAGACTTTACAGGACATGGCTTGTAGTAGACACCAGTGGCGCGTCTGCTGCCGTCTCCTAATCCCATTGCCTGTTTAAAGTGTGTTTGGTGCTGAGTTATCTGCTGGGTAATGGCTGATTATGACGCGGGGCAGTGCACGCCGCAAGGAAGCTGTCTCGCCGATGCTGCCTTATCTTTGCACGATAGCCAGCTGCTTGTGACGGTATGTTGTCTACACAAGGTGTAGGCGCTTTGACCCTGAATGTTTGCTTAGGGCATTGAGGTTTTCAGGTAGGTTCCCCTTCTCTCCCACTTCTTATTCTTTATTTCATAGGTCCTTATGGTTGTATGGCAGCGAAGCATCAGTTCAAATGGATGATGTACTGCTGATGATGATTTGATTCACCCTGCGTAGTGAGTCATTTGTGCTGCTAAAACTCAGATTGTCTCGACTTGTGTCGTCTTCCTGCGAAAGCAGTGAAAGCGCACGTGTAAAACGTCATTCTTTCTTCTTTCTCTCACTGGTGCAAGTGCGATAGTAGCGTAACGTTCGTCTCACATTGCGTGCGTCATTCAGTTGACAGTTTTTGTCGTTTCCTATATGGCGGCTAGGTTCCACGCAGGCGTTATTGCGTGATTGGTCGGAACTGTGTAATAGTCTACTCGACGCGTGGAAAGGACATTAAGCCGAAGTTCAATGGATGCGTTTGATGAATAAATAGTAAGGCGTCAGCAGTAGATTTCTGTCTATCGGCCCTGCTGTATGTAGCAAACAAGGCGGCCCATGTAAAACTGTGCCACGGGTGATACAAGGTTTGGTTTAGTGAAATAGTCATGGTTGTGGTAGTCATAGTTGTACGTAGGTTGATACTGTCAAGGTGCCTAGTCATAGACAGAACGATCAGGGTTCTCAACCAGTGACTTTGGATCAAAGGACTGTGTGCAAGGCAGCGGCAACAATCCGATTTTAAAGAAATGGATGTCATCGCATTTCCAACTCCCAAACTGGAAGTCCAGGAGACTGAATTTGTCTGACATCAAACCAATGACTAAGCTGGTAGGAGTAGTTCTTAAGGTACCCGGAGGCACCATCCAGTATAGTTCATTAGGTCGAAGAGGTACGCGAACGGTCGCACCCCATTAATATTCGGAGCCGTTGCGACAACACAAGGTAGTGGGGTGCATGAAGGTTTGTTTGGCGGACTCTGCCCAGCCTTCGGCTCAATAGGCTGACCCATAAGGCAGTGGGGAACAAATCCAGTTCGGGAGGGTAGTTGTAGAGACTTACTGAAATTTGACTGAGGTCCGTCACACGCAGCATTTGAAGAGTTAGAACGATTCACATGTTTCGATCGCAGATGGAAGTTGGCAAATTTGCGCCTGTTTGGCCATAAACCGCGTGGCTTGAGGCGGGCGGTAACAAACCAATGAGCACCTGGTAGCGCTCTCCCACTGTCAGAGACTGCGTGATACGCGTGCTCTACGCTAATCGAGGTATGGACGCATAACCCGCTACCCGTTGTCGTCTATGATTAGGCTGGGAAGGATGGGTACCATCGGCCTACACTAACCCTTGACCTGCCTGGTATGTGGCAGGCATTTGGAACGTGCAATCCAGAGTAGCTCTGGTTCACGGAGGTACGCAAACCACTGCACCAAGTTAAGGCTCATAATCGTTGCGATGTGTGTCAAACAAAACCGTGGAAATCACTACAAAAAGAGAGGTTACATAACAGCATCATCATGGCATATTAGCATATTAGGTGAGTAACATACTTCAGCTATTGTGTCGCAATAAAGAAAAACGTAACCGTTTTGTTATTCTGCAAATGCCATCTTTTCTTGTCTTTTTCAACTGTTAGACAGTAAGCATCTGAATCCAAACAATTATGTACACAGATCCTCCAATGGTTACGAGTGCGTCCCGTCGGCACTCGTCGTCCTTAGGTCTCCAACCAGACGTGTGTATCCAACGGCAGCAAGACATGAAATCAACGATTTCACATGAAGTAGCCAGGTGGGCGGTTCACCACCACATGGCATTTCCAACCAAGTACTACACGAGCGAAAAGGGCGCAATGAGGTAAACACTCTGCTGACATACGCAGGACATGACCGAGTCACCTTAATTGACGCAGAAAAACCAGCTTGTTGAAGGGAATACTCACATTCTCCAAGGCACGACGTCTGAGTTCCCCGTTGCAGATACGTTGTTGCCGCCATACACGAGCAATCCTCCTCAAGCACCCGTTATGGAAGGGCGAGAGCCGACGCATATGACAAACGCAAACTGGCTATGACTCGCTTATATATAGCAACACTGTTCGAACGGTGGTATCGTAAACACGACGCTTTAGCAAGAGAGAATCTCGATGGCACCACGTGTTACAGGTAGACAAATGTCGACAGGGCTTTGGTCATGAGGACAAAAATTACTGTGCTAATGACGCCACCAACAGACATGCAGCTGCCCAGTTATACAAGGCTATCAACATGTTCAGGCTGTGCATTTCGAAGTGAGCACGGGAACGGGCGTGTCAATCTATGAACAGCACTTTGTATTTCGATGGGGCGAAGCCCGTTCCATACTTAGATGCTTCAATCACCAAACGGTTTAGTGGTTTGCATACTCTGCGAGCCGTCACCAAGTGCGGCGATGTCATCGGCATAATCTAAATAGGTTGCTTGCATACCTGGTGGTAATCGCAGTCAAAAGTGTTGGTAACCCTCCAGAACTCTCGACAGGGCGTCTTTAATCGCGAAATTGTAGAGGAACGGGGACATAGGGCAGCTCTGTCGTACACCGCTATTGAAAACGAAGGCCTAAGAAAGTTTGTCATAGACCTTCACTCTACTGGAGATGTGGGGGTAGAGTGCACGCAGGATAGCAAAAGTCTAGGTATATACGCCCCGTTAGTAACGAACTATGTGTAGAACTAAACAACAAGTTCTATCAAACTAGGTGGGTGGGTCACCAATTATTTTTTCTGGGGATGCGGTTGCGCAGTACTGTCTTGGAACGTTTTTCACTATTTTTATCGCGCAGAATAGATTAGTCGAGCGATGGATACAATGCAACTCAAGTGGGGAGAAGTAATAAGATCCCGAACTGTATCATTGCCCTTATGGTGGTTACATTATAGTCTTCATGTTCGTAAACCAACTCAGATCCAGGCAAGACTATACTTCTAATCCTAACCAAGATTCTTTACCCATTGGTTCACCGCAATCACCTTTGCTTGATTTCCACCAAAGGCGATATAAACGCTCCGTGCTACGCATGGAATCACACGTGGTATGGGATAGTTCCAGTGTCAAAGCGCGGGTAGGAACGGTACACGAGCTTGTGAAGTAGAGGCTGCAAGTTGGTAAACTGAGCCCCCACATGGGATACCGTTGGTGGCTGGCCTCGTCTACTCGGCTGGTTACTCACAATTGGTTGATGTGAAGCAAACGACTAGACACAATCTCATCGATATGGCTAGGACAGGAAACAGTCAATTCGAGAGGACTACTGAAGTAGTCCAAATCATCCGGTCTACTGTGGAGATATGATGGATCATGCTAAAAATGAACATATCAAATAGTTATTAAATAAGTTACGCTCAATGTGGATATCGGTTTGAATGGAGCGAGGCGCAGAGAAGTGACGCCATCGATAATGCAGTGGTACTGGCAAAGACAAAACGCTTGAAGAATTGCGGATATACCAAAAACATGTGTCCGTACGCATGAGAGAAAAGTCTGCCGTTTCGCTTGACTTGATGTATGAAAGTGGTGGACCTGGATACCAGAGTTCAAGGACAGGGAGATGTGTTGGCAAACAGGGTGCTCGCATTTACAAACTAACATCGCATACCAAATCGTAATCTAATGCTCGACAGGCAAATCAGCCACGAGCTTCTCTAGTGAACCAAAGTAGGATTTGACCGTTGCAAAGGTGGATCATCCTTGTAAAGCTATCCGTGAACTTCGATGCAACATACACGAGTAAGATAACCGCATGTTACATCGTAAATATGAGGTTACCAAGTTGTGACGAAGGTCCTCAACTGAAAATAGTTCGCATAGCAGAGAATCTCAAGTATCCGGTGTGTTAAGATATCGTAAAAAAATTGATATTCAAGTTGGAGAGCATCCGCCGTGTGTCTTGGATTGCGACACGTAACCGCTGTGTCAAGCACTGCTCGCGGAACTAAATGGCCTAGTGTTCAGAGCAAGTCTCCAACCATTATGAGCTGAGTTCCACTCCAGGCCCTCATTTCTGAGCTGGCCTCGGTTGGAGCGTCTCGGCTCCCTGGTTGGGGTCCGAAAGATGATGAACAAGTTTGGTTGGACACACTTGCTGATATGGCTAGGAGCCAACCTCAGTGGCGTTCGTGCTATGAGTTTCTTTGTCCCCCCATCCCTCTTAGCCTCCCCCTCCAACCACGATCTCATTATTTAGCCTTATATAATTTCGCATAGTAATTTTTTTGGTGCACAGCAGCCGGCTGGTAGCTTACCGGAACGATGCCCATCCGTTACCGGTAGCTCAGCCAGCTTGCACCAGTTGCTCCTTTTCTCCTTTTTTTCTACGTATTGCGGCACAGTAGCTGAGGTGTTCCCCACCTCCAACTAACGTGTAGTACGATGATGATGATGAGTTCCACTCCCAAGACAGGCAATTCTTATCTGATGAGTCCAAGCAAGGACAAAACACGATATGGAGTGCTGTGATGGGAGAAGGCAACACCAAAACCCTTCACCCTAAAGAAGTGTTGAAAAGCAGAGCGAAACGAAATACAAACTAAGGACACGGTAAATGGAAACAAGATAATGCAAACTGAACACAACAAGGTTACATTCACCTGGGTCTGTTTTCCAATTTTGAAAGAATAATCTCAATGTCCCGGACAGTAAGTGCGGCCTCAGCTATATTAGTCCGAAATGTCTGAAAAGCAGGAAAATGAGACAACAAATCATTACGGATGGGGTTTTCGCCTAGTAAACGCATCCTATTGAAGACCCAAATGCCTGGTGTGGAGGATATAACTCGAGACTAAATAAAGCCATTTTCCATTACTTTACTTCGGGACAGCATTGTACTCCAGCAACGTGAAGCTCAAATTGTAGGGGATTAGGTCCATATTTCGCAACCGACTAATGAAAAAGAGCCAAAACTAGGGAATGTTGCCAGCTCCCAATGGGCGTGATTCCCTGACTGTACTCAGATGACTTGCGCAGAGTATTCAGCTATGATGGCTCGATGTGGTGTTCCCTAACTCAACTTCCTACTACGACTTAGGCAACCGGCTTGTGTCGTAATCTCTGAAGCCATCGATTATTCGGTTGTGTTCAGTTTTCACTCCACAATAACTACTTTCTGTAGATTTCTATGGTTTTTGACAGTTCTATGTCTATACGTAGAAAGCAGTTATATCTATGTACCGGGGGTGGGACGCGGTAGTTACGTTTAAAGGACGAGAAGTACACTGGAAAGGTGAACATACCGTAAACTCATGTTCCTTCTGTTTTAAAGACTCTCGTAAAGAATTGTTTTCAGATTCTAAGGCTTGCTTCTCTTCGTTCACGACCACCAGTCGAGAGCACAATCGCCTGACGTAACTAGCGCGGACTTCCTCTGTGCTAAGGGACTAGAACTGGATTATCGGCCGCGCAAAAGTACTTACGACCCCGTCAAGCTTTTTTACCAAATCTTCTATGAGGGTGCTGTCATCCGGTACCACATGTTGCAGCGTCACAGTGAGGGCTGATCGGAGCTCATCTTTAAGCAGAACGTTAGACTGATTAACAGAATCTAGAAAACTAGATTTAAGAAAATGAGTACAGACCCAAAGCTTTGCTGAAAAGGTCTATTAGCACGCTTAAGCGATCAACAGCCATGTTTCGGGCGGCTGCTGCCTCTTCGTCGAGTACAACAAACTCCTCACTTGGGTCCATGGAGGGCGGCGGAGTAAATCTGGCAGCGAGTCTAAATATAGAAAATAAACAAAAATGAGAAAACAAATCATGCTTATTAAATAGTAGACAGTAGGAACAAGATGATCATCTGGTCGTCGAAAATGGAGGAAGCGGAATACTTACATACCACAGAACCGGACCGTTGAATACGTCCGGTCGAGGGTTCCGAGGGCTTCTGTGTCCGGAGCGTACGTGGGTCGTATTAGACCGAGGGGATGAAAGTTTCATAGTATTGCAGAGAGCAGAAGGGAAAAGACCCGTGTCAGCTCCTTCATCTTTCATTCACTGGCTGGATGACGCGTGTCCTTGCTAACCTGTGTTCACCAAGGGAGCAGCAAAGCTGCAGCAAAAACAGTGGAATCCAGGCGTTCTCAGGATGTGGTTATCCAACCGCTGCCTGAAACATTCCTCTGAATGGGCACTGACATATTCCGGGAGGTTATTCCAATGATTCACGACCCGGGTAGATAATGTGACGTCGGAGCGGACGCCGAGCCTCCGCGATTTACAGTTTCCAACTGTGACCCCGTGTCGAGTTATCTACACTGAGTTGGAAGAACTCTTGTACCTCAGTCATCAAGTCTCCTTGTAGGATGCGTCTTGTGTATATCAGATCCCCACGGCGACGACGATAGTCCAAAGAGAACAAGTTCATTCGCTGAAGTCGAAGGGGATAAGACAAATCACGCAGCACTGATACAGACTTGGATCCACGCCGCTGAACCTTCTCGAGTAAAGCGCACTCAAACTTTGTGAGAGGATGCAAAGCGGGTAGTCCATATTCCAATATTGAACGGACGTGAGAAGGAAACAGAAGCTTGAAGATCTCAGGCGTCATTTTTGAAAATGACCTCCGTATGGCGCAGAGTACCCTGTTGGCGGAGGCGACTTTTCGCAACGTATCCGGGATGATTTTCAAGTTAGGGGTTACAATCACACCCAAGTCCTCAGAAGCAGCAATGCTTAGCAGGAAACCACCAATGTGGCAGGTGCCGAAAGGTTCTGGAGAACCGACTGGAAGAACGCAGCATTTGTCATGGTTGATAGGTAACTGCCACTACACAGACCAGTCGTGAAGCAGATCAAGCGTTAGCCGCAATTTGTCCGAATCTTCAAGCCTAGCCACATCTGACCATAGGTTGAGATCATCAGCGTAGATCAAAAAGGCAGTTTGAAGCACCTCTGGAAGGTCATTAGTGAAGATTTTGTAAAGTTCGGGGACCACGAACGGAGCCCGGTGGAACCCCACTGGTCATGAGGACAGGCCCAGAAAGAACCTCATTGAGGTCCCCCTTCATAGTGCGACCAATCAGAAAATCAGCGATCCAGCAGAGAACACTGCCAGCGACGCCAATCTTCCGGAGCTTGGTAAGGAGTTGTTAATGTGAAACCCTATCAAATACTTTGCGGTAATCAACAAAAACAACATCTAAGCGATTAGCGGAATGTACTGACTGCCCACTTAGCGCGGGCAAAAAGTAGGTTAGTGATACAAGAGTGTGCTCTCCGGAAACCGTGCTGAGCAGGAGTAATAATGTCCAGAGTCTCAAGATGAAGCTGAAGAGCTCTTTAAAAATCCTTTCCATTGCCTTACTAAAGATCGTCGTCAGGCAGATCGGTCTGTAATTCGCAGAATCCTCGCGGTTTCCTCCTTTGTGGATTGGCTTCACGATACCTAGTTTTTAATCAAGCGGAACGCGTCCAGCTTCCGGGGAGTACCGAAACAATTGGCATATTGTTTCAGCGACAAACTCAGCCAATGTCTTCAGGAACAGGGGATGTAATTCATCAGGGCCTGGCGAAGAGTTCGGGTTCAAATCGAGAATTCTCAGCACCATGTTCGTGGTAATTTCTATGTGCTTTAAGGGAGTGGGATGCGTGCGCACAGTTATTGAATACCGTAGCTTCAGCCGAGTACAATGATGAATATTGCGAAGCAAGAAGACAGGCTTTTGCTTCATCGTCATGTAGCCTCATCCACACGCGAATACATGGCAGGTACGCCACAACCTACCTTAGTCCTTTTCAGGTACGAGAAGAGCTTTTTTCGGGTCACTAAAAGATCGCTCAGCCAGGCAACGCTCATATTGTTCTCACTTCTAGCGTTTTTCGGTGTAGACAAATTCCCGAGCACTTTGTAAGTAACAGAATCAGAGGCCAACCGTGAGAACTGGAATTTGTCCCATAGTTTTCGTCTTCTATGCAGCAGGATTCTCGGCTCTCTCTCAATCCAAGGACGGCCTTTAGAGAAAGGTCTATCAGCAACGGTTGGTACAACTTCGTCCACAATAGAGAGCGATTTTAAGGCGGTTCCAAGCGGTATTGAGATCCAAATTCTGGGGGTACTCAAGTCCACAACACTTGCAAACCTTTGTAGGCGGAGTGGATCAACGCGCCAGTAGCTTCGGCGAGGTATGCCCTGGCGGGGAAGGGTGGATGGTCGTGTCCATAGAAAGGAAAGCACACGATGATTACTTGACGCATCATCATCATCAACAACAACAACAACAACAACAACAACAGTACATCAGCCATTTGAACTGATGCTTCGCTGCCATACAACCATGGGGACCTGTGAAATAAAGAATAAGAAGAGGGAGAGAAGGGGGACTTACCTGAAAACCTCAATGCCCTAAGCAAACATTCAGGGTCAAAGCGCCTACACCTTGTGTAGACAACATACCGTCACAAGCAGCTGGCTATCGTGCAAAGATAAGGCAGCATCGGCGAGACAGCTTCCTTGCGGCGTGCACTGCCCCGCGTCATAATCAGCCATTACCCAGCAGATAACTCAGCACCAAACACACTTTAAACAGGCAATGGGATTAGGAGACGGCAGCAGACGCGCCACTGGTGTCTACTACAAGCCATGTCCTGTAAAGTCTCGAGCCAAGCACAAGGCGAGTCACGTGGACTCCAGCCCGGAAGGCAAGACGGACCAAGGGCACCCAGTTTGGTCGTCAGTGACTTCACTTCCCGCTGCCAAGTCAACTTCTGTCCACCTCGAGCCTTGCGCCACCCTACACCTGGCAGACTAAACAAGACCCTGCTAGGTAAGCGGTGACCAGTCATACGTAGCACGTACCCGAGCCAGCGCAACTTATTTAACGCTATCTGTTGTTCTAGGGAGCTAGCATGATTATCACCACCTAGTACTCATCTACGCCCATGATCGTTCCGGACACGCTGGTGCCACCCGACTCCAGCAATGCTTCGTAGACAACGATGATCAGACTTGAAGGCGCCTCAGATCTTCAGACCGATGGGGCCGTCTCACTGCCATAGAGCAGAACGGCCCTCACTGTGGCCTTGTATACACGGCCTTTCAGATGGAGGGGAACTCCCTTCTGTCGCCAAAGATGCCGCAGGTTCAAGAAGGTAGCTCTGGCTTTTGCATTGCGTGAGCTGACGTCAGTTTCTATGCGCCCATCATTGCTGATGCAGCTGCCAAGATAAGTGAAATGATCAACCACCTCGAGTTCCTCGTTAGCAAGGGTCAAGGGGTCATCAAGTGGCTGGTGGTCCTGCAGCAACACTTTGCACTTTGAAGGTGCGAATTGCATATCAAATAATGGGACCACTCTGGACAGGCTATTCAGAGTTGATTGTGCCGCCGCAACATGGTCGAAAAGCAAGACGATATCGTCCGCATAATCAAGATCAACTAACTTTTCGCCACGCAGCACTTCAACGCCTACATCGTGAGATTCCGCACGGGAACACTCCATGATAGAATCCACGACGAAATTGAACAAAAATGGGGAAATCGGACAAACCTGACGAACGTCACTTGTGGTCGGAAAGTTGTCCGTTAGGCCACCGTAGACTCTGACGCGGCCTGTAGTGTTCGAGTAGAGAGCACGAAGGATGTTCACATATTTCGTGGGAACACCTTTCCGCGCAAGTATTTCGAGCAGAATGCATCGAGCGACTGAATCGAACGCACTCTTGAAATCGAGGAACACAGCTATTGTCGATCTGCGGTATGCGTGGCGCTGCTCTAGCACCTGTCGCAAAGTGGATATATGGTCTATACAACCACGTCCTGGGCGGAAAGTTGCCTGCTCTTCCCTAATCCGTTCCGCAGTAAAACGACGAACGATAATCGAGGCCAATAGTTTTGCCACAACTGGCGTTAGGCTAATACCCCCTGTGATTAGAGCAGTCTGTGCGATTGCCCTTCTTGTATATTGCCACTACAATCGATTCGCTACAATTAGCCGGGACACTCTCTTCCTTCCAGGTACCTTCGAATAAGGAGGTCAGTGTTTTGTAGAGGACCTCACCTCCATCCTTAAATGGTGCAGGTAGGAGGGAATCCGGGACCGCGGCACGAAAACGATTGAGGGCTGTGATCGTGTTTCGTACCTTGGCCTCCGACGGAGGCTCTAAACTAACCGTCCATGGCTCGTACTGCAACACCTGAGTAGGAAGAGGTCCGGGAGTAGGGGGGCAGCTGAACTCCTCTTGAAAGTGTTCCGCCCAACGAGCCATACGGCGCTCCTTATTGTGTATCAGTGCACCCACGCTGTCTCTGATTGTGTCACTGACGCCTGGTTTTCTGGGAGCAGTGGTGCGGATTAGCTGTAAGAGCTTGCGGTAATTGCCTACTGCTCCTGCCTCCTCCATTTCTTGAGCCCGACTGGTCCACCAGGCTTCCTTGTCAGCACGTAGGCTCCGCTTTAGTTCACGCCTAATAGCCCGTCTGGTCACATTGTGTTCAGAACCAGCCGGGAGGTGTCTTTTAGATTCCAACAGGTTCACCGACCTCTCAGATATTCAGTGGGTGGTGAGGTGATAATTGATAGTGCCACAAACAGATGCTCCTGCGTCGTGCATGACGGCCGAGATCCTATTCCATTGAAGCTCAGTGTCATTAGGACAAGATAGCGCAAGTTCGCTATGCAGTGCTTCTTGATAGACTTTTCTGACAGAGGACTGCGACAATTTCTCCGTTGCCAATCGTAGGGGACGCTTGTTGCGCCTCCCAGTAAAGTTCATGAAGAAACGACAGCGTACCAAGGCATGATCAGAGTCGACGCAGGTACTCCAGTATGAGCGTCAATCCAGGATGGAACCACGCCACCTGTAACTTTTGGCTATGTGGTCAATTTTGTTCCATCGCTGGTCAGCTGCAGGAAGACGCCAAGTGGCACTCCGGCGCCCACTGTGTCTAAAAGCAGAGCTACTAAGAAACAACCGGTGCTCCGCACACAGTTGCAGCAGACGCTCACAGCTGTCAGTCCGTTCGGAGTTAAGCCCATAATTACCACCCAGCTGAGCTTCTGAAGAGCTCAGACGCCCTACTTGTGCGTTCATATCCCATGCAAATACTTTAATATCTGAACTAGTGGCACTGCGTAGTAGCGCGTTCAGTTCGTGATAGAATGTCCATGAAAGCATTAGAACTGCAGTCGGGGGGAGCATAAGCGGAAATCACAAACAAACAGCGTTTTGTACTATTTCGTGTTGTCGTCAAACGGGCTGCACATAAACGGCTGTTCACCGGAATCCAATCAACCAACGATGGCTCAGCCTTGGAGCCTAGAATGATACATACACCAGCTTGACCAGTGAGTGCTGCATCGGCGTCTCCGGATGCGTGCAACCAATAACGAGAGGATAAGCCGGGTGCAGTTAATTCAATAACCGCGTTAGACGCATTGATCCTAGTTTCGGACATACAACACACATCAATTCCCAGTGTGTCCAAGGTGCGTGCGAGTGCAGCCTGTTGACCTGTTTGTCTTAGAGTGCGAACGTTGAATGTCGCCATGGAAACGGGATAGCGTGGCCTTATAAGGGACTTTTGCCGATAGGCGACCGATAGGTGCGGTGGGATGGTGGCTACAGATGGTTCTTCTCCAGTGGCACTTCGGTTGCTGTCAATTAAGCTGGGAATTATAGGAGGGTTAGTAATGAGGATCGGGATGGGAGTAAGAGAAAAAGGTGGAAAAGAAAGAAGGGAGGCGCCAGCAGTAGCATGTTTTCGCTTATCCGCCCTGCTGTATGCAGCAGATAAGGCGACCGTTGATAATCTGCGCGACGACCGATGCAGGATGAAGTTTATGTTTGAAGAGGTAATGGTTGTATGTGGTCTGAGATACTGCCGGAGCGCCCAGACCTAGACAGGAGGACGATTAGGGCCCTCATCCAAAGCCTTTGGCTCAAAAGCCTGTCCGCAAGGCAGCGGTGAGGTGGCAATGATTTAGTTTTACAGAAATGGACGCAATCTCATTTTAAACCCCCAACCTGGAGGACCAGGAGACTGAGTTTGTCTGACCTCTCACCATTGATCAACCTGGTAGGAGTAGCTCTCAAGGTGCCCGGAGGCATCACCTAGTATAGCTCAATGGGTCAATGAGATACGCAAACCGTGGTACCACGTTAAGGTCCAGTCTCGTTGCGACCCAAGTGGCTGGAGAATCTCTAAATCAGATACATCGAGTGGTTGGGGCGTGAACACGAGGTCGTGGATGTGCGGCGTTTGGCCCGGTTTTATCCGAATAGGTGACGTGATGTGTTGATTTAGACCCACATCGAGGACAGTTTCCGGTAGAACAGCATCCGTCGCAAAGAGACTGGACCTTAACGTGGTGCGACGGTTTGCGTACCTCATTGACCCATTGAGCTATACTGGGTGATGCCTCCGAGCATCTTGAGAGCTACTCCTACCAGGTTGGTCAATGGTGAGAGGTCAGACAAACTCAGTCTCCTGGTCCTCCAGGTTGGGGGTTTGAAATGGGATGGCGTCCATTTCTGTAAAACTAAATCACTGCCACCCCGCTGCCTTGCGGACAGGCTTTTGAGCCAAAGGCTTCGGATGAGGAACCTAATCGTTCTCCTGTCTAGGTCTGGGCGCCCTGGCAGTATCCCAGCCCACATACAACCATGACATTTTCTTCAAACATAAACTTCATCCTGCATCGGCCGTCGCGCAGATTATCAAGGGTCGCCTTATCTGCTGCATACAGCAGGGCGGATAAGCGAAAGCATGCTACTGCTGGCGCCTCCCTTCTTTCTTTTCCACCTTTTTCTCTTACTCCCATCCCGGTCCCCATTACTAACCTTCCTTCTATAATTCCCAGCTTAATTGACAGCAACCGAAGTGCTACTGGAGTAGAACCATCTGCAGCCACCATCCCACAGCACCTATCGGACGCCTATCGGCAAAAGTTCCTTATAAGGCCACGCTATCTCGTTTCCATGGCGACATTCAACGTCCGCACTCTAAGACAAACAGGTCAGCAGGCTGCACTCGCACGCACCTTGGACACACTGGGTGTTGATGTGTGTTGTGTGTCCGAAACTAGGATTAATGACCCTAACGCGGTTATTGAATTGACTGCACCCGGCTTATCCTCTCGTTATTGGTTGCACGCATCCGAAGACGCCGATGCGGCACTCACTGGTCAAGCTGGTGTAGGTATCATTCTCAGCTCCAAGGCTGAGTCGTCGTTGGTTGATTGGATTCCGGTGAACAGCCGTTTATGTGCAGCCCGTTTGACGACATCAGCTAAGGTGAATTCGCGAAGTAGTGCAAAACGCTGTTTGTTTTTGATTTCTGCTTATGCTCCCACCGACTGCAGTTCTAATGCAGTCAAGGACACTTTCTATCACGAACTGAACACGCTGCTACGCAGTGCTACTAGTTCAGATATTATAGTACTTGCATGGGATATGAACGCACAAGTAGGGCGTCTGAGCTCTTCAGAAGCTCAGCTGGGTGGTAAGTATGGACTTAACTCCGAACGGACTGACAACGGCGAGCGTCTGCTGCAACTATGTGCGGAGCACCAGTTGTTTCTTACTAGCACTGCTTTTAGACACAGTGGGCGCCGAAGTGCCACTTGGCGTCCACCTGTAGCTGGTCAGCGATGGACCCAAATTGACCACATAGCCATAAGTTACAGGTGGCGTGGTTCCATTCTGGATTGCCGCTCGTACTGGAGTACCTGTGTCGACTCTGACCATGCCTTGGTGAGCTGTCGTTTCTCCATGAACTTTACCGGAAGGCGCACAAAGCGTCTCCCCCGATTGGCAACGGAGAAATTGTCCCAGCCCTCTGTCAGGCAAGCCTATCAAGAAGCACTGCATAACGAACTCTCGCTGTCTTGTCCTAATGATACTGAACTTCAGTGGAATAGGATCTCGGCCACTATGCACGACGCAGGAGCATCTGCTTGTGGCACTATCAGTCGTCATCGCACCAGTCACTGGATATCTGAGAGGTCCGTGAACCTGTTGGAATCTAGAAGGCACCTCCCGGCTGGTTCTGAACACAATGTGACCAGACGGGCTATTAGGCGTGAACTAAAGCGGAGCCTACGTGCTGACAAGGAAGCCTGGTGGACCAGTCGGGCTCAAGAAATGGAGGAAGCAGGAGCAGTAGGCAATTACCGCAAGCTCTTCCAGCTAATACGCACCACTGGTCCGAGGAAACCAGGTGTTAGTGAGACAATCAGAGACAGCGCGGGTGCGCTGATACACAATAAGGAGCGCCGTATGGCTCGTTGGGCTGAGCACTTTGAACATCAGTTCAGCTGGCCCCCTGCTCCCGGACCTCTTCCTGCTCAGGTGATGCAGGACGAGCCATGGACGGTTAGTTTAGAGCCTCCGTCGGAGGCCGAGGTCCGAAACACGATCACAGCCCTTAATCGTTTTCGTGCCGCTGGCCCGGATTCCCTACCATCTGCACTATTTAAGGATGGAGGTGAGGTCCTCCGCAAAGCACTGACCTCCCTATTCGAACGTATCTGGAACGAAGAGTGTGCCGGCTAATTGGAGCGAATCGATTATAGTGGCAATATACAAGAAGGGCAGTCGCACAGACTGTGCGAACCACAGGGGTATTAGCCTAACGCCAGTTGTGACAAGATTATTGGCCTCGATTATCGTTCGTCGCCTCACTGCAGAACGGGAATCTCGGATTAGAGAAGAGCAGGCCGGTTTTCGCCCAGGACGTGGCTGTATAGACCATATATTTACTTTGCGGCAGGTGCTAGAGCAGCGCCATACATACCGCAGACCGACAATAGCTGTGTTCCTCGATTTCAAGAGTGCGTTCGATTCAGTCGATCGATCGATTCTGTTCGAAATACTTGCGCGGAAAGGTGTTCCCACGAAATATGTGAACATCCTTCGTGCTCTATACTCGAACACTAGAGGCCGCGTCAGGGTCTATGGTGCCCTATCGGATAGCTTTTCGACTACAAGTGGCGTTCGACAGGGTTGCCCGATCTCCCCGTTTTTGTTCAATTTCGTCGTGGATTCTATCATGGAGTGTTCCCTTGCGGAATCTCACGATGTAGGTGTTGTAGTGCTGCCTGGTGAACGGTTAGTTGATCTAGATTATGCGGACGATATCGTCTTGCTTTTCGACAATGTTGAGGCGGCACAATCAACCCTGAATAGCCTCTCCAGAGTGGTCCCATTATTTGGTATGCACTTCGCACCTTCAAAGTGCAAAGTGTTGTTGCAGGACCACCAGCCACTCGATGACCCCTTGACGCTTGCTAACGAGGAACTCGAGGTGGTTGATCAATTCACTTATCTTGGCAGCTGCATCAGCAATGATGGGCGCATAGAAACTGACGTGAGCTCACGCATTGCAAAGGCCAGAGCTGCCTTCTTGAACCTGCGTCATCTTTGGCGACAGAAGAGAGTTTCCCTCCGTCTAAAAGGCCGTGTATACAAGGCCACAGTGAGGGCCGTTCTGCTCTATGGTAGTGAGACTTGGCCCCTTCGGTCTGAAGATCTGAGGCGCCTTCAAGTCTTTGATCATCGTTGTTTGCGAAGCATTGCTGGTGTCGGATGGCACCAGCGTGTCCGCAACGATGATGTGCGTAGGCGAGTACTAGGTGGTGATGATCATGCTAGCACCCTAGAACAACAGTTAGCACTGAATAAGTTACGTTGGCTCGGGCACGTGCTACGTATGACTGGTCACCGCTTACCTAGGAGGGCCTTGTTCAGTCTACCAGGTATAGGATGGCGCAAGGCTCGAGGTGGACAGAAGTTGACTTGGCAGCGGGAGATGAAGTCACTGACGACCAAACTGGGTGCCGTTGGTCCGTCTCGCCTTCCGGGTTGGAGTCCACGTGACTCACCTTGTGCTTGGCTCGAGACTTTACAGGACATGGCTCGCAACCGACACCAGTGGCGCGTCTGCTGCCGTCTCCTAATCGGATTGTCTGTTTAAAGTGTGTTTGGTGCTGAGTTATCTGCGGGGTAATGGCTGATTATGACGCGTGGCAGTGAAAGCCGCAAGGAAGCTGTCTCGCCGATGCCGCCTTATCTTTGCACGATAGCCAGCTGTTTGTGACGGTATGTTGTTAACACAGGGTGTAGGCGCTTTGACCCTGAATGTTTGCTTAGGACATTAAGGTTTTCAGGTAAGTCCCCCTTCTCTCCCTCTTATTCTTTATTTCATAGGTCCCCATGGTTGTATGGCAGCGAAGCATCAGTTCAAATGGCTGATGTACTGCTGTTGATGATGATGATGATGATGATGATGGTAGAACAGCATCAAAGGATTCTGGGGCGGAATCACAGTGAAGTACATCCCAGTTTATGTTGGGGGCATTGAAATCTCCCACTAGTAAGCAATCCTTTCCCCTGTCGTGCATTTTGATCGAGTCTAACAGTCGGGATCCGGAGGCCAGTGGAGGTCCGTAGACAACACAAACCATGAGCAAATTGTCCGTCGTGGACACGACACCAAAGTTTCTCCGAACCACCAACTGCATCACAAACAGCCTATACAGTATGAACTCTCAACTCGGATTTCCAGTAGAATATGACGCCACCTCCAGATCTCGTACCAAGTCGATCAGCCCGAGAAAACTGGTAACCAGGAAGGCGTATTTTAGAATGCAAGATATCCGGGGACAGCCATGTCTCAGTAAGAGCCATCAGGTCAGGATGACACCGTAAAGCGAGGAGACGAAAATCATCCATTTCATTTCGCAGGCTTCGGACATTTGCGGACACCATATGAAATACAGACTTATGCCCTGGAGCACGGGTGCGACAAATACTGGACGCCAGTGAGCTTTCGCAGTCCATTGAAGTACAAAAAAATTCACAATAGGTTCACCATTGGCTCGGCAGATTAGCATTTCATCAACGGCGTTCTTCATCCGTAGGGCAGAGATCCCTCAAAACAATGAATGTTTCGCCTTAAGGCGTGGAGTCCGCCTGAGGATGCGACGACATTCCTCTTCATTTTCAGCGGACGCATCTTGGAAATGCCCTCTTATTTGAGGCCAGGGTGAAAGGCAGAGACGACATTGATCCTCTGCTCTCCTTCGTCAAACAGTAAAGAAATCATCCTCTTTAGAAAGACCTGGTCATCCACTATCCTCTCGGCCGGTGTTTCTTTGTTAGATCCGGGAGCGTTCACGATGACCAGACACCGCTCACGAGGAGAAAATTTATTTCCCTCCAAAACAGGCGACGACTGCGGTTTTGGGTGTCTTGACTAAGTCTTCCAGTTGTCTCATCTTGTCAAGCACCAGCTTCCCTTGGGGACTTGAAGAGTTAAGTTGTGTTTTAGGCTTGTGATTCTTTTTTGCTTGGACCTTGCCCCCAGATGCACTCAGTCTCTTTGTTGACATAGCATCTTGACTCACTACGGCGGCATATGTTTCTGACTCACACGGGCTACGCTACACAACCATCGTCAATGGTTGCGATGAAGCAGATGAGACACGACTCCGTTTACAAGTTCAAGTTCAGGTGGGACTGGAACAATAGGATGAATCCCGTAAGTGTTCCTTCTTGAGCGGGTCGTTGATCCAGGAGTTAATAGAAGTGCTCCGACTTCTTGATGGATCTAAAACAAAAACACCCGAAAAATACCCTGGTCCACCAATTTAATGCCTACGTTCTTTACATTAGCCGTCCCTGCTATGTCAGTTACGTGAAATAAGAGGTAAAGAGTCGGTGAAGTCAGTTAAAAGAAGAGAATAATACCAATGGTGAGGGAAAGTACAGAAAATAAAATCGAAGTATGAAGATGGAAATTAGTTGGGAAAAACTAAAGGTTTCGTGTTGCCACCCAAGAGCATCTAGTTGACGCCCAAACCCCTTAACCGTAATTTCCTTGACAACAGTTTCTGGAAGCAAGTTCCAGCGCTCGATGACACGATGCGATAACCGTGTCTCCGCTCTAACTTGATCGGACCGCGGTTTGTCCAGCTTCACACAATGCCCGCGAAGACCAGATAATCTGGCAGGACTAAATAGCCGGGACAAATCAGGGCCAATCTTCCCAGTCAAAATACGGTAGGTTAGGATTAGGTCCCCTCTAATCCTTCGATAGTGCATTGAATGCATCCGCAAACTAAGTAGGCGTTCGGGGTACGTTTGTCCTCGTAACCTCTCGACCAACCTAGCACCGACACGCAACACCCTATCTAGTGAAATTTTGTCCCGGACAAGGTATGGTGGACAAGCCTGGACACAATATTCTAGGTAGGGTCGCACAAAGGCTGAAAAGAGCTTCACAAACATATTAGCGGTTAGGGTCCCGAAAGAACGACAAATAAACCACAACATCCGAAACCCTTTACTAGCCGCCTTCTTATAGTTATCCCCAGAGTGTAGTGTGGAACAGTGGACGACACCTAGATCAACCTGATTAGTCACGTGAGGAAGTTCACTTCCATCGAGCACACAACTTGTGAGGGAACCAGACGCTCCGGTACGCAGCCCTGAACATTTTGCTCAATTTATGGGCAGCAACTACAAGACAGACCATTCCCAGAGTCTATACAGAGCCCGTTGAAGAGCCACAGGACCTCCTGAGATATCAACAATATTCCAGAGCTTTAGATCACCAGCAAATAAGAGCGATGGTACCTCAAGCTCCCCCGGCAAGTCATTCATGTAGACTGAGAACAGCAGCGGACCTAGGACAGAGCCTTGCAGAACGCCGCTAAGGACGGCTTGTCGAAACGAAAGACTGCTTCCCACACGAATACACTGTTCCCGTCCATCCAGAAAAGCTGACATCCACTGGAGAGCGCGACCAAATATTCCACAAGACCTCAACTTCAGTGAGAGTCGCGAATGGGGGACAGTGTCAAAGGTCTTGACGAAGTCAATGAACACCACATCCACCGCATGTCCACTGCCTATGGCTTCAGTCCAGCTCTCACGAGCTACAAGCAAGTTTGTTTGACACGAAAACCTTTTGTGAAAATTATGTTGCTCGACACTAAGCAGGTAAAACCCATTTAAATGGTTCTCCACTGTATCTCGTACTAATTTTTCAAGTAACTTAACGACCACGCTAGTCAAGCTGTCAGGCCTGTAAGCCGCCGGTAGGTCTTTGTCACCGCACTTGAAAATCGGGCAGTCAACAGCCTCCTTCCATTTGGTAGATAAGACACAGTTGTTGAGCGACTTCTGAAACACGCAAGTCAGAGGTCCACTGAGTTCCACTTCCAATTCGTGCAACAATTTTGGATGAACAGAATCTGGCCTGAAAGCCTTAGTTGGGTTCATTTCTCTCAGCAACCGGAGAACTTGAGACTCAATTACAGGAATTTTATCCAGACAAGAGTCCTCAGAGACCCTTGAAGCTGGTTTTCTGCATGGCGTATTTGTTTCGCGGACAAAGACGCTTGAGCACTGCTCACCAAGCACGCATACCTTGTCATAGTCGCTATAGGCATTGGTCCCATCTTCTCGAAGCAATGGTGGTATGGGCGAGTTTGCATCAAAGCGTTGTTTAACGTAAGCGAAGAATTTCTTGGGATTTGTCGAGGCAGTATCAGCTAAGCCCTTTTCATACTGAAGCCGGGCTAATCTAATATGTAGCTTGCACTCATTTCGAACCAACCGATACTTGTCAAAAGTGCTGTTCGACGGAGTTGTTCGATACACTGGCCAGCAGCTAGACCGCTTCCTTAGCAGGCCCTTCCCCGCAAAATCTATCCATGGAGGCTGCGCTTTTGATTCCCTTCCTTTTACCAGTGGGATGTGCGATGCAGATATGTCGAGGTGAGCCTTAGGTTTTTCCCAGGCAATGTGAACAGTGTCGGTCTCAGATATCACACAAGGCGATGACCTAGCTTTATCCCGCATCGCTTGGAAGTCCGCGACCCAAATGTTCGGATACCAACTGGTTGTAGCTTGACAAGGCCTGATAAGGGTACACTGGAAAGACAAGCAAACGTGGTAGCAGGCGCAAAGAGGCGAGTCGTAAGCAATGTCATTTACAAAGTCAAGTGACTTAGCAAAAACAAGATCTAAAATGGACGGCTGCTGATTTCTCATGTACCTAGTTGGGAGGTCCACGAACTGGTGTAGTGGTACCTGCAGCGTTAAGTCCAGCAGTTCCGCACCGAACGATCCCAGCGCCGAACTGCAAGATAGATCATCCCACCAAACCTCTGGGAGGTTGAAGTCTCCCAGCACCAGACACTTGTTCGCAGTATGAGTGCGCATAAACTCAATGATTCCACTGGAGGTGCTCATAGGGCTTCCATACACTAAAACGACCGTAACCTGAACTGAGTAAGTGCAAATCAAGACTGCGAGAGCCACAACAGATTTGTCGAGAGAATGATAAACGCTGGTCCTCAGTACGTCAATGTGATAACTCACATAAAGAGCCACACCACCTCTTTGGCGGCCAACGGAGCAGTCAGCGCGGAACGGTGCGTAACCAGGCAGATATACTTCACCATCAGTGATTTCCTCAGACAGCCATGTTACAGTGAAAGCAAGTATATCTGGACGAGATTCGTCTACGAGCAGACCCACTTCGCACATCTTGTTCCTCAGGGTACGCACGTTACCAGGTATTACTTGGAGGGCTTCGGCATGACCAATCCTGGGTCGTACGCAAGTAGAGTAGGTTCTAGTAGAGCGGAAAAGGACCGCCGACTGACCAACTGAAAACTCACCAATCGGAGACTGCTCGCCAGCTGCACGCCGGGCTTTTAGGTCTCTGATGGCTTCCTTTAACTTTAACCTATCCGCTAACGAAAGGTCTGGTTGCACACTAACGTTGGTACGTCGCAGTAAGGACCTGCGCTCTTCTCGGGAGGAGAGAACCACCCTAAGCAGACGGGGTTGAGGATTTGGTTGACCAACCGGGACTTTCCCCAACCTGATGAGCGTCCTGACAGTAGCGTCAGGGAAACCTGGTGGTAAAAGCCTGGTCACGCAAACTTTAAGCCAACCAAGATCATCAAGCTTGAGCTCGGTGGGAAGAACGGCAGTGGATTCAGTGACGTTTCTGAAAATCAAACTGGTATCTGTGTAAGAATTGCCCCGAGGAGGTGTATTTACTCCACATGCCCTACCATCCACGCCACATGGTTGTTTGCCAGGAATCGGTGGGAGCGAGTGCGACGGTACGTCATGTCTCACTGAGGGAATTGCAACACCAGGTGGTGTTTCCAGCTTAGCCGCTTGCCTCTTGAGCGTTTTATCACCTCCCGGTTTGGGAGCAGAGGGTTTGCGCGCTTCCCTTGCCCACTTACGCTTATTCTTTATTGGCCCAGGAGCCCGTGACTCGCCTTCCTTTTGGGGACGGTCAACAATGCCGTCCGTGGCATGTCAGTTATCTCCATGAGAACTGGAGCGTCCTGTAGGATGAAGCCTCATCAACGGATGAAATGTCAGCAGGACAGTCCGTTACAGCGTTATGTTTGCAACGTTCAAAGATTTCATAATCAAGTCTACTTTAGAGTTGAGCGAGGCAAGAAAGACAGCATCGGTTAGCGCCTTCTCAACAACCGTGAATCTAGATGCGTGCTTTGAATTCAGCACAGGTGAAAGCCGGGAGCTTCGCTTTCTGAGCGCAACAATCAGCACATCTAAACAGAAGGTTTTCACTGGATGATAGCATATTGTACTGATTCGCTCGGAGGCCGGTACAACTTTTGTGATACAAGCGGGGGAAAACATCACACTGCATACCACCAGATGAATCCGTAAGTGGCCTTGAACAAGCGGAATTGCCACAAGCTGCATTTGACTCATCAAACGAAGACACAAGGGGTTCATCCGCCTCGGTGGTTATCGAGACGACCATGTTTAAGTGGAAAGCAAAGCACAATTTAAAAACACGTATACAACCGTAAAACGACCACAATAAAAAGATAGAACATGGTCTGAAACGTGAGTAAGAAGAACAACCGCGAAAATCACCAGTAAGCGTCAGGGAGATGCTACGTCCAGTGCCACTTTAATCGATCCAAGATATCTTGGATCAGAGGAAATTTAACAATGGTCAAATTTCGCTTTATGGGTTTACTCAAACACCGTATTCCACAATATTTCAGCTAAAAAGCTTTATCAGTATGGCGCGCCAAGAAATCGAGTTACCGCGAAGTACTCAAGAATAGTTGGGCAAGACGCAGTTAGACGTAAAAGAGGGACTTGAACTGTTTCCGCTGTATGAACCACAGATTGGGCAGAAGCGCAAGGCGGACAGTGCAAAGTCAGACTGGCCGCGAGACGATTATCCATCAGTGTGGCTCGACAAGTTACAAAGGTAGTTGACAACCAAGGAGGTAGACAGCTGAAGGTTTCCGTATATCAGTGTGTCGATATTACAGCAGTCGATGTGCAGCCATCCATCTCACAAAAAGCATCGAACGGCTTTCGAGCGGGACGAAACTCTTTTAACCCAATCCAGGCGTTTGGAGCTTCCAGTGGAGCGTCGGATCAGCCAATCGCCGGAGCGTCGTATACGCAAATTCGGAATAATGTTTTTTCGGCAGTGTGATTCCGGTACACACGGTTGTAGGTTGTAGGTGGATTCTCCT
>OX104063.1:155311241-155459136 GCA_944474145.2 Dicrocoelium dendriticum | reverse complement strand
AAACGGTTTAAATGGGTTACGGTGGTTAGTCATTTTCCCGCTTCTAACGAAAGCAGCCACGGTGGATGACTCTTATGCAGTCCGACGTATCTCCAGGTGACCATATATGGGCTTTTCATCGATGAATGAGGACCTGAAACTTTCTCAGCTGGAAACGGCGACATCGTTCATTCGTCGGAGCGTTAAAACTGCGAAAGCTTACCAATGAGAGACTGCACAAGTGCTACCGTAAAGATGCCAGTACCTATATATTCAGTTTGCGTGCGTTCATAGTAAGCGATCGAATGTTGCTGGCAAGCGGTATGTGTTGTGTATCCACCTGATGAATATATCTTAACAGGTACCGGTGTTACAATGGCCCTACGCGTTTCTCAGTGGATTTTAAAGGGGAATGTTACGAGATTGGAAACGCCTGTCTTCGGCATTCACACAATTTTCACGTGGGGAAGCCTTGGCTGCAATGCGAAAATCGGAGGCTAAGAGCGGAGCAGGAATGCATGGTGCATAACTTAATGAAGACCTTTTGTCCGACGCAGGCGATGCGTGCATTTGTGCGTCTTCAATATAGCATCGTTTAACGAGGCGCGATTGGTATGACATACGGCGGCGTCATTGTAACGCTTGTGTCACGGAAGTGGAAGAGGTTATGCAGCTGTTGCGAAGAAATGGTCAGGAAACTGACTAGATTGGGTAACGTCCCAGTTAACGCGTAAAATCCCTCGACCGCGCTTACTTCGTGCAGTACTATCCACCCCGAAAGAACGCAACGCGCTGTTGCGTTTTGCCTTCCAATAAAGGTACTAATGTCAGCGCTCAGCCAGATCACCCATTAGTGGATAGGCTGAAGCTAAAAGAGGCCATTAAGGACCTCGAAACCAGGCGAGCGGCCGGTAAACGAGGTCTCCGGTTGGTGGGTTTTCGGGTGGTCAGCGGGCGGTCTATTTCTGCCCTACCAGCCTGTATTGGTAATGTACGACCCAGGGCTGAACATTACGAGTACTTTCAGGTAGTGCTAAGCAACGTGCACAGCTTAAGGAATAAGATGTGCAAGACAGGTCTGCTTTTAGATGGGTCTCATCCCGATATACTTGCATGCACTGATACGTGGCTGTCTCGGGACATAACGGACGGTGAAGTACATCTGTCTGCCTACGCACTATTTAGCTGTAATCGCTTCGTTGGTCGACAAGCCGGGGGCGTTGCGCTTTATGTTAGCCGAATACTCGACGTTTTAAGTACCTACATGTTTCCATCCGTAGATAAAACTCTCGAAGCTCTGTCGGCTGTGCTTAGCCCTTCCTCAGCTCAGCTTACAGTTGTAATTGTGTACAGAAGCCCTGGGAGTAGGTCCAACGAGGTGCTTGACTTTATTCGCTCCCAATCCGCAAACAAGTGTTTGGTACTGGGGGCTTTCAATCTACCAGAAGTTTGCTGGGCAGCTCTTTCTTGCAATTCGGCGGAAGGTTCTTTCGGTGCAGATCTTCTTGAGCATACGCTACAAGTACCGTTGCATCAGTTCGTGGACCTATCCGCTAGGTACATGGATGCCCAACTACCATCTGTTTTGGATCTAGTTTTTGCCAAGTCACTAGACTTCGTAGGTGACGTCACTTACAGCTCTCTTTTAGGTGTCAGTGCTCATGTTTGTTCATCGTTCAGTTGTATTCTGACCAAGCGTCGCCAGAACACCGCTAAGCCGTTTCCAAACATATAGCGTGCTAACTATCCGGCAAAGCATACCAAGGCTGCTGGGTTACGTTGCGAAATCTCGGTGGTTAATACGGATCAGGCGGCCTGGGATAAATTTAAGTCTTATCTCACGGAAGTGTCTGTTCCCGACCTCCCGTTCGCTGGGAGGAAGGAGACACGTGCGCGGCCGTCGTGGATAGATACCACTGGCAAGCACCTGCTCCAGAAGCGTTCTAGGTGCTGGAGGACCTACCGTGCGGCTCCATCAACTAGCACCTACGATAGATACTCCGAGGCTAGAAATAGGTGTAAACAACACTTAAAGAAAGCGCGGCCGGTGTACGAAAAGGAATTGGCTGATGAAGCTTCGGAAAATCCGAAGAAGTTCTTCGCTTATGTTAACAGACGCTGTGGTTCAACTTCGGTAATCCCAACATTGATGCGGGCCGATGGAACTCATGCGTATGCGGACTCAGATAAGGCTTGTGTACTTGGGGAACAGTATGCAGGGGCTTTTGTACGTGAGGCCGCGTTGACTAGACTTGAACTTGTCCCCAGAGTACCTGAGGGGTCGTATTTAGCTGAGTTCACTGTGGTAAAAAACGGAAGCCTTTAAACTGGTGCAAGAACTGAACCCTTCCAAAGCAGCTGGATCTGATTCAATTCGCCCGAAACTTTTGCATGATTTGGTGTTGGAACCAAGTGGACCGCTGACGATGGTGTTTCAGGAGTCACTTGACAGCTGTACATTACCTTTCGAATGGAAGGAGGCTGTCATCTGTCCTATCATCAAAAATGGCGACAGGAGTCTGTCAGCCAATTATAGGCCAGTTAGTCTGACCAATGTCGTGGTCAAACTGCTTGAAATCTGGTGAGAGATTCGTTGGAAGGTCACCTGATTAGATTTAATCTACTCAATGGTGCACAACGCAGATTCCGGAAGGGGTTTTCGTGTTTGACGAATTTGTTGGTTGCTCGTGAAGCCTGGGCCGAGGCAGTGAACAATGGCCACGTAGTGGATGTGCTTTTCGTAGACTTCTCGTAAGCATTTGTGAAAGTACCGCACTTGAGGCTATCACAAAAGCTGAGCTCCTAAGGCGTACCTGGCCGCGCCCTTCACTGGGTATCTGCGCTCGTGCATGGAAGAGCGGTGCGTACGTGTGGGTCGCAGCTTATTCTTTAGGCAAGCGGTCCTTAGCTGTGTCACACAGGGCTCGGTCCTTGGACCGATGCTATTCTCTATCTACGTAAACGACCTCCCTCGATAGCTTGGAGTATCAACCCTAAGGTTTGCTGACGACCTTGAGCTATGGATTGTTTTAAATATCCCTGGGGGTTCTGTGGCAATACAACATGCCCTGGACAGACTCTGGAACTGGTCCACTTTGTGGTTACTGCCCATTAATCAGGCGGTGTTCCGTCCTTCGTACAGGAGAAACTTCCTCCTTCGACCTACTTACTGTGTGGAGTCCAACTCCCCTTGTCTCCAACCAGGTGGACCTAGGCGTCGTCCATTCCTCGTCTTTGCATTCTAGTGACCACTGGAAGAAGGCTGCAAGTAGGGGTTTCAGAATGTTGTGGTTAATACACCGTTCTTTCGGGATTTTAACTGCCAACATTTGTGAAGCTGTTCTCAGCTTACGTTCAGCCCCATCTGGAATACTGCACCCAGGCTTACCTGCCCTATCTTGTTCGGGACAAAATGAAGCTCGAGAGGGTTTTGGGAGTAGGTACCAAACTTGTCGAGGGGTTAGGGGCAATCGTATCTCGAGCGTCTACCTAGCTTAGGTACGTATTCAATGCACTACCGACGGCTTCGAGGAGACCTAAGCCTTACCTACCGCATTTTAACAGGAAAGGTTCACGGAACAGCTATAATGTTTTATAACTTTGTATGCGTTGTGATTCTGCTATCATTACTCTTCACAGGTTCATATTGTTTCCACTTAAAGCGCCGTGCGCTTTACGTGCTAAGCAGCGCCGTGCATACTGCCGACGGACAATAGAGACATACATACTGACGTCAACTTACGCATGGCACTCGTCACAGCTGCCTCCTTGGACTTGTGGATTCTTTGGCAATAGAAGTGGGTGCTGGGCCATGTAGAAGTCCGTGTATAAAAGACCCTAGTGTTGGCTCTCATGTTGTGTGTCGGTGAGACCAGGCACAATCTGTCTATGCTACGTGCTTCAGATAACTGCTTGCCGGTTCCACCATGTTATATTTGCTTAACACTTTCTGAAAGGATGTTTTGGCAATTCCTGAATAACTGTGACAATGCGTCCTCTGCTGCTTTGATCAACCAACCTAATGCCATAGGGTGCATCGTGAGGTGCATGAAGGTTATGATTGAGGAGGCCATGTATGCAAGTTGTATTATCAATGGACTTACAAGTATTTCTGCTGTAAGGTGTGGGTGATCCATTCGACTAGCAATAGCATCCAGTGTGATTACATTAATGCCGCGGTTGTCTTTGTAGGACTATTTATGTGATACCGCTGCTCGGAAATTACACGCCTCTCTGGTGTGGAACAAGCAGCAACAGGGGCCTACATGTGTGGAACACCTTCGCCACTAGGTGGCAACTGCTGCGGAGGAAACCACAAAGCGCACAAAGCGTAAGCATCCTTATTTGTTAGGAGAGAACAACGCCACTGTGGGCGCATTGTTGTGTGCGAAGCGTGCGTCATTTGCTGCATTCTTTGCAGACTCCAGAAGAGGGGAAGAGGAGTCCGTTTCGCAGAAATCGCCGGCCAAGGAATAGCCCGCTCCGTCTTAGTACACTTGCACGGCGAAGGGCCAAGGCGAGGCAGATGGACTGCCATCCCGACTTTATAAAGGCAGTGTATGGACGTTGGTTGGAGCCGCTGAGGCCGCAGATGGATTGTACTTACCACGCAATCTGTACGCAGTCTGCCGTCGTCATGCGGATAAGGCTTAAACACTTGCGCCGTCTCTTGAAACACGCGTTCAGCAATCGACTGGCCTAAATTGAACGGCCTCAAGCAACACATTTCGCAGCGTATTCTGGCAGACACGCCGACACGGGATGGGAGCAGAGAACACAACTGCTCAGCTGCGAAATTCAAGTGTGCCGGTGCGTACGGGATCCTGTCAGAAGAATCGAAACACGGCGGACCCATGTTTGTGCCTTCGCTGTACCACTTAGTGCAACACATGGATTGCGGAGGAGTTCCTCCCGAACTGAAGGATTCCCTTGTGCTACCACTGTACAAAGGCAAAGGGTGCACGCAGTTACACGCATTATCTTGGTATCAAAGTGCTGAGTTGTGTGTGCAAGTGGATTACCCTATTCATGCTAACCCACCCCGTCAGTGAGGTTGTGGCACGTAACCTGGCTGATGAGCGGTGCACCCGACCGCTTTTCGAGGTGGTCGTTAATTGTGCGAAAGACATGCCTGACCGTCATAGCACTCATGTACGACGGTGGACTGCGCTCATTCTGTAACAGTCTCCGCAGTTGGGCTTGCACACAGCGTGATAGACAGGCGCATAAAGATTGATGGATGGCAAGAGTTGTTGGAGGAAATCTACGTGAAGGTCCAAAATCAGTGCTCTTATGGGTATCTGCAAGCGCTGAATATTTTGCATGGTTCTGAGAATGATTTCTCCGTTAAGTTGGATTACAACATTCGTTGTGACACGTCGAAGTATGCAGAAAGTGTACCGCCGTGCACCGGCAACCTACCATCTTTATTGGTAAGTCAGTGTCAGAATGAAGTGCACCTGATTGCGGCGGGCTCCGATGCAATATCGTCGAACGTTGAGTAGCGCGTTATGATGGATGGCACTCAGGAATCCATTTCAGGCTCGTCAAATTCCGCTACCGTAGTCTCTGTGCAGGATCCCGGGTATCGCAGACGGGCGCGTAAGGAATCTTTCATCCATCGTGTGGTAACCCCGGTTCCCGGTAACAGCGCCATGTGCGGTACGCATTTTCGTTAGCTGTCGACCACTACGATCGCAAGATGCATACCGCAGTGTAAACCTTTTGCAATTCGCGAGGTTCTAACAGCGGTTTTTGAAGTGCGTCTGCAAGAAGAGGACTTTGGAATGCGTGGTGGCGATGTTTCAATGTTGATGTCTGACAGATGCTCATGGTGGTTCGATCAGAATTTCGCAGCATGTTATGCTGAGTATACATATGAATGCATCTACCTGGGATTTTGTCTCAGCGCCCTTGGAATTCAAGACGGGATCCTGAACCGAATAAGGAAAGCTCAAGTTGTTTTGCCACACTTCGCCTCCTATGGTGGCGTCGCGACGTCACTTTCGCCCTGAACGTTACAGTGTACAATACAGCTGCAAGTTCGATGTTACTGCACGGCTGAGAAACCTGGCCCCTTAGATTGGGGATATAAAGAGGCTAGTCACGTTCGATCAGCGGTCTTTTTCCGGTTTGGCTCATATCAGGTGGGAACGCGGCATGAGGAACGAGCGTGTTCGACGCATTGTTTCTGGCACAGGAAAAGGAACTGAACCGCTCTGCGCCGTCATTTCACGTGCCATGCTGCGCTGACTCGGCCACGTGTTGCACATGTCGGCCAACCGACTCCCGCGACGTGCCTTGTTTGTTCACATGGCGTGCGGATTTACCATAATGAGGGGTGGCCCAGCGCTGACGTGCTCGAGAGGAATGAAAGCCCTCTCTTCGGGTTGGATCTCGGCTGAGTTCATCGGTGACTATCTACAGGAGGATGCCAAGGGTTACTTAGGCACCTACTGTGTCTGTCCGAAACCAGGATCAATGACTCACGGTGTTGTTGATTTAATGGTGCCAGGTTTGTCCTCGTTATTGGTCGCGCACCTCCGGAGACTCCGCTGCGGAAATAACTGGTAAAGCTGTAGTAGGAATCATTCAAGGCTGTGGGTGTCCGTTCATCGGGTTCCTGTTAACAGCCTTTTGTGTTCCACCCTGTCGGTGTATGCGAGTTTTTTGAAATGCTTGTGCCTAAATTTTTCCTGGTAATAGTTGTCCGCCTCCACGTAACCTTTGACTCCGCCATCTAAACCGTTGCTCCTCCGATACATTTATTTTCTGTCCACATGTGGCTTTGAGAATCGCTGTTTATCCGGGCTGTCTATATGATTGATCTGACACTATTAGAACTTAGGTTTCTCCGCAGTGCCTATACGGGTTTTCCGCCACTACTGTTCACCCTCCAGTAAACCTCTATCGCCGCATGTACACTCCGTTGCACCCCCGGTAAGTGTATCGGCTCTCCAAATGTGGTTTATTGAACTGCTGCGTATGCGTACCAACTATATGGGTTATCAGGTACCACTGTTCAGTCTCCATGAAACTTTTCTGCCGCATATATACTCCGTTGCACCTCTGGTAAGTGTATCGGCTGTTCACATGTGGCTTTTTGAACTGCTGTTTATGCGTGCCACCTATATGGGTGTTACGACACTATTGCTCAGCCTCCACGAAACCTTGCAGAACTCCTGTCTATTTGTGGTGTCTACTTCAGTGGTCCGCCACTACTGATCCGCCTCCACGTAACATGAGACACAGCATATCTACTTCGTCGCACCTCCGATTTGTGTCTTATACGTGCCCATGTGACTTTTAGAACGCGCGCATGTTCCCTTCGAATGCATGATTGCTCTGACTGTCATGTCGTTTTTACACTGAGGCAGAATGCCATGTGTCTAAACACCACCGCGTATTTCACACACCAGGTGTTCACATGTAACATGTCTTTTTAACAATATTACCTGTTTGTACTACCTAGTGAGTTCTTTTTCCCATGTCCGATTTACACTGATTTGGACCTGTCACAGTGGCCTCTTTTGAGGCTGGCGAAACCATTTCTCGGGGTTCACCCTTGATGGGTTCCGAGCTGTATACATGCTCACTCAACTAGTGGTGAATATTTCTGAATGGTTCAAACGTCCGGTACCTTTATTTCATCCGGTTTCCCAATGTCCGGAACCATTTACATCCACGGCTGCTTATCCGCTGGCACCTCAACATGTGTCAGCGGCACTGCGCCTTTTCCCACCTACTGCCACCGACAAGCAATGCATCATTAACTCTTAGCCACAGGTACCATTGGATTTCCATGAACACTTCTCTTTCGGAGCCCAAGTGACATGCGCCTCCGTTTGTCTTAGGACTTAACTCAGCCACTGCGCCTACTCCCACGTACTACCACCCCCATATGATGCATCATTGATTCATAGACACAGGTGCCATTGGAGTCCCACGGTCACTTCTCTTTCCGAGCCACAGTGATATGCGCCGCCCTACGTCATCCCACTTACAGCTGAGAGTGCGTCTCCACAAACGTACGATCTCCGTAATACGACGCATCTAGTTACAGGTATCTCTTCCTTTCATTAATGACATCCATTCCACAAACAAAATAACATGCGGCGCCGTCAACGTGAACCCTGCCACTCTCTATGTGCTCACGTATTAGCCTCACCTGAGCGTTCATTAGTGATACATGTACAAAAGTAAGGTTGCATTTCAATGGTGACAACCCTTTCCTAGCCAAAAGACATATGCGACGCCCACAACGTCAAGCTTATCACTGCCCGTGTACCTCCTCCGGCCGACTGGTACCTGTATATCAGGCGTCAGTGAATTCGAGCCAAAGGTAACATCAAATTTCACGGATGACCTCTCTTTCAGAGACATAGTACACCTTTGACGCAATTCGCCGTCCTTATTACCGCCCTTGGTCACCTTGTGACGTACGTGCATTAGTCTTCTGCTGTCATAGCACCGGATCCGGTCTACCTGCGCTTTCCGCTTCCGTCTACGTTTTACATTCCTTAGGGAGAGCAGCAACGGCCTTCTGGCACTGTGTCTTCTCGTCACCCATCGCGTAGGCAGCGTGCAAAGACTGCACCTTTCTTGCGACGGACTACAAGCTCACAAGGTTCAGTGGGTGGTTCCATAATTTTTAGACAATATATGGGCCAATTCCTACATCTTGACGTGCGACGAAACACTGCAAGCAATGCGAACAACATGCTCTTCCAGTAAGAAAGTGGTAAGTTCATCTTAGCCACTCCCTTTCAACGATGAACATGCAGGTGTGACCCTACATTCTTCGTAAACCTTGTTTCACTACTTCACTGAGTCTTTGGAATGTTTACATCGTAGAGCCCCCAATTCGTTTTGTACTAATACTTGACGAACCATTTTTCAGTATTCTTGCTTGTGGGGCGATGAGGGTTCGCAAGGCTCCCCACAAGCCGAGTATATTTGCGTATGTTTTGAGCGTTCCTCTGCCCACCTGATACAAGCATACACCACATTACAAGCGCAAGGGCGTACCTCAGTACAACGTCGTCCTCCGCATCGGTTCCCATTTTACTACCACTCAATTGCTCCTTCCTATTCAGTATGTCTTGTTACTCTACCGCGCAGCCCGTGTATGTGTACGTAGAATGCGACACTAATGAGTAGCATAAAACGGGCTGCATCTTAGGTTAAGTTTACGAAACACAAAACACTGTCGTATTTAGCTATTACGATAAACTTTACCGAATACCAGCTTCACTACTTCACCGCATGCAACAGCTTAACTCCGCTACCCTTCCCGAGGAAATATTCTTTAAACGATTTTAAATGTTGAAATAACCCCTGTTCCCCCAAACACCTCTTAAGCTTCGAAATGATTAACCGTCGACTTCCTTGCTTACTTGTCATTACTTCCTGCAAAAGCATGTTGCGGGATTCAAAAGCATCCCATTTAGCACCCCTAGTAGAAAAGGATGATGATTGCTTTAACAAACGGCTGCAGTCTGCAATATTAAATATAACCTTCCTCTGCGTCCATTATTGCATACCACAAAACCATTTTTAATTAAAAAGCAATTTTTCTTTCAGGCAACATAACACTGACGAAATCTCATCAATCTCCCATTTTACATGCATCAAACATGCAGGAGTACATAGGTTTACACAGAAAGATTAGTGTACGTTGGCAATCCTTGCTTATGAACATGCCATTATATACGTACAATATATATATATATATAGTGCGTATGTGCCTGTACATGTATGCATATACAGTTTAATGAAGGTAGCAAGAAATAATTGTATGTTGCCTGAAAGAAAAATTGTGTTTAATTAAAAATGGCTCTGTGGTATACAATTGTGGACGCAGAGAATTGTTATGTTTACTAGTGGGGACTGCAGTTGTTTGTTATTGTGACCATCATCCTTTTCCTGATAGGTTTGTTAAATGAAAGGACTTTGATTCTCGCAAGCTGATGTTGCATGAATTAATGGTAAGTAAGCATCGAAGTCCCTGATTACTCATTTTGGAGCTTAAGAGTATTTTGGGGAAACAGGGGTTCATTAAACATAAAACATCGTTTAAACTATATGTATATATATTACTTTTCAGAGCAGGGGACCCGTTTACACACACGCAGTCAATTAGCTAATAATTGATAATGATTCTAGTTACCCTTTCGATCACATGGTTACGACTCCCACAGGTAACCTCCACTGCACACAAATCACTACTTACAAATCATATGCTATACATCGACACTCGCATATTTTGGAAAATTTACCCTACATGCTGCCACTTTGTTCATTATCCGGAGACAGCGCGGCCAGCCCTAAGCGGTACTTTAATTTCTGTTTCTTTTTTAACCACTTGCGTACTGTTACATATTAACTTTTCCCTTTTTATACAAGTTTGCATTAAGTATGGTACAGTACAGATTTCGGGTTTTGGGAGTTCCTGACCTCATTATAAACGCCTTTCGCAACCAAGTACCCCATTATAACCCATACATTTAGGGAACTCAGAAACCCGTTGTCATGATGAGCAACAGCCCGTAAGCTAATTCCCGCGATTGGCGGACTTGACGGTTCCAGCTTCCATCCGCTTACGAAGTACCTTCTTTACCGCGTATTACTCACAGAGCGGATAACGACGACCTTTTGGGTGTTCCGTTCCGGACACATAAGGCATCATGAACTTTAAATGCTCGAATTGCGATAAATGGGTTATGTCCCTCTCAAAAGACGTTCAATGCTTTTTGTGCGATAGACGGCTGCGCATGGGACCGTCCAGTGTGCCACTGGCAAGACGTTTATCAGTCTGCTCAGCTGACTTCGGTGTTATCTAGAAATATGCTTAGTTAGGTTGCGTTAAGTGCTGAAATGTTAATACTGTTTCTAATGAACTTCAACAAACAGAAGCATGCAGTGTTAAATGGTTAGTCCATGATTAACAAGAGTTTAACCATGAAGCTGAATGTGCAACTATCCACAGAAAGCCAAGTCCTAAGTGCCCGTATAATGAAAGATGTGCGAGCAAACGTACTTAATGTTCCCAAATGAATTTGTTTGGGTGCAGTCCAAGTGCCTTATATAGTACGATTCTTTGAGTTCATTGAGTGGTAGGGAGCAGAAGCGAGGTCCCGTGTCAGCTCCTTCACTTCCCGATTTTCCAAGGATTGCAGGCGTAGTAGCTGTCATAGCACAGCATGTAGTATCCATCCTGCAGTATCCTGGAGTACTCAGTAAGAAGGTGTCTAGCAAACGTTTGAAACTCGCTTCTGACTGCACACTGACAATCGGGTCCGGCAGTCGGTTTCAGTCCTTAATTACTCGAGTAGAGAGAGCAACATCTGAGCAGACTTTGAACCTCCTCGGTTTAAACAGCCTACAGCTGTCTGAAAAGCGCGATAAATTGGCTATGAAAGCGTTGGTATAAGTGTTTGGGAACGAATTTTATGGTGAACACATGGATATAAGCTGTAAGACATGTAAACTTGGTTTTCATCCTAACCTAAAACAAGATGCAAAGTATGATTTTTGAACGCGGAGAAGCCTTCTTGTGGATATTAAAGCCCAGAACAACTTTATGATCTTAAATGTGCAAGCTTCACTTTATCGTACTAAGTCTAGGCTATGTGCTACCGGAACGAGTACAAAAGTCGGCGCACCAAAACTCCGAGCCCAGGCCGCCGGTTTGACAAACCCGCACACTACCACTACGTTATGATAGTCCTTACCACCTCCCTTCTAATTCGACTGAAAAGCCACCCGTATGTCTGCTATAGGAGCGTCCATTACGGCCTGGCTGCTGCACCCTAGCTACACTGTCAAACTCGCATTGGTGGCTCGCGGTGCCTTCGACGGTCGTAACACTGAGGCACTACAAATACGCCACCGGCGGTCAATGGGATCCTGACGGTGTTGATTTGGTGCAGCAGCCATGCGGTACTGGACGGTGGCGGGGAATTCTTCTACCTCGCGCACTTTGGGCTGTGAGCGGAGGACTATAGAGAACGGCGGGCATTTTAACTTAAAATTGTTCTACCACAGATTTCCGCTTAATGGCAAAGGCTATTAACAATATTATGCCGCAGGTGACTAACAAGCTGTCGCTTATACCACATAAACAGCAGACGCGGGATATTAAAAATCAATCCGCGTGAGCCTCCTTATTTAACGAAGGCAGCGTAAGCAATGTGGCAGATTTCTAATGTCTTACGAGCACAAAATTAAGGAAAACTGGCAACCAAATAAATCTCATAAGCAATGTTGTGCAACCGTGTGTCTTGGTATTCCATTCAAATCTAGAATAATATGAAAGAATGACGTTGGAATGCAAAAGCCTTCCCGTAGATAAGAAATCGTTTAAGCAGATTAGTCCTTCATATCAAAGTTATCCTTGGGCAGTGCCTCTCGCAACCATTGCTGTATAGTTAAGTTTAGTATATGTGCTGCCGGAGCGAGTAAAATAGGCCGCGTCCCAAGGATTCGAAGCCCGACCGTACGGCTGACTAACCGGCATGCTGCCACCAGGCTATACTCGGGCTATTCCTGCCGTTTATCTGTTAGCTGAAAGAACGTCCGTCAAAGCAACATCAAAGCAAATCTTGCAAAAATAAGCGTTCCTCACACTTCTAAAAGATTTTATGTGAATAAAATGAATGCACAAAATCAAATGGATGTTTATTCCGGGCGGTGCTGACACGCTTGTGCAGGCATGATCACTATAATACAAAAAGTGTGGTTGGTAACTGTATAAAAATCTAACAGTTTAGTCAGGACCATACCGGCTTTTTGAGTCTTTATATATATAAGTGCACGTGTTAGTGTGCATGGTACGTGAACTTGTGAAGTATGACAGAATTAGTGATTTTGCTTGTTGTGTTCGCCATCATAGGAAGGGATCAAGGTACTCTTCGAACAGTATGACGTTCGTGAAGTGCTGATCCTCTGGAAAAGGAAGAAGCAGGGACTTTATTTAGTTGTGAATCACAAACACTATGTCGCAGTGTTGTTAAACGGTCATTTGTGCTTTTTATGGGTGGATGCTTGCCAGGCGAAAACCCACCACGTCCTAGAAAAATGCCGCCGAACTCTTTGGTGAAACGCGATTAACCCGAGTGACCCAGCTGCCGCCACATGGAAGGTGTTCGGCTAGCCAGCTGTATAACACGATCTCCACATTTATTTCACCCGTTTTACAAAATTTGGTCGCTACTGGTGGTAGAAGAATGAACCGCTACCGCAATTGGGCTGATATAGCTGACGTACGGGCGGCATTTCAGTGAAATTATAAGGGGCCTCGTAAGGACTGGTATAGCGCAGTGGTAGGCTACCGGGTCGCCAACCGGGTGTCCTGGGTGTGCCGGCTTTGGTACTCGATCTGGCGATACATTGGCTAGACACGGTACGACACAGCGAACGTCGCGATGGTCACTGCGCAAAGCTACCATACAAAATTTAACGCTTTTAATTGGTTATGCGATTGCATCTTCACGGGGAGGCTTCGCATTCAAAAATATTTCTTGTACCTCGTTCTAGGTTACGATGGAAATAAGTCTATATAGGTAAAGTTTATACGCATAAGCTATCGCTTATTCAATACGAAATTCGTTTTTATTTCATTTATACCACCGCCTTCATTTCCAATTTACACCGCTCCCAGACAATGCTTCCATATGGGCATTTGGCCTGTACACACATACATTTGAAACCACTAAGTACGTTTGATCTCACATCTCATTATACGGTCAATTATGACTTGGTTTTCCGTGGATAGTTGCACATTCACTTTCATATTAGACAACTTGTTAATCGTATATAGAAATTTACAGCTTCACTGCTTCTTGAACTTAGCATTGAACACTGCATGTTTTCACTTTTTGGAGTTCTTATAGGAGCACTATCTTCATTTCAGAATGAATCATAACCTGAATACGTACATACCTAGAGAACACCGAAGCCAGGTTCCATAGCGTTTGATTCAAACACCGATCAGTCGCAAAAAGGTGTCCTTCTGAGTAGTTCGTCTTTAAATATTCGGATTTATTCTCACAGAAACCCACGCGCTATCATTCGATTCGGCTTCGTGAGCTCCTCTTACTACTGTACAACTTTTGGTTCTGCCATTCTCGGATCCCGAGCCAACTGTGGCTATGAAATTTCAAAGTCAACCTTGCTTGAATCTTATCGGAGAATTTATTTTTCCTCTCGTGGCAGACGAACTATTGCGGTCTTACATTAGAGGGCCTTTCGAGTGTCACCCGTACATCTTCCTAGAATTCCCTCTAGTCGATGAACAAAGCCATAGTTTTTAATTTGGTTCTCCCTTAGAACCGCCACAGTCGTCCTTAGACTGTAGTTTCCAAGTCGCCTTGCTTTGCCAAAATTCTACGCTGCATAGACGCCTATCCACTTACCGGCTGTATCGATAGCACTCAGGTGGCCCATCTACCCTATGTAACGGGTTACTCATCTGGACGAGACACGTCTGCTCACTCTGACCTCAAACAAGCGCCCACTGCCACGCAAAGTAAAGTGAAACGATATCATACACGGTGCGTCAGTATCTCTGTCCTCTTGCTACCCCTGTTGCAGTGTGCAGCAAGTTATGCCATTCCACATTGTTACTAGGGAAGCTTTACACCATACCACCACCAGCTGCGGTCATTACAAGTTCGCTGCCATATTACTGACGATACAATTATCCCAATGGCTCAATAGCGCTTATGTTGCGTAGACAATTGCAGTAAACTCCTTAAGATCGGAATAACCACTTCTAGACTCATTAGATCATACTGGCCGCAATGTATAGGCAAATCGTCCTAGAAGTGACAGGCAAACAAAAATGCTGACCCTATTTGGTTTTGTTCAACATTTCAAGTCAATCAAATTGTCAACTGTTTATCTTTGCTCATGAAAAAATGCGATAGGATGACTGACATAATGGCGAAGTTTTTCACTACCAAGGAAGGTCCCACGGAGGTAAATATGGCTATGATAATTCCTCAAACAGCCAAAGTATGCTCTGAGTCTAAGCCGAAGGAGAGAGCTGGACGCTCCAACCGTACTGCAGTGTCTGTGTCTCTAAATCCACTAGTTCTCCTCACAAGCATAAGTGGACAATCCTCAAACATGCCTGCTTCCACTTCTTCAACCGTAGACGGTTCACCTGCAGATTCAGCCGTGACATCGACAACAGAGTCGACGGCAATCCGGTGCAGATAACAAGCAGGTAACGTATGCATCGATTGCCTCGACAAACACACTGGGAGCGACACACCTTGGTCTATCTTCTATCCCAATGACCCGTGGTGCAACGCAACTTTCACTGTCAACTCCAGTGGTGCCTTCTAAACAACCAGAATTTCTGGCAAAAATATAATGCCAACACTCGCTAGATAAAACCATGCTGCGTTAACTCTCGTGTGCATCAGTGTTCCCGCGTCCAATTCTGGCGCAATAAAAGGCAAGTTGCAGGACGATCGCAACCAGTGGAGTTCCATCTGCGTTGCGATTGGTACACGGGTTGAGCCCGCGGTGCTGCCACTCGTAGCGCGTCACCTGACCTCAGTGGACTCTGGTGAAACTCGAACCCTTCGATTAACATTAGGCTCAGCAGATCAGCTGGTTGCTGCCCTGCTCTCAGCAGTTCGTCTTTGCAACTCACTGAGCGGCGTGCACATATTACATAAATAAATAAATGGTATATTCTCTGTAAAACGAGCCACCTGTAAAGGCGTGAGCAAATATGCATACAAGCATAGCTTCTTTGGAATATTAACACACTTCGTTTTAATAAAAAGAATTAACGAAAAGATGTGGTCCATATGAGCGAGCATATTGTCAGGTAATAGCCCGATCAAGGGCCATGATGGCGCTGTGGTGCGCAAAAACTGTTGCGTCAAGATACAAGTTGGGGGTAAATTTGACATGTAGTGAACTATGAGAACAGGAGCCCAAACAAGCTTTTGGTGCAATCAATGAGCATTACGAAGCCGGAATGATCTGTACTCCATTAAAGTATTCTTCATAGTAAAATCAGTTGCACAGGTTGGATGTAGAAGGCTGAGGACTGCTTCAGAGTGAAATTTCTAGCTGTGACTTTATTTTGTGGCGAGTCACATCCGCCACGTTGCAGTGTTGTTAAGCGGACATTTGTGGCGTCTTATAGGGAGAACGCTTGCCAGGCGAAAACCCACCACGTCCTGGAACACTGTTGTAGCTTCCGTTGAACTGTCGTGCTAGTCGGCTATGCATCGTGTAGACCGATTTTGCACTCTATTATTCGCAGTCGGTTGACAGCCAAAATTCTTCGTTGGTTGGCCGAATGGCTTAGTAATGGACCGGCAGTAGTCGTTGAAGTCGATCAATGATGTAAAAGAGTCGCAGTCGAATGATAATGATGCAAGGTGAGTAAACACATTGTTAATAGAGGCCGGCTTTTTCTATTTTATTGTGCGGTTCGCAACCCGTGTCCAGCTATCCATGCTGGACTTGTCATGGGGACCGTGAGTGCAGTTGTTTCTTGTGTCTGAATATGTCCATAACAGGAAAAAAGGCTATTCTCCGAAAAGTGGACTAGGAATTCCTTTAACTGTAAGTCTAATTGTCTCCATGGCCAAGTGAGCACTCCATGAAAGATCATCGGAAAAGCCGCTTATCCGCGCGCAATTCTGTCCGTAAAATGACATCAGAAAAGCTCCAGGTGACTGGATAATCGGAATGTTTGAGGCAGTGAAGGTAATCACGCCAGCATTGTCTGTCTTCGGTTGTGGAACAGGGGATCCATGTAAGTATATTATTCCAGGTGAGTAAATTGTTCTACTGTGCGTACGGGGCGAGCTTAACCCATTTGTTTGGACCCCGTGGGGGTAGCTTCTCCAGAATGGCAGAAAGAGCTCTATTTGGAACGATGTGTGGGTTCTTCATTTCCCAGAGAGAAGATCAAGCGTGTAAACCAGCTGGCTATTGAGAGTGGGTAGACTAATCCCAGTGGATAAACCTTCATGTTTTGGCGGATATATCTGTGGAAATCTCGGGCGAAAACGGGCAACGGACAAGAGGCAGCCAAACAGCAAGACAGCAATGAATCAAGAAGCACAAACACAGACCGGTTGCGCGCACCGGTGCCTATGATACATTAAAACGTATGTACTTTTGTTTAGTATACTTGATTTGCAAGCGCGTTCTTTACATCACGTCGCTGGTGTCACTCAGACTAAAACCACCATGTAGGAAGAAGTTACTGCACGCGCAGGGTCAAGAGACTGATAAAACAGAGCGTGTTGACAAAAGTTAAGCGATTATTAGGATGGTTGGAGAGAAACAGGTAAACAGCTAATGAGGACAGCAGTCCGAATGCAAGTGGCATCTTGGGGGAAACCAGGGACAACTAGGTTGAGACCGAATGCGGGAGCAACCTCGGTAAAGCAACGTTCCAAGAAGAAAAGGAAAGTTAAGGAATCAGCTATGAGCGGATGAATGCGGACGGCAGTGCAAAGAGAAACTCGTGAGAGTAATTACGAGGAGACGATAGTCAGAATACAAATGGTTTGCTGCTAAAAGGTGTTGAAGCCAAGGACGCTCTGGTGCAAAGTGCGAATCGTTCAGTTCTGAAAGATCACCGGTGATATCCCGGTATGCTGAGAGAACTCTGAGCCGGAGACCGAACAGACGAGACTTGATTAGTCGACACATCCGGAGGCCGCGTAGTGGTCCCAGAGCATTTCACTAATCAGATGATGATAACGAAGGGCATGGCACTAAGCGTTGGTCGTCTGATTAAAGAAGGAGTAAGTGTACAGGTGACGGATAAAAGTGCCTATATTAATAAAGGGTAAACAAGTCTAGCGGGCTGTCAATGTAAGCAAGACATAGTTTTGAGTCTGCAGAGATTAGATCAATATATCTTGCTAGTCTGAAAAAGGTCAAAGGAGCAGACCAGTCAGATGAGACAAGGTTATTACAGGGCCCTGAGAGTTGGCAGTCCGATTATAGACGAATTGAAAGGAGAGAGCGCCATAAGAAGAGGAGACGGTCCGGATAGGAAGAGGTTTAATTATAAGGTGTGGAAAAGTCCATGGGGCTCGCGCGGTAGTGGTACCGGAGCTTTCAGTCTTCCGCGCATGGCAAGAAGTGTCGCGGAAGTAGGAGAGAAGGCGACCGAGCAGCCGAGATTGGATTGGTCGTCGCATTTTGATTGAGTCCTGTGGTTCATTTGGGAAGATAAGTAGAGTCAGTAGGTTTGGACTGGTCAGAGATAAAAGTGGTTATATTAACATAGGGCGAACAAGTCCAGCAGGCTATCAAGATGAGGGAGACACCGCTTTGGATCGACGAAACCTAGACCGCTAACATCCCGGTAACCTGGTAGCAGTTCCAGGGAGTTTGAGTGATCAAATGAGGCTAAATTAGGGTATGGCATAAAGAGTCGGCCATCCGATTGAAGAAGGATTGAATACAGACAGCGCTCAGTCATTTGAACGATGGTCAGTAACGTCACAGCAGTCGGAGAGCGGAAGACCGATCAGTTGAGACGGGATTAGTCGGCTAACTGTGATTGATTTTGGAGGACAAATGGAGTGGGTCGAGAGGTGTAGGTGCCTATATAAATACCTGATCTAGCTTATAGAGATCGCCCAAAGGAAGCAGTTGACCAACGCGGCATTCCTAATAATAGTAGCAAGAAAACAATATTTGTTCATGGTGTTACCTTGCTTCCGCATTCTTCTGATTACGATGCGGCAGCACATAACCGAGCGCAACGCTTCTACATCCACGAAGCATGCACTGTTACCAATGTTTTTGCCAGATCCCTAACAAGAGTTCCGTCATCACCTAACTACAAGGGTTGCGGACCAAGAATAGTGAAAGTACTATTATATGCAGAGAAAATGACGCAAGTTCTGTTTGATAGCTGGTTAAATCTTTGAGCCAGGTTTTCAACAGGGATCCGGCTAAAGGCAGCATGCGAACGGCCAAAAGTCATAAGCAATTGAACGGAGCTTGCAAACGCTGCAAATTCTTTATCTGCACAGTCCTGCGGTGAGACTAACACAATATCGCCCACGGCACGCCACAGGACAGACCACAGCACCAGTGAAGCGTTGGTCCAGGAAAGCACAATAATGCCATGCAAGTTGACTGAAATACAAAAATTAAAAAACGATTAATGGCCGGCTACCCAATGGCCGGCTTAAAAACTAACACCCACCAACGTACTCCTAACGACCAAATCTCTATCTTGTATGTACGCAAAAGCCTATGGCCTTCTAAAGGAGTTGGCCGAACGTAGAGAACTCCATGCCTCATAATCGGTGGTTCACCTCATGATCAGAGAGACCTGGTTACGCCCTGGGATAAGCGATTCTGAGCTCAATTTACCCGGTATGTCGCTGCTCCTGAACGATAGAACCGGAGGTGGTGGTGGTGGTGTGTTCCTTTATTATAATACCAACCTCCGCTGTGAAGTTACCGATCACACGGAAATCCGCGCTCTAGATCGGCTTTGGTGCCGCCTATGGTTGCGAAGAAAGGACACATGACTATTAGCTGAGATTTACAGCCCACCAAAGTCAACATCGGAACTGGATTCCAAACTGAACCACAGCTTTCAGTTTGCCTAGAATAGGTCCTACACCCACATTCTTATCGCTGGAGACTTTAACGTGCACGACGTAGAAACGCCAGCAACTGCCTGTACGCAGGTTGCAACCTGCTTGAAAGAAATAATTGCTGGCTACCCTCTGTACAACAGCGTTACCTCACCCACCAGATTTTGAACTGCTAACAAGCCGTCGATATTGGAGCTTGTGCTCACTAACGAAGAACTCTTGGTTGATGGGATGGTTACAAGCACAACGCTGGACCGTAGTGATCATGTTACTCTACTCTTTGTCTATATTTGCTTTGCGGAATATCCGGAAGAGGAGGATGATGACGTGCATACTGTCACACACTATAACGTGTTGTCTACTCTTGTTAGGAATACTTCTTGAACTTTGTTAACCGAATGTGCCCAGCTGTTTCCTGGGAAACCTTTACAAGGACGTTTAGCACATCGGCAGCGCACGCAGCGGAACAGAACTCCTTTCAACTCCAAAACATGCATAAGGCATTTCTAGGGAGCAAACCACGTAAATGTATGTCCCGGTGAGAGTTGGCATTGAGAGTTCACAAGGACTGCTCGAATGCCGAAACCTGGACTGCATACGTGACACATGGTAACTTCTGTGTGAAACTGCTCCGTGAAGACGATGTCACTCATCATCAGGAGTTATTGAAGCGATTCTGCACGAACTGCAAATTTCGGTGCATGTGCGTTAACGGCTATCGAAAGGTGAATCGGGGTATTCCTGCACTAGCCTCAACCGATAAATGTATGCGATCAGCATTAGAAGCAGCCGATCTCCTACGGCTTCAGTATTCCCAAACTTTCCAGCAGACAAGGAGCCTAAATATTCGCTACGTGTATATTACGCCACCGTCGGGTTTAGACAATATTATCTTCTTTGCGGAAGCTGTGTTGAAGAGGTTATCGTTGCGAATCAACCGTTCTCCTGAAGTGTACAACATCCGACCAAAGACTCTGCAGGCGGTAGATAGTGGTCTAGCAGAACCACGGGCTGTTTTCTATCAGCGATGTATAGGAGCTAACCATATTCCACTAGTATGAAGCGAGGGGTCATCACTACTATCCATAAGGAGGTAGCCGCACCGAACCTATCAATTACCGCCCAATAACACTACGTTCTGTACTCTCCAAAGTTATGGAATCAATCATCGCAGATGCGCTTATGTTGTACATGGAAAGCCACATCTTAACAGCTCGAGAGCAACATGGCTTTCTTCAAAAGCATTCAGGTAACACTAACCTATTAATTGCAAGCAATAGCTGGACTGAAGCTGGAATGATGAAGCAGGAGTCGACGTCAGCTGCCTGAACGTTACAAAAGCGGTTGATTGCTTAGACCCTCGAATTATTTTTCAGCAGCTTCGGTGCTACGGCATCGGCGACCGAATCCTGAGTTGGATTAGTAATTCTCCACCCAACTGACGGCTAGAGGTGAGAGTCCGAGAACCATACGGACAACATCTTTTCTTTTATAACTTTCATTAAAACGGAATGTTTTAACATTCCACAGAAGCTATGCTTATATGCATATTTGATCACGCCTTTACAGGTGTGTCTCGTTTTACCGAGAATATACTATTTATTTATTTATTGTCCGTTGCAATCGATGAGATGTGGGATGTACCATAATGCTCGGTACGTGGACCTCATCTATTCATGGTGTTCACTAACAAGTTGGCGAGCTCAATTGCTTCCGCTTTTCTATTGTTCGCTGATGATGTCAAGATATGGCGAAGGACCATAGGACCGGACGTCCACGAACCACACGACCTCACGGAGTCGAACTGGTCAATTCAAACTATCCTACCATTCAAAGTAGACAAATGTCGCGTTTTACAAGTACGCCATAGACATAACTATACCTAGTTGCTTGGGACAAACGGAATGCGCATCAATTCCCAGGAAGGTGACCTTGGTATGCTCATACAGAGCAACCTTAACTGTTCAAAACAAGCGAAGGTGGCTGCGGAAACGGGCACCAACACGTCAGCATGCTGCGAATGGCATCCGGGAGATTTGCCTCATCAAGCTTCCCAGTGATGCCCAAAGCCAACGTGAGCCCGCATGTTGCATACGCTATCCAATCTTGGCAATCTTGGATGAAGCCCGACCTAGAGGCATTTGAAGCTCAACAACGAACAGCAACAAAGAACGTAAAGGGTCTGTGATATTACTCGTACAACCGAAAACTGAAGTTGCTGAGAATTTTCAGCGGACGATGTCGAAGGCTGCGTGGCGATCACAGCGTATCGGATATTGAGTAACCCCAACCACGTTCGCCGACACTAGCTGAAACGTAGCCGCAAACCGCAGCTGCAGGGTACCTGCTTAAGATTGAAGGAACAATATACCTGTTTGGAGGGCCGGCACAATCACGTTTTCTTTCGGGTTTGCCGACCCTACCTTGGACGTTTACAAAAGCGATTAGATGTTGCTCTTAGTTTCTAGCTCGTTGATATCTACACTTCTCTATTGCGGATTACCACAAGCGTGCTTGCCTACGGGATTTATCTCTCAAATGGACTCAAGTGACCGAGCATATTTTACGTTTTTCACGCCTTATATCGACGTCCACAGAACCCAGTGTATTTCTGAACTTTTACGTTCGATTTTTCAATTTTACTCTGGTGTTGGTTATCAAAAGATTCCTCTCGGCAAACTTCGGTAGATGACCCAGATATAGTTTGATTTCATCATATTCATCCTAACCATCCTACGGAAAGTATTAAACGCTTGCTTTTATCCCATGGTAAATCGTTGTTCATTGTTTATCGTTCATTGGATTGTTGGATCATGGGATTGTATCGCGCAGGGAGAAAGTGCTCTGTCGCTTCCTTCGCTTCCCGTGCATTGCTTTGAATGTGTGAACCGTTACAAACCGGCATTCCACAACGGACTGTAACACTTACAGCGGAAGAATTAAGGTTAGCTTATTCATCAAGTGAGAATCCAGAAGTCGCTTTAAACATTCCTCAGTCTGCGCGTCGACCGCAGGTTACGGGAAGTCGTTTCCCTCACTTACATTGCAGGTTCCTAGAGCAAAAGTGAAGCGAACTCTGAGTCTTATGGCTTTCAATAGTTTTCAGTTATGTCCCGAATGTAGATATGAGTGTTTATATTGAGAAGTAATCAGTGCTTAAGTGAAAGAAGGCTTGTAGCTCCAGCAGCATCTCCCCCAAGATGCCCCTAGTAAAACCCAGATCAGCCCCACGTCGAGGATATTCCAGGGAGAACAGAGGCCCCTGCTGTAGTAAAAGAGGGTAAGGCAAGTCTTTTTACTCCAATATGGTTTTATAAGCAAGCCGGTGGACCTTCTCAGTTATATTACACTAGGACTTTGTAAGCGGATTAATGGCAGATAGTCGGTTTTCAATGATCAGACGCACATTGGCGCACATTGGAGGATTCTGAAGATTACCGGAGGCAGTAGCAGAAAGGCGCACCGTATGGCATTAGGCATCCTGTTGGCAGCGGTAACCCTCCGTAATTGATCTCCAGGGGTTCGCAAGTCATATGAGACCAGCACACCGTGAGCTTTCTCAAGAATGTTGCTTCTGAGTAACACTGCACCAATATGGTACACCTCAAACGGTCCAGGGGCGCCTGTGGAGTGAACTGAGCATTTTCCCGATTTACGCTCAATTGCAGGTTGACTGACCAGCTGTGTAGCATGTCAAGTGCTGCCCACAATCCTTGAGCATAAGCGAGACAGGCTACCTACATCAACAACTTTATACCATCAGCGTAAACCAGGCAGCCTTTTGCATCTCGGTTGGGAGGTCATTGATGAATAACTTGAACAGTTTTGAACAAAGTACCGACCCTTGCGAAACATCGATAATCAAGAGCGCAGGAGCGGAATAGGCTCTGTTCAGCTTGACTCGCATAATGAACTAAATAAATAGTTAGTTTTTATTCTCGACATGGCGAGGCACGCCTTTACAGGCACAATCCTTTTGGCATAACAAGACTTGATCAATGATGTACAAACGCCGATATGTTTGCCATAGCAATTTAGGTTTTGTAGGGGATGTAAGTATGTAATTGTGTGTGTGTAGCTGGGTAGTTTGTGATTGTAAATGGGCTGCTGCATTCTTGTATATTTAATATCATCGGCAATATGCGAGTCGAAGTTGGGTCTCCGTGGGTTGGAAAAGATTAGTCGGATATCCACGGGGTAATGACTTTATTTTGTGGCGAGTTACAAGAGCCACGTCACAGTGTTGCCAAGGAAACCTTTGTGGACTTTTATAGGGAGAAAGCTTGCCAGGCGAAAACACACCACTTTTCAAGGCACTGCCGCCGTACTATTTGGTGGAACGGGTAAAACCCAAACCATCCAGCTGGCACCACGAGAAGATTGTTCAGCTAGCTATGTTCGCCCATCCAAAAGGCACCAGCGATTCGTGAAAGGATATTCCCAGAGACAGTAACGCTTCGGAGACTAAGGTGGCACCTTTCATGGGGACCTTGTCAAACGGCTTGCTGAACGCTACAAAAACCACACCCAGGCTTTTCCCAAACTCTAACGACCTAGCCCAATTTACGTAGCAACAAACACGTTCGAGTTACCTCAGTGGGCTCGCCGGAAGCCACACAGAGTAGGAGTGATGAGGTTTAGGTTCTTGAAGTGAAAAGCTCACTTGAGAATTCTTTCCCTTGCTTTGCGCAGTACAGATGTTAGGCAGATAGGTCAACCATTGGCAGGAGCTTGACGATCCCCTCCCCTGTGTACAAGATTCACGATTCCCAATTTCCAAGCAACCGGGAGGCGTCCAGCTTCTAGATAGTGAAGAAATATCTGACAAAGGGAAGCAGCAATATAGTCGGCAATGGTCTTGAGAAAAAGGTGGCACAGCCAACCAGGACCCGGCCAGGCGTTCAGGTCTAATTCACGATAGACTTTAGCAACCTAATCTACTCTCATTTTTATGTGCTGTTGCAAAGATGGGGATCGGCGCGGTTTCACTGAGTAACGGCGTCTCTATCGAATCGTCAGACGAACACCACAGTTTTTGGCTTGCGCTGGATCGCAGTCGAGTAAACTGACCAGCTCTAAAGAAAACAGGGCAGGGATGCCAATGCCAGCTTTGGTAATTATCTACAAGTAAAAGTAGAGTTTACTTGATATCATCCTGGATTGCACAGCCAAACTGCGTTCATAATAATGCCCTTTCTGCCGCTTTTACAAGATAAGTCGCTTCTGATCGCTTTGTCTTCCAAATAGCCAAGCTTTCTGTGGGTAAGCCTGAATCGGTCCGGTAATTTACGTCTTTTGGACATTAAGCATCTCAATTCGCAATCTTTTCAAAGAGGGCCTCCGGTAAGCGTTCTCTATTTGCAACTTGTAACAAACTGCTCAACAAGCAAAAGCATCTTGTAGTGTAAAAGTTTCACTTAACACCTGGGTCCGAGGGTTGAGGGATATTCCAGTCCGCAGCCGATGCTGCCGCTTGCAGGCAGATTGGATCAGGACGCCAGAAAGTACTGCGGAAACTAGCTTGGTTTTAAGAGGGAGGGGTAAAATCTAGAGAAAGGGGAGCACGCAGTGCTCATTTTACAAGTAGGCGTAAGCATGGTGACGTCTACGACATCTGCTTGCGCCCGGGAAAGCACAAGATTGAAAATATGGGTGTCCGTTCAACATATATACCGGAAGGCACCGTCGCCGGTTACACTGGAGAACGGTTTCCAAAAATTCTGCAGCGGAAGCGCCTGAAGAATTTGCATAATGCAAGAAATCCCAGTCGACACTTGAGGTATTGAAGCATCGTAAGTGGACACAGTCCTTTACCACACCATGCATTTTAATAGAAACTGGCAGACAAGCTCTGGAACCTAATAAAATCTATGTAGACCACACCAACCATCATGGATCTGCATCCATTATGAATCCAACAACACAGTGCTTCGAAGCCACCATTACCGTCACAAGCAAGTCCAACTAGATGAGCCATGAAATCTGCGGTCCAGTACAAAAACACCCAGCAACCAGGTCTCCATCCTTGGCGGTCAGACGGCAAAGATGACCCCCTATGACTTGTACCTCCGAATCCAGGATATAACATGACAAGCAGGTCTCGGTGAAAGCCAGTATGTCAGGACGATTCACTGAGACAATGTTGAATTTTATGGTGTTTGTTTTTAATACTACCCCCACTAGGGGAAATGGTGCACAATCCGATCTTCACCTCTAACACAAGGGTACGACAAAAAGTGGTTTGCATCCAATTTTGGTAGCTTTTCTGACTAGGCGGAAATCCACAATATGTAAAGCTGTCTCCTTATTTTTTCTTGGGGGTACACACGTCAACGCTTTCTTATTCTTCACTAGATCCTAAGTGAAAAGGTCTAGCAATACATAAAGAGCCGCCGAGGTCGTAGAAGGATGCGATGGATCTCGTTAACATTTGAGATACAATTTTAAGTGGACGAACGTTTGAGGAAAATTCCTGTTGCTTACAATGGCGGAAAGCTGAGGCAACTTTGACTACTTTTTCTTCTTCATCGAACCGTACAGAGATCATCCGTTGTAGGAACTCCTGGTACCCCACAATCTTTTCAGTTGGGATGGCCTTTGTCGACTGCTGCATTCAAGATGATTAGGCAGCGGTCGCGAGATGGCGATTTGACATCCTCATATATCTTCGGCTTCGGAACAGGTGGACCAGCCTTAAGCAGTTGGTTTAGGTCATTTACCCTATCGAGAACCAGTTTCAACTGCGATTATGATGAGGAGGACTAGAATTTTAACCTAACTTCTGCCTTGCTTTTATGTTCAGCATTTTGTACTTCTCCACTACCACTTCTGTGAAAGTCTTGTCTTTAGGCTCTTTGCTCTGATCCACGACCATCGGGGTCTCCGCAGGTGAGACATACGGTGCTCGGCTACGCTTACACGTTTGGGTAGCTGCGCCAGAAGCAATGGAGACAAGGCAAGAATTTGGCAGCCAGACAGCAGTGGTGTTTATTTAGGCTTGAGCAGGAGAGGAAAGCGGACTGAGCGCAAGCGGTTCACAAAGGCGTCGTTTGTTGCCTATCATATCATGGCCCAACTCGCAAAAGAAACTTAGGCCCGGAACGTTGGATCGCAGCAGACACTTGCACAAGTCAGGCCCAATTCCGTAGCAAGTAAAGTAGGTGCAGTCGTCGCAGGTGGTGCACTGCAAGGCTTTATAGCTCGAAGTGACTCCTTTACAACGTGCAGAGCAGTTGCACGCCATAGCAGATGAAGTTCATATATGCAACAGCTGTATCCCCTAAACGACCCTGCTACGGTTCCTTCGATCAACAGAACTCAGTGAAACGGAACGCCTAACAGGAGGTCGTCAGCTAGACAACGAGAAAGCGCGTAACTAACGGACTCTATGTAGGCCGAAAATATGCAGCTACTATCTTGTGCTAATGAACCACTAAGCCTTAAAATAGTAACGAATGAAAAATGTTTGAATCTAAACTTGCAAGTGTATAGTTTATAGATTTTCGTTTTAATGTTCCTCCAATGTTGAATTATCTACATTTATAGCAGTTAACTCTTATCACACCTGTAATGTGTTTGCTGTATATTAACTTCATATATAAATTAATAACTTGTTTCCTTTTGGTGTTAAGCGGGATACGCCAACAAGGCATGAGCAACTAGGTATAATCAACTCTGTAACGATCAACTGTGATCAACTTTGGTCTTGCCAGTGGAAAGTGTAAAATGTGATATAAGATTGTGATAACCGTTCGACCTCACAGTTGAAAGAGCTTGTTAATACAAATGTAAAGGATGTTGTTAATCAGGTTACGTGATGATGGAATTAGCATTAAGTAAATGGTACGGCCTGAAGCAGACCGCTTGTGCTGTTACTCGCAGTCAGCTCTTATCCGCCTTCTATCCTGAAGTGTATAGTGCATTCTGTGGTTGTGTTGGGTTGCAGTCCTGGTCACTTAAGCGCCGTGTTCTTAGTCAGGGTAATTATCTGAGTTGCTAATTATGGACCATACAGTTGTTGAAGGATTGTTCTAGTCCAGTGGAAGTAACTATGGGAAATTTGGAACGAGACGCAACAGACAGGAGCAAACCAAAGGAGATACGCGAGGAAAATACATGCGAAGAAACAAACTAAGAGCAAAAAAAGGTTGTGACTTGAAACGCCGTGAATCTTGTAGATTTGTCTTTATGTGTTATATAAACTTAATATACTTGCGACAAAGGACGGAAAAACGTTGAGATTCGAGGTGGGGTTGGTAACCCGTTTGCAGCTGTTTACTGCCATCGTGCAGCGTCGCGCGAGATTATTAATTCTAACACCGTTGCGAGTTGTTAGTAGCATAGGCAGGTTAAGTGACTGGTGGCCAGTAGCGAGCTGCTCTGTGAATATGGGTAAATGTATAGTGAACGTCTATAGCTACGCGGCTAGAGCCCTGCATGGAAGTGGTGGGGAGCCAGCAGCCATTGGAACACCAATAAAAGACCGAGACCAGAGGCGATGGAGACGGGCAAGTGAAGTTGAGTTAGCGGAAGAAAGTAGGAGGCTGAACGGCCATTCTCTAGCTTAGGATCATGCTGGTAGCAGTATTAGCGACCGTTTAGGGCCAAAGTACTAAACCGTGGAAAGAAGTGAATAGAAGCTTAGAATCTGTATGGCAGCTGCGCTGCCTTGCTTGTTGTAGGTACCGTCGTGGTGGACCAGAGGAACAGATCACATATTTCTGTTTAGAGCCAGTAGCCTGTAAAGAGGAAGTGGGAAACGACTGCATTCTAGGTGGCTACTCGGGGCGTATCAGGCATACCAGCGATAATCAGTTAGAGATGGAAAGCGGCGGATAACGACTTCACAATCCGAATAGAATTCATGACAAAAGAGCACTCAGGCATGAGGTTGCGTGGGCAAAGGGTCGACAAGTCGGACAGTTGTGCGCAATGCAGTATCAAAAGCTTAATAAAAATCTGCTAAGATGCAATGGAAATAGGCCACGGGCTAGTTGGTTCTCCAGAGCTGAAGCTACATTATAGAGTAGGATATAGGTAGAGAGGAAGCAGCAAGCATTGAAGTGCAAAATCCGGAAATGGATGATAATTAACAATGTATTGCCGAGGGGACCTCAAACATGGGGCGAAAAAAAGAAAATAATGGCAGTGCGGATGAATGTGAGCGCTACGGCAGCACAATTCAAATGGCAGGAAGTAAATTTAGAATAGGAATCAGCCAGGAGCTAAGTGGCCATTTAAAGCTTAGCAGACTTACTAAAGAGAAACAGGTGGAGATAAGGAGCAGCGGACTGCGACACTCTGGCTCTTGAAGCAGATACTGCTAAGTATGTAAGGTCAAAAGTTATCAGGCATGAGGTGAAGGGATAACAACTTTCGCAAATGAGATGGTTGTGTGCGATGCGCTATCATAGTCTTAACTGAAGCCTGTAGAAATAAAGTGGAAGTGAACCGCCTACTAGGCGTTTCATGGGACATGTCAGTCTATCAGAGATTAAGAGATAGAGCTAGGCAACAACTGACATCAACATTGGCGCTAGCAATTGGAATGTATGGTCACAGAGACCTCGATAAAGAAATCAGAAGGTTGATAATTGGGATGGCTGTGGGCGGTGGAGCCCCATAGCGCGAATTGTAGCCTGTAAAGAGGAAATGGGAATGAGCCGCAACCTAGGTGCCCCTTCAGAACATATCAGTCATACCAGAGGTAAGCCGCTAATGGGAAACAGCGGACTACGACGTTCATAAACCGGAAGATGATAAGAGCGCAAGGTCTAGGTGGTAACAAGCGTGAGGGGAGAAGATTAAGTCTTCGGCAAGTCGAGTGGTTGTGAACTATACGGCAGCACAATTCAAAGGATGGCCTGTAAAAATGGAATGCGAGTGAGCCACAGGCTAGGTGGTGCTTCGAGGCCTGTCAGTCGTGTTAACGTTAAACAGACATGGTCGTACGTTTACAATATGATGTTATTGCAATGTCAAACTTAATTAGTCATAACCTTAATTTAGCTCATATTCTTTCACTAACGTGTCGCTATTATTTTTTAAGTTCATTCGCAATATTATTAATAGCATCGTTCCTGCTAAATATCCATAGCTGGACGTTCAGCTGCTTCTGAGAAGACCGTCATCAAAAAATTTCCCATAGCCCACTGACTCATTGAAGCGTCCTCAAGTCGCTAAACGGAAGTACTTGTTGGTTCAGCAAGTGACGAAGATGCCCCTTCCTTATGCGTGCCTACGTGAACGATATTCCTGCATCTACACAGCACCACGTCGGTAGAAAATGACGTCAATGGCGACCAAACTTGTTGCCGCTGGTCCGAAAGGCCTTCCGGGAGGGAACACACTTGACACGCCTTATGCTTCGCTCGAGGGTTTACAGCATATGGCTCGTGATCGACAGGTGTGGAGGGTCTGCTGCCGTCTCCTAGTCCAGTTGCCCGTTTAAGCAGTGTTTGCCGCTGCGTAACTTGCGGCGTAACGCCTACTTATTACGTGGGCCAGTGAAAGCTGCAATGATGGTGTCTCGCCGATGCCGTCATACCTGTGCACCGTTGCCTGCTGTTTGTGTCGGTCTGTCACAGTACACTTGTAGGCGCAATGGCACGGCATATTTGCTTAGGGCATTAATATACTCAGTTAACACCCCTTCTCTTCCTCTCAGTATTGTTTATTCCGTACGTCATCATCGTTGTAAGACAGCGCAGGTTCCGTTCAAATTTGTTACGTATCGCTGTTATTGTTGTTTAAATAAATGAATAAATAAGCACAATTTACTCACCTGGAGTAATATGTTTACCTGGGTCCTATGATTACAGCAGCAGACAAGCGATTCTGTAGTGATTACCTTCACTGCCACGGATAGCTTTGCTTATGCGCACCGGCGTTCAAAAACTGGTTTCGGTGCCTTATATTCCCGGAAGCACATACTGTTTCTCCATCCAACTGGAGCTTATTGATGTCATTTCACGAACAGCATTGCTGCCTTAAAATAGCGCTTGAATAAATGGCTTTTCCGATGGCCTTTCATGGTTTTCACTGGACCATGAAGACAATTACGCACCTAATTATTACTTACCTTTGAAGGAACTCTGATTCTATTTTGCGGAGCACGAAATTCGTAACAATTCGCATTGGACAAATTAATGCAATTTTGCCTTGTGCACGTATTCAGCTACAAGGAACAGCTGCCCTAACCATCCCCAGGATGAGTCCAGCGTGGATAGCTGGACACGGTCTGCGCGATCGGACAGGTATATAACAGAGGCAGCTAGCCTATATTAAGAATGATTTTACGCACCTGCACCACTCATCCTTCGGATGAACGACTCTTTTGCATCTTTGATCGATTTCAAAGACTATTGTCGGATCATGATCAACCCAATCAGGCAACAAACGAAGGAAGTTGGCCGTCAACTGACTACGCATAATAGTGTGCAAAATCGGTCCATACGGTACATCGCCGGCTGGCACTACGGTCCAACGGAAGTAACGGCAGTGTTCCGGGACGTGGTGGGTTTTCGCTTGGCAAGCCTTCTCCATACAAAAAGCCACAAATGTTCGCTTAACAACACTGCAACGCGGCGGACGTAACTCAGCACTGAATAAAAGTACAGCTGAAAATTTCACACCGACGCAGTCATCATACTTCTGCATTAAACCCGTGCAACCGATTTTAATACGGAGAATGCTTTGTTGGAGCACCGGATATTCCGAGTATTTATTGGACATTGATTGCACTCAACTCTTGCTTTGGCTCCTGTGCTCATAGTTTACTACATGGCGACATAACGCCGAACTCGCATATTGACATACAGTTATAACTGATTGCTACGCGCCCCAGCGCCATCATGTTCTTTGGTCGGACAAAATGTTCACTCATATAAACTACATCATTTCAATTATACCGTTCATTAAAACGATATATTTTACTATTCCAAAGCAGCTATGCTTTTATGCGTATTTGATCGCGCCTTCACAGGTGTGCCGCGTGTTACCCAGCATATAGGGTTTATTTATTTATTTATTTACTTGTCTACTGGTTACAGTTAACCGACGGACCACCGCCCGTATTTAAAATCCCGCCGATAACGCACACGACGTTCCCCGAGGAACGGAACAATTTCGATGTGGCTGGTTAAGCAGCTGTAGTTAGTGCGATTCATCGATGCGATGGTGAGCTGGAGAAATAGTTTATGTCGTGCATAACAGCGATTGCTTGTCATGTCCAGTAGGTTAATAAGGGTAAAAATAATTTAAATACAAAAAGGTCGTGTCAGTAAAAGATTGTGTAAGACACATAACTCACCAAGGGGCTTGGAGTTTAGCGGCAACCTCTACCGCCCGTAGCGACCAAATTAAGGAGAAACCGGGTAATATATTCTGTTACGCAGCTTGGATAACCTGTAAAACCTAGAACACGTGTAAGCGTTTTTCACAAAAGCCGCTTTGACGAATAATTTTTAGCTTACCTAAAAGGGACACGGCTAGTCCGAATATAACCTAGCGGGCTGCACGAGTAACTGCTTAAGAAATGCGAAATGCAGTCGTAACGGTCCAGTTCAAATCACCTTTAAAACTCAAGCGCTTGCCACGCGCTTCACAGCAAATACATTTACCTTAAGAGCCTAGGTAACCCATGGGCTTTTTCTTATTAAGCCTGATCTAACGCCGCTGCAAAACCATTCCTACCTGTTGTCAATGACAAAGTAAGGCTACTGCTATACGATGCATCTCTGCTGGCCGGACTTACCGCCTGTTCTACGTCAAGCAATAATGTTGGTCTGGACCTTACCCGCTTGCGTCAAACGTACACGGTGGCGGCACATTCTGACCCATATCCTACAGAGCTGATGGATAAAAGGTCAACCAACCTTTCTGCTTCCTTCCAACAAAAGATAGCAGAAGCTGAGACAATGAACACCTTTTGTATAAAGTCTCCGACATGAGGGACATATCTTGCGAACTGAACAGTGTAGGCTTCCTACTGTTGAACTGGCTTCCTTCTCACTCATGCAAAGCCGAAACCGCTCTGCATGCACAACAGACTTCGATGAAAGGCCAATAGCCGAAACGGGGCATGCCTCCGTTGATGCATCACGGTAACAGAGCTAATCGCCCTCAAGCAACATCTATGAGGCACAAGCGAACAACTGCTAAGCATCAGTCTACAGTTATGCAAATGTCTCGGATGCAGCTGGTATCATTCCCGTCACAAACACCACCTTCCAAGACGGTTTTGACCCCACCTACCTAAGAACTGCGAAAGCCGAACTGCAGTGGCTCGGAGCTAACATTGTTTGACTGTACAAATTATGCTAAAATATATTAAATTAGTTTACTTATGTATTGGAGAATTAGGCGGTTTACTTGTGGGAACTTTGTTCCCCTTCGTTCGAAACACAAATACGATATCCGCCTTTCAAGCGCGCTACTCGGACTGTGAACGACACAAGGCCGCACATTTAGACACCCAGCTACATATTCCATTGCTAGCTCTCCACCGATTCCCTATTTTTAGCGTTACCTAGCACTTATCCCGCTCAATATATCATTTCTCTGGCTTAACGTTTGTGTGTTCTACCCATTGCATTTGGCTGGCCGTCTAGCATTGTACGAGGTATGTATCGCACGACCCGCACTCTGTAATTAGTGACACCGAAAAAAGATTCTTGGTAATTTTGTTACTAATAGTTCTTTTACGATCCAGTGCCTTATTCCTTCGACCCTACTAATTTTACATTTTACTATTATGGTCCACTTTCGAAGGCCATATTATGTTATCATGTAATCATCCATTCAGATTTGGACGCTCGGTTTGTTGTGTTCGGTCATCCTATCCCGCCTACCAGAATTAATGATACTAATGGTTTACTCAGCTGGAATCCATTTTTCTGTGCGTGACATTAAGACTGCTAATGCCAAATTGCATCGCGGTGTTGAAGGGCTACCTTTGCAAATCATCAATGAGCTAGACAATACCTAAGAGCTTCCAGGATGCCAGAAGACTCACGAAGAGCTTAGGGTCTTCGTCTTAATTAGAACCGGTATGTCAGATGGTGCTCGCATTACGCGGCTTCCTAACGAAACCGAGCAAGGCGACCAAAACCCCAGTTCCTGCACTGGCTGCAGACGCTAGCTAAGCTTCAAGGTCATGGCAATTCCTTACGTAAGGTGAGGTGGCTTCTTTAGCTGACACGTGCCATACGGAACCACTGGTAGGCAAATATTATGCCACTCCCAGCTCGCCGACATGGCCAACGGTATTTAGCAGTTCAACGCACAAAATTTCTTAGGTTCAGACTAATTACAGTACGGCGTCAGCAGAAGTAAGCGCGCAAGTAGTGGCACTTAAAAATCGGATAGAGAACCTAACACCTTATAGACAAAAATGCAAAAATCGTTCCGGCAGCCGCATTCGCTCCAGATCAAGATCGAAATCTCCGTCCGAGTAAACATGTTGTTGGAAACCCAAGCGATTTGCTCGTCAGGTAACATCCTGTTGTCGGTTCTGTTCCATCAAGCGCAAGGTACAGGGAAGCGGGCTGAGTAGCACACAGGGGACGACTAAATATGCGGTTCGCCAAAGTCCCCTTTTCTCCGTCAGCCTTGGAGTAACAGGAGTTCGCCACTTTGTGGGCACTAGCGCCAAAGTTAGTGTGCTACCGTAAAAGGAAAAGAACCGGAATGCTAAGGAGATTAGTTCACTACGCGCAACGAACTGAACGACCATACCCATGCAGAGACAACGACTGCGAAATCATACTTTAAACGCACGACGCCCTTGCAGTTGCATTTTTTTCGTTAAAGAGGGAAAGTCATCAATCCTTGTCTTAGATTTCTTATATCACTGAGACTTACTTGTAGAAGCAAAGCAACGCCATCAGATCAATCGTCAATCAAATATGGCATTGATAGGTGCTCTAACAGACATTGAGTCAATCCGTCTTGGATACGACAACCAAACAAGCGCACCTATCGGTCAAATGCTTCATAGCAACATTCCGTAAACCTTCCGCTTAATGGCACCCTTACCATTCGCAACCAATGCTGCGGTCATCACTCGCCGCTGAGCAAAGCCATTGCCCACAAACGCACAATGGCAAGTTAACCAGGGGACCTTTCACACCATTTCAATATCTATTGGATAGGTGCACTTAAAGACATTTCCTATTTCTCCCTTTCCTCTCCACTTTATACGTTACGGTTTACATTTGCTTGAACCCAAACTTACGCCACAGCATTATAGATTCCGTTCCTGACCACTGCGTCCGCCATTTCTGTAACTTCTGTAGATAGTGCGATCATCGCATTTCATGCAAAGTAACGTGCCTGTTGCGAAAAATTGCTTGTAAAGCCTTGATGAGGCCGAATTTAGTGTGCCTCGAAGTAGTCGAGAATAAACTATTTAGTTATGTACAGCTAACAAAGGTGTGCCGGTGTGCGATACAGCCACGCGAACTAGCCCGACAAGCTAAAAACTGCTCGCGCAGTATTCAAGCATACGTTTCAGCCAGCCGCTGTTCATCCGTCTGAAAGCCCGCGGCCATCGCCACTCCACGGGTTGTCCAAAATGTCAGAAGCCCGGCGTCCATGTGGTAATTATCGCGCGTTCAATAACTTAACGGTTCCCACCGATAACCTCTCCCTCCCTTTCACGCCAGCAAAGCTAGCCTGCTTGGCAACCGTGTGTTCTCGAACAACCGTCTGGTTTGTGCTTGCCACTAGCTCCCAGTTTCTGAAGAAGATATACCGACGACGTCCGTAATCATGCTGTTCGAGCTCTTCGAGCTTTACGCATTCCTTTGGACTTCGCAACGCACACCAGGCGTGCCAATGATTCATCGATTTAGTCACCATAGGTCCAGGTTTCGTGTATCCCTAGATCGACGATATCTCGGTTGCAAGCTTGTCTGACAATCAACACGCAGGAGCACACAAGGTATTTTTGTTTGGCTGGCCGCTCGTAGCATCATTTTCAACCTTAACAACTGTGTATTTCAGTAGCCTTCCATCGAATTTCTCGGCCATCCTATCGATCAATACAACATACAGCTTCTAGACGATAGCGTTTGCGCCACCAACAACATTCCAGCAACTACTTTTTCCTCTTCGCTGTTTTAAAGGTATACGTAAATATATACTTAGTACCGAGGTTATCTTCTACCCTGGGCTGACCTGTTAAGTCAACTCATGCATATGTTTCGTGGACATAAAGCCAGCATCGTGGAAATGACTTCTGCTGCCGCCGAAGCATCTGTTGCTGGTAGAAGGCTTGAGTCTACGCCGTTATGCTTCATGGCTTCGATCCGAATGCCTAGCTTAGGCTTGCTGTTGACGCATCGGACACAGCCATTAGCACCGCCTTACAACCCCTTGGATTTGGAAGTTGCAACCTACATGCTGTCTACTTTAGAGGCGTACAAGCTGCCCAAATCAAGCACAGCAGGCTCAGTCGCGAACTGCCGACCGTTTACTCTACCGCTTGATATTTCTGGCACGTCCTTGATGGTAAAACTTTCCTCCATTTCATCGAACATAATCCACTTATTTACGCCTTTGAAATCAATCAGCTCGACAAGCATCACGTTAAGTCCATCAACTGAATTTCGGGACTTAATTTTCTACTCACCTACGACTCATCTCAGGTAAGAATAACGTTGTTTCTGACGCACTTTCTCAAGTCGCTGTAATTAAGGATGCAGCGTAGGCAAACAACCTCACTGTCATGGTCGCCGAATAACAAGCCAACACCGATTGTCATACCACCATAACACATTCCTCTTTAAAACTCTCTCTATACCCGCTTCCGTCATCCGCCGGTACTTTCCTTTGCGACACATCCACTGGACTCCCTCGTCCAGTCGTTCTCGATTATTTTTGTCGCACCATTTTCTACTCTGCTCCCGACGTCGCTCATCTAGGTATCAAGGCCACCATTAGGCTTATTTCAGAGTGGTATGGCTGCCTTTGTATGCAGCACGACATTAGGAGCTGGGCACGCAATTGCTTAACTTGTCCGAAGGCCAAGCTCCAGCGATACGTGTCTGCGCCAATTGGCCGGTTTTCTTCAATTCTTGATCCTGTTGCACATGTTCAGCTTGACACAGTTGAACCGTTATTAGCGGCTATGGGTATGGTGAACATCTCGTACAAGATGGATCGCCGCACATGTTGGCCCGAAGCCCTTCCGATTCCATACGTCGCACCTGTAAAAGGCACGCAAACTTTCACCTACCGTTGGGTTGCCGTTCACGGTTATGCGGTAACCGTGCCAACCGATAGAGGCCCACAGTTTGAATCTGGCAAGTTCGTAGAGACGTATAAAGTGCTAAGCATTCATTGCTTTAGCACTACCTCCTACGATCCTGCTTTGAATGTTAGGGTCGACCGTTTCCATAGGCGGCTGAAGACGTCTCTTAGTGCTGTTAATGCACTCAACTGGACTGAAGCCTTACCAGTAGTACCACCTGGCATCAGCTCAGCAAGCAAAATCGACCTACGAACGTCTAGAGCCGAATTATGCCATGGAAAAACCGTACGGCGTCCTGGGAATTTCTGCTCCTTCGTCCCGAAAGCATATCTCTAACTTGCTTGAAACCTGTCCCCTTAAAGCAGCCGACCTGAAGAGGCTAGTTAGCTTCAAGCACGGATGCATTCGCAAATTAGCTCAGACTGGTGGGTACATGGCGTTAGTAACGAGTGTGTTCGACTCCTTGTTTATGGCACAAGACAAGGAAATCAACCGCTCAACACCGTTATTTCACGCATCAGGCTCAGCCGGGTCAGGCACGTGTTACGCATACCAGTCCACCGACACGGGTGAAGTGCGCTGTTTGCGCACGGGAGTGTGGATGGAAGAAGAGGAGAGGTGATCAAGTGATGACGGTCTAGAGGATTGAAGGCTCTCATTTAGGCTTTGGCCTCCGTTGTAATGTCTCGGCGCCCTGGTTGGGGTTCGAAAGAGGAGTAACACTTTAGCAGGATACACTTGCTGATATGGCTAGGAGCCGACCACAGTGGCTTTCGGGCTGTAAGCATCTTGTCCCACTCCATCCCTCTTAGCCTACCCTCCAACCACGATCTCATTATTTAGCCTTATATAATTTTGCATAGTAATTTTTTGGTGCAGAGCAGCCGACTTGTAGCTTGTCGAAATAATGCTCGCTAACCGGTAGCTCAACCGGCTTGCACCAGTTTCTTTTCCTTCTTTTTTCTTCTATGTAGTGTGGCACAGTAGCTAATGTGTTCCCCACCTCTAGCTAATGTGTACATTGATGATAGTGCATCTTTTGTCTACAAATTGTGGCGAAGTTACGTTTATCTCGACCTTTCATACCCAGGGAATCCAAGGGTATAGTTTCTGTTCCCAAAGACGTACACCGAGGCTCACAAGTTTTCCACCTTGTTGACATGACTCGCGGACCTTTAAAACACCTATATGATAGGCCCATTAAGTTTAGTCAATGCAAGAAGCGCGTCTTCATTATTGAATGCTACGGCAAATGCGTAGCCGTTACCATAGACCGACTCAAAGTGGTTCATTACGCTTACGCTTAAAAGTTTAAAAACGACCGTAGATCAGCAGTTCCGTCTCTTCTAGATGAGCCGGACGGCGTGTCATCTGCCAAACGCAGACCTCGCGAAAAGATAAATCTACCCCGACCACGTTCGTAGCCGAACCGCAAACGTCGACTAGGTCCAATAGACGGGCCATTGATTGGCGAGTCTAAGCTTGAGGCCCTAATTTTCCACACTTTATCTTTTGGCCTAACCAAAGCGCTAAAGCTGCATATGTTTCTAAAACCGAAGCGAACAAAATAGGTTAACAACACAATAAGGACCTAAGTTTGGTTCACTTCTCGCACTTGAGAACTGTAATCCCTTTTTCTTTTGCTTTGGTTATTTACGCGTGTTTGACGTCCCTCTTCTACACTTTTCATGTGCCAAAGACTAAAACTCTTGAGCATTGCCGAATATCTCGTAACCAAACGCCGTGTGCTCGAAACCTATTTCCTTTTCCTGTTTTGGCACCCGTAGGGAAGACACGATTGGGAATCCGCTTGGGTACGATCACACTAGTGCTTTTCCAGCCGCTGCATCTGGCTGCACCTTCTGGTCCGCAGGAGACTGGCTGGCGCCGGAAAGTCCTCATGTATATCGAAGGATAACCCACGGTGTCCCTTTTTGGAAGAGGCTGTAGGCACCTGGAGATTTTCCTGTTATATGTGTAAAATATTACCAAATATAGGTTACCGTTTTACCTGGATAGGCAAGCCACGTCATCGTGGTGCCAGCTGGGTGGTTTGGGTGTAACACGCTCCAGCAATAGTTCAGTGATAGTGTTCCAGTATTTGTGAGTTTTACTTGGCAAGCGTTCTTTAGGTAAAAGTCCACATATGTCTGCTTGACTATACTGCGACGCGGTTGAGCGAACCAACACCAAATATAGTAACTGGTTAAGCTGTTATTGACAAGTTTATCAGAGCTGCAGACTTCAAATATTTCTTCAGACAACAGCGACTCGATCGACCTCATTTAAAAGAGCAGCAGCACAGGTACAAACATAAGCAACATGTACCTACTTACCTACATTTATGGATCCAAATATATGGAACTCCTATTAATCTATTGCATAGTGCTTGATCAAGGTTTGTACTATCACTCCGAACATGACTTTAATGGCGTGCCTAGCGTAGCCAAAAATAAAAATTTAATTTGTTTATTTATTTATGAAAGAGGGCAATGGTTGAGGGTGTAATGAACAGAACGTCTATATGTAAACTTATGGAGGTTTACCAACTGGGCGTCGGTAGAAGGTAGCCAGGAAGTTGAGACTAGTTTTAGTTTACTGTTTCTGGAAGGTGTAATATTTGTGATATATGTGCATGTATAAGTTGATAATGTTGAGCGGGCCGTGTCTTGCGTTGTCCCATTAAAATGGGGTTGGATTCATACCGGTTGAGGTAAGCTGCTCTGTCTGAGCCGTGTAGTTTGTCTGGTTTGTACGGCATCCCTGCGTGGGCAATAGTGTATCAGGTTGATAGTTTGCCATATTACCTATTATTGGATCCCTGCATTGACGCTGCGCTGGCTGCGCACAATTTCATTTGATTCGGTGACTGGTAAATGTCTTTATTTTGTGGAAACCGCGGGGATTGTCATAATTCTGGGTGTTAATGACAATTTAGCGTTCAGAGTACGTACTATAGGGCGTAGATCACCATCTTAGGTGCATTTATGAAAAGCAAAGGGAAACAGCGGCACTGACAGTGGTGGCGTGGAAAATGCAACATTAACACTTACCGGTTGAGTTAGACACCAAACAAAACTTAATACTTTTGTGTTTTCAAAACGTTTCTTCCTTTTTGCGGTTTGAAAAAAACATTCGACTTTTTTCTTTTTTCAAAAGTTTCTGCCGTTTATTGGGTTTTCGTAAGTTGTTGGTCGAAAGGAGAAAGAAGTGACCAAGTTGATGTGGAAAGATAACTTCACCGAACGGCACCTTGGGATGGCTTCTTCTTGGCGGCCCATATAGCGTTAACGACCTGTGAGCTTTATAATACTCTAACGAATCGCTTAGACGAGCTTGCCCCAGAGCACAGCAAGATAAGAAAAATGCAGTCTCACGTTGACGCCACCACATGCCGAGTATCTGCCAAACTCACGTAAGGGCGCTCCATTTACAAACGGACCGAGGACTTTCATCTCATTTTTGGTATGAACGCGCTCCTGGACAATTGGAGAAACTCGCTAAATATGGAACATATATCAAATGAACACAGAGCGGTTAGTATCAACCACAAGGGAAAATCCCATGCCAGGCTTATGAAACTTCGGAGCGACTGTAACGAAATACCCATTACCTCACTCAGGCTCCTTGACATCAGGATACTTACCGATTTAGTCTAGCTATGCGACTTCGTTAACGAGCACTTAGGTGGCTCCTTCACAGCCATTGATTTTATGGCACCAGGTAGCATACCTAACTTTACTGAACACCTGGTGCACACTATCGACCATCAACGCTGGAAAATCTTGCAAGCATTTCGCCCGCTGAAGATATCAAATTATCATGCCCCAGACTGTGTTTTCTCTTTACTGCTGAAACTTTGGGTTCCGAACACTCCAGTCCTCCTTCTTACTGTTCTTAACTTGTCTACAAAAAGCGGCCTCCACCCAAATATTTGGAAGCACGTGACGGTTGTTCCAAGACACAAAATACGTACTAGTCAACATATTGACAAGTACCGTCTTCTCGACCGCGCACCTATCGTCTATAGGGTCTCGGAAAGAATAATTAAGGATAAAATTTTGGCATGCTTATTGCATCGTAACTTCATTAACAGGTATGTTCACGGGTTTCTACCCTCAAATGCTGGCCAGACTTGCCAGTTTGAATTGCTAAACAACTTAATGCACTCTGTAGACATAAGGCCGGCACTAGTCAATGTCTTCCTTGACATGAAAAAGGCATTTGACTCCGTTGCAACAAGGGACCATTTACGAACTAAATCGCATTTGTCATTTCAAGTACTTTCCAATCCTGGTTTTCATCCTACCTTTGTGACCGAACACTGTCAGTGCAACCGGGTAACGCCATTTCGAGGAGGTCTTTTGTAACTGGTGGTATGTTCCAGATAAGCGTGTTTGGTCGCTTGCTGTTTCTACTCTATAGACATGACATTTTTCGGGTTTTCAGTCAAGCAAACCATACCTGTTTGCTGACAATTTGAAGGTAGTGTTCTCTTTCCATCCTACTGACCGGCAACACAGCCGCACCCTCATGCTATGTGACCTCAGTGCACTCGAAACCTGGTGGGATTTATGGAAGCCAGAATGCTCCCCAACAATGTCCAACGTTCTATCCTCACACGTCCCGCACCAACCATTACGATTACTCATAACGGTACGTATCCAGAAACCCGCTGCACTGTTCGTGGCCTCGGTGTGCACTTCACAAGCCACCTAAATTTTGCTGAACAAGTGAGCTATAGTTCTGCCAAATCTAGGGCAACTATTGGCTACATCATCAACCCATACTATTAGGGGAATTTTGACTTCACAAAAATTATGCGCCCGACCAATTCTGGTCCACTTTTCTTTAATCATTGCTAAGGCACGCAAATTCGATAACCTGGTACTCGAGACGGTACAGCCCTCGTTTACTAACGGCCTACTAGGCATTAGTGCACTTAGCTATCGCGACCAGTGTACGTAGCTCGGAGTAGAGCGACTTTGGCTTCGCAGACTTAAAACTAAACTTATCTACCTCTGTAAACTCGTCAAAGGCTCTACATCAAGTATTAGCAGCATTTTGCAACAGATGAGCGATGTTCGATACCACTGACGTAAAAGGCCGCGCACATTTTCCCTACCTAAAGAGCGCTGTTCCATAAGTGTTAACTCCTTCCTCTACAGATATACCAGCGTGCGGCATGTTGCCAAAACTGGTCAGGATAGCTGAAAGTGCACTGCTTATCACCTCGTCTATAAAGCGAATGCTCTCAGTTCCCAAAGTAGCGGAAATATTGGTCACCCGCGTATATGCAGAGGAGTTCTATGAAAGCGGCCGTACCCATATATTGTTGCACAACAAAACTAAGCTGCTTCTACGCACACTAAAAGCTACTTTCTCCCTCACCTTAGTCCTTTTCCTTCCACCCACACGTGTGTACTCGTCAACTAGCTGCATCATCTGCTCCGTCTAATTCTGATGGTACATCACTTCACCGTCACCATGTCTCTATTTCAGTCTCGTCTATTCTTATTTTACTGCCAGGCGATTGAGATATAACGACACGTGTACCGCACTTCCACCGATAGGTCCATATTCCTCTAGTTGGCTTGTTGATCATGCTCGTCCTTGCACTTAAAGACATTTCAAGCTGATCAGTTGAGTAGCCACCTATGCTAGTTATTCTACTCATCCCTCGCCCAGGTTGCTTGATAATTTGCCCTCCGCTTTTGGATCGTTTTGCCTGACATATCTCACCTAGTCCGTGACCGCCCTAAGACCGAAGAGGCTTAGATGCCCGACGTACGGCAGACCCACCACTACTTTCGTTTAATTTAGCCTGGGTTATTAACCTTCTCACTGCCTTTCGCAGCCCTATCATTCTGTACCTATGCTTACTTGCCGGAGTAAGCTTTTCTTACTCCCATTTTATCCGGACCTATAAATCTCTACTTGCTGCCTTAGACTAGACGAGTATGACCAGATTCTCCCACCTTCTGACTGCCTTGAAACTAGTGAGACGGAAAGGTATCAGTTGCAAGGACTCACAGCACATTTTAGCTGCCCTACGTCTGCATGCTGCAGGTCTTGAACAATTTAACACGGACTTTATGTCCAGAACCTCCATACAGGACCTCCTCGTTTACCTCACATAGATTGTTGGTTGTTCGCCCACTGCTTCTGTATCGCATTGACAGACCTGTTTTGCTATTTCCGTACAGCTGTTAGACAATTAAGGCTTAAACATTTGGATTACGGCAGACTCATTCGCGGGTTTTCCTTCTTCCCCTAACGGCTTACTGTTCTTTCTCACTCCTGTAAGCCCTACCATCCTGTACATTTGCTTACCTGTCTGGGAATGCTGTCCTAAGTACCACTTTACCCGACCACGGCATCTCTCTTTGACACCAGGTTCCAGCCCAGTCCAGCCTGTCTTTCCCTCTTGTCGAGTGCTCTCAGGCTATTTCGACATAAACGCGTCAGTTTCGGTAGCTTCAATACACCATCCATCTATTTTACTTCCGTAAGTTGCTCTCCTCTATAAGTTTTGTTATTATTAGCAGAATCTGCGTGTGGCCCCCATCATCACCCCCGCTTTGGATGAATAACCTAGCCGCTTTAGCTGCCTAACCTAGCCTCGACTAAGCTGTCACGTCTGCTTTCTGACAGCTGCCGGGCGACGAAGTTACTGTGACAAATGTTCGGCACTTCCTCAGATCATTTGATTTCCTCAGCTTGGATTGTTGCTTCCCTCCCTGATTTCCCTAAGGCCATTTTAATCCAATGAAACATTTATTCGTTTGAGCCATTTACCCAACTCTCAACTCACCTGGATTGCTTGCTGTTTGCCTACGGTTTTCTTCACGCATTGATTCGCATGTCTGCTGTTTCTTTAACACCCTTGGAAACTTTATGCTTAAGAGCCTGGTTTACATCAGACGCACCAGCGGTTTCTTTCTGTCCTTAAGCTGGCCATGGCTCTTTCACTCTTCCTTTCCTAGCCCTGTCCTTCTGTGCCTATGCTAACCTGCATCCCTAGATTTTCTTTATGCCGCCTCCGCCGACCTACGAAGCTAGGCAAGCCGCCTTGGTTTTTCTCAGTTTGACCTGGTTTGCTGATTTTCTGATTACTCTGGATCGAGTGCGGTTTAGGCGTTTCAGTATCGATAGATACATGACGCCTCTCGTTTACCTTTTCTCTGCCTGTTGCTTTTCTCTATCATGTTTCTGCTGAGAATGGTTGCCAAATCCCAGTTTGCATCCATTTCACCCACTTTCACCTTGATGCAGTAACTCGCCGGTTTTAAGTGCCTACTTACCATTAACACTTATTACCCTGAACGGCCTACGCATAGATTCAACTAAAAGCTTTCAGATACTTATCCTATATTCAGGCTTCCTAGTTGTTTTTTGTTTTGCCATCGATTGTCTCTCTTTTCTATTGGTCCTCACCCCTCTTCTCATTCCCGCTCCATTTCTTATCCACATTGGAATCATAGTTTCTTCAACTGGTCGCAGAACAAAAATACAGAATATTATCTTTGCACGTTAGGTATCGTCATTTACCTGGGTGCGAAGTATATAACGTTTATAATCACGTTGTATGATGTTACAGGTTTCCTCGGTGGGCTCTGCTGCTCACCTTCTCTCCTCTCTTCACCGGAGTCTGGAGGTAGCAGCAGGAAGTTTCCAAGGATTACATTTGGTCTGTGGTTCTACTACCAAATGAACCTACAGAGGCAGAAGTGGATCATAACAGATCTCTAAGACACGCACCTTCTTTCTGGTCTACCACTCCTAGTCAATTGGATCTGGATACCTATCTCCAGGAAATAGAAATAACCGAGGCCTGCATACAACAAAGCCGTCAAAGCCAATATTTACAACAGCATACCTGAACTAAGTCAACTACAGAACTTGTTATCCCGAGTGGCAAGCGTCGAATCAATCGCGTATGGCGTCAGGAATCTTATGCTCGTCAGTTGGCAATGAGAATATGACTTCAATGTGGCACCAGCATGGTGGTACGTGGCCCCTGCTTTGCAGCGACTCTTTGGCGACAATGATGTAGAATGGGGTGGGTATTCGCCTGGCAAGCATGCTCTTCAATGAAAGTTACTACTACCTGTTTAACAGCACCACGACGAGGCGGATGTGGCTAGCTTCTAACTAAAGTAAGTCACATGATTACCCAGCGGACCACAACTTACCATCGTCTTCAACGTTACTTTCTCATAATATTCACTTTAGCCATCACAAATGCAGCGGCACGTACTCAAAGTTAAATAACAGCTACACACATGCATTCCCACATACATGCCTAAAACCATAGCTCCAATTTTCGTGGCTAACGCACCAATTTTATACCTTTTCCGGCAGTTAGTTGTGCCATTAAAATGCCTACCTGGGCCTGCCTTGCATTTTCCAAGAATAAAGAATTTAGCTATTTATTTACTTTAGCTGTTCGACGTCATGCTGGTTCGATGCGCTAGAACAAGCACAAGCAAAGCCTCCTCCTATGCTAACCGTGAAGTTTATTCATGCCATTATGGTTCGGTTGAACCGTTTTGTTATTCCACTATCATGCGAGTTGTTCGATAAACTTCATCGTCACTGGATGCCCCAAGTGTCCAAAACCGTTTTATACGCTCTCTGCTCAAAGCAACTCCCATGGTCGGTGAGAACACAATGTGGTATATCATACCCTGCCGAGACGCTGAGGTCTAATGTTGACGACAAGGTCACGCCTGTCTGATCAAAACTGGATATAGGTTCCACACAGCGCGTGAACTTGTCGAGCATCACTTGTCCGTCTCTGTTTCCTGATTAACTCACTGGTAAGAGCCCAAAGACATCTTGTCCCCAACACTAAAGTGACTTCCAACGACAGCACCGTTGTTCGTGGTACATCCATTTTGAGACCCTTTGACAGTTCGAGGTTAGCCGGGGGTATGTCGCGACGTTCTTCATCATAACGGACCGAAACACACCCCACCGTAGCAGTTCAAACACGCTATTGAATTCTATAGGGGCGCCGTCATGAGTTCTTCGCATCACCCGCTCTTGCAGATTTAGTGAAACAAACGGTAGTTTTATTCCCTTGTCGCAAGCCCCACATTACCTTTCCGAACCCCTGGTCTATCCCAGCTCCAAACAGCTCTTCCTTTCCGGAAATTGCCTCTGGCTTAGTGTTAGCCTGCAAGTGCGAGCAAAGCACCTTTAGGAATGCATCTGTCCTTTGATCTCCCAGCTGTTTCCCATCCCTCCCTGTACCCGCAAGCGCCGCTAGGGCACTGTGGGACATAACGTCGTCCAGGGACGTGCGTAACAACATAACAGCTTAAATGGGTTGCGTTTCGCTTAATTTCTCGACAGTGGAGATAAATCCCAGCAGTCAGTATGTCCACAGAGCAGGACTTTTCCTTAGGTGTTTCGCCGTCCTCACACATATAAGCGACTTTTACTAATTGACGGCACGGAATACGGTAGCCAGGAACTATGTACTGCACTAGGTTAAGGCACACATAACGGCCAAAATACTTTCTCTCTCGTGAAATAATACTGCTACTCCACTGTCAGTATCTACTCGCATATTCCGCCACCCCAGCTAGGTGGGACTATTCCTCACCGATTGCAACATTGCTTGTGTCATCTGTCGCAGTGTATCATCCAGGTTGGTTAGCCGCAGGACTGTTGGGATTGGTGCCATGCCAGGCTTTGGATGGTTAAAGGATGTACACATTTCGGTTTTCCACATGGATGGTACGTCTCTGTGAAGCAGCTTTAACAACCATCTGATAATCTCTGAAAATGGTGTACATACTTTGAGTCAAAAGCCATCACTCTCAGGAACGAATAGACCTGACGAGGATTTGCTCCGCTTACGTTTCTTCGGAAGCGGGTGCACTTGACTGTTGCCCATAATGTCGCCAAGACATACAATGGACTTCCAAACAGCCTGCAACTGCTTGCGATTGGGATTCAGACAAGCTCCCTTGAGCCTTTGTAGTGCTGTTGCAAGTATGGTACTATTCTCATGCGCTGTCTCTGAGAAGACCACAATGCTTTCATTATGGACAATCACAGTTTGTAGCTTCTCCAGAACCATCAGCCAACGTCGGCTGAATGTACCAGAAGCACTGCATAAGCCAAACGGCATTCCTTGAAAAGTGTATTACCAGCCATTAACACGGAAAGCTATCTTGTGGCAGTCTTTCTCTGCGATAGGAAGTTTTCAATATCCCGATCGAAGGCATGTTTGCCAGCTGCTGTCTTCCAATTCCATTAGTTTGAGACTAGCTATCGTTAAGGCGACGCAACGGTCTCCCTACTTTTAAGGTAATAGCACCGTTGTTTGACCAACACTAAGTCCAGCGGTATGCCTATTCATACTACTAGGGTTTCCCTCTCCTGCAAATTCTGTAATCCTATCTGAAAGTTTGTTATTGAGCAACCTACGTCGGCGTTTCTCTAACCATTATATTCCTAGTGAAACCAGTATGCTGAGTTCTTAGTCGCCGCAACGCTTCCATCTCTCCGATCACATAGTTAACCTTCTGATGCTTTTGGACCGCTTATCACTAAGCTGCTGGGAGCTAACCGTCTATTCCGCCCATGCTCTTGTCTACCCCTACGTGACTTGCTGTTGACCCTCTCATCTCATAGGCGCCTCGACTGCAGCGCAAATTTGTCTGCTTGCCTCAGACCGCGTTCCATACTGTTCAGTTAGGGCCATTTACATTGTTATTTGCATTCATTTAGACTGCTTAACTAAGATTGCTATTGTTAAATCTCCTCGCCATTATTTTGTGCTTATTTCCATCCTATTACTCTGGTTTCCCTTCACGATTCTCAACGGACCATAGTCGACAAGCAACTTGCGTCGGCCTCGTCTCGCTCTTCTTCCATTCACACCTAGTGGAACTACTCATCTTACGGCATAGCACAGACGTCCCGCTTTTTGTGTGATACGTTCGATACATTTCCAAAGACCAACTAAGATCTAAGTATTCTTGCTTCCAGACCCGTCTCCAGTCTACCGCACTTTAAGCGCTTCCAAAGCATCCCGTCTACCAAACACCAGTACTTATTTTTACTTACCTACTTCGCTTGCTGTCCTCGCATCTCAACGGCATTATCGACCTACCTTAGTTGCGTCTACCCGACTTTCACGCATTGTAACCTTACTTATTAGGGTCTACTTAGTTCGAAGACACCGCGCTGCTTTCGTCTTTTCTTTTGCACACGTTTTCTAGACTGAAGGACCTCTGACTGCAGCAATACGAATCCTTTACCTCCATGCCTTGTTGGCGTGTCTCGTGCAACACCGAGAACGTAAAGTTGTTTACTCATTTATCTGACTCCTTCCTCCTTGTACCCTTGAAACACAATGGCTCGTGTATGCTAAACGCAACAGCTCATATCTCTACCACCCGTTTACAATTAGTTTTATCTATTTTCCGAGCTATAGCTTACAGCAACATGTCGGATTTTTGACCTGTCCTCATCTGTATCCGCCCATTTCTGACGGTTTCGAACTCGCCAAATTAGGGTTAGTTATCTCCAAGGTAAAGCACCGCTTTCGTCGCTTTTTCCATATTCGTCCGGCAAGCTCACTGCACTCTGTTTTCCGCGTTAGATAATTTTTACCTCCATCGATCTCTTTATCATCGTATGCTCTAGGTACAACCGCGCTTATTATCCCAACCGCCCAACACAAACCCTCTTAGACTTGTCTTAATGTCTTAAAATAGACTCTTAATCCTTCGTTTACCAAAAGCTTTTAGTTCCAACTACCTGCTGTTTCTACCAGCATTTCTCAGTGGCCTTCTTGTCGGCATCCTATCCGCGTCTACTTTTTTCTGTCTTTTCCAACTTCACTAATTTAAGACTACATATTTTTAAAGCGACGCAACGGTGTTACTAATTTTAAAGCATTTGCACTGCTTGTTGACCAAAATTGTCTCCAGCGCTCTGTCCATTCATGTTACTACGGGTTTTCCTTTCCTGCAAACCCTTTAATCTTACCTGAACTTTTATTTTTGCTCAGCCTACGTCGGCTTTGGTCGAACCTTTCTATTCCTACTAATACTAGACTCCTGCTTCCCTAGGCGCCGCGCGGCTTCCACTTATCTAACAACATAGTCTACTTCCTACTGCTTCTGGACTGCTTAGTACTAATCGCCCCTGAGACTACCGTCCATCCCGCCCACACCCTTGTCTTCAAGTACTTGCTTAGGTCTCACACCTCTCAGCTCAAAGGTAAATCCACCGCAGCGCTTATTCATCTGTTTGCTTCAGACATCTTTCCATAGTTTTTATTTAGTGTTAGTTATTATTGCTTCTTATTTTCCTTCAGAATGCTGATTTAAGATTATCTTTGCTGGAAACACGAAGGCTTCAGTCTCATTATTCTCACTACCAACATTTTTAACTAGTTGGCGTGCATCCGTTCTACACTGATCCTTTGCGTTTCCTTTTCCTCTTCGAACTCTGCTTTATAAACCGGATGGTCCCAGCTTCCCACTCAATCCAGTTAGTCTTGGCTGCGTCTAAGCTGCCTGTCGCATTCTACCGGCTATCAAGATGATTAATCGTACCCATAGTTTATCACTTTTTCTATGCATCTCTCCAATAACCGTACTATTCCGTGAATCTTCTTACATCTGCCCTTTGACCAGGCGCTTTGCAATTCCTTCATCCTACGCAGTAATTTTAAACTGAACCGCACCAGAAACGCGGCGAGAATACACATCTGTTAGTCATGTATACTTAGTAAAATACATACTTAGCTTTATCTGGTATACATGTGCCTTTCGCTATTGGCAACACTAGTAGACTGTCATAATGAAAACCAGATCCTCTTCTTAAACTGCTTTTGCTCATAAAACGCTCGCATTTCCAGATTTCATTTCACTGGCACGAAAGCTAACCAACTACAGAGAGGCCCTGTCACATTGGCTGGCTGGAGCACCAGAAACTTTCCATCACCACTTTTCTTATCTTGGCCGCCCGTGTGTCATTTATCTTTTAGCTGGCTCTAAAGCCTACCATGCGTTATGCGTAATGGCGGGTGAGCGAACAGCTTCCACTGGTTTTTGTTGCTATTCTACTCCTGATTTACCATATCGCTCTTTGCTTCGGGTGCTAGAACAGCTCTTGCCAGGAAAATCACGAAAGAAATAGTCGGTATGATATTAGAGTACCAGTTAACATTGCCAACTGGATGAACACCGCCGGCACTATATTCGGAATTTAAAAATGGAGAGAAATAAATCGAAATTCAACAAAGAGCTGCACAATAGTGTGCATCTACACATGAGGCATAACAATAACTCAAGTGTGAGCAAGCTCAACCACCAGAAGTAGAGTTGTTAAAGCCCCACCAATGTAGACAAAAACAGATTTCACGCCCAAATGGAATTCGCTAACTTTTACTAAATTTTCCCATGCATATTTCTTTATTATGGGTGACAGGCTCCTGTAGCTCACTGATTTTAGTGACAGAGCCTCATGAATATAGAAAATCGGCTCTAAGGGATAAATCTTGTGATGTTTAGCTAAGTAATGTGTGTATTTTGCAGGCCGAAATCTGTCAACGGATCTGAAAGATCCCCTGAGTAACTCAGGTAGACCTGGCTCATGCGGCCTTGTTGTAAGCTTTAGAAAAGCTTAGAGGCTTAAAAAATGTTAAACTCTATTTTGATGGTTGTTCATGTGGCTCAGTATCCACTGAAAGTGGTATGCTGTGGCCTTCTAACCTTGAGTTAATTACAAGCTCCCCTGAATTCCCATGTAGATATAATATTCCTTGCTGGATTTCTAGCGTTTTCGCGCAAAATCATCCCTTATTTGCATATATTTATCATGTATGCCTGCAAAGTTTACTTTTCGGCCACCTGCACAGCCCGTAGTTGTCGCAGAGTATTACGGGCTAATTAGGGCGTTTCTGGATAGCTATGCCCATCTAGATCATACGCCGCTTCCCAACTTTTTATGTTTTCTTTTCTTTATTCTGCTATATGCTTGCAAAGCAGAAAGCCATTTTTAGCGAAAACTAAAAATGGCCTTATTCGTAGACCATGATTTAATTGCGAATAACTCGCAAAATACTGCAGGTATTGTGTTGCTTTTACGTTTAACGCATTCAGACGCTAAAGCTGGTCCAGACCAGTGTAAATTTGTGCGACTTTAAGCGGTATTGTAACTGTAGAAAGACTTTTTCTTTTATCTGAGAATAACTCAGGTTGAAATTTTGCGCCGGCGAGCAATATCAGCGTAAGAAAAGTAGTGCTCTATTTTTTGTTAATTGGTATTTTTCTACTGAGGCGCGCAGATTTATTTTCTCTATTAACAAATTGTTTCTATTCTTGTCTGCATATATCGAACGTTTTTTAACTTTTCGTACGCCTTATAATCCCTTCACTCATTTCTTCCATGCGCGCAACAACAATTGGGGCAACTGAGTGGCCAATTAATGTGCGATCAACTTAAAGTGAACTTGTGGCGAATTGGATTCTGTTCCAAGGAGAAAAGGCACAACTCCGCGAAGTTTTTCACAATAAAAGAACAAGGAGCTCAATATCGCCCGGAGGAACCAGAAAGCGTCAAGGTGGGCGCCTGCGACCCAGTAGCTGTATGTCAAACAATGCCAATGCAATTGTAATTGCTAACGATGAACATATATTTATATTTTGCCTACTTCCATGCAAGAGCATCGGATTAATGTAAACCTTGATTTGAACCCTTTAGGGTGCAGCGTCTAGCAGGTCTAGAAATATACCTATTTATTTATTTATTTATTTATAAGCTACAAAGCACCACCTAGCTTAACACCACTGCGGGCCCTCAGTCTTCCAATGGCTGTTTTTGATTCATTCCTGTATGTATGTTTGGTTGCCTTCGTTTCGTTGCCCGTTTTTTCGTAAGGTTTATAAAGCCACAGCGACCCACGCAAGGCGGTTTATCCTCTGGTAACGGCTGACACATTCTCAGCAGCCAGCTGAAGTAACGCGATCCTTCCTCCTGGATATGAAGGAAAAAGTATTATTGTGAAGAATCCAAATGGAGTTCCTTATTGTTGTTCTACAGCATTACCACTAATATTGGGTCCAAACAATTTGGTGTTGCCCACGTCGCAATCACAGTACAATAACTGACTCACCTGAAATTATATATTTACATAGGTCCCTTATTACAAGATGGATAGCAGATATTTTTTCGTGATTAATTTACACTGCCACAGAGAGAGTTGTTAATTCACACTGGCGTTCGAACAATAGTGTTCAATGGCTTACATTTTTACGAGCAACTTCGGAAACTACCTTTAAGTTGAGCTTTTCCAACGGCAGTTCATGAACAACCTTGCTAATCCTCAAAGACGCCCGAACAAATGGGTTTAGTCCCTTTCATTCCTTCGAGAACCTTTTGCTATTTCATTCACCTGCGGCCTTTTCGTGGACATTTCATGAAGATTGCACTGGACCACTGCGAAACTTACCCCTCATTATAACTAACCATTGAAAGAAAGCTGCTATTATTTTGCGAACGAAGTACTCTTTTACATGGCTTGGTTTCAAAGTTATCACTTGTATCATGCTACGCATGTTTTGAAACATATACTGGGAACTTAATATGGAGTACGAATTAAACTGGGAATTGGCAGTTTGCCTGAGCTGGACGAATTCAGCTGTAAAGTTCACCAGCACTCACTGTCTCCATGACAATTCCATTGTGGGTAGCCTGGCCCGAGGTTTGCGCAAACCGGACAATTAGACCCTGGCAAAAGAAGTCAAACTATATTACTTCGAAGGCTTCACACCTGCACAATTCTTCATCCAGTTGCAGGCATATTTTTTGTTTTCGAACGGCCCCATTGACTAATGGCGGATCCTGACTAAGCCATTCAGTTCATCAACGCAAAAGTTGGAGCCGAATTCGCTTGCGAATTGCAAGCAAAAAGGGGGTGTGTAAGACGCATTGCCAGTCACACAGTACCGTTCAATTGAACTGACAGCCATGTTCCAGGATATGGAGGAATTTTGTCCGACAAGCATTCTCCACATAAAATGCCACAACTGTCCGTTTAACAACCCTGCTATGTGGCGGATGCGACACGCCCCTGAATAAAGTCACAGCCCACCATCACACACTGGCCCAGTCGTCAGACCACTACAAGCAGCCTCTGCAACACTTAAGGTACTGGCGTATTTAACTTAATGTGATGCGGTGAATGCCTTTCTAAGCCTCAAACATTCCTAAATGTTAATGGAAAACAAGGATACCGAACATCTAAAATTGTTTAAGTGCTTAGGACACCATGGATTACAACATGACAAAATCAAGCTACACATTGAGTATTGCCACAACACTTCTAACACTGATTATTCCACGCACCAGCGCCGTCACGTGCTTGGATGCCACTATTAGCAGACAAAGTGCTCACCAGTATAAACTACGTAACTTTTGGTAGAACAGTATTTTAACCGCAGTGCTTTGCTATTTAAAAGCAGCTACGTTTACATGTAAATTTAATCGCTTCTTCGCTTGTGTGCTTCATTCTGTCGAGTATATACCATTGTTATCTCGTTTGCGCTGTTTACAGCGCAACCTAAACTGGAGAAAAATTCTCATCTCTGCGTCACCGGAAAAACATTCTTCATCGTCACCCTATTTTGTACTCTGAAACCAATAAAAATTCTGCAGGTGCCGTCGGCTTTTTCATCAGAAGTATGGGGTTGAAAATGGACGGTGGGACCGCCTGCTGATTCCTTTTGCTTCCAGCGCTGTTATCTCTTTCTGTACCTTTGTTGGCTTATGCCGTGGGATTCATAGAAAATCGGCTTCCACTACCTTTCCCGGTTTAATAGTATTCGGTGTTCCGCCCACTTGTAGCTTTCGTAATCTTTATTTGCGTCCGTGAATAGGTGGACATACTTGTTGAATACACGTCATGTTTCAGGGTTCTGGCAATTGGGCATGACCTTGACGACAAAACCCAGTCAGCTCACCCAACGTTCCTCCCAATCGTTACGTTGCCAAAGAGGGCATGTTTTTCTCAGATAAGTTAGGACGCAGAGCCGTTTTAGGATTTCATTGCTGATTATTGGTTCGGTTGTCTCCTCCATGACGAACATAGCATGTCTGATGAGCGTTTCTACTTACCTGGTTTGCAACCGTTATGTGCCCGTCACCGTCAAGTGAAGTCCACCGGTGGTCAGCGTTATGGTTGTGGATTGGAATACTGGAACTCCTTCGAACCTCTTCACAATGGACGCTCCCGTGTTTACTATGGCCAACTCCAACACACCATCAATGGCTATTTTGTGCACTGCCACCTACTGCGTCAGGATAGAAAGAAATAATGGTACAAAATACAGTTGGTGCTAGTCCTAGCAACCTGAGCCACCTGACGACATAAGAAAAATCAAGGGTTATTCCGGCTCCCACGTTCATCGCTTTGTGAAGTTACTGTCGCGGTCTCTTTTGACGGCAGCTTCTCCACCATTCCGGAGCGTTGGCTTAGCCTGGGCTCCAAATCAGAATATGGACTCTCCTCATTATCACTCGCTCCGACAGATACTGGACCGCCGTCACCATGCCCTCTACTCTGCTCTCTCCAAACCCCGCTGCAAATTTACCTTGGCAAGCGGTGTGTTCTGCAAGCTGCGTACACAGTATTGTTTACGTAGCTCTTTGCTTGCGTTACTCTTCCACTTGGGTAGCTTAATGATCAGCTGTCCGTCCAGCCGCTAGAAAACACTGACAAATTGTTACATTTCTCCCATCTGGCCGAGTGAAACTGTTCCAGTGTTTGTTGTCTATCGTCTTCCCAAATTCTATACACAGTGCAGCCCTCATATCAGCAAACGACCAGCCGGGATTGGCCTTCCGAGTACGAAAATACACCGCCTTCCCACTTCTACTCAACGATGTGCCCGAAGCAGCTAGCAAATTGGCGCAACTGTTGACCTCGTTACAATCAGCGATAGCCTCAGCACCATTGAGCCTTGTCTCTAGGACTACGCGCTGGCCAGGTTAGCTTTATTCTGCTTGATCAAAGCACGTGAAACGAGAACAACGCGGAAACTGACGACAAACACACTCGTGCAGATACGCTCCGCGGGTAGGGGAGACAGCTCGATTCATGTGACTTAAAGGCTTGAATCTGCTCCCTATTATAGTATCTGGTTCCGCCCAGCTAAAATTCGTCCAAAAGCCTACGATTTGCTTTCCCGTGCCTGCATTACTAGCTTCGCGTTTAAACCTGTGGGTTTTGCTACCAGCGCTCTTGTCTGAATCTCTGCGTACTCGGCAATTAGCTACGTTGTTCTGGACACCGCTTAAATAAAAAATAAGGGGTTTCTGTTAATTTAGCTGGGCGCTCCAAATCAGACATTATCAAAAATTACAGGCAGTTATGTTTTGCAACGGTCACGTCGCTATGTATGTTATCGGCGGTGGCCGAAATTTGTACGGGATGCGTAGTTTGAGGAAATAATCATGAGAAATAAATTCCTCAATGGATGATGCTACGTTGCGTTCAAGTAAGCATAGTTCAAACAATCAATGTACTGTAAGTGAAGGGAATAGGGTATACGTAGACAGAGCGTACCTTATGCATGTACGTGTCAAGTAAGGATAGAAATATGACTCTAATCGAATGTCAGTATTTAGTTGCGTGCAGTGACGTTATTCAAGGTCAAGTTACATCCGCCACAACGCAGTGTTGTTAAACGGACATTTGTGGTCATTTATAGAGGGAACGCTTATCAAGCGAAAACCCACCACCTCCTGAAGCAAGGCCATAGATTCTGCTTAACATTCGTGTACAACTGGCAAAACAGCTTTCCGACTGAGTTCACACTCGGTTATTCACAGTTAAATGACTTCCAAATTCCTCTGTTGGATAACCAGGTAGCTAGGTCAGGGCCGCCATTGGCTTTGAGGCCGGCCGAGAATGAAAGTCAAGAATAGCCGTCTTGCTGAATGTACAGGTGAGCAAACGTTCCAAAGTTTCCTTTGTCTGGATGGTTCAGATTACGAATACATTCCGAAAGTGTGAAGACATCGTGTCCAGATATCCACACTGGATAACGATCGTGGTGAATGCAGTTGCATCCCTTTAACTTACAGCCTTGCTCCATCTATGTCCGTGCCATTAATTTCGTCCGTTACCAGACGCCTCTCGTGCTCCGCTCACGGCTCGATCCGCAAGGCTCGTATTGCCTTGGCTTGTCTCATGCAGTGTGGCACTTTCTAATTAACAAATATCACCTTTTCACGTCATTCCGTTTCCTTGGTAATCGGCGGCTCTTACCTCCTTCTAATATATCATGGCAATCCAAAATATTGGTGCAAGAGCCGAGCAGCAGGAAACCACAAACTTTATTGCATGTGACCACAGTACAAAGAGCTGCATAACTGCGCATACATCGAGCATACATCCGTCCCTCGACGCAATGTCTATGAAGGATCATAACCTCAACTTCGTGCTTCGTTAGTCTACAATTATGGGGTACTGGCGGAGTGTATGACTTTGGATCCTTGCTTTAATAACTTGCATGCTGTGCAGCCTGGTGTTGCCCTCAGAATGTTGATTTGCTTGATCTTGGTTGCGTTGTTCACCTTCGGTTACCCCTGGATAACTTTGTCCTGCTGTGCGTCCACTTCCTGTTATCCGGTGCGCAGGCCCATTCCCGATCGTTGTTTACGTGTCCAGCTCCGCTTGTATGGTGAGGCTTGCGTCGCGTAGTATGCTCTTGTCCATAATGTCTGCGCCCGCTTCGAGCCCACCCTTTTCAGTGGCTTCCCCTTCTTCCACGTGACGGCTAACTACTGTGCTGCTACAATGTGTGAACCCTTGCGATAAAGAATCGCGTTACCATGTTGCCGATTTCATAGACAAACCCATTGCTATATTTTGTCGTAATGGAATTCCATTCCGCAAAGTGGGCTAAATGCTGAAACAATTTTCTATCATTCGCAAAACATGCAATGTTGTCCGGTGGATATCATCACCCAGATAGGTCCCTTTATAATAGCATCGCTAATACCAGTCACGGAGCCTCCATACATTAATTAGTGAGCTTCGCTCACCAGTTTGTACTGTCACACACATAAGTTTTACCTTAATAACAACATGAACGTTAGGTACGTGTCACTACTCATGGCACCATAGGCCTCGTGTATGCATGCGCACGGGAGCCTACACGGGTCCCACTGCACCAGCGTCATTAATGTCAGCAACAGAACCGCTGTCATTTGCATCAAAAGTTTCGCTGACCTGTGAATCTTGTCAATAAATAAAGTCTTCCTACACTAGAATATACAAAAACAGATATATAAAGATATTTTGAGCCTGCCAACGCAAGGCACACTTTTACAGGCATGATCAAGTTAACAGGGCAGCCAGTGATAAGGAAATGTACATAGTTGCATGTTAACCACCATAGTTAATGTTCATTTGTGGGTGTGTAAATGTACGTAGATCTGTACCTGTAAAGCTGCTCCGCATGTGTTTGTGTATATGCAGCTGCAATTTTGACTGTTTGCTCACGTCACTAATGTCTGGGATGATTGACCACCGTGGGTTGGATGCGCTTGTCCGCATAAGCACCCAGCGGGTCCCTAAGGTGTAAGGTATAAGTAATATAACCAAGTGCTTGCATTTTGTATGTGGCTAATGCGGTGAAATTTAATAAATCGTGTCGCTTTTACCCCGCAACTGGGTTGGGCCGAACGTTCCAGCCAATACACTCAATCGGTTACTTGCATCGGCTTGCCAAGTGGAAGCACAAGGAAATTCAACAGCGTGTTATACTTAAAAGACCACGTTTGCAATCTCAAAAGTTTGGCGTTTACTGTTAATACGATGTAGCAAACATTGGCTGCAATTGTGCGATTACAATGGCAGACGACTCACTTTCTGATAGGCAAATCATGAGATTTTTCTAGAAAACGAAGGTCTTTTCTGAAACGGGTTAATTTGGAGTGAAATCTAGATCTACACTGAGAAGTATGCGAATCATAGTTTTCGCTTGGAATTGCTTTGAGTCATCTTGGAAAATAGGCGTCACCACGGCCACCGATATGGTTGGTTCCCATTTTTACTTTGTAAATGTTAAGTGTGAACTCGCCTAAGCATGCCGCTTGCATGTACTACCAGACACAACCAGAATGCTGCAGCGAAATGCCGGCTCCCAATATGTCGAACCACTCGCGCGGTGGTTATACAAGTAAGGAAACTAACTGTCTCATAGCGGGGAAGCTTGAGCCGTCCATGGTATAGTTATATGCAGAGATGGCGTACGGCGGGTAGCTAAATCTATGTAACTGTTTAAACTGCACTTATGTTCCTGCTGCATGACGGTTTGTTTTCCCACCATAAATGCCCGCTGGGTCGTGGAGCGAATAGCGTAACTTGGATTTGTGCATGCCGCCAACAATTTCCACTGGCACATCAGCTGGTTGTGCTCACAATGAATGCCGCTATTTACAACTGGTTCACAGCAAGCGAAGCAACAATCACTATAAGCACCGGTTTTGTGCCGTCGTGGTCGCTTACACGGCTGTTGTCTGTGAGGCTTGTCTGTTGCAAATGATGATACCTGTTACTACGTTGCTGAATCAGTTGTTTGTCTAATTAAGACAATTGATGAACCCGGATACACCACTGGGGTTCACGCCTTCAGCGCGCTTAAGCTGAGCCAGAAGTCTTGCGGCGTTCGAAGTCGTATATCTAGAGACCGCAACATTTTAATTCCGTAGCAAACTGGACGCTTCCGGTATGTCGTAATCTGCCAACCAACGACTACGTATAGATAGTTCGTCTGAAAGGCTATGAAAATATACTGTCTTATCTGGCAGATATTGGTTTCCCCTAGGTGACATTTTTAAATGGTTGCATGGCAGCCCCAGGTGCACGTAAAAAACGTAGGTGCACTTGCCAGCTGCGTCGTCAGCGTCAATACGGTTGCATAGTTTCGCAGCAACGAACTGCAAGGATAAGTATATATATGGAGGTCTACCAAGCCTGCTCTATTGTCTGGGCACACGGCAAAGGGCATGTACATTAATAGCTGATACATTGCCAGCGTGCCGGTGCAAGTTTTAAGACGGCCTACGAGCAATTTCAAGTATCCATTGCTTCCCAAACCTTGTGTTGGGCAAAAGAAGAGGTACATTGCATGTGGAGTTTTGTAAGTTGTACTTAAGGCATTTTCCAAACCTTAAAAACAACAAAGGAGATGCAGCCCAAAGCGGGACTATCTACAGTTTAATACTGGCCTCTCTTGCCCCATCAACCAGAATCGCTGAACCAGCTTGGACAAGACAGTAAACTTGCCTCATATATATTGTTGCCTACGTACAGTCTGCTACAGGATTTGCTTTGCTGCTTTTCGGTAAACGGCCTGGCTGCCTCAAGCCTAGTTATCAGCTACGCAACGTGCAGTAGCTCTACGTTCATAGCATCCTGGGACTACATAATACCCAGCGTGACGCAGTGCCTCAATTTCCTATCTGATGGTAGCAAACTAGCCTATTATCTTCAATATTTTTACGCCTTTCTATATTTGGGAATTTGGGAACACCTACAGGTTTAACGCACTTACTCTGAAATGGCTCCTCGCTTAATTACTCAGGACTACAAAGTCAACTCACCCGACGCAGCGGATTTTCCTCATGTCTACCGTTACTCACATAGTTTTATCATCACTCAATTTTCAATCACCTGCTATTCACTTTACATATCACTTCATTGCCTTACGTCACGAGCTCTTGCATCTAGCGTGCTAGCGATAACTCTTCTTATGAGTGCCGTAACAGAATAGCCCATGGTATCCTAATGTACGATTACCATTCATGCTCTGCCATGGCTCTCCTATGTCTTATCTCTCTTCGCCGTATACCAATACTTTGCAGTTCGTTTTCAGATACCATGCATTTTGCTGCATGACCATAAATGCATTCTTCGGTACAATTTGTGTTGCACATTTTACAGCAGTATGTCTCAGTTTAAAATATGCATATCTTATGGCCGTTACATTGATTGGTTGTAGTATTGTGCTCTACGTCATCCCAGTTTGTCCCTTTCTTTTTCTATGTCCAAAAGGATACTCAGAAAGATTTTGGAGAACTAGCTAAAACCTGGATTCAGTCGCACATAACATTAGAGCAGACGTCTGGCGATTCGTTACCACCCGAACGAGTGTGCAATGAGAGGAAGAACTAACCAACCGTTAAGTTGATAGATTTACCCACAATTCTGCTTGCGCATCTCCATGACGTTATTTGTTTTCCGCTTCAATAAATAATGGTAGACCCTGACTAAGCCATTCGGTTAGCTAACGGAAATCATTGAAAGCAGTTGGACCGCGAAATATGAAACGGTGCGTTTTCGTTGCTTGCTGCCTTTTCATATGCTGCTTTGCGAAGAGCAGCGTTTTGGCTCCATTTTTGTTACTTTAAAGTAATATATTCCTACTACGAACTTGTGTGTTCCGTTTTTAGACTATTGTCCAACCCACTTTCAGCTGTCACCTTGTTGTGTTTACGTTTTTTATTTTATCCATATGTACTCATGGGTTTTACCTGGTTATATATCTGTTATTCAAAACATGGTGTGCAAATGTCTATTGCCTCCAAAATCCGTCAAGAAACCGGGGAAATCCAAAACGCCTCCGACAGCTAAGGCTAGTCTACCCCAAACAAGGAGTGCAGTGTTAGCATCTCGGATCCGCTAGCCGATGTTTTGAAACAGGTTTCTGCTCCGGAAAGCCAAGTGAACGAGCTGGAAAGTCAAATTGTGTCCAGTACGGTGACCAATGACAACCTCATGCCTTTCGCTTACTTAAACAAATACCAAAAATGTAGAAAACCTGTCCGATTTATTCGCAAGAGGTGAATTACTGGGCAGTATGGCGCATGAAGCCAGTGAACGCATGCGCCGCGCTAACAACGCCATTGTACCCAATGTACAACACAAACGACCCCTCAATAAAGTGTTGCAGTTGCGTTCAGATGTTTGCAAAATGCCACATATTTTTTGCACGGCCATACGCCTGAGTAATATTCCTGGCCTGTCTTACCCAATCGTGCTCAAAGTTTGCAACCACGACGTTGCTAAAAAATTTATTGACGCCCGGTTTCTCGTAAGTCAGCTGTCTTACCTCGGGCTAAACTGGATCAAACCGGACAGCATACTTCTGCTGAGGTATATTTTATTTCCGTATTCAAAATTAATTAAAAGAACAACGCAAGCAGTACCATTTTGGGGGTACAACTGCCTAATACAAATCTACATACAACTCCTACCGCCTGCTATTCGATGGTTTATAAGGTAGATATGGATATGAGTAAGACAAGTAGACCCCGCCGTACCAGAGCACTCTGAAAACAGAGGACGCATACAAAGCACCGAAACCGAGACTGTTTCAGTGGCAGCCACCACCCACGCAGCCGTAGACTCGACAACACCAAGCCAGCGTTCACTCAACCTGTCCGACATGTGTGACACGGAATCCGAAATTGAGAGTATTGACTTCCTGTCACCTTACGCTCCTCTTGCCAATGTCATACAAGACGCTACGTGCTTTCCTACAGGTCGGACGCCAATGTCTAGCAGCCCTCACCGACGACGTTTGTTTGATAAGGCGCCTCGGCTTCCATCAAAGCCACAAAAGTACGGCAAACTGTCAAGGTATCAGTCATAGTGGTCGGCTGCCGTCGTCCATGGCTCAGTGACATAAGTCGCTGACTCGCAAGAGTAAGGTCGTGGGTTCAAATGCGGCAGAATTCGGCAAGTGCGCGCTGCTGACGAGTCCCAATAGGATGAAAGGCCGGCTAACGCTTTCCTGGAGGTGTGGTGGCCGTCTGTCTGTCTAACTGTGAAGAATCTACACAAAAACCTAACAAATCCCCCTACTACTTACAAATAATTAGTAGTCGCCTTAGCAGCATACTTGCCACCTCAATTGGTGGCGGCTTGCAAAGGAAGTCGTTGCTCTGGGGGCCAGCCCTCTCCTCTGCACATCCATACCATGCAAGACAGTGGAGGATGAGCCGCGCTATGCAGCAGTTATATATCATTCATGGCGGTCCGCTGCCGTCGCCCATGGCTCAGTGACATAAGTCGATGACTCGCAAGAGTACGGTCGTGGGCTCAAAAGCGGCAGGATTCGGCAAGTGCGCGCTACTGACGAGTCCCAATAGGATGAAACGGCTGTCTAGCGCTTTCCTGGATGTGTGGTGGCTGTCTGTCTGTCTACCTGTGAAGAATCTACACAAAAACCCAATAAATCCCCTACTACGTACAAACAAGGCAAATAATTGAATATGTCTTCATGTCGGAAGGTTGAGCGCGACTCGGCAGCGCCATCCAAATGGAAACCTGTAAAGATGGAATGCGAAGTGAAGCTATCAAATACTAAGAGGTTATGCTGGCACTAAGTTACCTAGGGCACTACTGAAGAGTTCAGAGCTGACGGGAGAAAGGGCCGAATACAACAAAAAATAGAGTAGGGTAAAACATACGAGTGGATGAGACAAGAAAAGTTCTAGTGGTCATAGGCTGGTGTCTGTGGAATAAAACAGACATCCGTACGATAGGCGGGTGTTGTGAACACTACAGAGAGATGTGTAGTCAAGAACTGGTAGTAGAATGGTGCCGTATAGGGAAAAGGATGGGCAAGGATGCGGATGGGACAGACGTTAATGTGACCTAAAAACCTTGTTAAGGAAGCTGAGGGACAATACTCAATCAGAGACCAGAGATTTCAATTACGATGGGGAGGACCAAGCATACAGATAATGAATCAGGCAGCGACAAGTTTTATGAGGTTGTTGCATTTACCAATGAGCATCGCGGTCATTGACAGTCGATGCGCAAAAGAAGAGGCATTGGGTGGAGACCTATGAGCAGTTAAAGTCTCAGAGGTTAGGCTGGTCCAAAATGATGAAGAAGAAGGGGCAAATTAGTGGAGTGAACCTAGCGAGGACCTTGAGGTTGCGCTGGCGCCAGGGGTACAAAGACCACTATAGCAGAGTAGGCTTGTGCATAGGAGCGGGCGAGACTTGAGAAGATCAAGTGGTCAGAAGCTGGTGTTGATAGAATAAGGAAGATATTGGTCCGCTAGACGGGGAAGTGAATACTACAGTTTATGGTGTAGTGCAAGATTTGTACTAAGGTGTAACCATATTGGAATAGAATAAGCAACGTTGGTTAGGAAGACGTCGACACTGAACTTCCTGATGGCAGCAGTGAGTGAAACAGGTGGGTCGGAGGGACTGAAGTCCTGAGGCGTTTAGAAGCACTACAAGCTAGTTTAGCTGGGGCTAGAAAGGTCGTAAGGAAGCGGAAGTGGGGTTAGTAAGATATCCAAAACTACTGTGGTGCTGGGTTACCATGGGGTAAAAGGTTGTTGTATTTAAAGAGTACAAAAGAGGATGTGTGCTTATTCGCTAGAGATCGTTCGGTCCTGGCTCCCATAGCTGGTCACCGGTACTTTGAGGCTTATTCGTTTTGAAACTGTGGTTACGTCAAGGAACCGTCTTATGACATTGTTAAAGTGTGCCTTGGTTGCAGGTGATCAGATTTGATGTGGCAACATTTTCCATGTGTCCGATGACGTGCTTCGCCAACACTTCATCCATATTTTTCAGAGTACACCCTCATTTCACCCGAGTTCGACGCAGCTTTCAGCGTCACCAGGATAAAACCACGTATCTTTTACAGCAGCCAATGTGATGAAAAGGCTTATATCATTGCGCGCGCACTGCTTGTCAGGCGTGGACGACATCAAACAAAGGGCAGTGAAGACAGTGGCCATAAACCGTGCAGTATTATTTGCTCGATACTTTCAACGTTGTATCGGAAAAAACAATGCCCACAATGTAGAAACATGGACTACTCACGTCTTTTTCAATTGTTTTAATCGTGCTGTGCCCTTGAACTTCCATCCAATCATTCTCCTTCCAGTTTTACCCAAATTACTGGAAGGTATAAGCACACAGGCTCTAATACAAAGCTTGAACAATCGGTCATTCTAAGCTCTTCAATCCGCTTTGACCGCTCAAATGGCCGTGGTTTCCCTATCTCTAATCAATTTCACTACATACCCAGGGGGATCTGCGATTCTTTCTTCGCAACCTATCCTGTCCTCCAAAACTTCAAAATATTTCAACGTATATGCTTCGAGACTTCACGTGTTCTGCAGATGATCAACTTATCATATCCAGAAAGAATGCTTAGTTCCTGACCTACCGATCTGGCACAGGAGAGGACCCAGGCACGCAATGGCCACTCGCATAACGCATCAGTCAGCAGAAAAATGGGACGCAACTTGACTTCGAATAACGGAGCAAAAAGGCGTTCAACAAGAAACATAGCCAGTTACAAATTGCCATTCAATGGATTGCCGGCAGTGGTTCAGGCGTGGTGGGTTTTCGCCTGGCAAGCGTTCTCCCTATAAAAAGCCACAAATGTCCGTTTAACAACACTGCAACGTGGCAAATGTGACTTGCCACCGAATAAAGTCACAGCCCATAACTTCACACTGGCAGCTCAATTAGAATCATCATACTGGATAGCTTACTCTTCAATTATCTTCCAATGGATCACACAGGATTCTCTATCTATTATTAGTTGAGGTATGACTGCGATATATGGCAGAGCGATTATGTCCAAAAAATGGATCCCGACCCCACTACAACCAAATCGTTCTTTCGCATGTTCACCGTTGCACAGTTCCAAGCATGGACATATGAACAATTTTCTAATGTCACTACAGTTCCCATAAAATGTCTGTTCAGCTGTACATACCTGATCCTACCTCAATTGGCGTGCCTCGCATAGTCGAGAATAAAATATTTATTTATTTATTTATGGAATACATTGGAGGCAACCATATACCAGGGCTAGCGCGGCCCGGATTCCGCCGAAATAGGTCTTTTACTACAACCTTGCTTTTAGCCTGAGCAAGCTGCACCGAGTCAGCGGATGCCAGATTGGGATTCGACGTCGTCTACCTGAACGTCCAGAAAGCTCTCGAGGCTTTAGACCAGCGCATCCTCCTACACATGTTTCGAAGCTATGGACTGGGTGACCATGTGCTCGGCTGGATCGGTAACTTTCCCACCCAATGTCAGCTGAAGGTGGGAGTCCGCCGCTCACTATCCCATCCAATTGACGTCTAATGTGGCATGCCCTAAGATAGGTACTGGGGCCATGTTTATTCCTAACAATCATTAAGAAGCTTTCTAGCGTACTGCAATCAAATCTCATTGTTTGCAGCTGATGTCAACGTTCGGCGTGATATCAGGAAAGCGGCTGATCACATAACATTGCAGAGCCGTATCGACAGGGCTTCGCCTTGAGCATCTGATTAACTGCTGCAGTGCAAAGTGGCGAAGTGCAGTCTTGAGCATGCGCCGCAAGCTTACCCAGGAAGATCGACTTAGAGTCCAGCAGTTGCAACCTGCTTCCCAGGAAAACCACCTCCAGCTGATCGTGGAGGACGAGCTTGGCTGCTAGAGATAGGTTAAAATGGCATTAATAGGAGCCAGTGACCAACTTGGACTGTTACCGAAGGATTTCGGAAAATTCAAGCCATCGATCTTACCGTAACTACTGCCCAGCTACGTGAGGCTTTACGTTGAATATGCGAGCTAGGTCATGTCACACTGGCGCGAGCGCAACACCAATGCACTTGTTGCTTCAAAACGTACAGCGATCAAATGCGTTAGAGGATTGTTTCATCTCACCTACCAACGCAGACAGCTGTTCCTGCGATTGTACAGTTGTGAACATCGACGTCCGCGAAGTACTCTCATCATGATTTACTAAATACTGATGAACCCAACTCACCCGTGTAGCAATTTATCGCTGCTGAGCCAAAATACCAAACGCTGCGACTACCAGTTTAAAGTGGCTACGCACTAAAGTTGAGTGCAGATAAAACGTTTTCGCCGTCGGTGTCCCGGACTGGAACGTCCATCCAATTCACGATATCCTTGATCCTAACTTAACGCTTTTCTAAAATCGAATTGTGGACACACTATCCAAGTTGCATTAGTAACTGCAGCTTGTTTCACTCAGAAGAAGAAATTACGCGACTCAAACCACCTGCCTAACGGCACTCACTACCATATGGCGATAAGGGTACATGCGGAAGGGCATTTAAAGGAGCATAAAGGCATCTAAACTGGATAAATACAACAAGTCTGGCAACCGAAGCGACACACGAGTGAGTGTTGCCGTTTCCTTTCTTATGCTCAAACACTTTATGATCAAGATCAGCTCTCTATACTATTTATTGTGTGCACCACCAATTCCCATTTTATATCAATTTTATGTAGTAATGCAGGTAAATCGGTAAAGGAGTATAAACACGATTTACCTATTCGTTGCTCGCTTTAATTTTAATTTTCACCCTAATCATCCTACGGGACTGTCAATCACATGCTCCCTTAACCTTGAAAAATCATGGTTTGTTGTTATAAATAAATAACTAGGTATATACCTAGACTAGCTGGAGGCTGCACCCTTAAGGGGTCAGCTCAGTCTGTACATTAATCCTATGCTCTTGCATGTAGGTAGGTACAACGTGAGTATATCTACCTCGTTGGCCGTTACAAAGGCATTGGCATTGGTTGATGTAAAGCTGATGAGGTCGTAGGCGCCCACCTTGAAATGCTTTCGGTTCCTTCTGGCGATATGGGGTTACTTGATTTCCTTCGTTGTGTAAATTGCGCCGAGCCGTAGTTGCGCAGGTTTTCTCTGGAACATGATCCGATACACCGAAACTTTACTTTAAATTCGTTGGACTATTTTGACCTTCTCAGTAGCCACAATTATGGGTGCGCACATAAAAGTAATAAGATTGGCGGGATTATAAGGGATACGAAAAGGTTAAAAGCAACTTCGAGAACTGCAGATAAAAAAGGATTTGTTCAGAGACATATTAAGGCGTCGTACTTCACTAGAATAATGCGAATTAACAAAAATTATAGCCAAAGTTTTCTTGCGCTGATATTGAATTTTGGCGCTAGATTTCAATCTGAGTAAATCTCGGAAAAAAGGAACACCTACTCTAAGGCAAAAATATTGCGACAAGTAGCACCAAAATAAACTGCTCTGGACATGTTTTAACCGCTGATTACGTTAAACGTAAAATCAATGCAATACTGCAGTAGTTTGCGAGTTATCCGCAATTGAATGTCGGTCTACGAATAACGACCTCATTCCTTTTCGCTAAAAGTGGCTTTCTGGGTGCCACGTTGTGGCAACCATAGAACTGCAAGAAATATGGGCAATGAAAAAATAAGTGGCCACAATTTTACGGCATAAAATACGACTACGTCTGGTATTTTCAAAAATACGGCTAATATTTCTGCACATGATGTTAGTTGCTATTTTAAGTGAGCTCAAATGAAAAAGGTCGTATTTAGCTGTTATTTCGGATTGCAACCATGGAGGCTGACTTCAGGAGCACCTTTGTTGGGCATTCGTTTCATAGCTTTGATGAATTCTATTCGCTTTTTACCTCATTTATGCATGGGAACAACGTCAATTTTGTTTGCTGTAGCAGCAAAAGAAGCAAGTATCATAGCGTGAGGTGTGATCGCATCGTTTATGAACGCGTGCGCTGTAAGCGCCGGAAAACAAGGAGCAAAGGAATACGGCGAGTCTAGTATGTGGTTTATGATGTTGTTAACCGTCAAGTTTAGTTCCAGAGACACCGATTGCAGTGCTCGTGTCAATGTTGCTCGGGATGACCGTAGGCTAAATGTGCTAACGTTCCAGCTCTCCCACAACCATAGATATGACATCGACTGCACAAATGGCACACGCACTTGCGCATTTTACGGGCACATTTGGGTACCGTGCGTCCATATATTGATGTTATATAAAGAGAATCAACCTCCGGCGGGTAAAACAACGTATATGTTTCATTCCCTTTTTAGAAAGCATCCCTATCCGTAGTCGATGGTTAGCGAATTACAACATGCCGGAGGATTCCATGTTGCCTCGGACTTTGAAGGTAGCCACCTCAAGGCAGCCGAATTCCAACGTAGCAAAACTGCTTGCTCAGCTTAAGTGCCTGGAAGACATGAACCCCCGGTGCAGTATCCGGGTTTATCGGTGGCCTCATTCAACAAACTGATGAGCTCATAGACGTAGCACCAGGTGCGCCCGTCGTAAGTAATAAGCCACACTGCCAACCATCGCGTAAGCAAGCGTGGTGGCACAAAGCCGGTAAGTTGACTACATTTTGCTTCGCTTGTGGTGAACCGGTTGCAGGTACGGGCGTTCATTGCGTGCACAACGGGCAACTGTACTACCGTAAATGCTTAATGGAGAACAAAACCGACTGTTGCAAAGTTTGCTCCAGTGACATAGCAGCGGTTCCACTTCCCAAAAAGCCGTCACATAGTAATAACATACGTGAGTTGGAATCAAGTAATTTAGTTTCAGCTATGCGCTGTACACCATCTCCGAATATAACCACATCATTTACCCCATCTACTTCTCCGGCGTACGAAGGCAAGCGCTTCGATATAGTTTTTCACCTCCGCTCAGACACTTCGGATGGTTGTGACGCGGTACCCTGTTGCAGCTATGTATATATGTCACATAGTACGGACAACGCACCCGCTATGCTTATACGCTTACCAAATGAGACGAACACATCGGCGGAGCTGCAGCCTATCTGCAAACCTGCGTTTGAGGAAGTCATAATATTTTGTTACCTGCATCCTCAGTGTAGATCTGGATTCCACTGCAAATGAACCCTTTGCTGGAAAGACAACCGTTTTAAGAAGCACTTTCATGATCTGCTTGCCAGACAGTAAGTTCTGTGCCATTGTCATTAAACCACTGTAGCCGGTGATTACGACTTTGCCTAACTGCGTGAAGACCAGCCTGTGAGAACTCAAACTTGGCCCTTTTTAGAGCCACCTCCTGTTTCGTTGCCGTGTGGTTCCCGCTTGCCAACCCGACGCAACTGCTCGGTTGACGGCATTGATTGGAACATTCGGTAAATGAATCGGACGGTGGCTCTATAATCCTCGCAGGAATGGCCTAATTGTGTTTAACTGGGACTCCAAGCCCATGCATTCCGTGTTCACTATGCTTTCCTTTAGGTACATTACTTTTACCCCACTTTTTAGTGATCCGCCATGTTGACGTGACGCATATGACGTGTCCGGCACATTTGCGTGAGCACTTTGAATGGGTCTGAACGACAACTTTCCCGGAAATGTTATCTGTGCCCATACCTTTCTTGACAATTCCGTTATCATTTGCATTTAACCATTGCTGCATCGTCTTAGTACTGTTAAAGAGCTAGCTATGGATGCCTCCTGATGGTGCTCTTGCAATGAGCTTTTGGCCCCCTGTCTAGACAGGTAAACGAAGGCATATGTAGGCTACTTATCACCAGGGCATCAGGTCTGTGATGATATGTTTAGAGGCTCCGAGACCTACCTGCTTGGTGAAAGTGCTACGAGACCTACGTAGGCTACTGTTGCACCAGTGCAGCTGGTCTGTGACGATATGTATAGAGGCTCCGAGACCTACGCCATTGATGCTAGTGCTAAGAGACCTATGTAGGCTAGTATACAACCAGTGCATCAGGTCTGTGATGATATGTATAAAGGCTCCGGGACCTACGCCCTTGATGCTAGTGCTAAGAGACCTATGTAGGCACGTATATCACCAGTGCCTCAGGTCTGTGATGATATGTATAGAGGCTCCGATACCTACCTTCTTGGTGATAGTGCTACTAGACCTACGTAGGCTACTGTTGCACCAGTGCAACTGGTCTGTGCTGATATGTATAGAGTCGCCGAGACCTAGGCCGTTGCTGCTAGTGCTAGTGTATCGCCAGTGCAACAGGTCTGTGCTGATATGTATAGAGGCTCCGAGAATTACATTCTTGGTTATAGCGCTAAGAAACCTATTTACCTTGTGAAGCCCTAGTGCTAACATGCTTCCGAATTTCCGTTTACATCCTGACAACTAGCTCATCACATCCCACATGCCCTCCAGTAGGCTTGTGATGCCCCGTGACCCATAAACATCTCACATACCAACATGTTCATTCCTTCATCACATGCTTAAAGTGACTGTGGACTTGGATTGTTATCATTACACTGAACACGTGGGCATAGGTCTGCTTTGCATAACTAGTGGAGTCCTATGGACTGCGGTGTGCACTTCCTCTACTCAGTTTAGTTGTTTTGGCATAATGAGTATATTCTTACTGAGGCTGGCAATAGGTGTCCATTTAATACCCCGTGACGTTACCCTACATGAAGTCAGCTACGCTGCTGACAATAATATAAGGGGCACATGGACGCATCCTCCTTGGATAGATCATACCAGTAAATACCTGCTCACGAAGCGCTCTAAGTGCTGCCGAATTTACCAGACGGCTTCATCAAACAAAACCTACGGAACCAACCAGGCGGTTAGCAATAAATGTAAGCTAAATATCAGCATGGCTCGTCTTTACTTACGGTTAAAATCGTATGGGCTACCTGTATCCTAGCAATTCATTCGATACCAGTGCTTTTTACTGTGGTACCGTGTTGCATATATTAGCATTCTTTAATGAAAGTTGTTTACCAAACCTACTTCTCCCACATTGTATATCTATTTCATTAGCAACTACCTCAAGTTCAAATTCAACTGGGACGGGAACGATAGGATGAATCCCGTAAGCGTTCCTTCTTGAGCGGGTTGTCGATCCATTTACTTACCTCCCGTACAGCCTCAATTACATTTACATTTCCAGATAGCTCGATGTATTCTGCTCACGGAAACGGTTAATTTTCTAACTAAATGTGCCATTAATATTTGGGTTCACTGAGTAGTAGAGAGCAGAAGAGAGGCCCGTGAAAGCTTCTTCACTTCGTCGTGAACCGATATCTCTATCCATGTCTAGACAGCTGGTGTATTAATTTCATTAATAAATATTTCACTCTAATCTGATAACTTCTACAACCATTTTATGTATCATAATACGACCACAGAGCTTTCCAGAATACGATCAGAACCTTCTCCATGCGAAATGGATCTCACCGGTATGCTGCAATGAATGGCCAATCATTTTGACTGTCAATAAGCTACTCACAGCTACTAGATATACATCACCTTATTGCTTCGTTTTTCAAAGAAGAAAGTATAATATTGCGTGATTTTACCTACCAGATTGTAACTCATCGACCTTCACATTTATTGACACCGTTCATTTTTGTGAGAACGGTTACCAATGGTTATCATCATATCGGTGCATTAAAACACACATTTTCAGGTTAAGCTGACTAGAAAGTACACATCTCCACGCAATTCTAATCACCTCCATGCAGCCAATCGGATAGCATCGCCATCTTGAATTCATACTGTTTGCCTTGCCACTAGTGGCCAGCGTCTTTCTGCTTTGCAAGCAGACATCAGAAAAAGGAAAGAACGTAAAACGTAGCGAAGCGGTATACTTTCGTAATATGCATAGCTATCTAGAAATGCTGTAAATAGCCCGTATTATTCTGCAACCACTAGTTACGTCGTGGGTAACCGAAAAGCACACTTTTCAAGCATACATAGCAAATGTAAGCGAATAAGCCATGATTTTTCGAAGAAACACTAGAAACTCAGTAAGGGTTATTCTATATGCATGGGAATTCAGAAGATCTTATAATTTACCCTCAGCGAGGAGGCTTATTGTACAATTTTCATTGGAATTGAGCCACCCAAACCACTAGGAATATAGAGCAAAGTATTTTTTAAGCCTCTAAGTGCTTTTGAAGTTTATATCAAGGCTGCATGAGCCAGGTCCACCTATAGAACGCAGGTGACCTTTGGGATTACCAGGCACCTTTTGGCCTGTGTGCATTATATCTGAGTCTTCAATTATTGGCGGAAAGTACATGCAGTCCGTTCTCATGCTCTACTGCCCTTCGAGGACGAGAATTTGCCTCCAACTGGTCCTCGGTGTTTCCCTGGCAAAAGCCCAGTTTCTGTACTGATTAGCCTACCAAAAGTATGTGCTACACAGGACAGGAACGTAGCCCGTGCGGCAGCAAGAACTTTCAATTCAAGTTCAAGTGGGACTGGAATGATAGGATTATCCCGTGAGTGTTCCGTCTTCCGTCGAGCATTGAAACAAGAGTTGGGCGTCTTTGAAACACAGAAGGACCTAAGCCCAACACCGCACCATCACATATCCAACCAATTACTTTCCAAGTATCCCGCACTAGCAGTCTGTGGTGGACGGGTTACGTGAAGTAAGAAAGAGCCAAAATTAAACTCAGCATGAAAGGAGTAAAAGAAAAAAGAGCTAAGCAAGCAGCCTACCAAAATATTTATGTTATTGCAAAAGATGCTGAAAAGTGAAGGTGAGTCCGTTGGAAACAGCAAAGGTTTGGTGTTGCCCCAAAGAGCTTCGAGTTGACGTGCGAAACCCTTATCTGTAGGTTCTCTGTTCATTTAAATTGGGAGCGAACTTCAGCGCTCTATAACGCGGCGCTACAGACGGGTTTCCGTCCTAATCCTCTCAAACTGTGGTTTATACAGGTCCAAGGGGAACCGCGGGGATTAGGTAACGTATCAGGACTAAATAGTCATGACAAGTCCGGGCCAATCTTACTTGTCAACCTATAATTAATGAGAATCAGAGCCCCCTTATCCTTCGGTAATGCATGGAGTACACCACCAAACTAAGCAAGCTTTCAGGATACGTCCGTACCCGTAGCCACTGCACTAACGAATGGTCCACTCGTAACACCGTCTCCAAGTCCATTCTGTCTCGGATAAGATATGGTGGACTAACTTTAATAAAATATTGCTGGTGGGATCTGAAAATTGCTGGGAATAGCTTCACAAGCCAATTGGTCATTAAGACACCGAAAGAGTGGTAGATAAACCGCATTATAAAAACCCCGGCAAGACACCTTTTTCCAGTTGTCACCGGAATGAAGTGCTGATGAGTGCAGGACCTCTAAATGTACCTGCTGAGTAACAACAGAGAGTGCACCACCGCCGACAACATATCGGGTGGGAGGACTAGCGGTCGCAATTTGGAGCACAGAGCACTTGGCCCCACTTTTGGGCATAAACCATAAGGTAAACCAACACAGAGGTTTTCCCAGGCACGCTGAATTACCGCATGACCCCCGGGTTATCTACAATATTCCATAGGTTATGATCGTCAACAAACATTTGTGATGACAACGCAAGCTCCCGCGGAGAATCATTTATCTAGATAAATAAATAAGCTATCCTGTAATACTTCGAGTCACACAATACCTGGTATGCTCCAGACTTTTCAAACGGGCGCTTTGCAAGAAGCAAGCCGCTTTACATGAAGTACGCTATTCGCACAATATGCATAGGTTACCAAATTAGTTGACGCACTGGTCAGGAACGGAATCCTTAATAATGGCGCGAAACACTGGGAACAAAATTATGTGAAAGCGAAACAAAAGAGTGGGCACGGAAAGTAGAAACAGGAAAACATCTTTTAGTGCACATAACAAACAATGTTGAAATAATGTGAAAGGTCGCGCCGGTTAACTTGCCGGTGTGAGTTTGTGGGCAGTGAATTTATACAGTGGCGAAGAACATCCGCCACGTCTCAATGTTGACAAACGGACATTTGTGGCTTTTTATAGGAAGAACGCTTGTCAGGCTAAAACCCAACACGTCATAGAACACTGCCATTGATCCTTTTTAATGGTAGTGTAGAACTGGCAAGGTGTCTTAAGGACCGGTTATACACTCCGCTATTCGCAGTCAAATGAGCTGCAACCCTTCGCTTTGGCTAAGCGAATTGCTTAGGCAAAGTCTGCCATTATGCCTTAAAGCCGCTCAAGAAATTAAATGTCCAGGAAAGTCATGTAAATATTGTGCAGGTGAGTAAGGATTTCAGGTTAATGAACGCTGGCTTTTCTTTTGTAGCATACTGGTCCTGACGTGAAAACATCTTGTCCAGGTATTCACACTGGTGGTGGCAGTTTGTGAGTGACGTTGATGCTTGTATCTGAATTCGTCACATCTCCGGCGAAACTGCGACTCCTCATTCACGTTCAGGATCCACAGAAAGTTGGCATTAATTAGTTTCAGATCATGGGTGGAATTATGAGAGTACTATGGCCAAACCACTGAGTTCAGTCCATGAAAGCTCGCAGATTGTCCACGGAACTGAAACCGAGTATCTCCGCGGGCAAGGAAAACCGTCTACCTATCCATTAATGTCTCCGCTATATGCCATCAGAGAAGTTCCAAATAAGAGAAATATCAAGCTTTGAATGTAAAGTAAAACTCGCTGAACCCAATCGTTCGAACACCAGTGAGCTGCAGCAAAGTTGTCCATGGAGATGTAAAGTAATCGTGGTAGATGGATCTGTTAGCCATAGGAAACATGATATCAATGTAAAGATATAATTCCAGTGAGTAACTTTTTGGAATGTAATTGCAAGGCGAGCTAGACCCATTTATTTGGACCCTGTGCAAGTGGCATCCCGCTAAGTTGGCAAATGGAAGATACATTTGGAAGGTAGTTGGAATCGTCGGAATGAGGCTCTGTGGTTTAGGCCCTATGGAAGCGTGCAATTATTTCAAAGCACATGGCTGTTGAGGATGGAAATGCCATTGACATTCGACGGACCGTCATGTGAAAACTGCTGCATCTGTAGAAATCTCGGAAAAAAACAAGCAACGAACAAGAGGTATCCAAGCAAACCACATGGTTGCTTGAGTTAAGTATCAATATCAAATAAGTGGTTGCATACCGTGGTACTTATTTCCTTAGTACTATGTACTTTTGTTCAATGTATATGAGTTGCACGGACCATCTTACATAACGTCTCAAGTGTAGGTCGGCCTACAACTACAGCTCACGAAGAAGGCTCAGCAGAGCGCATGGTCCAAAGAGAGATAAGCGTGTTCACAGCGTCCAACCAAAAGTAGGACTATTGGAAAGCAAACTAGGTACAATGATGAAATGGTGAACGATGGCCACAATGATCTTTGATGAAAGCCGTCAGAAAACTAGTATCATCTTAGGTGAAACTGAAGCCAACTGGGTTGCGATGCATAGCAAGGAGCAGTCAGTTCATACAGCAGCCTTCCAATATGGAAGGCAAATGTACAGCTTCAGTAAGTAGCAGATGCATGCGAACAGATGTGCGATGTGTTGGTGATTGCGCGGCAGAAGCCGATGCATAAATAATCGTACATTCGCCAGAACTGTGAGAGACAGGACACAGGAGACTAAAGTAGTGATATGCTTTGGCGTCGTTAGCCGTGATATAGTCAGATCAATAAGGGAAATAGCGAGCCAATGCATTGACGTGATGCAAGTGGAACGCGCGATGAATAGCAGAAATAGGGAAGGGAAGTATAGATGACTTGCGTAATGGAGATCATAGCCCCGAGCTGCTTAAACTGTAGTCGTCCTGAGTTCACCGTAGAGCAACCGAGAGCACCCAGGTTAGACTAAAGCAGTGCTAAGCTTTGGGGGCTATACGCTAACAGACGTGGGAATTAAATGAGGAGGAACGGACTCATACAGCAACATGCAGCATGGTAAGGTAACTGCAAGACTTAATTAAATAAATAATTGTTGTACACTAGAAAAAGCATGACAAGCACGTTGGGCACGATCAGCAATCGCGAGACAGAAAAACGTGAAGGAAATATGCGTTGAGTTATAACATTGAGATGATTGGGAGGGTGGTCAAAGGTAAAGATGAAACAAAGTCTAAGGGCAGCCAAACTTTGGAGAGGTAATCAGTGGAAGTGTCCAGCCATACCAAAGGCTGTACAGAGCAGAAAGATGGTCAGTAGAACATGAATAGTGAGCTAGAGCACAACTAAGTTCCACATTCAGCAAGTGTTTATGTGCAACGACAGACTTACTTATGTACATAAAACAATCGAACCTAAGAAGGTGGTACTGTAATGAATAAGCAAGGGGTCGGCAGAGAACACCGTGTTTGTCACGTCAATAAAACTCAAAAGACACCGCAAGCGTTAGAGATGAACAGCGTTAAAAAATTAAACATTTTATTTTCGCCATCACTGAGGCCAACCCACTCAAATATGATCAAAATACATTGGAAGCAAGCCAGGTCTTTTGGCAGAAAACGGCCAGACATAATGGTGAAGCAATTAGACGGAAAATAAGACGTAGAGATAAAATATAAGTGAGTAGAAAATAATCGTTGGGGAAATGACAGGAGGCTATGGTGCAAGGTTTAGAGAGGCTCATCAGTGGCAGCAGCTGACAGTGTGGTCACTTTAGTTACAATGTAGGGGAATGGTTCTAAAAAACGAGAACGTAATAAAAACGTTTGGAACATAGACAGAGATATGAACGCGTACGCCAAATCGTAATGCGGTCAGTCAAACTGGCACTAACGTATGATTATTCAGCTGAAACTATAATAGGACGGGATGTTGGAACTGTGAAGGGATAGAAAATGAGCCGACAGAGCTTCTTAGTTAGCGATAGCCAAAAGATACCAGATAGAAGCCAGAGAGACTGGAAGTAGGTCAGAAAAGTTTGATCGACGCATATGCCTAGTCATAAAGAGGAGCCAGATAGTCATGCAGTCGGAAGGGATAATTAATACGGGAGTAGGAGGAGGTGGTTAAGGAAATAATCTTAGGGCGGGTTAAGTTCTATATGGATCGAAGAACTGGTTTATGAGAGAGTTTGAGAGTAGCAACAGCCTACTATGGGTAGGTTATGATAGCGGACGTGGGAGGCAGTGCTATGAGGGTTAACCGAAGTGTCGGCAGAGAATACAATGACTCTGACGTCAGTGAACAACACTGCCATTAATACCCAACTTGGACGATTGACCGAAACGCGTCCGAAATGTGTCTGAAATTCATCAAATGGGTGACCATCAGGGCCTCCAAAAAAGCTCCCGATGAAACAAATTTCGGTCACCTTTCGGTCCCTCATAAACATTTTGGCAGCACAACGCCCTACTTCCTATTGCAATTCCCCGAACTTTCTATTACGTCATAACGTTGACGGTTACTATTTATCGCACATCATGACGCCACGACAAGCGATTTCACGCACTCATTTTGTCAAAGCCAGAATTTTTATGAAGAACTGATTCATGTTTGTAACAAGGATAAAAGTAACAAGTTTTGCGTGCCAACGGTGCGTCCTTTCACTCACCGGATCCATCAGCGTACTTTCTGCACGGTGATGGCTCCTGAACATCTAGCGAATTCCGCAAGCAATATGGCAGCTGCAAGTGCGGTAGTAGGTTCGAGTAAACAGCTTAACACTGGCTGCTTGAGAAAACGGGGTTACGGCGACACCGAACTTTTCATGTATGCCCTCCAATTGAGCTTCTCAACGAGGTTGTTAGTGAGGCGTCAAAATAATGTTTGGGACTAAATCGGAGGCCTTATTACAACCTAGCCGCGTCGGATACGCCACCTGACAATTGTATGACGGTAAACGATGGGTTACCTTTTCCCATAAAATTGGACCTTTGCAGCTTCTTCTTCAATACCATCATTGCCTCGAGAGCTTGGAATGAGAAGCGGAAGGAACAGCCAACTTTGGTTATTGTTGCCTCAACCTTTAAGTTGCAGGCGTTGATGTAGTGCTCTAAAGAGGTGGCGCGCTTGCGGAACTGGATCAGCGCACGGGTATTCTTAGTTGACCCACCGCATTGTCATGAACTGTGTTATATGAAGAGACATACGTGACATCTCACGAATTAGATCGGGCGCAGATGTAGATACAGTTGTCACAGTGGAACGGGAGTCCGAGGGGCATATGCGGTTAGGAGCCGTTAAATAAGAACCTCGGTGGACACTACGGAATGTTTGCTTTCCATTCTTGAAGTGGGCGAAGCTTTCTCCACCAGCTCCCAATTAGTCGGCGAACGATAGTAAGCCGTCAACTGAATACTTGCATATTGTGTGACGCGATTTTATCAGTGATTTTGTTCCATGGTATGTTTTCGGATTGTTAGTTAGCTTGTCGTGGATAGTGCGCACAAATTGGCCTGCTTTCCTCACGTTTTATTGTGTCTGTTTCATTGCTGGACGCTCGTATTTCTTTGGTTATGGTCCCTTTATCTAACCGCTTAGCCATTGCGTAGTCATATAATACGTAAAAGTCTAATGGTTGGTAGCACGTACCTGTTGCTCTGTGCACTCTCTATAAATAACCGAGGAAGTTGGTGCGGGTAGGCGAGCATTATGCGTAGACTCCAGCTACAGGGCGCTCAGGTTAGCCTATGGTATCTTCTTAACTCTAAACCCATGGTGGTAATAAGACCGCGACCATATCTCTTCAAATTCAACAACGCGGTAAATCTAAACGGATTACGAGTGCTCAACGGCGTCCAAATGGAGCGTTAGTTCAAACAAGGAACATCGTTTGCTTGGCTTTTTATACGTGGTCGCAGAAGGCAACGGCAAGTTTAGCTTCGGTTGCTTCATAATTGCAGCTTCAAGTTGGGACTTGCCAAAGAAACAAAAAATAGGCGAGGCAGGACAGGACAGTACCGGCACAGGCCGGTTTGTGAAGCACCTGGCAGTTAACGCTGGTCCATATTTATGCCACTTCAATCGCATGCAACAGCGTTGCAAAATGTATGATTTAGCTGGGTCAAAATATTGGTGAGCCTGAGACCACAGCAGCTATACATGCTTTTAGACTTTTTTATTAAGTCGCCATCCAAACTGCGTCTACTCATTGAAAAATCCTAGGCTAGCTAACCGATCATCATACGATAACCCAAGCTGGCATGCTATCATGCAAGCGGCCAGTCTGCGCACAGTTTCAATACAAATGGGGTGCGTCATAAACGTTGGCAGAACTCACCCGAAGCATGGCACTATAGGCGTGTTGGCGCCAACTGTGAACCAGTGAATATAAGTCTGTGCAGTCTTTGAACGGCGGTCCAAGACAAGTGCAGTCGATCTGGGACTGTCGGATCTACTTCGGAGGCGTAGTACATGGGAGTATGTAAATGTGCGCAGGTCGGCGGACGGCAGAATTCCCTCAAACAACTTCGTTTTAGGCATGCTTGTTTGTATGCAAACCGCTGAGTTAAGAAAGCCAAGTCCGACTGCCGGCAGGCCGCAGGTAATGACCGCATTAAAAATAAATAAATATTTTATTCTCGAATTCATCGAGCCACACCAACTCAGGTATGATGACAATTTACAAGCAATTTTGTGACGCAACAGCTACGTTATAACGCACGTACTTGGCTGTGGCCAAAGTTGTACAAGTTGTAGCAACATTCGAAGCACCCTTGGGGAGCAAAATTAATAGTGGAGTGCCAGTAAAATGGTTTCAAGTAAATAATAAATAAATAAATAAATAAATAAATAAATACTTTTTCTCGACTATGCGAGGCACGCCCATGGAGGCATGATCAGATATGTACAACCGTACAAACATTTTATGGCAACTGTGACAGTATTAGTAGAAAATTGGTCGTATGTCCATGGTAAAATAAATAAATAGATAGTTTATTCTCAGTTTCATAGAGACGCACCAACTTAGGCATGATCAAGGTTTAAAACTGTTGTGTATCACGATGATAATACAAGTTCAATGGTGTATAGTTGAAACGGTGTCAAGAAGAGTTGATATGTGAATCTAGTCGACTTGCCAGTATGTAGTTGTGGGCTATGACTTTATTCAGTAGCCAGTCACATCCGCCACGTCGCAGTGTTGTTAAACAGACATTTGTGGCTTTTTATAGGGAGAACGCTTGCCAGGCGAAGATCCACCACGTCCTGCAACAATGCCGTAAAGCATTTTGAACATTAATGTTGAACTGGCAAAGCCGCTTGACGACTGGTTTTACCTTCGGTTTCTCGCGTTGTAATGGCTTCTAATTTCCTCTGTTAGTTGGACGGGTATTTTGCTCTGGGTCGCCATGATTTTTGGGGTCGCTGGAGGAGAGGGACGTCGCGATTTTTCTTCTTGATGTATGTCCAGGTGAGCAAAAGTTCCAATTTTTCCGCTGTCCAGATTTTTCAGATGTATACTGTATGGGAGTATGAGGATATGTCCAGTTCTCTATACTGGACAAGGGTTATGGTGATGGTAGGTTGGTCCTTGCGGAGTTTTGCCATCCTCCATGTCAGTCCTTGTGGGTTGTTCCGTCCGTCTTGGGCCAAAATTGTTCCGCAGTCCAATCCCAGGTCTCCAAGATGTCCCGGACCTCAGAGAAAAGGGAAAGTGAGAGACAACCGAGAGAAGACCGCAAGAACAGGCACGGAATTGAATATAGTTAATGTCTTGTGTTATAACATTTGGGCTTGAGACAGAAGCATGTACACTGTGCAACAATAATTATGCTGAAAATGTCTTTTGAGTATCCTATAGAATCATTAGCCGTATAGGTGGATTGCTATTGCCTGCGTAGGGACAAGAGCGTTGCACCAGTAAGTAAAGTACGAGTATCCGTTTGATATGAGTCGATAGTTGCGTGGGGATAGAGCAAAGAGAGTTAGAATGTTGGTAGTGATTGTCAGGTGCATGAACAGCACGTAGTTAGTGTAATCCGAGTGGGGGGCATAATAAGCGAAAATAAATAGTTTGCAGCGAGACAGTCTTAAAGCTCAATTGGTGGCAGGGCAGCGGAGGGACTGGATGCAGATATTCTAGAGGAGTAAAGGGGTGGCTACTAACAAGCACTGGATCATCGCATATGCATGGGGCCAATGGCCATTAGCTACTTCTGAAGAGAAATGCAGAATTTATGACGACCGACAGATGTTGGCGCTGGGAGTGACTCAGTCGCCAGATGCAGCTATTCCAACCGGACGATTTGTCACTAATGTATGCCTGTAGGGTCGATGAGTGTACCTATAGACCAGTGAAGGTAAGTGATAGGTCAACAGATCAGCTAAGCTGTGAGGCAAACAATCCAAAAGAATGAACATTGTAAAAGGGAGCGAGCTCCGGATATCCGCAGGAATAAATGGAAGACATGGCGACTAGCTGCCGGTAAGCAGAGATAGTGGCGCTAAAAAAGAATGAATCAGTGGCTGCTGTAGCCATAGTATTAAGACGTTTGTCTACTACTGGATACCTACAGCTCTGTTGAAGAAGTCAACGGGCTTGCGAGGTTTAAGAGAGACATACGGCAGAAGAGAATGAAGGCTGGAGAGTCAAGAAGTGGCTCCTTGTAGGCTACATGGAGCCAACAGTGTCTAACTATTGTCAAGAAGAGTTGAGGCGAGTAAGGTGAACGACGGATAATGGTGTGCTAGGAGATAGAAGAGTGACCAGCAATAGAGTTTGGGCTAAGCCTTCGGTAACTAGTGGATCCTACGGTGGCACATAATAGGTCGGCGAACCATCTGAGCTGTAAAGCAAACAATCCAAGTGAATGAATATTGTAAGAAGGGAGCGACTCCCACAGAGCTCCGGATATCCGCAGAGTTAAATGGAGGTTATGGTGACTAACTGCTGCTAATCAGAGATATTGGCTCTGGAAAAGAGTGAGCCAGTGGCTGGTGTAGCCATAGTATTAAGACGTTTGTCCACTATTGGATACCTAGTTTCGATGAAGAAATCAACATGCGAGCAAAGCTTTAGATAGACAGACGGCAGAAGAAAATGAAGGTTGGAGAGTTAGGGAGTGGTTACTTGTAAGCTACATGGAGTCCACAATGACTAGCTGCTGTCAAGAGGAGTTGTTGCGAGTGGGACGTACGGCATATAACGGCGCGCAAGGAGAGAGAAGAGTGACCAGCAATATAGTCGGACTGAGCCTTCAGTTACTAGTGGATCCTATGGTGGCACATAATAGGTCAACAAACCATCTGAGCTGTAAAGCAAATATTCCAATTGAATGAATATTGTAAGAAGGGAGGGACTCCCACAGAGCTCCGGATATCCGCAGAGTTAAATGGAAGCTATGACGACTAACTGCTGCTATGCAGTGATATTGGCTTTGGAGAAGACTGAACCAGTGGCTGGTGTAGCCATAGTATTAAGACGTTTGTCCACTATTGGATACCTACAGTTTCGGTGCAAAATCAACATGCAATCGAAGCTTAAGAGAGACAGACGGCACAAGAAAATGAGGGTTGGAGAGTCAGGGAATGGCTACTTGTAAGCTATATGGAGCCAACAATGATTAGTTATTGCCAAGAAGAGTTGACTAGAGTAGAATAACGGCGCGCTAGAATAGAGATGGATAGCCAGCATTGGAGTTCGGATTAAGCCTTTGGTTACTAGTGGATCCTACGGTGGCATATAATAGGTCAACAAAACATCTGAGCTGTGACGCCAGCAATCCAAGAGGATGAACATTGTAGGAATGGAGCTACTTCTACAGATCTCCGGATATCCGCAGAGTTAGATGGAAGCTATGGCGACTAGCTGTTGCTAAGCAGAGATAGTGGCTCTAGAAAAGAATGAATCAGTGGCTGGTGCAGCCATAGTATTAAGACGTTTGTCCACTGTTTGATACCTACAGTTTCGATGAAGAAGTCAACAGACGAGCGAGGTTTAAGAGAGACATACGGCAGAAGAGAATGAAGGCTGGAGAGTCAAGAAGTGGCTCCTTGTAGGCTACATGGAGCCAACAGTGTCTAACTATTGTCAAGAAGAGTTGAGGCGAGTAAGGTGAACGACGGATAATGGTGTGCTAGGAGAGAGAAGAGTGACCAGCAATAGAGTTTGGGCTAAGCCTTCGGTAACTAGTGGATCCTACGGTGGCACATAATAGGTCGGCGAACCATCTGAGCTGTAAAGCAAACAATCCAAGTGAATGAATATTGTAAGAAGGGAGCGACTCCCACAGAGCTCCGGATATCCGCAGAGTTAAATGGAGGTTATGGTGACTAACTGCTGCTAATCAGAGATATTGGCTCTGGAAAAGAGTGAGCCAGTGGCTGGTGTAGCCATAGTATTAAGACGTTTGTCCACTATTGGATACCTAGTTTCGATGAAGAAATCAACATGCGAGCAAAGCTTTAGATAGACAGACGGCAGAAGAAAATGAAGGTTGGAGAGTTAGGGAGTGGTTACTTGTAAGCTACATGGAGTCCACAATGACTAGCTGCTGTCAAGAGGAGTTGTTGCGAGTGGGACGTACGGCATATAACGGCGCGCAAGGAGAGAGAAGAGTGACCAGCAATATAGTCGGACTGAGCCTTCAGTTACTAGTGGATCCTATGGTGGCACATAATAGGTCAACAAATCATCTGAGCTGTGACGCAAGCAATCCAAGAGAATGAACATTGTAAGAAAAGAGCGACTCCTACAGAGCTCCGGGTATACGCAGAGTTAAATGGAAGCTATGGCGACTAGCAGCTGCTAAACAGAGCTAGTGGCTCTGGAGGAGGATGAATGAGTGGCTGGTGTAGCCATATCATTAAGACGTTTGACCACTATTGGATATCTGTAGTTTCGACGATAAGTTAACACGCGAGCGAAGCTTGGAGAGACATACGGCAGAAAAAATGAAGGCTGAAGAGTCAAGAAGTGGCTCCTTGCAAGCTACATGGAGCCAACAATGACTAGCTGCTGTCAAGTGTAGGTGACGAGAGTAAGATGCACGATGGATAACGGCGCGGTAGGAGAGAGATATGGAGTCGGGAAGAGAATAGTGTCGAAGGTAAGAAGAGGCGATTATAAGTGCTCCGGTCCAGTTTCAAACAACTCTTCTTCAGGACAGTTTATATTCAGTAGTTTGGAAACTTGTGTGACAGAGAGGTATTTGCTAATAGAGAAGCGTAACTGGTTTATGTTCACGGATGCCCTTATTGTGAGAGGTAACCTGTTCCATACGTGTGCGTATCTGTAGAGGTAGAAGTTGGAGCGAATGCTGCTGCGCGTTCTTGGTAAGATAATGGAGTAGGGTCTATCACGTAGGGGGTACGAAGTGATATGTGAGTCTGAGACAGGAGTGATTTGGCTCCCACTGATGTTGTTAATGAGCGAGTATAGGAAAGCGAGGTTGGTTTTCAATCGGCGCAGCCATAACGGGTCGAGCTAAAGCGTGTGGCACCGATCACGGTAGCTCAGACTTGAGTGCCCCAGGAGGCGTTTTGTGAAGGTACGCTGAACCTTTTCGAGGGCTATTCGGTCGCATTTTCTAAGGTTGGTGAATACTATAGAGCAGTATTCTAGCAGGGGCCGGGCACATGTTTTGTAGAGCACAGTTCTAGATTCCTGTATTGTCATGGTTTTGAGGATGTAACCGATGAAAGAGCGTGCTTTAGCTGCGGAATAAATTGCTTGTTCCACGAAGTTCAGCGAACAGGAGTAGTGCACGCCTAGGTCACGCACTGTTAGGCAGTTCCCTAATGGCGTGCCTTGTAGCATTAATGTATTTGGAGGAATGGTGCATCGGTACGTAAGGACATTGCATTTTGATGGTGTAAATGTTAACTTCCATATGTCGCACCATGCAGTTAGCGATCTTAAGTCGTATTGTATATGGGTAATGGCGGTGTGGAAGTTTGACGGATGAAATGGGAAGACAATTTTGATGTCGTCCGCAAATAGGTAGGGTGTCCCATGTTTGAAAACCTGGAACACGTCATTGATATAGAGCAGAAAAAGTAGAGGGCCTAGAACGCTACCTTGAATTACGCCACTTTTGACTGATTTAGGGAGTGATATAAATTCTCCAACCATTACTGACTGTGAGCGAGCTGCAAGATATGATAAGAACCAGGTGTGCAGTTTGTCGGAGATGCCGTATGATTCCAGCTTCATCAAGAGTTCTGTATGTGGTACTCTGTCAAAAGCTTTCGTCATGTCTAGGAAGATGATGGCTAGTGCTTGCTTGTTGTCAATCAGTTGAGTTACATGGTTGAGGAACTCAAATTGGCAGGTCTGACAGGATTTAGACGGCAGAAATCCATGTTGTTGTCGATTGATGAGGTTGCGAGTAAGCAGGAAGGTGAGAATGGCTTCTTTGACTATTCGTTCCATTATTCTTAAAGCTATAGGCGTGTGGCTGATGGGGCGATAGTTTTCCATGTTCTGCTGACTGCCTCTTTTGTGTTTGGGGATGACGATGGCATGTTTCCATGTGGTTGGATAAATCCCGTTAGTCATGGAAAGCGTGAATAGGTTGAGAAGTAGAGCTGAAATGTCCCGGCCACCGAATATCAGCAGCGCAGAGGGAAGACCATCGGGACCAGGATGTGATGAGCATTTGACTGAGCTGATTACTCGGGTGATAGAACGCATGTCGAACTTGACAGTGTCGAGTGAGTCATTGGTGCGCCTAGCTGGCAAAGCAGGCGTGGTTCCATTAGCGTCAGTGAAAGAATTGCAGAAGTATCCATTGAGGATCTCACATATTTTTGATGGATCGCTAATAATGGAGGTGTCAGAAAGCCTGAGTGAGGCAATATGCGTGGATGTTTGATGGTTTCTTTGTCGGAGTAGTTGCCCGAGTGGCTTGGTTTTATTGCTAGATTTGAGGGCGGCGTCTTCTTCAGCAATCTTGGTTGATTATTGCGCAGTTTGCCACTTAGTTAGGATTTCATTCGTGCGAACAAGGATGTGAAATTCATTAGTTCTGGAGTATCGCTGTCGCATTTTTTTGATCTTCCTAAGTACACCGTAGGCCATAGCTGATTTCGCTGTCATCTTTAAGCGACTTTTGCAGGTGAGTGGGGCGAGCACATCTAGGCAGCTGAAGAGATTTAGATACAGGATGTGTGCTGCTGCGTCTACATCGGTAGCTAAAAAGAAGTTGTCCCAGTTCGAAGATCGCACTAATATCTCAAAGCTGTCCCAGTTCATGTGGTTAAGCATTCGAAACTGTTTGACAGAAGAAGAAGTGGCTCTGTGTGGAGTAGAAAGTGTAAATATTAGTTTGACCACCTTGTGGTCGCAGCCATATATATTATCTAATATACCAGCAACAGCATCGGAGACACCTTGCGTAAAGATTAGGTTAAGGGTGTTAGAAAGCCTGGTGTGATCGTGAACTTGTTGGGTGGACTGTGTGAACGAAACTTCTGTATCTGGGTGGGGCAACCTGGTCGTTCCAGGGGATAAGTGACATATTGAAATCGCCACCCACTATCTTGTGCCGTGGGGGCATTTGGGAGATTTCAGTGAAGAGCTTAGTAAGTTTATTAATCTTCTTGTTGGATGTGTGTGGAGGGTTGTATACGCAACCGATAAGGAGGTCTAGGTGACCTCCTGTCGTCTGGATCCAGATGGAGTCTTCAGAGTCACCTATAGCTAGCAGTTCGAAATCAGGTGCACCAAAATCGTCCCGGACATAGATAAGACAACCGCCACCGCGCTGGTTGTCTCGTCCGTTACAGAATGCAGTGTAACCGGGGATACGTAGTAGGCTGTCAGAAGCATTTGAGGGGTGCCACGTTTCTGTGATGAGAACCAGCTGTGGGTATGAGAGCAGGATAAATGGGCCAATGAGGTGCATCTTGTGTGTAATAGATCGCGCATTAATAAGCAGCATACTGTAAGATTCAACGCGAGGAGAGATTGAAGAGTTCGAATGTGTGAGGTAAGTTGCACAGTAAGGGGTAACGGGTGTAGGGTACATGGAGGTGGTAAGAAATGGTGGAGGGTGTGATATGGGATTGTGATCAGGAAGTGGTTGAGGAGGTAGCTGGTGGTATTCGGCCTCTAATGGGGCTGTAGTAATAATATTGAGTTTAGAACCTATCCTGAGGGCTGAAGCCAACCGTGGGGGTTAGTTGTAGTGAGCATATGAGTTGTTGGAGGTAATAGAGGGCTGGTGAGAACTCTTGGTGGAATGAGCGAGGTGGGTCGTGTCCTGCTGCATCCCATAAAAAAGGGGCCGTGGATGGCATGGTCCGGATGTAGTGCTTGTCGTCCGGATATATTTTTCGTTCAGCGGGACGTATGGCCAGGGAGTGCGGGGTGGTGTTAATGGAGCGGTATAGCTTTTTAGAAGGGCGTCCTCTTTGGGAGGGTGCTATGTTCCCCACTGTTTCGAGAGACTGTGGGGATTGGTAACGGGGTTGTGCATTTGGTCTTTGGATGCCATAGCGTTTTTTGTAGGGCCGGCTAGGCGATGGCGTACCAGGCGGATAGTTGGTGGTCGGGGGAATCACTGCGTTGATGTAGCGCGGGCTGTTCGTAGTTTTATTTTGTTGCAGTGACTGGTAGAACGTCCTCGGTTTTTGAGAGCCATGGTATTTGTTGTATTCCTGGGGCTTAGTAGCATTGTTGGGCGTCTCGAGTAGGTAAGGCTTGCGCAGTGGTTGGCCGGTTGGGTCGAAATCTGCGTGTAGGGCGGCGTTTGGGATCGGAAGGATTTTGATCTCACGCGATCCACTGGTGCAAACGTTGTCGTGGGCTTATCGGCTGTCCATTTGTGCCATGATGTCATTGCCTGGGTACGGTTATCTTTGTTATGGTGATGCATCAGCGGGAAGTGCATCCCATGACGAGGCGTGCTGTGTTTCAGCGGTTGACCTTTGTTGGTGGTCGGTCGTGTTGCGAGAGTGGTTACGACTTTGTACGAGGGGGAAGGAAGGGAGTTGATCATCGGGAAGTCTACATTGATAGATTCTGAATCGGTGTCACTCATGTCGGATGCGTTATTGACTGTCTCGGCCTCTTGTATCGTTAGCGGGGGCGAATCTGGAACGTTAGTTGACTTTTTGTTTATTAGGGCTGTGGGGCTTGAGTCGGGATGTAATGCTGACGTAGACGCGTGACGCAGGGGGTTAGACCCAGATCCACGTTAGTGCTTGTAGTAGGGCATGCAGTTGCTCTGACAACCGGCAATGAATCAGGAGGCTGTTGTCTTGCTTTGGTATTAGTATCCGGTGGGAAAGCTCTTTGTAACGGCGTTAGATCAGGCTTTATAAGAATAGACGCAATGTTTGCGTTTGTTCTTAAGGTAAATCGATTTGCTATGAAGCTTGTAGCCAGTTCTGGAGTTTTGAATGCGATAAGGATAGGGCAATTGCGACTGATCTTTAATTTTCTGAGCCGCTTACACACGCACATGTCAGGAGGGATGTTACACATGGACGTAAGTAGGCGGGTGATTTTCTCCAGGCGAAGTTTGTCAGGAACGTTGAAGGCGATCACGTTTCGGGCACGGCGGGTTCGCTAGTTTATCTCAGTAGTGATGGTAGTAAGAAGGGCGCCGGCATCTTTGAGCTCGTCAGCGTTGCCATTTGTCCTTATTCCTGCGAGTTGGGCTAATGGCATAAGTTTTGCTAGCTCTGTTTTGGTAACAGCCATTTCCTTTTTGAGAGCAACCATTTCAGTTGCGAGTGCACTGATTTTGTTAAGTGCATCTTCCAAAGGGTCTGTAAGAAGGACACTGCAGGGGCGCCGTTTATTCAGTTTGTCTTTTGTAGCAGGACGTTTGGTCGCCTTATCTGCCTTTGCAGCGCATGAGGCAGAGCTGTGATCAACAGAAACTGCGGTATTCGAATGAGTACGTCTACGTTTGACCCGGAGCTTGGCTCGGGCAGCTTTACCTTTTATTCCATTGTTGTTAGTCATTATGGAATAGCACGGCTTCATGATTCGTGTTCCAGGAACACTGTTTTGCCGTATATAGAATCTAAAAAGCTTAGAGTATAGCACGTATAGATATCGAGACAACGCGTCTAATTATTCTAATAAATAGCTGCTATATGGCGGAATAAGCAACAAAAAGTCGAAAACGCACAGTTTCTAACTTTGCGTGGTCAAGGTCAAGGTCAAGTGTGCGCAGAGTAAATAAAAATAGTATAGTAGTTAGAGTGGGGACAGTATGTGAAGGAAGAGTAACTATTGTACGTGTCAGTAGAATATCGAAAAATGCCTAGTCGAGATTCCAGTGTGTAACAGTGGGCAGTGACTTTATTCAGTGGCGAGTCACATCCGCCACGTCACAGTGTTGATAAACAGACTTTTGCCGTCCTTTATGGGGAGAACCCTTGCCAGGCGAAAAGCCACCACGTCCTGGAACACTGTCGCCGATTGCTGTGATCGGTCATGTGCAACTGGCAAAACTGGTTATAATGCATTGGCTCCTACAGTTATTCGCAGTCGAGTGACTTCTCTGTTGGCCAGACAAATGGCACAATCAGGTTCCAACATAGGCGCTGGGGTCAGTCGAGGAGAACGTATGATTTTGCAGGTAAGTAGAATTTTCAGAGTATGGGGTCGCACCTTTTCTGATTACGTATATTTGCCGCGGAGCGATGAGTTGGTGTCCGGCTACCCTCACTGGACATCGGTGGTTGAGTTGTTGGGTGCAGATGGTTATTATCAAAGTAAAGCCATGGTCCAGATAAGTCCTTCGTGGTTATTCCGTCCTATCCCAGACGCAGACAGTTTCTCAGTACTATCTCGGATCTCTCAGATGTTCACGACCCCAGAGAAAAGGGAAAGGGATGTATTGCTAAGTAATTGTAGCCCTGCATGTAGCCCCGCACCAGTTTTCTGATAAGTAGCACACCTAGGTATAGTCTCACTGTGCATTCTTGGTCATCGTCTCTAAGGCCTGCCTTACAACAACAGGTCGGAATACTTGCCGCGTCGGTAATCTCTTGCCTTTAACCACACGACGTAGGCGGCAAAGAAAAGCTACAAACGGAAACGATGCAAATGTGTCCAGCGGCTTATATGCATGCATATTGCCATACAAAGACAGCAACGAAGGTACGTTTAAAGCAAGCACATGCTGGCCGACGATAGCCGCTAAATTGGACAACATTCTGCATGCTTGATTGTACGAACAATAGATAGCAAGGGATACATTCGCAGCTGCACGTCCTATAGGTATGAATGGAAAGTTCGACAAAGTGGCCGTACATGGGTTTCTCTACTTGGCCTTACATGACTTTTCCAAGGTACAGAAGAAACTGACTATAATCCGTCGCTTTCCAACGTTGCATATCCGTTAACATGCAACCTTGCCTAGAAAACTCCATAGGTAACGATGCGATGCACGCTGACATACAATAATTGACGGCAGAAATAGGCTTCCTTGGAGTGCTCATGTGTCCACTTATCGGTCCAAATCGCCCCAAGTCAGTAAGCGCTTCCAGCTACTTAAGCACAAAATGTGCGTATGTGTGGATGGGAAAGCAGAAACCACGTTGATTGGTAAGGCTTCATACGGTGAATCACTAACGTGATGTTCCCCTTGGCGTCACCTTTGAAAGTCATTATCGGTCCTTGCCGGTAAGTCGGTGTAAATCGTAGAAGTCATCCGACCGTTCATATAGTCTTGAAATAAATTTAAATTGTGAAGTGTATTGCGTACTCTCTTGTGTGCATCTGGAACAAAATATTAGCTTGAATACCGCTTCTCGTGGCACAAATACGCTCTAGCCAGTTCAACGGCAACCACGCGCTGCAGGGCCACCTTCCTTTTGCCTCCATCGGAACATAAAACGAAACCTATGGAAACAACACGCAAACCATTGATTGTGATCCGTGCACCTACCTTAATGTTCGGCGGAGTTGAAGGCCCACAAACTAGGCCAATATAAAATACGGGTTGTAAAGTTGTAGCAGCCTCGCGACGATTTGTCAGAACTGCTCTTGAGAACTGCAGCTTAAGGTCAGGTCATGTACATACACTTGCATGTTCAGTTCCGTAAAGATGTCTACGGCACGGTGTTCAAGTGCACAGTGAAGACCGGCTTCTAATCCAACGTGGCCGTAAAGCCCAACTATAATGGATCATTGGTGTATGCTTATTGGTTCCCGATTCTTTGGGAAAATGCGGATGCAAACGTTGTGAGTTACGCAAAAAGCTTTTTAAATAAACAACTAAATAAAAGGTATATTCTCGGTAAAACGAGACACACCTGCAAAAACGTGATCAAATATCTGAGTCCCTGACATGTTTCCCTGAAATGTAACATCAAGCAGTAAATCCTCAATGGTTACGGTCACTCGTGTAATCAAGGAATTTTCTCTACTGCATTGTTTACCTGCAATATGTACAACGTACTCTGTTCTGGCCCAGAAGTGGATTTGTACAGCAAATTAATGGCGTCGCACTTGCCACTGGATGCAGCGACAAGCATGGTAATAACCGGACCCAGTACAACGTACGAATGAGAAAATGTTGTCACCTCGTCGTGTCAGATTGTTCTAAGGGAAGAATGATTCCAGAAAGTTAGAATACTTGGAACATGAAGCAGGGTTGCGTTTTGGTTGTGAGCCTGTTCTTCAGTTCTGTGATTAAGAGGATATACACTTGTATTAACCCACCGGGTACTTGAGTTCAAGCATTTGTCTTCAATTGTCTGGAGGCAAACGTACCGTGGACCGCTAGTGGCTTCTGATAGTCTCAAGCAATGAAGGTAGCTGCTCGACTGGATAAGGTGCACAACATGATGCACCCTGTATTTGTGACGTAACAGTTTGATAAAAGGTGCATATTTTCGCTATTCCATTGACTAAGGTTATTAACTGCAACTTACCAACCCGGCGTAGCAGCTCTGCTGGCACTCATATGAGTTCGAACAGTAAGCTCTACCACTGGCGACCGATTATTCAAGCTACATCTTAGTTGTATATTTCACTACTTACGATGTTCTTCTGAGTTCCTCAACTCATTCACCGGTTAACAACGCTTGACACCTCCGGTTTCCACACAGGAAAACTGTTGCGTACGCTAGGCCAAATCGGACAGCATTTATCTCTCCCATTCAACAATATCGGATCTCGAACTTGCATGTAAAACAACATCATCATCATCATCGTACATGTTAGTTAGAGGTGGGGAACACCTCAGCTACTGTGCCGCAATACAAAGAAAAAAGGAGAGAAAAAGAAAACAACTGGTGAAATCTGGCTGAGCTAACGGTAACGGATGGGCATCGTTCCGGTAAGCTACCAGCCGGCTGCTGTGCACCCAAAAAGAATTATTATGCAAAATTATTTAAGGCTCAATAATGAGATCGTGGTTGGAGGGGAAGGCTAAGAGGGATGGGGCGGGACAAATAAACTCACAGCACGAACGCCACTGAGGTCGGCTCCTAGCCATATCAGCAAATGTGTCCAACCAAACATGTTCATCGTGGTTCGGACCCCAACCAGTGAGCCGAGACGCTCCAGCCGAGGCAAGTTCAGAAGTGAGGGTCTTCATTCCTCTGGACCAAGTCATCGCTTGGCCACCCCTCCTCTTCTTCCATCCACACCCCCGGCGCGCAAACAACACACGTCGCGGAAGTCGGTGGGCTGGCATGCGTAACACGTTGCCGAGCCATCGGAGCCTGGTGCGTGAAATAACGGTGCTGAGCGGTTCATTTCCTTTTCCTGTGCCACAAACAAGGCGTCGAACACGCTCGTTGCTCACGCGGTGTTCGCACCAGATGTGAGCTAAATTACGAAGGCACCGGTGGTCGAACGTAACTAGCCTCTTCAGGTCCGCTGCTTTAAGCGGCCAGGTTTCACAACCGTACAATAGGGTCGAACGTACTGCTGCCTTGTACACTCTACCCTTCAGGGCAAGCGTGATGTCGCGCCGGCGCCATAAGTGGCGAAGGTTAACGAAAGCGCCTCTAGCTTTTGCTATACGATTCGTGATTTCATCTTCAATCCCACGGGCGCTGATACAACATCCCAGGTAGTTGAATTTTTGAACGACTTCTAGCTGATCCCCACCAAGGGTCAGCTTAGGAGGCGGTCCAGACCAATTTTGGAGAAAGGCTTTGCACTTCGAGGGTGCGAAGCAAAGCCCGCAGTGACGGACAGCTAGTGCTAATCTGTCCAGTGCCGCTTGGCACGTTTGTGAGCTGTCACAGATCAGGGCAATCTCATCATCATACTGTATATCAAGAAGTCGTTAACCTGGGAGTAGCTCCACACCTTCTAAGTCGTGTCCTGTAAACGCGATTTCCATGACTTCGTCAACAGCGAAGTTGAAAAGGAAAGGTGACAGCGGGCATCCTTGTCTCACGCCGCTGGAGATATTAACGGGAGACGACGACTTGCCGTAAGCCCTCACTCTGCCTGAGCTACGCGCATATAATGCTCAGATAGTATTCACATATTTCTCTGGTACACCTTTCCTGAGTAGACAGTCCCAAGGTGCATATCTATCTACCGAATCGAATGCACCTTTGATATCGAGGAACACGACAACGGTGGGCCGCCAATATATGTGACGGTGCTCCAACAACTGACGCAAAGTGAAGATGTGGTCAATGCAGCCACGACCTCGACGAAATCCAGCTTGCTCTTCACGAATATGGCTTTCACTAGTGCCAGTCAGTCTGTGAAGGGTGACAGAGGCAAACAATTTGGAGGCGATGGAGATCAGACTGATTCCTCTATGGCTGCCGCATTCCGATCGTGAGCCTCCTTTGTAAATTGGGACTATGATGGAGCGGCTCCAATCGGTTGGGACAGTTTCCTGCTCCCACAGACTCACTAGTAACGCGTGTAAACCATCGACAAGAGCAGGTCCCCCGAATTTGAAGAGGGCTGGAGGAAGGTCATCAGGTCCCGCGGCTTTATTTAACTTCAACAGTTTGATCTCATGTTCGACTTCTGAGCGAGAGGGTGGATCCAAATGAACAGCCCACGGAGCAGGGCGATCAGTGGTCGGCGAGAAACCTAACAATTCCGACCGATTAAATTGCCTTTCAAAGTGCTCAGCCCAAAGTTCCAGGCGTTTTGATAAGTTGTGGATAGGCTGTCCACTCTCGTCACGTATAGTTTCACTAACAAAAGGTCTCCTGCTGCCCGTTACCCGTATAAGACGGAATAACTCATGATGGTTACCAAGGGCAGCGGCCATTTCCATCTCTGTTGCACGACGAGACCACCAGGATTCGCGGTCCCTCTTCAGGCTATCACGGAGCTTTTCCCGGAGCTCTTTGCAAGTTTTATTTTGTTTGCTTCCAGCCGGAATATGCCGGCGCGCCTCTATAAGTTCCAAAGCCTGTGAAGAGACCCAATGTTCATGCTGGCGATTAGATATACCACATGAGGATTTGCCTGTTGTTAGTAAGGCCTGTTGCATATGAGACCAGTGAGCTTCAATTGCATCCGGTGAGTGTTTATCCAACTCGCATGACAGCGTAAATTGATGGGAGTTCAGAACAGCTGGATTCACCAGCCTGCCGGTGTCAGTGCGCTCACTACATCGTTGCGGGCGTCCACCAAAGCGCATCCGCAGGTCAGCATATACAAGTGCATGATCGGTGTCAGCACCTGCGCTCCAAATCGAGCGACAGTTCTGGACGCAGCCTCTCCAGTGGTAACTGATAACAATGTGATCGATTTGCGTCCATAGCTGGTTCGAGGCTGGTGGGCGCCCAGTCACCCTCCGGCGGGTGCTGTGTCGGAAATTAGTGCTCGAAAGAAATAAACCAGCATCCTCACACAAATGAAGTAACCGCCCACCGTTATCATTACGGGAGCCTATACCATGTTTGCCGCCCAGGTGCAGCCCATCTGTGGATAATTTTCTAACTTGAGCGTGCAGATCCCCAGCCAGCACCACAGCGTCCGAGCTTCTTCTGTGGCGAAGGAGTTCGTTCAGTTGACGATAGAAGTCGTCTTTTACCGAGTCATCGCAACAGTTTGTCGGTGCATAGGCAGCGATAGCGAATAGACACCTGTTAGTCCCACGCGACTTCGAAGTTTTGAACGAGCCAGCCAATCGGACCGCACACATCCGCCTGGTGATTGGGATCCAATCAACCAGAGCAGCTTCAGCCCGGAGACTCAGGGCAATACCAACGCCGGCTTGGCCGGTGCTCGAAGCTGTATCGTCACCGGATAGGCGCAATGAGAAAGTCCTGCTAGTCTCACCTGAAGGGGATCGCAGAGTGAGTACAGTGCTCGAGTCATGCAGGCGGGTCTCCGATAAGCAGCTGATATCGATCGAGAAGGTCTCTAATATTCGGTCAAGTGCTGCCTGTTGACCGATCTGAAGCAATGTGCGAACATTGAGACATGCCAGTCTGAAGGAGGATTAAGGGCTCCAAATGGAAGCCGATGAACTGGAATGGGCCGCTTGCTTGGACATGGGCCCGTTGACAGTGCAGGAAGGACGCTCTGCGTTCACCTGTGAGTTGAAACTAAAAGGCAAGCGAATATCGAAGCAAGGTGGGGGAGGGCCGATAATTGGGGGTTGAAAACAGGGGGATAAAAGTAAAGCTGGAACGGGACGATAAGGGTGAAAAAGCGCAAGAAGGGGAATAAGAAGATGGGAAGGCTTTAGCAGTAGCATCCAAACCCCTCTCCACCCTGCTCGATGCAGCAGATAGGGCACCGTTTATTATCCTCTGCGGTAGCCAGAGCATCAGAAATTTGTTTGGGGAAGGATTCATTGTATTGCGTGGGCAGGATACTGTCAGGTTGCCCAGGCCTAGACAGGAGAACCATTAGGGTTTTCAACCAAAGCCTTTGGTTCAAAAACCTGGCCGCAAGGCAGCGGGTTTGACACTGGACTACAAGGAGTCCGTTTTAATGAATAAGGAGCCACTCTCATTCTAACCCCCAACCTGGAGAACCAGGAGGCTGAGTTTGTCTGGCCTCTAACCATTGGCCAACCTGGTATGAGTGGCTCTGAAGGTGCAAAAGCACCACCCATTATAGCTCAATGGATCACTGTGGCACACAAACCATCGCACCACGGTAAGGTCCAGCCTCATTGCGGTGGATGTAAAACAACGGAAAACTGACAGGAAATTGAACACGACTATGTTAATTTATAAGGGTAAAATTTCCGTTGACTTTGTGCTGGTTAAAAGTAATGGAATGGCCGAATATGTTATACATAATATCCGATGTAAAACAACGGATATTATGTATAGCACATTCGGCCATTCCATTACTTTTAACCAGCACAAAGTCAACGGAAATTTTACATTTATACATTAACATAGTCGTGTTCAATTTCCTTGTCAGTTTCCTCGGTCAGCTTTTGCTTTCTTCCTTGTTCTTAAGGATAAAAGTATCTACACGGAATACCTTGGACACGGAATCAAAGCAGAACAATCAACTCATCCACACTTCGCAATCCTGACACACCAAATGAACTCAGAAAACTAATCAATGCTTTACAAGTCACCTGAGTCGTCCGACTTCAGCAGCTACAACTACTTGCCGTCGAGTCCGAAGGAGACAACCACACAACCACAGGAAACAAACTGGCGAAACGTGACTGCGAATAGCACCGAGGATAATCTGTCAAGTGCAATCTTGTCAATGTCATATCACCAGTCGGTGGCTTTTCAGCATGTAGTGGGTTTCCGCTTGGCAAGCGATTTTCCGACAAAAAGCCACAAATGACTGTTTAAAAACACTGCGAGGTGCTGGGTGTTACTCGCCACTCAATAAAGTCACTGTCCTAACCACGCATTGACAAGTTGACCGATATCACATTTCATATGTTCTGTGCACATACCTGCTCTCGTCCGAATACCCCCACATATTTGCTCAGTGATATGCCACTATCCTTAAAAGGTTTTTTGCAGTTTTTTCCTCATGCTTCACTCACCTGACTTGCACTGCCTACACAACCTCATCGGACTAGTTCCTCATCAACCTACACCAAATAAATGATTTGATTCTTATCTCTACATCTCGCACGCTGTGCAGGCAGACTTCCTACAAGCTTTGGGCCATATGGGCTAACCCTACTAACTCCATGTGTAATACCCGCTATTGGACCTGCTATGCATGCTATCATGTATAATGTGGCAATATGCTGAGCATGCCCAAAAGCGTGGCTCGCTTTGTCGAGGATAATATGTATGTATTTATTTATTTACCCACGTGTTACTGGGTAGCCTATAATCCGTCTGTGCAGTTACCGAGCAAACATGTTGGTATTACCAGGATCGTGCTTAACAGGCATGCCTCGCACTGTCGATAACAAGGTATAAATAATTAATTAATTTACCTAGAACCGATTCATACCTGGGAGGTCATTCGGGATCGTGACGACTGAAATGTTGGTTAGAATATTTGGCTTCTCTAAGGCCGCAATTGGGATACTGTTTACAGGCTTCCCCCGTGCATTGTTCGTGAGAGGGTCCTGTGACCGGATGCTATGATGCATAACTAAAACCTTATCATGTCCTACTTCTTAACTTATATCTTTGACCCTGGCTTCCCTCACCAATTATGGAATACCTACCTCTGGTGCACAACCAACTCATCTTTCACACTGTAGCTCTGCACTTTTGTGCTTAGGACCTTAAGTAGCAGGCTACGTTTCCCCACTTATTTCCTTATCGTTAAGCTTACATCGTCAGTTCAATAATCGTTACCCTATGAACCACAATACCATTGAATATTCTCTCTACATCCCGCTTTCATTCATCGCATATTCCTACTACTCCTCTTACCTGTTTGGCTCTGGCTTCCCTCTCCCATTATAGGCCATCAACCTACGATGTTCCACCGACTTAACGTTCACACTGTAGCTCCGCACATTGGTGCGTAATACGTCAAGTATCTGGCTATGATGCCTACCTATAACCTTAGCTCGTCCTACTTCTTCACTTATCTATTTGACCCTGGCTTTCCTGTCCACTTATGTACCACCTACCTTTGATGCCCCATCGACTCATCTTCTACACTGTAGCGTCGCACGTTTACGCTTAGGACCTAAAGTACAAGGCTAGGTTGCCCAATTATATCCTCATTGTCAAGCTGATATCGTTCTCCTTTATAATGGTTACCCTACCAAGCACAACACCATTGATACTTCTCTTTTCATCGCGCTTCCATTTACTGTATTTTCCTTCTACTTTCCTTACATGTTTGCCACTTGCCTTCCTCTTCTAGGCACCACCTACCTACGGTGCTGCAGCTACTTATCTTCCACAATGTAGCAGCGCAATTTTTGCGTGGCACCGCATCCGTGGCTTATCACATTTACAAGAATATAGCATCGTTGGATCCTCTTTTCTATCTCAGCTTTTACTGCAGATTTAGGTTATATAAAGCGACGCTCCTCTTTGTAATTGACAGCTCGGCAGTGCATGTTCAGTACGCTCTCCAATATGGTCCGATTCTTTTACGTACTACATCCCGAAACTTCTCTTTTAGTCCTCTCTGTCCATCTGACTTACCTGTGCTACCGCAGAGCTATACCTTCGGGAGGCTCACCTAGTCTATTGAGGCACCTCTGTTCCATCTTATTTTACAGTTAGCTCAACTGCTTTGCTTGAACCTTCACGGTTCCATTGCTGCAGTATTTGGTCTAATTACTCACCGCTCCAATGAGATAGGCTTTTTGTCACAAATGTGTACGGCACCTTCGGTTCTTTGATGCACTGCTCCACATCTCAGGACACCCAGTTTCTGAACACAGATGTTATAATTTCATCTCCAAAATTAGTAGACACATACCGACAGATGACGTCATAGTTTATAAATACACATATACAACTAGGAAAATGGTTTTGCAAGACTCGCCAGCTCTCCTACCTCCTTTTTACGCTCGGTCCTTCGTTTCTGTGACCTTACCTTCCTTGCCCCCCCAAGGGATCTGCATAGGAGTTGCTGAAAAAATTTGCCTGAATAGTATTATCTATAAAAATAGCCTATAGATGTATATGGACAGCTCATGCCACCACCTCGGGCATTCTGCCCCCTTGATACGCCTCATCCAGCGGTTTGAACGACTGCGTGTAAATCATTTTCACTTTCGAAACATCACCTCATGAAAGCGTCATCTACCGGCTGGTGTTCAACGTACTTGCGATGCCATGGCGTTGTGTTCCGTCCACCACGCCAGTGGATTATTTATGGTACCAGATCCTTCATATGCCTGGCGACCGTATCCAATGTATACGTTACTCACCTCGCCAGTGTGGTCTGTCATAAATTCTAGGCGTCTGGAAGCTTATCTCTTTTGAAAGCTTTTTGATCCTACCTTCCTCTGGGGTTGAACGATTGGTTTCAAATCATTAGTACCAACGCAATATCACCTAAAGAGCTTCATCACCTGCAAATGATAAACCTACTTACGGTGTCACGGCGTTATGCTCTTTCTATCTGGCTAGTGGATAATGTCTCCTAAAAGCCTTTTGATCCTTATCCTTCATGGTCTGAACATTTAGGAGCCAATCCTTATGACTTTCGGCAAAACTGAAAAAACAAGTTCATCTTCCTGTATGTGTTTAGCTTACTTGCGATTCCCTGGCTTTATGCTCCGTCCACCTTGCCAATGGATTACTTCTGCCTGGTATCAGATTCCGCATCTAACTGGCGCCGTTATACAATAATTACTTCACCCACTTCGCCAGTGTGTATGAAGATTTTATTCCTTCCGGATGTATAATTACTGTGGTCAATACTACTGCGCTTGGCCATACCTGATTCCAATGACCACAGCAAGAGCCTCGACCGTTCGAAACATCCTCTCCATGCAAGCGGATCACTTTGCTGCGACGGTTACCTTCCGTAGACCTACCAGAGACGCACACCTGACCCTTGGGTTATTTGCTCATACAAAGATACTGCTTATGAGTTGAGTTCCATACACACCTGAATAACGCAGCATCGCAAGTTACACAGCTTATCACCGAACAGTACTGCTGTCCACAACCGTTCCTGATGTAGCCTGACTAAGCCTTTCGCTGAGCCAAAGAAAAATCGAGTGTCCTGTGACTGCGATTAGCTGCTCGGAAAATCGGCCCTACAAAGACGTTATAAGTATCTCCATGTTTTGTACACTGTGGTCAAATGCAGTGTTCTAGGACGTAGTGGGTTATCGCTTAGCAAGCCTTTTCCCTATGAAAAGTCACAGACGTCTGCTTAACGAACTGCGACGTGCCAGATGTGACCCGCCACCGAAATAAAGTCACTGCCCGCGGCTTCACACGAAGAATTATCTCAATATCCCATGTTTGCGAGCACGTGTTTATCAAACACTCTAGGACGAATACGTCCATGGAAAAACGGAGATCAATCTCCGGAACCATTCAAACCTGCGCCCAGCGTTTCCATAACAGAAACACTTGGTGACCGTACAGCGCTTTGACGCCACCATTCTCTTTGACACCGCTGATCAAGCCATTCTTTACTGCATCATTTTTAGGCAAAATTATGTGCAATTTTCAAGCCATGTATTTGCCAACATGTATTTCTGTCATGTGGTGTACACACGCTTTTAGTGTTTCTATGGCTCTGTCAACCACTTGAGCACCCCTGTACTGGTGTGTCTCGTTTTGTTGAGAATAAACTTATTTATTGGTTAATTTATTGCACGGGTCTTGCGGTCATGGACGAAAGGTCTTCATAGGTTGTAGAAGTTGACGTACCCTGAAAGGCTATGTAGGTTGGATATGTTTACCATGCATTACCGGCGACTTCGCGGCTACTTGGTCCTCACATCTCACATACTAATTGTTCAGGTTGGTCATGATTTGAATAGACTGTTTCCTTAACTGGAGTGTCATCCCTTTCTGGTCACTCACTGAAGTTACACAAACCCGGTCTGACCGGGTTGGGGCAGCTTTTTGTTTATCGCGTAAGGTCATTGGCTGTTCGAACGCGCTGCCAGCAGAAGCAGTGATGGCACCGACGAAGAAATAGTTTTAAGGTCGATTTGTCTCCCTCGGTTTACAGGTTAAAATATTCCGCTACATGCGTTAACCGTTTACTCGTCCAGTATGGCTTACTTTTCTTAAATTCGTTTTCATTTGCAGCTGTATATTACTCATGGTATTTGAAATGTTTGTATATCCCATTATTTTCCTTTGTTTTAGTTTATGCACGTGGCAGACACAGCGAGGATTGCTAGTGCAAGGCGCGTGGGGATTCTTTGGTTGGCCAGGTGAATTGTGCTTCTTGTACTGTTTGCCTTTGGCAGTTGCACCCACGCCTTCCCTGTTGGCTCCATGACGATAACAAATGTATAAAATGCATGGTCGCTTCCTAATTTTCCGGTCCTAATTGAACTTAAGCTAGGAATTATCGACATCTTGTATACAGGGTGCATTAAGCTTTCGACGAAGTCTTCAACCACAACCGCCAAACGTATACGCTCTGCTCAGTGCCTGTTCCTAATAACGTGCTGCCTTAGTCCCACCGAATAACGCACTCCACGATGGTTTAGCTAGCTACAGTAAACCGGCTCACGAAGCTGTTACTTCTTTTATATTAGCTGGATGCTTCCTTCTTGATTTGCCTTTTTGTTAGGAGGCCCTAAAAGATCGGTTGTGGATTACTGGAACTGATAAATAAATAAATAAAGTCTTTATTCTCGTGCAGTGCGAGACACGTCTATGTAGGCGTGATCATGTTAAAGATACAACTGAATGTCGGGGAATGTATAAAACATGGTGCAAGTTAGCCATGGACATTGGAGCTGAGAGTTCATGCATGTATATAGCAGTGCATGTGTCTATCTGTTATTCCAGTTTGAATATGTGTCAATACAATTGTGAGTGATCGGGTGGGTTGTATGAGCACGGTTAAGAGACGTCCGTGGTGGGAGTGTGGTTATTTGGTTGGGTAATCATGCAGCGGTGACTTTAGCTATCAGCGAGTTACATCCGTCTCGTTTAGTGCTGATAAACATACATCAGTGGCAGTTCATAGGGAGAACGCTTGCCAGGCGAAAACCCACCGCGTCCTGAAGCACTGCCGCTAACCATTTGCTGGAACAAGGTAGACCCTGAACCACCCAGCTGGTGTCACGGGGAAACTATGTGTTCGTTGTCGATGGAGCAGCCTGCGGTGGCTGACAAGCCATGGGCGAGCGATTGGACGCTTGACAGGCGGGACCAAGGGTTAGGTAGCTATGGAGTTATTCAGGTATGTTTTGGTAACCATTTGTTTTGAAGGCTTTTTTGTCGGCAGGCCTATGCTGAGCCAATCCTCTGGATAAGAACATACAGATCAAATTGTTCAGTGATATCGACCAGGATGGGAGTGAGTGCGTTGGAGCTCTGATTTGACCCACTCTCGTCTTTGTAGGTTTATTCGTTCGCAGACACACAGGCCAGACAGGATCCTTGGTAAGTTACGGTTGATAACTTCAGATCTCGGGGAAGAGAAGAGAAACGTAAATAAAAGGAGAGCAGCATGGACTGCCAGGGAAACCAGTGACAACATGTGGTGTAAATGTAAAATGCATATACATATAACAAGACGGTAAACTTGATACATGAAGGGCAGAGAAAATGTTTGGTTTTTTATGTTCTGCGACCATCTAAATTATCTATGCGGGTGACGGTTGCTTAATAACCAGAAGCCGGAATGGGAGGATTAATTAGGGCTAAGAGAAGACCGTGGCAATTGAAAGAAAAAGAAACGAGAACTAAATAGGAAAGCCTGCAAATGGGATGAATTTATAGGTACGAGTTGACCTGAAATTACGTTTCAAGGTGGTTGATGTTTGAAGCACAGAGATAGGAAAGATCAACAAGTTAGCACATCAAACTATAAGGGAGAAAAAGAGATGCAAGCAGCGTTTTTAAACTCAAATTCAGCAACTGCATTCTAAGAAGGCGTACTAGTCAGTAGAAAGGGAAATGAGCGGTGTCGTGTAGCTCGGGACAAAGCCGCGCTTACAGCGCAATAGTTTCAGAGCAATAACAAGGTAAGAAACGCAGGTCATGCTGATTTAATCCAAAGCCTGGTTACGGTTAGAAAAACAAGCAACCTTTACACGAGAAGACCTGTCTTAGATCATGCTTTAAAGCCTCAATGTAATAAGAGAGGAAAGAAACAGCAGAGGCATGTGAGGCAAGACGAGACGAGGGCATCAGGCCGACAGCAGGCAAGCCAGGTGAGGTCACAGTGAGGTAAGCGTATCGTCATATTAAAATGGCTTTAGGGTAAAAAGTGAGGAGGAACAGCACTCAAACCAGGGGAAGCTAAAAGTAACAACAGAAGGGCCAAAGATGAGTCAGTATACCTTAGTCGCCTAGCAGATGTAAGAAAACTAGCGAGATAACTCTGATGGGACTGGATTAACCAGAAAACAGAGGCTATGTGGCCCAGCGGATTCTGGGATGAACTTTGTGGACGCAAGCAGGAATACAGGACACAAATTCTGAGACAAGGCTTAGGAAGTGCCACATACCGAGGTCAAGAAGAAGAAAGGTGTGATGTATCAGCCATTACTAAGCTAATCCTAGGCAGCAGTAGGTAGTTGAAGAGTATGCACGAATGTATGGAAGGAAAAGTGCTGGAGGGAGAAGGTAGCTTTTAGTGACAGGTAGACGCAGGTTAGCTTTTCTGTGTAGCTATATATGAGTAGGTCCGTTTTTCCAGAATTCGTCTGCAGATGCGCATGTACCCAATATTTCCGCTACTTTGGGAACTGTGAGTAAGCATTTTATAGACACAGAGAATGATATGACACTTTCAGATTTCCTGACGGCTTCTGGCAACTTATTCCATACGCTAGCATATCTGTAGAGGGAACATTAAAACGTTTGGAACAGTGCGCTCTAGGTAGCGAAACTGTGTGCTGTTTTTTACGTAAAAGGTATCGGGTATCGCCCAGCGTTTGGAAAAAGCAGCTAATACCTGTGTTAGAGAGTTTGACAAGTTTTTACAGGGAGATAACGTTGGCTTTTAGTCGGCGAATCCAAACTGACTCTAGCCACAGCTGCTTACACCGGTCTTGATAACTGAATGCAGCAAGGCCTAGTAGGCGCTTAGTAACCGAGCGTTGTACCTCCTCTAGCACTAAGCTATTGGATGTGCGTGCGTTAGTAATAACTAACGAAGAGTATTCCAGAAATGGTCGGGCACCTATTTTGTAAAGAGTGAGTCGAGATTCTCTTACGCGCATAGAGTTGAAGAGGTATCCAATAATTACCCTTGCTTTCGCAGCACTGTAGCTCACTTGTTCAGCAAAATTTAGGGAGCTCGAGTAGTGCACACCAAGGTCGCGAACGGAGGAGCAGGTTTCTAGAGAAGTACCGTTAAGCATTAGCGTGTTAGGCGGTAAGGGACACCTGTAGGAGAAAACGTTGCACATTAAGTGGAAGAATTCAAGCTTCCATAAATCATACCAGGTTTCGAGTGCTTTGGGATCACTTTGAATGAAGGAGAGGTTGTCATGCATGTCATTAGGATTGAATGAAAATAACACCTTCACCTCGTCGGCAAACGCGTATGGTATACCGTGACTGAAAACTCGGAAAATGTCATTTATGTAGAGCATAAAAAGCAAGGGACCGAGAAAGCTTCCCTGAAATATACCGCTGGTCACAGAAAACTTCTTCGAAGTGATATTGCCCAGTTGTACTTACTGGGTTCGACGGCTTAGGTAGGGGGTAATCAAGAGTAAAGGTTATCGGACGTGCCGAATGCAGCTAAATTCGTGAGTACTCCCTTGTGTGAGACTCGGCCAAACGCCTTTTCCATGTCAAGGGACATAATGACCAGTGCCTGCGCCATCTCCATGGAGTGCGGTACGTTATGCAAAAATTCAAACTGGCAAGTTTGGCAGGAATTTGATGTTAAGAACCCGTGCTGTGACCCAATAATTAGGTTACGATGCAGTAGAAATGCAAGCATTTCCTCCTTAATTATTCTGTCCATGACCCTAGAGGCGATAGGCGTGTGGCTAATAAGACGGTTTGCCTATATTTCGATGATTCCCTCGTTTATGTCGATGAACAACCGTCGCGTGCTCCCATGCGTGTGAGTAGAAGCCGCTCTTCATAGTCAATGTGAAAATATTAAGCAGGAAGACTAGGATGTCCTGGCCTCCAAGTTGCAGCAGTGTGGAGGAGACACCGTCTGGACTATAGTAATGTGACACCTTCAGGGAACGAAGTGCTGGCGTGAGTTTGCACGGGCTAAAGTTTATAGGGTGCAGCAGATCGTCAGTGAACTTAGGTATACCATCTGGTATTATCATATCAGCGGCTGTGAAGGAGTCACAGAGGTGACTGTTAAAGTAAGCGCATAGATCGACTGAATCCGTAAGTCCCCTTTTATCAGGGAGTATGCGAGAGGTGATGGGTATATCGGTGCGGTCACTCCAAAGTTTCATAAGTCTAAGAGGAGCTTGTTCTTTGTTGTTGATACTAAGCGCACGGTGCTTAGCTGATAACTGTTCCGTGTTCAGCGAGATTTTTACAATTGGCCAAGGTTTCGTTCATACGAATTATGAGATGAAACTCCTTAGTCTTTCTGTAGGTGGAGCGCATTTTCTTGAGCTTGGCAGAAACCCTGCGCGCCATGGCGTCATCGGAAGACAGTATTTTGCTTAGCTTGGTGTGCTTTGTGTCAAGGGCGTCTAAGCACTTCGGTAGGATTTATAAAGCTCACAAGTCGCTATGTCTATGTGGGTCGCCAAGAAGAAGCCATCCCAAGGTGCCGCTCGGAGAAGTAGGGGCATTTGTTTCCAAATGAGGCGGAGGCGATGTCTAGCTAAAATTTCATACTAGCTTGATGAGGAGGAACTTTAAGGAGTAAAAAGCTGAGCCACACTATCTTTTGCTCACGACCTTGAAGATTGTTTAACACATCCGCCAATGTGTGGGGTATGCCTTTAATAAATTGCTGGCCCAGGGTGTTTGGTCCTCTCGTAGGAGCTAGCACATGTTGAGTCCACTCTTGTGTGAAAACAGTGTCAACGAAGGCTCTATACCTGGAAGGTGTGAGCTGCTCAAGCCATGAAATATTGGGTATATTGAAATCTCCGCCAATTATCGTATAGTTTGCTCGCACGAATGATGCTTCATGAAATAGCTTTACCTGATCTGTGAGCATAGAATAGGAGGAATTATATGCGTTATACGCACCCGATTGGGAGGTGCACCTGGCCTCCGATGGATTGAAATCAAATGGAATCATCTGGTTTGCCAATGGAAATTGCTTGGATGGTTGATGCATGGACGTCATTGATGACGTAAATAAGTGAGCCACCTCCACGTTGATTATCACAGCCATTGCAGAAGATGGCGTAACCTGGACTGTGCATTAGGACATCAGATGCGTCAGGTGGGTGCCAAGTTTCTGGAATAAGTACTACTTGCGGACTGCATAACAGAATGATAGGTCCTAGAAGACATAGCTTATGTTTGCTGGATCGCGTGTTGATGAGAAAAGCTTTATATGCATCGTTATGTAACGCAGCTGAGTTTGCGGTCAGTGTGAAATTCATGGCAGCAGGTATAGCAGTGTCAGTATCCGCGTTATCATAGGGCAGGTCGGGTTGTAGGAGTGACTTCTTTTATTTACCATGTTGATAGGACGCAGAAGAGGCGGGTTCGTGATTATGTGAACGGTCATTGGTAATGACTAAGGTATTTTGCAGGGCTATATTGGATAGGCGATTGGAGTGCCGCAGAAATGTGTTCCTGGGGCTGCGGTGTTACCTGGATGGCAGGCGGCTGCCGACGAGTCATTTGCGGGTTTGGGGTCCATAAGTGTTAAGATTAGGGCTGGAACCAGCCGGTTTGGGTTGGCTGCAGTGCATAAAGGAGTCTCTTTAGAGGATATAAAGCAGGTGCGAGCTCTTGGGGAACTGGGCGTGGTGGACCTTGCTTTGTTGTATCCGGTAAAAACGGGTGCTGCAGTTGGTGTGGCACTTCTCGGTGACCAGACATTCCGCAGAAGTCCTGATATGTGAGAGCGATTAGTCGAATTATAAGGAGCTGTGGTATTCATACTGGTTGTTGAGTTGACAGAAGCAGCAAGCTGTCATCTTCGGCTGGGCGCCGTACACTATTGTGTACTGAACTGATGATGGTAAGATGGAGTATGGGCAGTTCGATTGTTGGTTCGAGTAGGTATGGTTTTCTGAATGGCTGGCTAGACCTGGTCGGAGCAACAAGCCCCTGTAACGCTCGATAAGCCTGAGCGATAAGTGTAATAGTCACCGGATGTAGTTGCGAAGGTTTCGGTTTGAAGTGGTCGGTAACGTATGGGGGTTTGTTGCGAATCCGGAACTGCTTTGTTGGGTTTGGGGGTTTGAGTAGGTAGCTCTTACGACGATACTGAGCGCGGATGGCGATAGACTTTTGTCCAAGATGGGAAAGTTAGGGTCCTGTTGTGTGCAGACGAGCCATCTGGTGGCACGGTATTTCTGGTACTGGCAATGAGTATGCTTTAGTCATATCTGAACGTCTGGGTGTAGTCCTTTTGCTGTATTGATATAGATTCGATAGGAAACGTTGAGGGGAGCTGTGAAAGACCGTTACTTTGAGTTGCTTGTCCTTTGCGTTGTGTCGTTAGAGAGTTGCGTGGGGTCATTGACAGCGCTAGCTAATGGAGTATATACTGATAGAAAGTCCACACTTTGTAGTTCAGAGACTATATCGCCCAAATCAGATATGTCAACAGGCAGCGTACTGTATTCAGTCGTGCCTACGACAACATCTGAGTTTTCAGCTAATAGTGCGGACCTGGCGACAATATCTTTTGGCAGTTCTTTGCCTTTAAGGGCTTTTCTGCATCGGGGTCTGTTAGTCGCTGTGAGGGATCCAGGTCAAGGTCGCACAGCCTCGACGCAGAGGCGGTGTATGTTGCTTTTCTTGCGCATTTTTGAGTTGGGACTCTATGAATGGTGTCACACGAGTTGCTTTCTTCTAAGAAATTGAAATAGTAGACAATGATGAGCTTTGCAGTGGTGTTCTGTCCGATTTTATCATAATTGGCCCAAGGTTCGAGTGCTGATTCAGATCCTACCGGGCGTCAACGAATCGTTTAGTCAGGTCCGGGCTACTAAATTTCATGACTGTTGGACAAGATCGTCCGGGAATCTTACTTCGGCGATTGGCTGAACAGCAGTCGTGCGGTAGTCTACAATCACTGAGAAGGGTTTGCAGCAACTTTTTAAGCGATAGCTTGTCAGGTACTTTGAATACTACCGCGTTATTGGCACGACGACCGCGTTCGCTGACCTCGTGCGTAACGTTATTTATTATTTCACCTGCCGCTAGACTATCAGGTTAGCTAGCCAAAGTTTGGATGTTTTCCAGGTTGACCAAAGGAATGCTTGTGCCTATTAGCGTTGCAATAGATGTACACTGTTCTTTCAGCGAGCTTACCTGGCTTTCGAGAACCCGAAACTGTTGCAGCGTTTCTGCTAGTGGATCTACAAGCACTACTTTGCAACCTTGTATTTGAGATGGGCCAGCCTCATTGACGTCATGGGCGGCCTGTTCCAAGGTTTTCATTTTGGCAGATGTGGGGGACATACTTATGCTCACCATGACACGAATAAACAGCACAAAGCTGAGTAGAAAGGTGGGGCAATACAGTAAAACGGTGAAGCCGAGACCGGGACAAAGGACTTTTGGAAGACGGCGTAGACAATGGTCCCAAAACAGCAACAAACCACGTAACAGTTAATATGTGTTATTTTAATGTAACACAAAAAGAACTACAACGCAATGATATACAGTGCAAAGAACAGTGGGAAAATGCACAGTGGAAACTCACCGTTTCTAGGTCACCCAGTTGACTCGGTGGATCTATGTAGTGGAGGGGTTAATTAAAATGGGTGTTGAATTGTCTGGGAGCACGCAGCGTAATACCTGTAAACGGAGTTGTGTTAGTTGTGTAATGGCTTGTTCTCCAAGCAGTGTGCACACCTGAATGGCAGCGAGAGTTCTGTGCAACGGTAGAGATCGCTTTCGACGTGTCGCCGAGTTTTTCCCACTAGCACATGGCGGTTACTGCTTGGAGAAATGCTAGATGATCCTGCTTATATGGACAATATGTTGTTGCTTGGTAATGATATTAAGTCTGAGCCATCAACCTTTAATAGGGAGGAACGCGTGGTAGTTAGCTGTGGTCGCAACAAAGATGTGCCCATAGCAACGGCAGTCAGTTCACGTACTGCAAAAGAGAGCACTGCTTTTTGGTGACGTCGGTGAAGTTGAAAATGGTTTCCCTCCGTTTGGAATGCCATGTTTGCATGGTCACAGCGCGAGCCGTTCTATTCTATGGGTGGGCAAGTTATGCTAATCCGTCTGAAGATCTGAGGCGCCTTCAAGGCACTAACATCTCAAGGGTAACCGTAAATTGTTCCTCTATCTGCGGATCATTGTCTGATCCGGGTGACACCAACGTTGGCTTAGGCACATACCACTTGCGACAGGTCACTTCTTACCCAGCTGGGCCTTGTACTGTCTACCGTCTGTTTGGTGGCTCAAGTTTTTAGGTGGGCAGAGTTAACTTGACAGTGGAACGCGAAGTCACTTTTCTCCATTACACTTCTACCTCCTGCTTCTTCCACTTCACTTCACTCTTCATACCATTCCTCCGAATACAATGAACCATAGATTAGGTAGTGCGCATCACATATGGTATGTGCATAGCCTCCCATAATGTGACTTTTAGTCAGCCAGTAGGTCAACGCCGCTGTGATTTTTCGATTTTCAGTGAAAAACGGCATCCATCCACCAGAATGCATTGCTTGTCGTCTGTATGTTGGCCCTTAGCCCAAAAGTTACACGTTTGCCTTGTGACTTGACGGCGCGAGTTCTACTCTGCTTATGGACAGGGCTTCATTTGAAGCATCCCTTGCTTACTTGCAACAGGTGGGGTTTACGCTGCATGGAAGCGTCGGTATTGAGTACCTGAACACTGCTGGTGCCTTGCGTCTTCCGTATTAAGTGCGGTAAGTGAACCTCATACATACGCATGGCTTTTAGAAGGCTATTATCCATGCGCCGCGCTGCTTCAATAATTCATAGTGCCACACGACGTCTACTAATCATTAGCAATTGTTTGTGTTGTCAGTCTAACCGCATGTCGGTGCGTGGTGCGGTTTTAGATCAAGGCTACACAGGCCTGGCGCCGGTTTATGATTTCTCTTTGCCGCACCGCACCAAGCTACAATGAACCAATGCTTATACCATTCCTTTCCCTTTCCTACTTGCACACCCACCATTACGGGGGCTTTTGCTACCCGGTTGACATGCACCGTCCTGCTTAATGGTTTCGCAGCGTCACATTCCACCCAGTTACCCAGTGCTTATGTCCTCACGTTTGCATTCCATTAGTGATATGCTTGCAAGGATGTATCTTTCTGTCAGACAGCGCAGATGAGTCGCCAGCTCCAGGGTCGTTCAGTGAAACACGGGATACCCAAATAAAGCCATGACGTATGTTGTCTTGTTCACTTCTGATAAGTGGGTAGCAGCACATCAAGCGCCGAGTACACCGATTGCAGACATGCGTCCGCATGGTCCATGGCATCGTCGTACCATGTTCACGCAGATTAAACTGCATCTATTGTACACAAAGCAGCGTGTGCAGGAAGTATACGTTTCCTTAGGCGATTTCCCTGCGTACGTCTTGGAGCATACTTCAGTCACCTTTCGTCATAGGTTTCATCCAATCCCGTGATGAATACCGTATTTGCAATGATTTCAGTGAGCTGACAGAAGGCGAAACTTGTACAAAGTTGATTCTACCCACGGTAACTTTGTCTCCCACATGCAACATTTTCCCATATGCATCTTGCCACCCGGTCATGAAGAATGTGTTGCCGCCTCTGCTTACGGGGCGCAACCCAGGTCTTAGTGTTTACGCTTTGTTGGTTATGAGCAATTTTATGCTTATCCGCGGGGTCGGGAAGATTTGCGAATGAGTTAACCGGCCTGATCTATTACTGCCTCCGACTCCTATGCTTCGTTTAACAGCTTCAGCCAACTGCTGTTTGGTAAGTAAAGCTTTACCATTTCATTTTTACCTTTGCACGCCTTATATGCATGAGCGAAATCCTCTCACATACACCATAACAATATCCCTACAGCACCCCCGGCAAGCACGTGGATAGGAGCAATCCAGGTGTGGCATAAAAAGAACTAACACATTTCCAAAAAACAATGGGCGGGTAAGTGAGTTCGTTTAGACACAATGTCGGAAAACGCGGACTGTCTATTCTAGGGTGCACGTGTTTGTATGCACCCTCGTCAAAGGTTGCGTGATAACCTGACAATGAGGCGAGCATGTGTTAATTACCAACCAGCCAGCTATTCACGTCTATGAAGTATCTTTACTTGGAGATTGATTTCGTGCAAAATCCACCCGACCACCTGGAGGTGAAAACCTCGCCATGTGAATCGATACGTCAGCTGTGCGTCAGTGTATATATGTATATATGTATATATGTATATATATATATTTAGTTTTCATTCGTCTGTGCCACACTTCGCCAAAAACCATTTCTCAGTGTTTGCGCACTGTGGTTCGAGCGCGCTTTATACGTTGCCTTTGATGATGTGAATATTTAGAATTGGTACAGCGTTTGCTTTGCGTTTAAATACATAAATAATATTTTATTCGAGACTATGCGGGGCACGCCTATGGAGGCATGGTCAGGTATATGCGACTGTACAGACATTTTATGGCAACTGCAACAGTGACAGTAGAACTTTGTTAGTATGTTCATGATTGGAACTGTACAATGGTGAAAATGCGAAACAATGCTTTGGCTGTCGTGAGAGCAGGACCCATTTGTTAGGACGTAATCAGTGTGCCATAGGTTGCAGGCATACCTCGGCTAAAAATAGAACGAGAATTCTGAATGATCCATTAAAAGATAATTGAAGAACACGTTCGACAGCGATATAAAAATGTAGTGAGCTCAGGCATAAGTAACGCAAAGGTTAACGGTGATACCACAGAAAGTAAAGAGACGACGGTATATGCGTGAAATCGTAGAAAGGAGAAGCACCACGCTATGCAGACTTAGAAGTTCCAGTGCTACGTGCCTGTCTAGAATGGTGACGCTAGTTGACCTGCCATTGTGAAGTTAGGGGCTGTGACTTTATTAGATGACGAGTCACATTCGCCACGTTGCAGTGTTGTCAAAAGGAAAGTTGGGGCTTTTTAATAGGGAGAACGCTTGTCAGGCGAAACCCAACACGTCCTGAAACACTGCCGCTGATCCAGTGAGTGGCAAGTTGTAACTGGCTATGTTTCCTGTTGAGCGTTTGTTTGCTCGGTTGTTTGCAGTCAAGTTGGGTCCTATTTTTCCTTTGGCGGATGCGTTAGGCGAGTGCGAATTACGTTCCTTTGTCTTGTCCTGTTTTAGTTCTACTTTTTGCAGCATTAAAATGTGTGTATACTTATGAAGCGAAGTGGATTTAAGGCGGTTGTATGCATTGACGGAAAGAGATGACAAGCCGTGTGACCCATTTATAACTTGTATCCTTGGTAATAATAAATCCAGCACCCTGCGTGCCTGTTGAGGCACCATGTAAGGCTATGTAGGTAGATTCCCTCGTGGCGCTAATGATGCTAGCTAGGTTATCTATATAGACTTAATAACTAGTACATGACTACCATCTACAGCGGAATCCTTACCAGCGGCGATTATACTGCCACTGCTATGAGACCTGCATAGCCTTAATAAGTGGCGGCCTCGAAGGCGTGTCAAGCCAATAGCTGCCATTTTCCTAACGGCAATATTGATGCAGCTGCCAAGGACAGAGTAAAAATGATGCATGTAGGCGTGGAAAACCAATCGAAATGCATTCGTTAGAGTTGATAACAATGCCACCACAGTAGCGCCAACAGAAGCACTGTAAACGCCGGTCTTGAAGGCCAATGTTTTCAACGATTTCGGATATGTTAGGGGCAATATTGACGCCAATTTTATGAGACTACTGTGGAATTAATATGAACAAGGCTTGTGGGGCCAATAGCTGAGGCTTTGCTAGGGCAATATTGATGCAAAGATCCTGGAACTTATATGGGCTAAGTACCCACCGTTAATGGTAACTTGTGAAGCTGATAACAGAGATGTTGCCACAGGCAATAATAATTTTTCTCTGTTGGACATGTATAGTCTTACTAAGCACTACTATTTGCGGTAGTGAAGCCAAAAATGGATACTGGTGAGTATGACATCATTGTTATAAGACTTATAATGCTTAGCTATGCACCACTCATTCAGGCAGCTGCCGCCAACAATGGAGTCGGGTTGAGTGCATAACATAATGCCACATTTGCGGTAGTTATGTGCGCTTAATATGCACCTGTCAGGTTGGCAGGATTATAAAGCCTTACATAGCCCTTGCCATATATTTGGTATACAGGTTTCAATTAATCTTTATCCTTGGAAACAGCTTCTCTTTATTATGCTTTTGTCGCACTATTATTGCTTGTGCTTTATATAACTTCTTTTTATACTACACCAACAAATTTCTCTAAGTATTATGTATAATGACCGTAAGTTCTAAATATTGATATGCGTTATCCAGCCATGTAAGGAACCATTACAGATACCGTTAAACTTCATGAAAACTGGATGGTATATATTTAGTTATTTATAACTATCAACTGGAAAAGGGCAAGTGAAATGAAATAAATGAAAAGAACGTATGGCTTGGTCCAGTGACGCAGAGTTACGGGAAACCACATTTGTCATTTCTATGTGAAAACAATGTTGTGTGGCTCCTGGGCTACTGGTCTTCATTTAGTGATACGTAGGAGCTGTGTTAACTACGGGACAGTTTAAAAGATGGAGGCGACTGAAATCAAAGGGTATTGTGCAAGCTGCAAACATAGAAAGCTTAGCGACCAATGTGAGAAACTGTGCAACAATGTACCGTCAGTAAAACACGTGGACGTTTTAAAGGTTAAAGCAACGGTAAAATCGAATGTTGCAAGATACTGGAAGGACGTGTTTTCCAGTACAGTACAAAGGCCTCCTCCTAGAAGGTTAAGCGAGGGAGTTCTTCGATGCTGTTAGTGGGGGTAAAAGGAAGATAAGGATGGGTGCGAATAGTTGCATAGGCTTATAAAAGAAACTCAAAGATGAGGTGTGTAGCAGAGTTCATTGAGTCCAGCTTTTTGTTATTACTTGTGTTTGATGATCGAGTGGACCAGAGTGCATCATCGCTGGGCCATCCAGGCCGGGTGCTCAAGCCACAAAACGACGGCTAGTCATATAAGGCCGACGGGACGTTCCCCCGCTGCAGACCCGACGGTGCGCTTGGAAGGGTGCACTCCCCCCACAGCACTCCAGTTCACGGTCCACATTCCATGAAGAAATCCAAGCGTCTTCGTCTCACGAAAGAATTTAGTGTTCTAGTGGGCAACGGCTAGCCAGGTTGCGAGGACGACTGACTGTTCCTTGGGTCAAGAAGTGGACCATATGTCGGCTGCCGATTCACACAGTGGATGCGTTGAGCAGGTTGGTGGTTTACTCAAAAGTTGCCTTAGCAGTTTCGGTGCTTGCGTTTCTGAAAGGTAGAACTCAGTAAGGGTGGGAAATGGAGTTGAAGTAGCTTGGCGCCGGAGAGGTAACGTGGCATGCCTGCTAAAGGCAAATACGCTTTTAACGTTTTCAAACTTTTCTGTTTGCTTTGTGGCTGTTGCAAAATGTTTGTGAACAAAACGCACTGCTACCACTAAAGACGAAAAAATGTGTCAGTGAAAATAGTAAATGTTTGCAAAATATTTAAAACGGGCATGACGTTTGACTTGTCTACCGCTGCGGTCGGCTGCCCTAAGTTGAGGCGCAGTAGGTTGCGGGTCAACGTAAACGAAACGTTTCGGGAAATCCAGTGCTCAGAAAGTCGCCGCGGGTGCGGGTGCTTGTGTACTATCATCAGGATGGGTTGCGATTTGTTCCTCAACGAAAGCCACTTTAAGGCGGTCTATGGACACCGTTGTTCCCTGACCCTCGTAATCTGGAGAGAAATGTTTCGGAGTTCGTTGCAGGACCAAGAAAGGGCCAGTGCAGGAAGGCTGGAGAGGACACCGCACTGTGTCGATACGGTGGAATACGTGTGTAGGTAGTGAAAGCGTTGTGCATTTGCACATCGCTAGTCTGCTCACGGGACGAAGCCGGGCGTAGTGAACGCATGCGTTGAGCTACGGAGGACGCAAAGTTAGGCGGAGGCATGCCCGGCCATGTGTGAGGTAAAACGAATTCTCCTGACCACTTTAGTGTTGTGCCGTAAACCAGCTCTGCTGATGCACTTTTCAAGTCAGTTTTGCTGCGGCTGCGCATGGCTAAGGGTAGAGCGAAATGTTTTCGTTCCAGTTAGCGTCAGAGGAAGCGCAGTGTGAGGCTTTAAGCTGTCTGTGGAAGTGTACAAATTGACCGTTGGCTGCTGGGTGATACCTGGTGGTATTGATGCGGCGACAGCTTACAAAGATGCAGAACGTATTGAATTGCGAAGGTTAGAAAGGCGTTCCTCGGTCAGTTGTAATGGTGGACAGGCATCCGTAGTGAGTGACCCACCGATCTAAGAAGTACCGGATAACAGCCTCAGCTGCGCAGCCGGTTACGGAAATTGCTTCTTATCATCTGGTGAAGTGGCCGACACACGTAAGAATGTATACGAAGCCGCGTAAAAGAGCCAAGTAACCTACTTAGTGCCGGTGTACCTGCAAGAAGCGAGCGTTCGGGGAGGAAAAAGAAGCAATCGGACTGCGAGCGTGACGGTGTATTTTGGGGCGCTGGCATTGAAGGGAGATTCGAGGCCAGGTACGAGCGTCTTTGTTTACGCGTGGAAAAATGAAAGGTTCGGTGCTCAATTTCAGATGCACGGATTCCAGTTTGTGCTAGTGAATTCAATGCGTCATTGACTGTGCGTCTGAAGGGGGTGGGCACGAGGAGTTCAGGACAACCTGTGGGAGCGTCACAGAAAATGAGTCTTACCGTGGTTTAGAGAGGAACAGGTTGCACATGCCTCAAAGGGAACTACAGAGTGTGGTGTATGCCTTCATCTTGAGCCTGAGCCGATGCTATGGCGGCGAGGTCGACGATAGGCAAAGACTGGAGGGTGACGTTGACGCGTGAGAGAATGTTGGCAGCGGGATTTTCGACACCTAATACAGCACGTATACCGGCGGTGAACTGCGTGACTAACTTGATGGCTAGTTTCCCGTTGTGAACTTTTGTCGTACTCGGAGTTAAATGAGCAGATAAGGGGATTGTTGTTAGTGAAGACGGTAAAAGCGCGGCCTTCGCGTGGGTGCCAGAAGCGAAGAATAGCCCGGTAAATGGCGGGCAGTTCTCCGCTAAATGTGCTGTAACGAGATTCCACCGACTACAGGCCTTTGGAGAAGAACACAAGTGACTGCCATTGCCCACCAACATGTTGTTGGTGGATGGCTCCTACAGCGATGTCTGTGACGTCAGTCGAAACGGAAGGTGTGCTGTCGGTTCAGAATGAGCAAAGTGGGCTATTTTGGTGATAGCATCCTGGAGCTCGGCGAAGGCTGTCTGTGCAGTGTCAGGGAAAGCGAACTTACGTTCATTTATCTGAGTAGGTCGGTGAGCGTCTGCATGGGTTGAGCACAGCGCAGAACGAAGCCTCAACAGTAGCTCACCAAACCACAAAACCAACGGATGTGTTTGAACGAAGTCGAATCTGGGAAGTCCTTGATTGCCTGGATCTTACCAGGAAGTACTTCGATGCCAGACGATGGAACGCGATGGCATAGAAATTATACCGTTGATTTACCGATTTCGCACTTAGTCCGGTTGATGGTGACACCGTGTTGGGGTACGCGTTGCAAGAGAGCTTGCAGATGCTCGTGGAGTGCTTGTTCCGCTGAACTAGCGACTACACTAACATCCAGGTAGGAATAAGTGGCGCCTAAGCCAAGAGTGACAACGTGGATGACGCGTTGGAAAGTTTGTACGTTGTTGCAGGTCCAAATGACATTCCAAAAAGTGTAACCCTGCCGAGAGGAGTGATACCAGTTGCTTTAGCAATGGTATTTTCTTCTACAGGTATTTGATGATAGGCGCAAGCAGGCAGATCCTGCTGAAGATCGGCTCACCTGTGAGGCGTGCGGTAAGGTCCTGATGTGCCGGATGGAGTACCTATCTGGGATGGTTAACCGCTTGAGTGGGCGGTAATCACCACTAGGGCGTCAGTCACCAGATTTCTTGGGGACCAGCTGCAGGGGATAGGACCAAGGTCTGACGCAATGGCGGAATATTTCAAGTGCGAGCATGTGCTCAAACTCCGCCCTCGCTACCTTTAGTTTCTCGGGTGATAGTCGGCGTGGGCGGCATGAGAAGGGTAGGCTATTCGTCGGTAAGTGGTGCGTGACTTGGGATGCCAGGGGCCCATCTACCTTCATTGGCTGAAGGAGCCTGGAAAACTGGGAAAAGTGGCTGACGCAATCTGGCGAAGTCTGTAGAAAGTCGTAGACTGGTGTTATCGATGCGATATCGGCGGTGGTGCCAAGTACACTCAGCTTCGTTGCAGGGTCGCCTATCATCTGGCGTTTCGTATCAAACAAGAGGTCGAAATGCCTGAGAAAGTCAATGTCGAGTCTGTCAAAGGGGACTGCAGTTAGGGCGAATACCCAGTGGAACGTGTGCCGAAAACCTAGGTGCAGCGTAAAAGACCGATGACGATAGGTGGATGTTGGCGTGCCATTGGCGGTATTTAGGATGGTCCACAAAGAAGCGATAAGCTCACCTGGCATGGGGGCATGCGGCTGACATCCGCCCCGGTATCAACTAAGAACTGGGTCTTGGAATCATAATCCTTAAGACAGGTGAGAGGACCGTGGGCTTTGCCGAGCCCTTTAATCGCCATTACGGGCCAACCTAAAAGTTTCCTGTGTTGCGGCGGAAAATCTTCATGGGTGCTCGCACTTACGCTTTGTTACCAAAACGCGAGTGGTAAAATCAAAGACCTGATTTGTTGCGGTTCATGCAACTGGTTGATGAGTCAGATCGGCCGCGCTGCTTACACTCTAGGGAGCGTTTCGCGGCTTGGCGTTTTAGTGACACTATTTGTGAGGCTAAAGCGTCGATTGCTGACGGATCACTAGTCGCGGGTGTCGCTATGACTGCAGCTGGGCTACGTGGAGTGAATGCTCTAGGTTCCTTCGTTAGCTGATGTCGCTCGATGACACGGTCTGCTAGTACTGCAACTTCTCCTAGAGAGAGGGTGCTTGCCACGGCAATGATAGGCTGCGTTTTCCGGTCGACAATGCATCAACATTTCGCGGAGAATCCAAGCGTACAGGCTGGGCGTGCTTAGAAGCTGTTGCATCTGTGACAACAAGCTGAAGGCATCCTGTCCGCTTGCTGCAGATTCCTTAACAGTTGCTGCAGTCTGGCCTTGTCGGATGGTGTGGTTCGTTGGATGGCTGCACGGTTTAAAGTATCATGCCTCTCGCCGGTAGTAGGCGAGCTATAATGTATACCACCCTGGAGGACACACTTTGCGGAAGCCGAAGCATAAGTTGATGAGACGTAGCGTTATCTAAATAAAGTTTACAATTGTGAAATGTGGAATCTAAATACGAAAACTAAAACAATGGGTCATTCTCCCAAAACGGTGAGAGGATAGCTTGACGACACTAACCGCTTAGATAGATGTTTTATCATTAAGACTCGTAATCATGAGTAATGAATAAGTATATACGGCAAGTGAGAAATCAAGACGATATCAAGTAAGGGCTCAATGTCACTGGAAATAGCCCACCGAAGTGAAACTTCGAAATGGTGGACAGCGTGTTCTGGACCGCGGTCAACAGTTGTTGTGTGGCACCTGGGATACTAGTCGGTTAGCGAGGACACATAAGAGCCGCGCCAACTACGAGACAGTATAAAAGTTGGAGCTGACTGAACCCAATATGTGTTATGCTAGCTACAATAATAAGAAGCAAATCAACCAGAGAGAGAAACCTTTCAGCAGTGCTCACCAAAACAATTTGTGTCAACGGAAGTGCAGTCGGTGAAACAAGTGGACTTTTAGGAAGATAAAACAACGGTAAAATGCAATGTTGCAAATATTGGAAGGACGTGTTTTCCGGTGCATTACAGTAATGACGTCTGGGCCTGTTGTGCTGCGTAATGTTGGTTACCAAAGCTGACATAAAAAGAGTAGAAATGACTTGTTAATGAGGGTTTAAGCATGGGTCGTTTGAGGGCAGTGCAATTCCAATTATTAGCATAGATTTAATCTGCACAGATCGATGTACCTATGTATATACTGTTGGCGGCATCCGGTTTCGTAGCTGCCTGTCACCGTGGCCAGCCACAGGACGCCGACGCCTACAGAGGAACCATGTGTGGTTTGCGCTTTACTACCCATAGCTCTAGCCACACAAACAATATCCAGGGTAAAACCGAAGGAATAAGATGGGGAGGCATGTGGATGGTTGCCACGTTTCCTCAAAGGAGCCGGCCCATACTCCTTCAGAGCCCAACGCAAGCGCGCTGTATTTGGTGAAACAAGCGCACACAACGCGGAGCTGGGCCGTAGTCCACTTTACACTGTTTATATACCAACATGTACCATGTACTAGGTAACATGTACCATGCATACCAACATGTACCTATGTTTAACGACATTATTCATATATATATATATATAATATATATATATATATCGCACTAAGTATTACGCACGCTGTGAAATCTTATTTCGCCCCTGCGAGGATAAGGGCACCACCCATTGCCCGGACACGGTCATCGTGTTGACTGCTCATTAACCTCGGATCATTTAACTTGGTGAGTCCCGTCGTTAATACCTGCAGCCGATGTTACAGCGTTACATTTCCGTTACACATACACATTCGGTAACAGGTCCGTTACGTAAATATGTATTCTTATCTAACCTTTTTACTTGTCTAAATCTGCCACTACCGTTTACCCGTTTGTCGCATATTATTTTCAGCCATTTTCCTTTCTCCCCACAGATTTCCTCGTGCACACTAACGTTTCTGCATAGCAATTCATCAACAACGAAAGTACGCAGGGCACCATGTGAAGCAGGCATTACGGATAGCTTCGTTTGCTACGTTCTCGGACCTTATGAGGTTTTTGCCTTCGATGTATCGAGGGAGAAGCTCTACCCGGATGGTATGTGCTGATTCTTGTTGTCTCTACAGACCTCTATTCATGGTTGTCTGTGACGTCCAAATACATGAGCTGCTGTAAAGGTGTGACCTTGCGTTCCAAGAACTACGGTGCTCTGTGTGTGACTGATGGATGCATCTTGCCTATTGCGACATTTGTCTTGAACTATGGGAGTCTCTGTAACGATACCCTAGTCCGGCTAGTAGTATTTCCGGTAGCCGCTGCCGTACTTCATTTAACAGTCGACGCCTTTACGCCGGACTGCCACTCCTGAGCCCTCATTCTACTCCGAAAATGTTTGAAGCTTCCACTGCCTTGGACTCGCCGACCACACCTAATGCAGTTTCAGCTACCCCACGGGTAAACGAAGCAAAGGCCCAAGTGCTTCCCAGTCGAAGCATTTGACACACGCCCTGAGCTGTGAGCCTACGACGAAAACCTTCGCTACTGTGGTGAGACTAACACCCACCGTCAAACTTGGTTAGAGCCAACCTATGTGTAATGTTCAGGCGAAGTCTGAGTCCAAATTCAATAAAACTGCTTCCCAGTCCCAAATGAAAATTGTTCTCTATGTAGCTAACAAATTGTAAAAGCTGCTCAAGGACAAGCGTCACCACAGCCGCAGATCTTTGGCCGTGCACTACCAACCTCTCGGGAACGATGTAGTTTCATTTTGAACGCGCCAGAATCCACCGAAGACACTACTGCAAACAGGATGCTAGACGACTAAGGGTTCCTTGAGCGGCTGAATTACATTTTATTCGGTGAAGGTGCACTGGGGATAAACATGTTTTTTGTCTTTCGTCTGGGCAGGAAGAAAGGGGATCCTTCGAAGGTACGCTTCCTTAAGGTCGTATGCCAAAGCAAACATGCATTCCTGTGCATCCTCCGGCGAACCTAACATTTGAAAGCTGAGCCTTTTTACGTCCTGCGAGACTTTTGTCCGGAAGGTCGGATTGCAAAGAAAACAGCTGTTGACGAGCTCCGGTCGCGCCAAGCGAATGGTGAGACAGACCTCCACGTCGTGGAATTTTGCGTAATCCGGAGAATCCCGAGAACCTGGTGGAAGCCATTGCACCTCAACCCAGGACTGTAGAGCATGACGGACTGCGAGTACTATTTGCCAATGTACGCAATCTGAGAAATAAGCTTGGTGAGGTACAGATGCTGGCGTTAGACACTCGGCCAGACTTGATGGCCTTTGCCAAAACTTGGCTATATGCGGACAACGTAGATTCAGAGCCTTCTATCCCCGAATACAGTCTCTGTCGAGCCGAACGCCTTGGAGGTAGGCCCGTTGGTGGGGTCATACTTTACGGTAGGGCAGAAATCGAAACTTGTTTGGTTGCGGCTACTAGTGACGACAATGATGATTTTAATGCCCTTGGGTTTTTTATTCACCATGGCTGCGAGTGCTTCACGATTGGTGTCGTCTACAGAGCGCCATCGGGATCCGGAGCTCATTTTCTCATTTCGATCAAGAACCACGGTTCAAGAAAGAATAATCGGATCGTAGAAGACTTTAATGCTCCTGAGGTTGATGGGGATTCACTTGTCTGTAGTTGTCCACCTGCTTTTATTGATGTTACATTGCTTGAGACCGTTATCGATTATAAGTCGTTTCACTACATAACCATGCCAACCCGCATTGTTCCTGATCAGACGCCCACGATTCGGGAACTTGTGCTCAATCCAGCTCAGCTAGAAGTCGTGAATCTATCGGTTCTACAATTCGCCGGCATAGAGCGATTAGTGTAGTTTCATTCCAATGGACACGTCGCCTTGCGATCCATAGCCACGGTGGTTGTCGTCGGACCTTTTGGTATGTGGAGCCGCGCTGACCGAAAACAGCCGCAGGCGCTATGGACTGGATTATTCCTAACCCATTCCACTCGACGATGCGTGGAACTTGGTGCTCTCCAAAACCACGGCCCTAATCTAGCAGCTCCTTCATTTTTCCGTAGAAAGTCCTTCAGGAAGCATGCTTCGTGCATTGCCAGTGAATTGAGAGCCCAGATGAACAGAAGGCGCAAAGTGAAAGATCGTTCCCAGCAATCCCAAACAGAATCCGTTTACTCTTTCTACCAGTCCATTATGAATGTTTGTATTACATTGAAACATCAGAACCGACAGAGACGTCAACTTATTGAAACATCATTGGCAGAACGCTCCAGAAATACACCCAAAATCATTTTCTCAGCTGAAATAAAGCACCATGACCGGAAGTGGCATCCCTATCTTGTGTCCTTGTGAGCATGAAAATTTACTTTACGAAGACACTGATACATCCAGTTACTTGGTCCAACAGTACGCCTCTGCCTTTGCGAATGAAACTTACTCATGCCATTACACTTGTTCCAATTTGCCTGAGCTGTTGGATCAAATAGACATTAACATCAATTCTTTGGTTACACTTCTCCTTGGTTTCCATCCGCATTCTTCGCCCATTAGGGATAGGTTGCACACCTGTTCCTTAGAACTGTGGTGGGGTACATCATCCCACCTACCCGTCAGGCTTTATCTCATAATTTTGCGGCTTGGCGTCTCCCGTCGTGTTGGAAAGTGGAACCGGAGCTCGATGAAGACCACTGCTCGTCTTCTGACGAATCAATCCAGCATTTGATGGACGACTCGCCTTCTTCCAACATTTCTGAACCCAAGCATCCCGCTCTAGCCAAGCCTTCCACTTCAGCTCCGCCGCTTCTCATCGAACCAACCGCCAACTCTTCAACTGTTCCACCAAGTTTGCGTTCCGATAGGACGTCTAAGACGACGCCTTCTCCCGATTCACACAAGTCGACTAGGTCTGGTCGACACGTTCATTAACAAGCGCGATTAAAGGGATTAGTGTTTCTTTCACTTTGCTTATTGCTTTCCTTTTCCCTTTGGGCCAACAACGTACAAAACCCAAAGAAAATCGGCAAGAGCTTTCGAAAACGCCAAAAAACGGTAAAAGTTTTCTGCAAACCCAAAAGAACGTAAAACGTTTTGCAAACCCCAAAAGGAAGAAAATGTTTTGTAAACACATAAAAGGAGTTACGTTTCGCTTGACGCCTACCTCATCCGGCAAGTGTCAACCTTAATTTTGCCCTCGCCTCCACCATCACTGCTCTTGCTTCCGTTTATCTTCAATTAGGAACTGGAGGAGGTGACGATACTGAAGCGGAAAGCTGATCTTCACCAACTCGCAAATATTTTTCGCTTACGAACTCCCCCCATTTTGTGTTTTTGACATCATTATGGAAGACACGGTTTGGGGGTCCGTTAAGGTCCGATCGCCTGGTTCTTCCCAGCAAATGCATCAGGTTTCACTACCTGGTGCCGCAGAAGGCTGGCCCGCGACGGACCGTCCTCACGTCGGTCGAAGTGTTACCCAAGAGTTTCCTTCTAGGAGGGGCTGTTAGTGACCTGGAGATTTCTCGTATGAATGTGTAAAATATTCTAAATTATATTCAAATTATAGGTTTCTCATATATTAGGGAATTAGGCCGTTTTCTTGTTGGTACGTTGTTCCTGTTTGTTGGAAACACAAACACCATAGCCACCTTTGGTGCGCAACGCAACTGAACACGACGCTCCGTCAACGCATTTGACGCCAACGACATTCTCGCCAGCTAGCTCTCTCCTGGTGTCATATTTTTAGCATTAGCTATTTATCGTCTCGTCCCATAAACATTTCCCTAGCTTACTTTGTGTGTTCTACTCATTGTCTTTGGTTGGCCGTCTAGTTTCGTACCAAATATATAGCGCACGATCATCACGCTACAGTATCAGGAGCCAGCAATTGTATTTGGATGAAGTCTTCTAGTTACTAGTGGATACCTACTGTCCCAAAGTAAGTCAACAAACCGCAAATGTATGTGACGCAGACTGTCCCAAAATATGAAGGTTGGAGACATAAGAGAGTGGACCTTAGCAGGCTCCGGATATGCACAGAGATGATTGGAGCCTACGAAGAATGGCCGCCGTTAAACAGGTGCTAAGGTTAAGACGATCGACAGATAATGGTGCTATGAAAATCTTTCAGCGGCCAGATGTAACCATTCCATTAATCAGTTTGGTCACTAGCGGCTGCCTACAGTATCACAGATTATATCAACAAGCCAGCGAAGAGTAATAATACAGATATTCTAAATGATTACAGGATGGAGAAACAAGGAGTGTCTCTTAATAGCTCCGGATTTGCGCAGTGATGTATAAAGCCTACAACGAACCGCTGTAGAAAACGTGCTGAAGACAAGAGGAACAAAAGATAATGGTGTTAAGAGAGAACCAGTGGGCAGCAAACGAATTCGCATTACGAATTCTAGTTATTAGGGGATACCTGCAGTGACAGAAAAGGTCAACAAACCAGCTAACGTATGTGATGCAAACAGTCCACGAGAATAAAAGTTAGAGAGATAAGAGGTGGCACCCAGCGCAAAAATGTATGCTACTTCCAATCACTCATTGCAGCTGAAACGTGGTGACGTATGTAAGACGAATAACTGATAATTGCGCTAGGAGTGCGAGTATCAGTGATCAGCAATGGCATTTGGGTGAACCCTTCTAGTTGCTAATGGAGTGCTACAGTGTCCCAGAATAAGTCAACAAACAGCAAATGTACGTGACGCAGTCACACCCCGAGAGGCATAACTCTTCACTAACTGAGCGTATAAAAATGATTACTAACAAATCCGCGGTAAGTTCACGAGCTCGAGAGTATATTTTACGGAAATGCCACAAACACGAAATTATATCGAAATTAATTACTATCGGCTTAAGCGACGTGTGCAAGGTTATAGAAGATCGTACAGCTAGACAATACTATGAAAAACCCTTAGGACAAAGTTGCACCCTACCGCCGGAAATATATATATATATATATATTTATATATATGAACAACGATGTAAACACACGTCCATATATTTAGACGTATTGTATATTAATGGTATGTATATGGATATTTGCAAATGTGACTTAAATTGGGAAATGTGATAACGCATTCGTTGATCGGTAAATGCGGGCATTCCCTATGTAGGGAGACATCTTACTTACCTTGAATGTCCGCACTGTTCATCACCATGCGGTATAATAACAGGTCCTCGGCATGATTGTTGCCACATGCACTTACCGAGTGCAGTGTAGCCATGTGTACAGCTTCGGGTGAGCAGTATGCATTGTACCTCTTCCTAAAGTAAATTAGGTAAGTAAACATTTATATTATGTAAGCGAAAAGCTGCTCATGATGCCACAATGGAAGAACAGGGAATAATTTGATGCGTAGTAATTTGTGGGATAATTTACGCTCATTGTTTAACGGAGCTTATGATCCATATAGCATTGCTTGGCGTAGTAGTACCCGCATGAAAGTAGTGTGGTAAATTGTTATTATGCGAAAATGAAGCGCTTGCAACACAACGGGTAACGTACCGAAGAGACCAGGCGCGCACTTATTAATTTCGCTTTGGCGATGCTGAATGGAATGGAATTAGAAGGGTTGCACATGACTGACAACGTCCACAGTAAACCGAGACTTACGAATTATTGAGACTGTTTTGCTTGGGTGTGAGAACAGATATTCGAACCATATGCTACTACACTCGTCTAAGTTGAGAGTGCTCAAATTGCTCACAACCCGCAAAATCGACAATACTGAAAAACGTTTGTTGGTTTGCGGCATAGAAGGACTATGCTTAAGAACCGGACGAGTTATGGAGCGTTAGAGAATGTGTTCTATGAGTACCGACACGTCCACTGAACTAGCGGCCAAGTGGTGCGGCGCATGCAAGTATTTCTGTGGACGCTATCGGCTTGTAAGAATGCATCATAAGGATATAAGACAAAGTGTGGCCCTGAAAAGAGCAGTCGGGTCGTTCACGAGGTAATCCGAAAGCGGAGGCAGTTAACGGTGCGGACTAACCAGGGGCATGCGAACGTCGTGGCGGGCAGTTGTGATACCTTAGTACAGGTTACTCTATATGCGGAGTAGGCTGGAAAGTACGGAAGCAAGGACGAGCATCGTTGCACGGAAAAGTAATTTTTTGGAGCAGCTCCGCACATCTGTAAATATGGGTGGCTCTGCGGTGCGGTAGACAAATAACAGCGTGTAGCATGCGGGCAAGGAGATGGGCAAGAGACCCGGTAGACAAGGTACTTCGAAATAAACTTGAATCAGGTCCCTGCACATTTAGAGTTTTTTATATGGTCATTTATTGGAGAACGCATGAAAGAAGTACAGGGACGTGGCACCTTGCAAGTAGTGGGAGACATGGTGATATATAGCTTGATATGCATGCCAACGTGATAGGTGCTTAGTAAGCCTATATAATTGTCACAGAGGTGGTATTACTATCGGCACCCATGGAGAGGCCCTTGGTTGCCTCGCCCGCATGACAAATGCACGGAGAAGTATTATAAGTCCCATACCAGTGGGCAGCATGCTCGCAAATCTAAAGATATCCATGGTAAAGTTGGACTTGGCGAATCCAGGTTGGCTTTACTAGCGTAAGCCTACGTATGCCCACCGGAGGTACATCAATATTGTCATTTGCTCTATGAGCTTCAATGAACGGGGGTTACTTAGTGCATAGACGTCCCAAAACACAGACATCAATATTAAATATATAAATATAGGTATATTTCTAGACAAGCGCTAGATGCTGTTCCTGCGTGGGGTCAGATCAAATTGTACATAACATCCATGCTCATGCATGGAGAAGAAACATCGTTAACAAATGCTTTTGATCGTGTTGATCTTTCCGAACAGTAAAGCAGGGATAAATACAAACGTTTCGTAGGCCTTGACATTTTTGAAGGCAGTAGTTTGGGTCTCCGTAGCTTATGTACGAATTCTGCGCTTTTCACCGGCTACCGCTGCCAAACCTTGAGGTGCCTGATTCCATTAGTAAACTATCAATCTATTATGCCAATGGATTGTGTTATTTTCGATGGAAAATGCACCACTAGAGGAAATCTGATCCATTTTCTTTGGTCACATTACCGCATTTCGAGCAGCCATTAGTAGCGGGCTCATGGAAAGGAATAAGCAAGCCAAAATTAGATCGTATAAGTGGAGGATGGAAACAAAGGAAATAACAGTAACGGCCAACAATTTAGCCTTGCTTAGGAAAGTGCGACTGAAAGGCCGGCCCATTTAACTAGAAAATACACTAATAATGGAAAATGGAGCCAAAATATAGCCCAGCAACAGCATACCAGAACCGCAAACCTGGCGCGAATTTCAAAGTGTAAATCTCCAAACAAGCGGAATCAACGCCGTTTTGGAGCCGAAATGTTAACTAAAACGATACAACGACGGGCGGTCTAGGACAAACCCTAGGCGCTGGTTACGACAAAAGTAAAGTAATTAAGCTAGATGCAGTGGTTATGGAGATATTTGCATTTTAAGCGGTCGGCTGCGGATAGCGTTATTTTTGAGCCTCCGCTAAATTCACGTTCTGCTTTGGAAGCAGATACAGCAAAAATAAAGAAATAATACAAAAACGGCTAGGCCTAATTAGTTCCGAATATGGAGTAGTAACTGGGAATGCCTAAGATAACGTGTAATGCGCTGCAGTAGCGAAGTATGGCGCAGTGGGCCGAAAAGCATACTTTCTCAGTAAACGTAGTAGAAGCTGGGAAAACAGACGGAAAGGTTTTAGGGAAATACTAGGTAGGCTGTAAGAATTATTATATAGGTAGAACAGCACAGGATATGGTGTAGCTAGCCCACAGCCGGAATGCGACCATGTTCGATTTTCAGAGTATATTGGGCTGCAGAATCCACTATGAATGTGGAATTCAACGTTTTTAATGCCCCGATGTGGATGCGAAAATTATACCAAAGCCGCATGTGCTGAGTCCATATGGATAAGACAAGGGAACATAAAACTCATTCGCTCCGTCTGAACTAGGATAACGCAAGCATTTCCTACAGAAATATTACCAGTTTCGACTCCTTGAGGCCATTTTATACGTCGTTATGGTTGTATCACTGACAGGGTGGTCTTCCAGTGATAATAAAAAAAAATAATGTGAGAAAATTCACAAAATGTGTCCAGGCGGGAAACGCCTTGGGTTCCGCTTTGGTTAGACACGAATACCACTTCTTTTGGGGGTTGCGCCATCTCAAGCATGACTGATTAGTTGGCCACAGGTGCTAAAGCACACGACTGTGCATTAAGTTGCTAGTTTAGAGCTCTATTTCTGTTAGCTGAGAGTCGGATGCAAGTGCCTGTGGTGTTGGACCAGAATAACGCAATCGTTCCCTGGAGAAACATCATCAGTTTCAGCACTTTGAGGTTATGTTATATATCTTAATGGATGTGCAACCAATGCTAATGAGCTAGAGATGTCTTCTATTGATAATAGAGAAATAGGTGTCCAAAGAATAAGCGAAATGCATTCAGGTGGGAAATACCCCGAATGCCGCTTTGGTTAGGCATAATCGCCTCATCTTACAGAGATTGCACTTTTTCATTTGTGACGGATTATTGGGCCTCATGTGTTAAAGCACACCATTTCTGCATCGCGTTGCTATTTTGAGCTCTAACTCTCTTGGTTGGGAGTCCGATGCAAGTGCAAGTGATATTCACCAGTGTAAGGTAATAGAAAACTGGGAGATCACAACAGCTATTAACTTGGAGGATTCCTGGTGGGAAGCTTCCACATTGTCAGGTAAAATGAATGAACAATAATATAACGCAAGCAGAGAAGGTAACGGAAAACAAGTGGGAGCTGGTTGTTCACCCACCATTACGCATTAGGTATGGTAGGCTTTGGAGCCAGGTAAAGGTTAAAATTACGTACGAACGGCAAAGGAAAGAAGAAGTGGTGGTCAAAATATCTGGGTGTCTAGCTTTCCAGGTGACAGGGGCCTCGCTGCCGCATGGTTAGCTTTTTGCCAGAGAAAGGGAATCCGGAAAAATTGTTGTGCAAGCTTAAAGGATTGAAGAAAAGGATCTGGTTTTTCAAAATGCCTTTCTACCAGCGTTTCCGATAGTGATAGGCATACGTATAACTCAGATAAAACTAAATGTACGGGCCAAGAAAGCTTAAGTGGAGAGTAAATGCCTGAATATAGGTTACGGTGATATTGCCTTCGAGGTGGGTAGGCGGCCCTGTTATATAATCAGCGGTGTAAAGTAGCGAGTACTTAAACCTAGGGGAGGGCATCGGTTATGGGCAACTAGTAGATGCTAACTACGTAGGCTAGTAGAAATACCAATAAAGCAGGCAATTTGTACGACTATTTTATACAGATGAATGGTAACTTACGGGTGCACCATATTTGTGGGCAACAACGCTAAAACCTGGCATTTCACATGAGGCTTAATGTTGTTAAAATGCTTTTAGTAGACGTGACTCATGGGTCACAAGTATAAGTATTCGCAAGAGAACAAGTGGACTAGGTATTTGGAAAACACTAAGGGGTAAATATGGAGACGAAGGAACCAAATTGTAGAAGAGAAGGGAGAAGTGAAGTAAAGTTTGTCCGTTCGGATTGCTTCCCCATTGCTATGCAATATCCTACCTTGTCAGTGCCTACCTGCTTACGATGCTCCCATTCAATAGTACAAGGCTGCTTTACGTGCTGATCTGTTGATCAGTAAGAAACTGGACGTCGAGAAGGAGCTTTCAAAGGATTTGGGCTACCAATTAGTGTTTCCAGGTTGCCATTGCGGTAGCGTCTACTATTTCAAGACTTCCTATTTAACTAAGTGTCGGTGGGAGCCAGTAAAGCGCTCAGCTACTACTGGGGTAGGCTGAATACCTTTTGTGGTCGGATTATCAGTCCTAACATCTGTAAGATGCGTGCAACTGATCGGGCCGAGATCTCTCACGCAGTGTGACAGGGACCGCAAAGTATGGGGAGGACCTGTGAGCCCAAGATGCTCCTGTCATGAAGCCCAGTTGAGCGCAATACAAAGTTGCGCCAGAGCTGACCAAAATGTGATCTATGCCCCATCGGGGCCGGTCTCAAAAGGTTGTCATCAAAATCACAGATGTTGAAAGGGCGTCTTATGTTATCCAGGCACATAAACTTTCGTACCTCCTGCTTGAAAGCCTGTGGATTGTGAATCTTCCGCAGCTGTGAAGGTAATTTGTTCCAGATATTTACATAAGCGACAAGGAAGAAACGTGAACGTAGTTTCTTCCTCGCAGGCAGCGGGGCAACTGTACAGTGCTTGTTTCGGAGGTTGAATTCTGATCCTCTTCTCGGTGTGAGGCTGGGGATATTACTGTGCACCGCTTGGTATATTAACTTATGTAAGAAGCACAGGTTTATGATAATGCGCCGCAGCAATAGAGGCTAGAGTTTGAGAGGGTTACACCTCTGTAGGTAACTAAGCGCTAGGCCTTGTGGGGCTACTATTTTGGTAAACCGCCGCTGAGCCTTTTCGAGCAATATGCGGTCTGATTTCCGCAAATTACTGAAGATGAAGAGGCAATATTCCAGCTGCGGACGAACATGACTGTGGTAAAGCTCCAACTGTGCTTCAGCCGAGTTAATGTGGCGGCCTATGTGGAAGACCATTCTGCGTGCTTTTGCTACCTGATACTGCACATTCTCTGAAAAGTTGAGGGTCATAGGATAGCCAATACCTAGGTCAGTAGCTAACGTTTTTAGTTGGAGGGGCGTACCATTCAACGTAAACGCACCATCCGATATGGAGCATTTGTGGGTCAGAATACTAGATTTATCAGCAGAGAATGTCATTTGCCAATTTTGACACCACGACTCTAAGGTCCTCAGGTCTTCACGGATCTCTTGTAGTGCGGATACTTTGGCGCTTGGTAGGAAGACATATACGACCTTTATATCGTCGGCAAAGAGGAATGGGCGACCATGGCGCAGGCTGCTACAGATGTCGTTCACATAAATCAAAAACAGGGTTGGTCCAAGCACGCTGCCTTGCACAACACCGCTGGAAACTGTGACAGGGATGGACTCAAAGTGTGCTACCTTCACGGACTGCGTACGCCCGGTTAGGTAGGATTTAAGCCAGTCAAGCAGAGGGGTGACTACACCGTAAGCCTTGAGCCTATGTAATAGGCGTTTATGGGAACTCTATCGAACGCCTTTTGCATATCAAGGTATAGCGTAATAATCGTGTGACCTGGATCAATCGCGCCAGTGACCAGATTGAGAAAATCAAGCTGGCAGGTTGCGCAGGATCGTGCGCTTAGAAAACCATGCTGTGACCTGCTAACGTGGCCTCCTGCATCCAAGCAGGCCATAAGCGCATGCTTAACCGATTTCTCCATCCCACGTGAGAGAATAGACGTGTGGTTTATGGGTCGGTAGTTGCTGACTTCCTGTACGGAGCCACCTTTATGGCGCGGTGTGATGACAGAGTGCTTCCAAGCCAATGGGTATTGGGCCTTCTCCATACAGGGTGTGAAGAGTTTCAAGAGGATTATTGAAAGGTCATCGCCCCCATTCTTAAGTAGTATGGGTGGAATTCCATCAGGACCAAGTTTGGTGGATGGTTTTATGGTTTTGATAGCGGAACGGATGCGTTTTACATCGAACTGAACCGTGGAGAGCAGCTGGTTTGTGGACACATCCAGCTCAGTAGTGACTGGGGACAGTTCTTCACACTGGGACTCTTTGAAGTAAGAGTTGAACTTCTCACATATAGTCTGTGGATCTTCACTTGCTTTGCAAGGGCCGAAGCGTATAGAAGTGATCTTTGCTCCATAATGAGGAGTGCGAGAACGCATCAGCCAGCTGAGGTGCTTGGCTTTGTTTGCACTGGCCATGGCTGCTCTTTCTTGGGATGTTTTAATCAATACAGACCTGGACGATAGCTGGCTCGCAATCTCGCTGGCTTTCAGCACCTGCGTAAAGTTGAACGTCTTGTAGTAGGAACGTCGTAGTTGCCTCAAGCTTGCATGCAGCTTAGTTTGCCTCCTAATTTTTCCTGAACTTTTATTTAAAGGAGTAAATGGAGCCAATAGGTCTAGACAATAGTGCAGTTCGCCATAAAATATTGCGGATGATTGCTCCAGGGAGTCGGACAGAAAGAACTGTTCCCAGTTCCTTGCTCGAATAATCGTGGCAAATGTGGGCCAGTCTATGGAGCTTATCGGCCGGTATATCTCAATGGCCTCTGATCTACTCGTACAGATTGCCGGGATGGTTGCAAGCAGCGAGCAGTATACCACTCTGTGGTCGCTCCCCGGAAACTCTAGGCCTACAGATGCACGTACATTGGATATACCCAGTGCAAATATCAGGTCTAACAGGTGTTTGGACCTGGTCGGCGTTGTTACATGCTGCACCCATCCTCCCAAGTTGATGCAGGCTAATAGCCCACTATACTTTGCTGGAGCAGTGGGTGGAAACCACTGGATTTCAGGAAGATTGAAGTCGCCCGCCACAAGCTGGCATGCACATGGATGGCTCGCAGCTGGCTCAAAAGTAGTTATTAGCGCTTCGTCACTCACATGTGATGTATCAGGAGCTCTGTAAATGCATCCAAGTAGTAACTTGGGTCCCATTGCTTCAACCGTTTTCCATATAGAGTCCAATATTTCGGTGTTATCTAGGACTTCGATATTGGCAGAGAAAATTTGCTGCAGATAAATAGCACACCCTCCACCTCGTTTGTGTGTACGCGAATGTGTATACAGCTGGTAGCCTCGAATGAAAAAGGAATCATCGCACGTAAAGGCACCAAACCATGTTTCAGTGACTTGTATTGCATCAGGCGCAGCAAGGATAGCCAAAGGGCATAGAATATGCATATTGTTGTTCAGCGACCTGGCATTTATGAGTATAATGGAGAAAAGTTGGCCAGTGTCTCCCAGTTTTATGGATGACATAAAGGGAGCACGAAGAACTACTGAGCCATCTGTAGAAGCTGTAGGAACTGGGTCAAAAGAAGTAAGAACGTGCTTTTCGTTGGTGACGTATTGGGTGTCGGGATGAGCTTGTCGCGGCTCATCCCCACCTGGGATAAAAAAGGCGCGTGATGTGGTGTAGAAAGAAGGGAATTTGCCCGCTCAGGTAGTTGTTGTGGCGGTAACAACCGGTGGGATAAGGTAGGTACTACAGAGTCCGGACTATTTGGAACATGGTGAGAAGAACCTTGAATAATATTAAGTGATGTACTAACTGCGGAAGTCCGGTGTGTGGATATGGGACGTGTGATTGTTTTCCTGTTACCGCGGGCTATGTTCATTGCGCTAGCTTTCGCGGTTTGAGAAAAAGTTGATCCATCATGGTTGCACAGCGTAGTTGTTCAAAGTTTGTTATGACGGTATTTATAGTTGCTTTATCCTTAAAATATATTTTGATCGGTGCAGGGAATTTACTGCTTTTTAGGTAGTCTCTCAACACGTACCGAACGTGTTGTTAAACCAACTTCTGCAAGGATAGCTCTCATAAATGCATCCAAAGAAAGATCCTCGGGTGCGTTAAGTACCTGGGTAGTATACGGCCAAATACCCCCTTCGGCTGTCGGCTGGGGGATGTCTCACGCTTTGCTGTTTCATGGGTGTGTGAGGTTTGGGTAGCTGCCTTCGGTGATTTTTCGGAGTCATCCTTACGCGGGGCCGTTTGGCTCTGGGTGCCATCGTCGCTCCAGGTAGAAATTTTGGTTCAAGCTCACGTGTGTGTGGCTTCTGAGACGAGAATAGAACCGGAACCTGTTGATCACTATGGGTGTGAGAAACCCGATCTCCATGCTCGACGTGTGATGGCCCCCACGTCGGTTAACCCTCAGTGGCCCAAAATATAGCTGTTTCAGCTCTGCTCTATTACGCAGCTCTTCACAACTTGTCATTGTACTTCGGTGAGTTGATTCGTCCCTAGTACTTAATTTGAGTGGTGCCGCGAATTTACTTGTTCTTTTGTTCAGTCGCACAACCTCTAGTGGGTTTCCTTGGATTCCATAGACCTCAAGAATCCAGCTCCTGAACACTTCCAAGGATGTGTCATCAGGAACGTTAAATGCAATAGTACTAAACGTAGTATTTCTTCCTTTGGTACCCGTGTGCAGTGCGGCTTCCGGCTTGGCTGTTTCTGACGCAGAAATGAATGGTATGGCCGCAGCAGGCGAGCAGTATGGTGTATTTTGCTCGCGAGGCCGTTTAGTTGGAGGAGCCGGCGTGTGTCGGTTCCAGACAGGTGACATACTAGATGTTCGCCGACCAAATTGGGGTACTTCGGGTGGCAAGGCGCCGCTTGCTGCGTTGATCGTCTTTGAGAATGATGCCTCTGTGACTTGCCCTCCTGGTCCATTGGGACGATCTGTACAACCGAGTGAAAACTCGGATGTAGGCGAACAAGTCCCGGGTTTCTTCTCAGGACAACTACTTATCTCCCAAAGTCGCTTGGGGTCATGGGTATACATAACCTCCAGTTTTAGCATTTCTGCCACCGAGCAATGGTTTTGTACCATTTGCTTGATCTCACCCTGAGCTACATCCTCTGAGACATCTAAATCAACTATGTGGGAGGCCTCCAGGGTGACAAAATCCTGCAGAGAATCAGAAGATATTCCAGGAGTCCGCTCATTAGTAGGCTTGGATGGAAAAAGCTTTTCGTAACGGCATTGCATGGCTGTCTTTGCGTTCACTAATTTCAACTGGACAAAGGTTGTGCGCGACCGGAAGTCTTTTTGGTATGACAGGAATTTACGGGCCGAACGCTCTGTATCAAACCTGAATAGCACGGGACATTGGTTTTTAATAGCCCTTTTCCTCAGTCTGGTGCAACTGAGTAAATTACCTTCTAGACCGCAGATATCCATCAGTACCTTCTTGATGGTGTGAACTTGAATACGGTCAGGTACATTGTAGACCACTACCTCCGTGAGGCATTTTATCCGGTCCATGACCTCAGTACTAATAGCATTGAGGAAGGGCATGGAAGTCTCGGAGCACTTTTCATCCATTACATTGCCAGGGTGAACTAGGCTTGTAATAGCCGCTAAACGCTCAGCTATTGGCTGTAAGCTGTTAGAGGTCACTTTCATACTCTCCAACTCCTCTTGCAGCTGCGCGATTTCTCGGCGCATAGAAGAAAATACGTCCATCACCCTAACGGAGCACGGCATGGTCCCGTTGGTCGCTGTATTGCCCCCGATTTTACTCGCTTTGTTCACACGACGGCTCGTAGATATTCCTCTTTTTACCGCAAGCATTTGAGAACAAGTTAGAGAGTCAGCCACGAAGGAGAATAGTAATGGAAAGGGGAGAAGTAACAAAAAAGAGACAACGATATTGCCAAGGAAAATACCAGATGGCGGAATTCTGATAAAAATCAGAGTAGAAATAAAAGATCTCTAGTAGGCAGATGGTAGATTGTACCAGATGTATAACTCCCTCAAAGATACAACCATTCGAGAGTGTAAGGAACCAGCCTGTCAGGGTGACCTTGACCTTGGTACACTACAGATATTGGCTCCACATTCATTCAAGACGTATTCGTAGTTATCCTATATTTGTCCCATAGTATCTGTTTTATTATGGCGACTAGCGTAGCGGATATTGTTGGCTGCCCAGACTTTCGCGACCGCCGTTTATTGAGCCCGTGTTAGCGGCACAGCGATGTCATCAGTACCGCCGCTACTGAAAAGGTTGGAACTTCACACGCCTCCGTGAACTTTGTTTACTGTGCCCATACAAGTCCTTTGGCGGTTGCATCAACATAGTACTATTGAAGTAGCAGCTGTTGGCTTCACATGACTTCCTGATGAGCCTATATAGGTCCAAATCCAGTGGCAGCAAACTGGCTACTGGCAAATTATGCACTATAGACACGTCGCGCCTCCACCCGAGGTATTGATTAGATTCATAAACATCCCATAGCGGACGACCTTATCGCTACGAGCAAAGTCACTGACCTGGGCCGAAGTGGTGTTCAAAGCAGCATGCATGGAAAGAGTTTTGTCAATGCCATTGGTTTAAAGTTTACGCGAGTCACACGTAATTTCGTTCTTCGGGTCATGGAATGCAAATATTTGACGTCCCATTTGCTACATAATCACTGCAACGTGGTACTAAAAAGGAAACATGCCATGAACTTCAGGGCGGACATTTGTGCCGATTCCACATTTTCATGTCATTACGGGGCGAGTTTTCTACGCTCTTGAGCCACAACGCGCAAGCACTGAAAAACGGTGTATTGCAAATTGTGCTACAAGCCCACAGGAAAACAATATGCCTAGATGTCACGCAAGGTTGACTTACCCATTCAAGAGGTGCCGAGGTTGTGCACATCCAGGCAGTCAGCGTGGATCTTTCATAATATATGTCCATGCGATTGTTATCTGGCAACAAAAATCCATTAGATTTGGTGATAAACAGATGATCACATAGCACAGCAGTGCCACTTCGCAATCTGTGACTAAGGCGCATATGGACGGGCGCAACATAGAAGAAAAACTCCGCAAGGGCGGATCTTGTGGGCAGACAATCTCACCTGCAGTTGCTTTCCGAAATGAGGCGGTGTCCATTTCTGACACACATTATTGCTGCTATCCGCTATTTGGCGGACAGGTGGAAGATATACTTTACATCAATAGACGTAGATTGCTTAAAGGTGAGGCAGCATTACTGCAGTGGTGCACGCAAGATGATAGTGGTCAACAATGTGCGTCAACTAAAGGGGCATCCGAAAGAATAAGTAAAGTGACACACGATAATCAATGTTTGATGGAATTGGATAATGGAAGTACAGGAGCGCAATACGGTAACCTTTTACGAGGTTCAAACCATTCAAAAATATTCCCGAAGTTGCGGGTGAGCGTGTAAATTGCTCTTTATCTATAAAGCTTTAACATTGAGAAATGGTTTGTATCCCGTGAACAGCAGGGCGTCACGCACTCGGAGACAGGATTGCACCAGCAAACAAGGCATCCGGACGGCGCATGTCTACTGGCGGTCTAAAAGCCAGTGTATATGTATGCAGTGCACTTAGCTGCAGTGATGCGGACGACATGCGCGATGGATCATTGTAGGTGGATACCATTAGGTCTCCAGGTTTGCTTTCCAATCCGCAAAGGATGTGTGCGGTCCGGCTTGTAGACTCTTTCAAAGCTTTGACGTCGCGCGTGGCTATTAGGTGTCAGTTTGTCATCAGTGAATACACCCCACAGACTGTAAGCATGAATGCCCTTACTTCTAATGTGGCCTCGGGTAGAGACGCAGCTCCCTGCTTGGGGAGCCATATATATGGAACCCTTAAGGACGATTAATCTCCACACGACAAACAGCGCACTTATGCTTCTGACGAGCGTGGTCGTTAGCACCAAGAGATCAGGTCAGGTTCCAAGGAGGATACGGGCCTCCACCTAACCAGCGTCCTGTTTCTTTCACAGGTAAGCGAATGAGAGCCCGTTACTTCGACTTCCAAGTGGTATACCAATTCCATGACGAAGTCAGGGGAATTATTAGCAAAGGTCAAAAAGTGACGGGTTTTGTCCCATAGTAAATCTAGTGGGCAACTCAACGAACTGATGCAGGGGAGCAAGCAGGACTAGATACGGAACGCAGTAGCAAAACAAATTAAAATAGCGTCGCAGGAGAAATTCTGACAATCCAGGTGGGGAGAAATAAACTTTATCATCACCAAACATCTGCTCGTCTAATGTTTACGGACAACATAACACCCTCAACCCTATCGGGTTTCTATCGACCAAAACAACTTTCAGTAGCACGGATGAAATATAAAAAGACTCCGCAAATGGGCAAAGTATACGTCGTCACGACAGTGTGGGGTGAGTTGACGTACAAAGAAAAGCCACCTGCGCGACGATTAAAGGTGCAGCCACACCATCAGTATCATCATTATACACGATAGATAGAGGAGGGAACAAGTCAGCTACGGTGCCGCAACACCTAAAATAAAAAGGGAATAAAATGCAACAGGTGCAAGCCAGCTAAGCTACGGTAACGTTTGGGCTCAGGGGACTCTGGGTAATACCAACACCGGCTTGCTCGCGCTCGAAGCTGGTTCGTCACCGGACAGGCGCAATACGGACTTGCTGCCGGTGTTACCTGAAGGGGATAGCAAAGTTAACACAGAGCTCGAATCTTGCAGGCGGGTCTACGATATGCAGCAGATATCGATGTAGATCATAGAGCTGTAGAGAGCGGAAGGGAAAACCGTGTCCATTCTAGCACCTGCCGTACATTGGCTGGAAGACACGTCGTTGCTTAAGTGGGGTTCCCGAGGGATTGTTACAGTTGCAGCAAAAACAGCGGAATCCAGCATGCTCAGCATGTACATGTCCAATCGTTCATTAAACCTTCCTCTGTCTGGGCATTTACCACACAATCAGTCTTTAATGTACGGGCTAGTGCTGTCCGTGGACCGATCTGTAACAATGTGCGTACACTAAGGCATGCCCATCTACGAGTTGTTCGAGGGCTCTAAATAGACGCCGATGGATTTGCCTTGGCCGTTTGCTTGAACGTTAGGTTGTCGACAGGGCAAGAATGACGTTTCACATTCACATGTGTGTCGAAACTAAAGGGTAAAAGGCAATCAAAACAAGATAGGGGAGGGCCAAGAATTGGGGTTGAAAACTGGGGGGATAAAAGTGAAGCTGGAACGGGAAGGTGAAAGTGAAAAGCCTAAGAGGGGGAATAAGAAGAAGATTAGATTTGAGCAGTAGCATCAAAACCCCTATACACCCTGCTCGATGCAGCAGATACGGCACCGCTGATTAGCCTCTGCGGTGGCCAGAGCTTCATGAAACGGGTGGAAGAGCTATTCATTGCATTGCATGTGTAGGGTATTGTCGGGTTGCCTAGGCCTAGACAGCAGAAGGATCAGGGTTCTCAACAAAAGACTTTTGTTCAAAAACCTGACCGCAAAGCAACGGGTTTGTAGTTGGGCTACAAGGAGACCGTTTTCAGGGATATGGAGCCACCTCATTCCAACCCCAACCTGAGACTGAGGTTTTCTGGACGCTAACCGTTGACCAGTCTGGTAGGAGTGGCCCTGGGAGTGCAAAAGCACCAAGCAGCATAGCTCAGTGGATCACTGAAGCAAGCAAACCCGCGCATCACGGTAATGTCCAGCTCCATTGCAATGGCGAACACACCACAGTAGTGCGCAGACCGATAAACACATTTCAGTCTGCGTGACGTCGGTGGACATAAACGATAAAAAATAAATCGCCAGCTGTACGCCATAACGGCGCTTCGCTGCCACGCGACCACTACCAGTCGTACGTGGGCCGAGTATACCGTGAGGACCCCCAACCCTACGCGGATTGGTGGAAAACTGTGTATCAGTTAATGCAAGAACGTTTGCACCGCAGTTGTCAACAAAGGCATTGACTTGGTAGAGGTTCTTTCGCAGGATACGCGAAGTAATGAAGAAGACCTATATGTATTCGGTATCGTAAGTCCGGGATCGTGCGCCATCGGAACCGGTTCTGGCAGGGAGGAAGTGCACCCGAAAACCAACTAAGCAATCTTTTCTCCTGCTTCACGACGGGCTTCAATATCGCACAGTCACCCGCAATTTCAACGTCTCCGGCAAAGCAAGATCTAAGTGCAACCGGAAGCCGGTGCCTTTGAGCTTAAAGGCAAATGGTAGAAGAGCTTCGCGTACCGCTGGAGCGAACCCAGCAACACTCAACAGCCATCTCAGTCGACAAGCTAGGGAGTCTGGTGAGTTTTCCCAGAGTGACGTCGGAAAAGCCCAGTAGTAAAGTAATTTAACGCATTACTTAAAGAAAGGAACATACTCTAGCACCTGCTCCTTTAGAAGAACAGGAGGACTAAGTGGCATCACTGAAAATAACCCTGCAATTGGTATACAGTTAAGCAACGCGATGTAATTATCAAACGCTCGGTTAACTTTGACGGTTCGGATTAGCGTCCGAATTTTTAGACTCCAACGTCGAAAACGAATCCACCTTGGATGACACAGCTGCAGTAGAAATGGAGGGGAATAAGGATACGGCCCCCGACGGATATGAGAAATCCGCCTTGGGTTTTGCCACTTTTTAACCCTCTTCCCCTTTCCTTTGACAAGGGTAGAAGCCCGATTTTTCTCCCCGGCTAACAGACGAATCAAACACGGTATCCGATTGTTCGTTTCCAGCGTTGTTGCTGCTGAATTGTGTACTGACAGTTGACGTAGGGTCCGGCAAATAGTATCTTCCACTGCCTCCTGGCGGAGACCTAAGTAGTCAATAAACTTAACAAAGCACCCCAATTTTTAGTCCGGCGAACACAGCAGACATCAGGCTTTCCAGAGACATAGGACTGCATCTTACTGGCGTATAAGGCTCAATGCTACGCACACAGCAAGCGATAACTGTGCGGTATGCTCTCGCAACTATCCATAAGTGTAAACTGCACCAGATGCATACCAGTACAGTCCACTAGGAACCAACGGTAACTAATACCGCATTGCAGGCCCGATCAAGTCTGTAACCGCCTTGAGGTACTCGACTTTGCCATATATAACAAACCAGTCGTCGGAAGGACACGAAGAGTTAGGACTGCACTCACAATGAGCTCGAAAGAAGAGTTAGAAAATCAAATAAACGGAAGAGATAGGCAACAGTTATGAACCGGTTTACGGTGACGAGGGTTGCAATCAACGAAAGGATCAGTCGGAACTATTACGTGTCTACGTATGTATTGAAATGGACTCACCAAATCGCAACGGGCAAAACAAAGTCAACGTGAAATCTAAGCATGTGACGACAGGTTCTTTGCGAAGCAGCAGAGGCACAACCACCAAGAAACTGAGGGCTTGCAGATAATTTACACCGAAATAACCAACCTACAAGAAGTCAAAGTAAATGCGCCTTTTGCAAATGATTAATGACGCACAAACCGCGAGTAACTGGTTAAGGTTCAGTGATCAAAACACGAGTAACCATCCAAGGCTTTAGAAACCTCAAAGGTTCAGGACGGTAGATCCAGGGACAAAATATGCTTTAGCTCAACCAATGTCTCGTTTCGTGTTCCGACAATCGAGAAGAGCGCCTAGCATCTCGATGCGATAATCGATTCCTGCATTTATACTAAAAAAAGAAAGCATAGCAATAAGGGCACTGCATGTTCATTTATTTGTATACACTTCTTTCATGCGGTTATAGGCTGAAAGGAGTACGCACAGGTAAACGGGGAAAATGGCCAACCATACTTCTCTCAGGCCACGTTTAATGCCCGCCACTTTTGTTGGAAATACACCAGAAATAGGATTCTAACGATAATTTTTCCACGTAACCCAGCGACGGGACGATGGAAATGTTTGATGGTAGGTCAGAAACGCTCGACATGATGGCAGCGATCTAAAAACTGCTGGAACCGAGTCAAATTTTCACCCTGCCCGTACGGATGATACCTACAATACAAATTTGAGGACAAACATAGTCACCAACTGCTGCTTGTAGAATTATGTCGCAGCTGATAGTTACACCTTTTTCACATGCTAATCCATGCCAGCAAAGTTTAGGGGAAAGGAAAGCAACGAATGTTAAAATGTAGCCATATTGTCCGCCTTGGTTACCGCTTCTAACGTGGCGCCAAGGCGATTCATCGCCCTTCGTTGTCCAATAGAACAAACACAGAGTAGTAATAGTTGTCATTCATTTAGATCATCACCTTGACGTATTTGCCATGTACATCTTCCTTTTATACATTTTACCTTCACTGTCAACCTAACCAACTTTTAGCCCAGCGTACCATACAACCCTCACCATATTATGCGCATAACAGGTTTGTTAGAATCCCGGTCCGCATAAAAGCGGTTGACATTATTGACCCCAAATTAGTCTACGTATTTGTGCACGTAATTATCTATGCTTCCTCATTTGCAGAAAAGGAAATGTACAACAACAACCTATGCAAAACTCTAGCGACTGCTCTTCTGTGGCAAGGGCAGTCAGCTTGTCTGGACAACTCCAAGTTGGGCGCGAATTTGAAACGGTGCGTATTTTTCGCGTTGCTGTGCAGATTTCCGAAACTTGCGTATAAGCACTTTGTCGGTCTTTTTGTGTTACTAATCGGTAGCACAAAATATTCTGTACTACCTCCCACATCGCTTTTGCAACTCTCCGTCGTTTTCCGTGCCTTACCCACCCTGCTAGAAAATACTGCGTTATACGAAGTTTTTTCTTAGTCATACGTGTCCGTACACAGTAAGAAGGTATACGAAGGTTTTACGAAGGTAAACTGAGATTTCGCTTCGTAAACGCTTAGCGTTTGTCGCTGAGTGACACGAGGAATACGAAGGTGGTGGTCCGTCAATGGCTTGTACGGTTTATGGTGCGCACGTGATTGCGTACGGCATACGCAACCAATCACATGACAGACGGGCCGCACTTACGGAGGTAAACGAAGATTTTTCTCCGACAATACGAAGCGCAGCCTTCGTAATGACGAAGCGAATACGAAGGTTTTCCTTAGTCAGCACGAGGGTTTTTCTTAGTAAATACGAAGGCTGCTCTTCGTAAATACGAAGCAATACGGAGGTTTTTCTTAGTATATACGAAGGTTTTCCTTAGTAAATACGAAGGCTGCGCTCCGTACTTACGAAGCAATACGGAGATTTTTCTTAGTATGCACGAACGTCGTTCCCCGTATTGACTAACCAATACGAAGGTTTTCCTTAGTAAATACGATGGCTTTCGCGAAGCCTACAGGAAGATGTTTCCCCTTATGGCCTGGGCAAAATGCTTCTAACTAATCGCTATGAAGCTATTAGTGTCTAACGGTTCCCATTAATAACCTACCGGGAACGGTCGTACGTTTGCCATGCACTGCTCAGTGAACGTTATAAAAAATGGTGACGCACAATAAATGAAAACAATACATAAGCAGACTGCTGTGAAGAGTACGGTGTCCATTTACCCATTGCGTATTTGCAGCCGGATTTCCCTTCTCCCCGTCCGACTAGGTAACGAAATGACCAGGGAGCAAATACCGATTTGGTGAGGCATTCAATCCCACACCATTGCCAACGCTGGTAGACATATTAATGGAAGTGGGAACGAGCGTAGGTTTTCAGCTACTGCGAAATATAAAACCGCGCAACGGAGTTCTCCCTGGCTTTTGATAAATAAAAGAGCATGGACTGCAGTGCCTTCCTTCCCGTCACACAGTGGTCCGAAGCCATAGGCACAATACGCGCCGAGACGGTGACATGGTATGCTATACGCGGAAATCCCAGACAACAATTGAAGCACACCAGGAATGGGTTACAAATGTATATTACTATGCCGGGAAATAATTACGTGTTTGTCGGTGGTTCCCGGATGCATTGGTTGTCCAAATCTATAACTTCCGAAGGCAGTAAAGGAAACGGTTACGTACGGCATTAAAAGTACTCAGTACCTGGGAATCCTGACTGCTGGATGTGGCAGATGTAATTCGGTGCATGTTGCTCCGAGTAATCTGTAGCCATTTGCAAACGCTGTTCGCAACGGCGTTGCCCGTGCACCCAAAGCGGTTAACCATGACTTCTGTGAAGGAAGATAATGTGGAAAAGGTTATCTGAGTTAGCTTGAAGCGCACTGAATGCGTGTGTCTTCTTGAATGGTATGGCGTTTTTGGCCCCGGCGAAGTTTAGCTTCCGCAAGACATCTCTGTTCATTACCCTGTCCAGCATGTATCGAACAGCCTCGGATACCGTGCCGGCGGATGTTGAGTTCATGCGAGTAGTCTAAGTTATGAATACAAAACCCCCAAGGTGACTTACCAATTCTAGACGGAGTTCGTCGCAAGTAAAAAGCTCAGCCATACCGACCACAGCGTGCAATGTGTGCATAACACTTTTGTCTGTTTCATGACACCTGCCTGCCAGGGCGTGTATCTAAAGCGCAGAACGTGAAGACTTACAGCATGTGATACCCTCCGTTTGAACGGCTACCTCATTACAGGGACATGCTGCGGAAAAGGGACATCACAGTAACGGTTTCATATTTAATAAGAACTTACGCATGTCGGCATCCTCCTGGACGTCATCAACATTCTGAGTAGGCGTGCTGGGCCGCGGCAACTCCTCTAAAGAGAAATCAGGGTACCTCCCATAGCTTGCAGCTGCGGGAGCGTTGCTGCGTCTTTTCCGTGTTGGTGGATTATCATCCCCAGAATCACGTAGTCTCGCTGGCAGGCGTCTTCAATGCATTGCGTTATCACCTGTGTAGCGCATTACATAACTCGTTTCGGTGATGTTTGCATGGGGATGGTGCAATCCGTGTCCGTCCCATGAGGTTGATCCGCGACCGTCCGCTCCACTCGGCGTGTGTCGTCGAACTGCACTGCAATTGATTAAATGAATGTGCTTACCTGTACGATGAAGCACCGTCACTGGAAACATTTTGCAATCCGCAATGGGGTATCTGTGCTCGCGCACCGCCTGATGGTAATCGAACAGGGGAAGGTTGGGCAAAATACCATGCTGCCCGTCTTCCAACAGCCACCTGCTGCTAATTGTGCTCACCTGGGACACACCGTCGTGCGTGTAACTGACCAAGCAGAAATCCCACAGCGGCATACCTGTAGAAGCCATGACAGGCGTGATTACCGTGAGCATCCCACTCCCGGACGCCCCCGCAAAAGCGTGAACGCGGGCAACACAGCCAACCATAGACTACAGATCGAACACACAGATCGAACAACTTCATTTGTATTAATTTTGGTCCCATCATGCATCTACATAGAAAGTCGATGGACTGCCTTTTTATTGGTTCGTAAATGACGAAGCAAAAGGAAGACCAACCTTCGTAAAGGTGTGTCATTGACGGAGGTAAACGAAGGAAAATCTCCGTAGAGGTTCGTCAGTGACGAAGCAAAACGGAGAAAATTCTTCGTAATGGTTCGTCATTAACGAAGGTAACCGAAGATTAACCTTCGTAAAGCTTCGTCAGCGCCTCGCCATTGACGAAGCAAAACGAAGTTTTTGCTCAGTCTGATGGAGATCTTTCTTCGTCGCGTGCTAGGGTGGCATCTTTATGGTTTTCACGCTGTCTATTGCTTCGTCCTTCTTTGTTTACTCCTGACCAATGCGTGCTAAACGTTGTAATCCCTCTCTTTCTTCAAAGAGAGCAGTGCAGACAGCAGCAATGAGAGCACCCTCAGCATATTCATCCGTGGTGAAGGATTGCAGGGTCATGCTTGATGACCCACTTAGCGCAGCTCAAGTCAAAATTCACCACTTAGAAAATGAGCTTAACTTGCTTAAAAATGAGCTGCTTACGATGACTGCAACTTTGGAGAACCTCAAACCACTGTCGGTGCTGTCGGGATTAATGAAAACTGATAACCCAAATGAACTGAACGCCGCTGGCGAGTTATTAGAAGTACTTAGCGACGAAGTAACGGAACGTGTACGTCGTTCCCAGAATGCCGTCATATTCAACGTACCTGATCGCTTGTCTCTTGAAAGAGGGAAGCGTTCTCTTTTAAATGCATTCAACACACCGCAAGATTGCTGTGCATGCAAGCGGCAACGCAAGTCTGGTAAAACTCGCACTTGCCCATAGTTTTGACTTCCCTACTCCACAACTTGCTGAAACATTTATAGGCCGTAGGCTGATTGTGTCCACGGTGGCAAACCTTGGGCCGATTATCATTAAACCTGACAAAACCGCACTTCAGATATCCTTAATATCGTCAACCAAGCCAGTGGGCAAGCGCAATGCTCTTATTGACTCACGTGCAAAATCTTCTGCCAAACTGTCCATCGTGCCAGCGATAGACCTGGACTTGTCTCCAAAACAAGATCTCACTTCGGATGCGAAATCTGCAACAGCGCGAAGCTTGCCTTGGACTGAAGTCAATGAAGGATCTTCGTCTGCACTGGTTGCTATAACCATCGATTCTTCTAGCGATGTGATGGCTACTCAGACATGCATGACACTCATGCCGCGCCTGGTCAACCATCTAATTGCATTCTTAACTGAGTATCTAACTTAGATACTCCACTGCCTGCTGTCAGCGACCCTAAGCGGAAACACTCTCTCGCCGCGAAACCCACCATAACAGGAAGCTTCTTTCAACCTGCATTGAGCAGGTCGTTTTGACCCTCACTCTCTGCTATTGCCGTTGATACTGCAAGTGCTATGTCACATAACGATTCGGACATGAGTGTTGAGTCTACTCTTGGCCTTGTAGGCCAGACTCTTAAGCCTGATTCTGTTGCTTGCTTGCCTATTGACAACCATCAGCTTAATAGTCGCAATCGGCCTAAAACCCCAAGATCCTCGAACAACTCACGTCAACCCAACAACAGGAAACGCTCTAAAGCATGGCTTTCAGCCCCTGCGTAGCACAGAAACAACGCCGATTCCAATATTCACAACGCAGAAGCATTGAAGCGCAGATCCCCGCAGCCATGATCTCCATTTATGAATGTAGTAACGCCCCAAGGCATCCCATACCGAAAACCTTATCTAATTGAAAAGCCCGATCCTTCCGCTCTGCTGGTCCATGACAACAACGGATCCAAGAGTTGTACTTGGTTCCCAACTCAGAGAACCTTGAAAAGCTCACGCCAACCTAACAACAGAGATAGCTACAAAGCACGGCTATCAAAGCCAATGAGGTACCATCACACCGTCAAATCCAATAATCACAGTGCACATGAACAGGAGCCCAGATCGCCGCAAAAGTCACCTTCAGTTACGCGTGTGGTAATGCTTCAACGCATCTTCTCACCTCACAAGCCTTATCTACTTGAAAAACCACACATCACAGGGCTCGATGGCGGCCGCAACCGTACCAGTGTAAGCAGCGTCACTTCACCATATCTCAATAAAGTTTTACATACACCATTCGCGCCGGCGAAGCAACTTGCTAAACAAGTCATTACTAGTCGCAACACCGCTCACTTGCGATCACATGAGCTTCATATGTCGCGGACGAAGCGTAGTCGGACGCAGCCGAAGGGTTTACTTAATAAGGCGAGTTACCTACCTGCGCCACTGACGACTACGCAAGACGACCGTACAAACCAGGCCAAATACGCACCTCATCCAAGGCAGTTTACCTTCGCCCCCACGAATTCTACCCCTTTTTATGGGGCAATGCGGGACACAGCCCGCCTTATACATACCAACCAATACAGTTCCATCTAGCACAACTTTTGCACCTTCTGCAAACAACAGTCTACAGCCAGTCTAAACTTTATGGCTGCCTTCTACCGACCCACAGTTGGTAACCTTCAAACATTCCACCTACGAACGTTCTCCTGAACATTCCAACGTCATGCCAACTCAGACAGAATGTCTTGCCAGTTACCGATTCCCACACTACCCATTTCTTTATCAGGTTGCTAGCGAAGTAACTAACACCTACCCATCTTCTTTTCGCGCTGATGCTGTCTATTCATACTCCACTTTCACTCCGGCTCCAACTTCTGTCTTGAACACACCTAAGGGACTGCCCCCATCTCCACTTCATTCCGCGCCTTTGTTACCCCACATCCTGGGCACCATGTCAATTGTTGCCAATGCAGATAGAGCTGCCCAAATCTTTTCAGCCTGTCACAACCCCCTATTATGAAACTTACCGGGACACGGCCCGCTACGTCACATTCTTCAAGCACACACACCCTCCCTCGCCGACATCTGCTGACTCCTACACCTGTAGGAGTTGTCCCCATACCAGTAGCACCAGTAATTGCTGCCACCTCGCCTGATGTATGCAACCCGGGAACTGTAGATTACAGTGCATCGGAAACGCCTCCACCACTGCCTTGTTACGACCCTACTACAGAATCTGACGACCCAATGACGGGAGGATGCGAATACGACTCGTACACTCACCTCCTCCTCAATGTACGATCAATTAAAAATAAAATGCACCTTCTAGGCCCCTTCATCCTTCTGTCAAGCCCGCGTATGGTGTTGATAACGGAAACATGGCACTCGGCCGACGCTTCTGACGCACCGTTCCACATTCCAGGGTACACCACTTTCTGTAATGGACGTGCCAGTAAACGTGGTGGCGGATGCCTCATATACGTCAAGAACGAGTTTTACGCATCATCTTTCCACACTATATCTCTTGGCAACTCTGAAGACTCAGTCTGGATTCAGGCCGTTGGAGGTCAGCCGGACCTCTTGATAGGCTGTTTTGTAGTGACAACGACACTTTACCCCATCAGGCATCGCCATCAGACTTGTACACATTTTGTTTTAATTTGCACTCCTCCAATGCTTATATATACCGGACTGCAATTTTTAACCTGGTCAGCCATCTTGCCCGCGCGTTGCCGGCTGTTGCGCTCCTACGTGGTGTTACTCATTGCTTCACCATTTTCGCCCATTGTCCTCAAGCTATATTTACAAAGCTATTGTACTGTGCTGTTTTCGCAAGACAATCTTTATATCCCGCCGTCTTCTGTCTTATGGTGCCACGGATTTCCTGTGTAGCATTCGTCAGAACGCT
>OX104063.1:155267339-155311025 GCA_944474145.2 Dicrocoelium dendriticum | reverse complement strand
ACATCAAATTCATACTATTTACTTTGACGTCTGCACCATCAAGCGATCACTTTGCTCGTTGAAACTGCCACACTACCCAGGTCCCGACGGTATGCCTTCTTCCATTTTAGAACTCGGAGGTCCGGACATTCCAGTCCTTCTTTTCAATGTCTTCACCCTCTCAATGAAGAGTGGTCACTACCCGTCCAACTGGAAGCACGCAACTGTCATACCACGACACAAAGGAGGCTGTCGCCTAAATATTAACAATTATCGTCCCATTAGTCACACAGCTATTGCGTCTCGACTCATGGAAAGAATAATAAAGGACGCGATGCTTTGCTTTCTGTTGCCACGCAACCTTATCAATAGGTCCCAACACGGGTTCCTGCCGAATAAATCCTGTCAAACCTGCCAGTTTGAATTCTTAACCACGTGACACACTCCATCGACCTAGGTCAGGCACCGGTTATTATCTTCCTAGACATAAAAAAGCGTTTGATCCGGTCCCACACAATGGTTTAATGACTAAACTAGCAGCATACGGTGTCTCCAGCCATCTCCTTTCATGGTTTTCTTCCTACCTTACCAACCGAACGCAGTCAGTGCAACTGGGCGACATCTCGTCCAAAAAGGCATCCGTAACCAGCGGAGTATTCCAAGGCCGCGTCCTGGGTCCTCTGCTGTTTTTGCTGTACATTAATGATGTATTCCAGGTCTTCAAATACGGCACGCCGTACCTTTTTGCCGATGACATAAAAGTTATTTTCTCATTTGATCCTAGCTGTCTACGTAATAGTCTCTCTAGCATTCCAAAGCGATCACAGTGCTCCTGAACCATGGTGCGATCTATGGAAACTAGAGTTTTCACCAACGAATTGCAACGTCCCTTTCTTACCAGTGCTCCATACCCCCCAAACTATTAACCCTTAACGGTCCACTACTTGATAATCAGCTTCACTGTGCGCGATCACTGTGTACACTATTCCTGCTAATTGAATTTTGCGGGACATGCGAGCTATAGCTCTGCCAAAGCCAGGCTTATCTTTTGATATGTACTGAAGTCTATGTGCTTGTTAGAGTCTCTACTCATGGTCTATAGTTGTGTGCCAGGCCTATAGTAGAGTACTGCCTAATCGTTGTTATTAACTCACGTAAAAGTGTCAGGAAGGTTATTGAGAAAGTCAGCGTGCGTTCATTAATCGTCTGTTAGGAGCAGCTGCGCTCAACTATCAAGGCCCGCGGCAAGCAGCTTGGTCTGGAACCGCTTTGGCTGCGACGACTTAAAACCAACCTTGTTTTCCTATATAAGCTAATCAAAATATCGGACTCAAGTGTCGCTAGTTTTTTCAGCCGCCTGGCGATACACGTTATCCTCTACGCCATAAGGCACACTCATTTCCCTACCCAACACACGTTGCTCCATACGTTCTAACTTCTTCCTCTATAGATACGCTGCATGTCTGGAATAAGCTACCGGAAGCCGTCAGAGCGTCTGCTAGTCTCACGCAATTCTCCACGGTCATAAATCGACTATTAAGCATCCCCAAAGTAGCAGAGATCCTAGGCATCTGCATCCCCGAGGACGAGCTCTGGGAGAACGGCCCGATCACATATAGACACACAAATTCTTCAAGCAGCACAATTAAGCTCCCTTCCTTCCGAAACCGTCCGCTCCTTATCGCGCCTCTTTCTTTTCATTTCTCTTGCAATCGGATGGCAAACTCAGTGCCCTGCATGACCTAGTCTCATTTGACCAGCCTGACTGCATCCATGACTACGGAGTTGCAAATGGTCTGGGACCTACAGTCAATGTTAAGTCTACTACACCTGACAGTCTGCTGAATCGGTTACATTTATGCAGTTTATTCCTGTCCATTTCTGCTTCCCCTCCCTATTTGTCTTCTCACCTCAACTATAAGCTTCAACCTCAACGCGCTGACTAACCTTGTCCTATCTGATCGGCGTCCTGCTCTACGACCACCGTGAATTCAATGGCCAATACTCGGAACACCGAACACTCTATACCCCTTTACACGAGTGCCTCAATGTCCTTCTCGCACATTATCAGTAAAGTACTTCCTATTCCAACCTTTTTCCTCTCTTAATTGCTCTCTTTCCTCTTAAGACGCGAGCATCGTTGGCTTCTCCAAATCCCAGCAGAAAACCTTTTCCATCCCGATCCTGTCATTTGCTGCTGCGTCATCTGTTTCCAATCCTCCTTCAGTCGGACTACCAACTCTCAGTGCCCTGCAATAACCTAGTCTCAGCTGACAGTCTGCTTCCCTTCGACTTCTTCCATACTACCGGGATGTTAAAGTTCCAGGCTCTGTAGACTCAACGCAATGCCTCCCTCACCGCGACAGCCTGCTGCGCTTGTTCACCCTCTTTTACTGCAGCCACATCCATCTTTTACTGTCCACCTCGCGACTCACTTCAACTGCCTCCCAAATGAACTACAGCCTCAATCACAATGCGCCGACTAATCCAGTCTCAGACTCCTGTGACATTACTGGCCATCGTTCAATCAATCCTCAACCGGACGGCCAACTCTCAGCGCCCTGCCCTAATTTAGCCTAATCCCATGAGCCAAATAACCTGGGACTACAGGTTAACGGGATGTTAGCGGTCTAGGCTTGGTCCATTTAAAGCCGTGTTTCCCTCACTTCGACAGCTTGCTGGAATTCTGTGACGTGGCCGACCACTGTACGAAAGTCTGAACGCTCTGTCTCCATTACCTCGAGAGCCACATTAACTGTCGCACTTCTAACCCTAAAAGTCTACTCTCGACTCTGTCCTCCCCTCATCACGCTCTGTCTTTATTTCTTCTTTATCCGGAGAGCGTGCTCTCAGTGCCCTGCTCCATTATCCTCTTTGACTGCTTCCTGAATAACGAACTGTATGTCTACGCTCTGCTTCACCAACACACAACATCGCACACATTGCGAGCCTGCCTGACTTGTTTACCCTATATTCATTTACCCTCTTTAATCCGTAACCTGTCCATTTCTGCCGACTCTTTATTTATCTTCCCACCTCAACAGTACGACTTACTCTAAGTGTGCCGACTAATCCAGTCGCGCCCGACCGGTCCCCTACACTCCGAGTTCTCTCAGACTGTTGTGAATTTACCGGCGTGTATTCGAAACACCGAACGCTCTGTCCCCAAAAACTCATGGACTTTTTCAAACCTTATAAATAAACCTCTTTCTATTCGGACCGTCTCCCCTCCTTAGGGTGCTCTGCTTTCATACATTCGCTAATCGAAACGCCAACTCTCAGTGCTTTGTAGTAACCCAGTCTCATCTGACCGGTCTGCTTCCTTGACCATTTCCAGACCAGCTACATTTAAACGGTCTAGACTCTGTAGGCTCAAGCTATGTCGCACTTAAGTTGACAGCCTGCTAGACTTGTTCACTCTCTAAGCATATACGCACCTACACCCCTAACCTGTCCACCTCTCGACCCACTCCATTTGACCTCCTAAAATTAGCTGTTGGACTCAATCTCGATTCGCCGACTAATCCTGTCTCGTCTGATCGGTCTCCTGCTTTCCAAATTCTCTCAGACGTCTGCCTTACTTGCATAGCGTATACTCATGTTGCCTCCTGCATCCCAAACCTATCCGTCTTTGCTGACTCTTTATTTATCTTCCCACCTTAACTGTTCGACTTACGCTCAATGTGCCGACTAATCCAGTCTCGTCTGATCGGTCCGCTGCTCTCCGAATTCATTCAGACTGCTGTGATCTTACCGGCATTTGATGAGAAGAACGAACGCTCTGTCCCCATTACCTCTCGAGCCCCATGGACTTTTCCACACCTTATAAGTAAACCTCTCTCCATCCGGACCTTCTCCTCTCCTTATGGCGTTCTCTACTTTCATTTCTTCTCTAATCGGACTGCCAACTCTCAGTGCCCTGTAATAACCTAGTCTCATCTGACCGATCTGCTTCTTTGACCTTTTCCAGAGCAGCAAGCTTTAAGCGGTCTAGACTCTGTAGACTCAAAGCTATGTCGCACTTACGTTGACAACCTGCTAGGCTTGTTCACCCTCTATTCATATATGCACCTCCACCCCTAACCTGTCCACCTCTCGACCCACTCCATTTGCCCTCCAAAATCAATCTCATCTCGCCGACTAATCCCGTCTCAACTGATCGGTATCCTGCTCTCCGACTGCTGTGACGTTACTGGTTATCGTTCAGATGACTGAGCGCCGCCTGTATTCAATCCTTCTACAATCGGACGGCCACCTCTTTGTGCCATACCCCAATTGCGCCTCATCTGATCAGTTAAACTCACTGGAAATCCTACCAGGCTACCGGGATGTTAGCGGTCTAGGCTCCGTCGATCCAAAGCAGTGTTCCCCTCACTTTGATAGCTTGCTGGACCTGTTCGCCCTATGTTACTATAACCACTACTATCTCAGACCAGTCCAATCCTACTGACTCCACCTATCTTTCCAAATGTACCATAGGACTCAGTCGCAATACGCCGACCAAGTCCAATCTCGGCTGATCGGTCTCCATCTCTCCAACGTTTGTGACCATGCAGGCTATTGCTCGGAAGACTGAATGCTCTGTCACCATTACCTCTAGTGACACGTTACTTGTCGCATTTCTTATCCGAGAACGTAAACTCTCGACCCTGTCCTCTCCTTATCGCGCTCTGCCTTGATTTCTTCTTCAACCGGAGAGCGTGCTCTCAGTGCCCTGCTCTATTATCCTCTTCGACTCACGAAATTCAGTTCTAGGATCTGCTTCACCAACACACATTTCTATCACGTTGCGAGCCTGCCTGATTTGCATGCCTTATATTCATATGAACTCTTCCATCCCTAACCTGTCCATCTCTGCCGAATGTTTATTTATCTTTCCACCTAAACTGTACAATCGCTAAGTGTACCGACTAATCTAGTCAAGTCCGATCGGTCCCCTGCACTTCGAGTTCTCTCAGACTGTTGTGATGTTACCGGCATTTATTCGGAAGACCGAACGCTCTGTCCCCAATACCTAATGAGCCTCATGGACTTTTTCACAACTTATAAGTAAACCACTCTCTATCCGGACAGTATCCACTCCTTATGACGTTCTCTACTTTCATTTCTTCTCTAATCGGACTGCCAACTCTCAGTGCCCTGTAATAACCTAGTCTCATCTGACCGGTCTGCTTCTTTGACCTTTTCCAGACCAGCAAAATTTAAACGGTCTAGGCTCTGTGGACTCAAAGCTATGTCGCACTTACGTTGACAGCCTGCTAGACTTGTTCACCCTCTATTTATATAGGCACCTCCACCTCTCGACTCACTCCATTTGCCCTCCTAAGATTAGCTGTTGGACTCAGTCTCGTTTCGCCGACCAATCCTGTCTCGTCTGACCGATCTCCTGCTTTCCAACGTCTCTCAGACTCCTGTGACATTACTAGCCATCGTTCAGATGAATGAGCGCCGTTCGTATACGATCATTCTTCAATCGGATGATTGAGTCTCTGTCATCCGTAACTCAGCCTTAGCTGATCAGCCAAATTCTATGGGACTGCTACCAGGCTACCGGGATGTTAGCGGTCTAGGCTCCGTCGATCCAAAGCACTTCCTCCCTCACTTTGATATCCTGCTGAACTTGTTCGCCCTATGTTGATATAACCACTTCTATCTCTGACTAGTCCAAACCTACTGACTCCACTTACCTTCCAAAATGAACCATAGGACCCAATCACAATGCGCCGACCAAGTCCAACCTCTGCAGATCGATCTTCTTCTCTCCCACTTCTGCGACGCTGCCTGCTATGCTCGGAAGACTGAATGCTCTGTCACCATTACCTCGAGAGCTTCATTAACTGTCGCATTTCTTATCCGTAAACGTAAACTCTCGACTCTGTCCTCCCCATATCGCGGCCCGTATTTATTTCTTCTTCATCCGCATAGCGAGCTCTCACTGCCCTGCCTTATTATCTTCTCTGACTGATTACTAAATAGCGAAATGTAGTTTTAGGCTCCGTATCACCAACACACAAATTCTCTTACATTGCGAGCCTGCCTGAATTGCATACCTTATATTCATGTAGCCTCCTGCAACCTAAACCTGTCCGTCTCTGCTGCCTCTTTATTTATCTTCCCAACTTAACGGTTCGACTTACTTTCAATGTGCCGACTTATCCAGTCTCGTCTGATCGGTCCACTGCTCTCCGAATTCATTCAGACTGCTGTGATGTTACCGGCATTTGATGAGACGTCCGAACGCGCTGCCTCCATTATCTCTCGAGTTCCATGGACTTTTTCACACATTATAAGTAAACCTCTCTATCCGGACCGTCTCCTCTCTTTATGACATTCTCTACTATCATTTCTTCTCTAATCGGACTGCCAACTCTCAGTGCCCTGTAATAACCTAGTCTCATCTGACCGGTATGCTCCTTTGACCTTTCCCAGACTAGCAAGATATACCGATCTAATCTCTGTAGACTCAAAATTATGTCTTGCTTACATTGACAGCCCGCTAGATTTGTTTACCCTTTATTAATATAGGCACTTCCATCAGTAACCTGCACCCTCAAACCTTCAACCGGACGACCGACGATAAGTGCCATGCCAATCTTTGTCATTAACTGAGCAGTGAAATTCTCTGGGACTACTACGAGGCCTCCGGATGTGTCGACTATTCAAGTCTCGTCTGTTCGGTCTCCGGCTCTCAGAGTTCTCTCAAACTACCGAGATATTACCGGTGATTTTTCAGAACTAATCGATTCATACTTCGCACGAGAGCGTCCTTGGCTTCACCAAACTTTAGTAGTAAACCTTTTTCATCCTGACTATCGTCTCCTAATTGCTCTCACGAGTTACTCTTCGCACTGCCGTCCGCATTCTTCCGCTCATAGCTGATTCTTTAAATTTCCTTTTCTTCTTGGAACGTTGCTTTACCTAGGTTGCTCCCGCATTCGGTCTCAACCTAGTTGTCCCTAGTTTCACCTAAGATGCCGCTCGCATTCGGACTGCTGTCATCATCATTGGTTTACCTGTTACTCACCAACAATCCTATTAATCGCTTAACTTTGTCAACACGCTTTGTTATATCCGTCTCTTGACCCTGCGCGTGCAGATCCTTCTTTCTACCTAGTAGTTGCAGTCTGAGTCACACCAGCGACGTGATGTAAAGAACGCGCTTGCAAATCATGTATACTAAACAAAATTACATAAGTGTTAATGTACTATAGGCACCGTTGCGCGACACCAGTCTGTGTTTGTGCTCCTTGATTCATTACTGTCTCTCTGTTTGGCTGTCTTTTGTTCGTTGCCCGTTTTCTCCCGAGATTTCCACAGACACATCCGCCAAAACATGAAGGTTAATCCACTGGGACTGGTCGACCCACCCTCAATAGCCAGCTGGTTTACATGCTTGATCTTTTCTCCGGGAGATGAAGAACCCACACATCGTTCCAAGTGGAGCTCTTTCCGCCATTCTGGAGAAGCTACCACCAAGGGGTCTAAACAAATGGGTTAAGCTCGCCTCGTACTCACAGTAGAACAATTTAATCACCTGGAATAATATATTCACATGGATACCCTGTTCTACAACCGAAGACAGACAATTCTGGCGTGATTACCTTCACTGCCTCAAACATTCCGATTCTCCAGTCACCTGGAGCTTTTCTGAGGTCATTTCACGGACAACATTGCGCGTATAAGCGGCTTTTCCGATGATTTTCATGGAGTTCTCACTTGGCCATGGAGACAATTAGACTTACATTTGAAGGAATCACTAGTCCACTCTGCGGAGAATAGCAGTTTTTCCTGTTATGGACATATTCAGACACAAGAAACAACTGCACTCACCGTCCCTATGACAAGTCCAGCATGGATAGCTGGACACGGGTTGCGAGCCGGACAATATAATAGAAAAAGCCGGCCTCTACTAACAATGTGTTTACTCACCCCGCATCATTATCATTCGACTGCGACTCTTTTACATCATTGACTGGCTTCAACGACTATTGCCGGTTCAGTACTAAGCCATTTGGCCAACCAAGGAAGAATTTTGGCTGTCATCCGACTGCGAATAATAGAGTGCAAAATCGGTCTATACGATGCACAGCCGACTAGCACTATTCAAAGGAAGCTGCGACAGTGTTCCAGGACGTGGTGGGTTTTCGCCTGGCAAGCGTTCTCCCTATAAAAAGCCACAAATGTCCGCTTAACAACACTGCAACGTGGCGGATGTGACCAGCCACAAAACAAAGTCACAGCTATACATTTAACACTGACGCAGTCCTCAGCCTCCTGCATCCAACCTGTGCAACCGATTTTACTATGAAGAATGCTTTACTGGAGTACGGATCATCTCGGCTTCGTAATGGTCATTTATTGCACTAAACCTTGTTTTGACTCCTGTGCTCATGGCTCACTACATAGCAAATTTACCCCCCACTTGTATCTTGACGCAAAAGTTTTTGCGCGCCACAGCGCCATCATGGTCCTTGATCCGACTATTACCTGATAATAAGCTCGCTCATATGGACTACATCTTTTTGTTTATTCCTTTCATGGAAAGGAACTGTTTTAATATTCCAAAGAAGCTATGCTTGTATGCATATTTGATCATGCCTTTAGAGGTGTGTCTCGTTTTACAGAGAATATACCATTTATTTATTTATTTATTTATTTACAAGGCCGGTGGGATAACTCGTGGCCTGCATTTGGTTGTAGAGAAACTTGCTCTTGATGGAAATGTGAAGGTGTACCAATGGGACATCAGGAGGTGCGTTCAAAACTATCGAGGTCTCATGCTGGGAAGAGTTAATTTCTGTATTGTCGGGAAAGGTTTCGCTACCATTGTCCTTGGGAACATTCAAGTTAGTTTGAGTGGTCGCAGAGCATATGCTTAATTTTTGTGGTATTAAGTTGTGGGAGATTGGAGATAATGCTATATGGATTTGCTTCGGGAAAACGGTTATGATAAATTAAATTGATGACTGCAGGTGTGGTTGAAGTTCACGGCATTGCATCATTGGATGCTATAGAGCAGAAGGAACTTCCTTTGTCAGCTCCGTCACTTCCCAACCGTTTCGGATATAGCCTGAGTCATTGCGGAACAAGGTCCTACAGAGAACCACTGATGCTGCATTGGAAACAGCTGGATAACCGTAAACTAAAATGAGAATCCAATAAAAGCTTGAAACATTCCTCGGTCTCGGCAACGACCATGGACTCCGGAAGGCGGTTCCAGGCATTCACAACGCGAGTGGATAAAGCCAGGCTGGATCGCACTCGATCATTCCTCGATTTGAACAGTTTCAAACTGTGGCCTCTTGTTGAACTCTCTGTGTTGAGATGAAAGAATTCCTGTAACTCCCTCCCCAACTTTTCTAAGAATACGTCGGGTGAAGATCGAGTCTCCGCGATGATGACGACAATTTAGGGAAAAGAGGTTTAGTTGTTTGAATTGGAGAGAATAAGACAGGTCCCGCAGCTCAGCAGCATATTTGGATCCACGCCGTTGAAGCTGTTCAATCATATCACATTCAAATTTCGTAGGAGGGTAGGCGGCAGGTGGCCCGTATTCCAGAGGCGAGAGTACATGTGAAGTAAACAGGAGGCGAAAGATCCCTGGGGTCAGGCGAGAGAAGGCCCTGGGTATAGAGTGAAACATCCTGTAGGCCGCAGCGACCATTTTCTTGGCGTCTTCGTTAGAGTTGAGGTCAGACGAAAGTATCACTCCCAAATCCCTCTCCTGTGTGGCGTTTCTGAGCAAGGAACCCCCAGTATGGTAAATTCCAAATGGAGTAGACGCACCAACTGGAAGAACTGAACCCTTCTCATGATTCATTGGCAACTGCTACTTAATTGACCAATCATGTAGTAGATTGAGTGTCAATTGCAACCTGTCAGCATCTTCCATACTGGCTACCTTCATCCACAGCTTCAGGTCGTCGGCGTAGATTAGGCAATCCGCCTGCAGTGTGGACGGTAAGTCACTGATGAAGAGGTTGAAAAGCACGGAGACGAGGACAGAACCTTGTGGGACTCCACTAATCATGAGAACTTGGGCGGAAATGTTTCATTTACATGCACCTGCTTCGTGCGGTCGCGAAGGAAATCAGAGCTCCAAGGGAGAAGATTACCGGCAATACCGATTCCTCGGACTTTAATCAAAAGTCGTTCGTGCGGGACCTTGTCGAAAGCTTTGCTGAAATCCACAAACACTACGTCCAAGCGTTTGCCGGAATCTAGCGATTTCGCCCATTTCTCCTTAGCGACATGAGCGTGCCCTTCGAAAACCATGCTGTGCACATGAGAAGAGATTCAGTTCCTCGAAGTAGAGATAAAGAGCCTGCTTCAAGGTCTGCTACATAACATTACGCAATGTCGACGTTAAGCAGATAGGACGACAGTTGGCTTGCTCTTACCTGTTCCCTCCTTTTTATATGGGTTTTACAAAGCCCACTATCCAAGCAGACGGGAGGCGCCCAGCTTCAAAGTAAAGACGGAAAACCTGACAGATAGGAGGAGCGAGGTACTACACCACATTCCTAAGGAAGATGGGGTGCAAGCCATCCGTGCCGGATAAAGTATGCTGATCTAAATCAAGGAGAAGTTTAACCACAGAATTGACGTTAATGTCTACTTGATCCCATTGATAAGGAAAACTGGGCACGGTGTGACCGCAGGCGGGAGTTTCTTTTGTGAAGACAAAGGCGTACTGCTGGGCCAAAAGACTGGCTTTATCAGCGTCTTCCTAAGGTAAATTTTGATGTTCAAAGGAATACAAGGTGGGGATGCCACTGCCAGCTCTGGTGCTTCTCTTTAGATAAGAGAAAAGCATTTTGGGTGTCGTTCTGGAATGTGCTGCTAATGAGAGTTCATAATGCTGACGTTTCTGTCGCTTCAACCTGACACAAGCATTCCTGGTAGTCTTGTAGGAAGATTAATCGGACTCTGTTTGAGGTTGCCTGAAACGATCCCACAATTTGCGCCTTCTGTTCATCAGAGGTCTCAATTCACTGTCAATCCGAGGTGGACCCCTATTGAAGGACTTTCTACGGGAGAAAGGAACGACCTGCTCAATTAGAGAAGTCCTTTTTGAGAGCACTAGGTTTCACGCATCATCAAGAGGAATGGGATCAGGAATACTCTAGTTCATAGCGCTTGCGGCTGTTCTCAGACGGAGGGGCTCTGCATGCCAAAAGTTCCGAGGATAACCACCTTGGCTATGGATCGTGAGGCGACGTGTCCAGTGGAATGAAACGACACATTGATCACTTTTGCCGACGGGTTGCAGAACTGTTAGATTCGTGGCATCTGACTGAGCTGGGGTGAGCACAAGGGGCAGAATCTTTGGCGTTTGGTCGGCAACAATGCGGGTTGGCATGGTGACGTGTTGCAACCAATTACCATCGATAACAGTCCCAAGTGAGGTAGCATCAAATGAATCAGGTGGACGATCACAAAAAGTTAGTCCCAATTGATATTAGGGGCATTAAAATCCCCCAGGATAGGCTTGTCCTTTCCCGCGCCGTTTCCTGATCGAATCGAGCAACTGAGCTCCGGATCCCGATGGCGCTCTGTAGACAACACCAATAGTGTAGGATCTGCATCCATCATGAATACGGCACCAAAGGGCAGCGAAATCACCATCGTCGCTACTAGTAGCTGCAACCAAATGGGTCTTGAGTTAAGCCTTCCAGTAAAGTATAACGCCGCCACCGGGCCTACCTCCAAGGCGGTCGGCTCGACAGAGACTGTATCTCGAGATGAAAACCTCTGAATCTGTTATGTCCGCAAATAGCTGTTTCAGAATTGGCCATCAAGTCTGGGCGAGTATTTGACGCAGGCATCTGCACCTCATCAAGTATATTTCTCAGACTGCGTACATTGGCAAAAATTACACGCAGTCCGTTCTCGTGCTCTACGGTCCTGGGTTGAGGAGAATTGGCCTCCACCGGGTTATCCGGATTACGCGAAAACCCACGATGTGGAGGTCTGTCTTACCATTCGCTCGGCGGGACCGTAGCTCTTAAACGGCTGTTCTCATTTTAATACGATCTTCCGGAGAAAGATCTCTCAGGGCGTAAAAGGTTCACCTTTCAAACATGGGGTTCGCCGGAGGATGCGTCGGCATTCCTCTTCGCTTTGCCATACGATCTTGAGAGGGCATACCTTGGAAGGATCCTCTTGCTTCCAGCCCAGGCAGAAGGCAGAGATAATGTTTATACCCAATTCACCTTCATCGAGTAAAATGGAAATCATTCGCTCAAGGAACCCTTTGTCATCCAGCATCCTTTCTGCAGAGGTGTGCTTGGTGGATTCTGGGGCGTTCTCGATGATAAGACATCTTTCACGAGAGGGTGGCAGAGCGCGGCCGGAGGTCTGAGGCTGTGGTGACGCACTGTCCTGGATCAAAATTCCAGCTCGTTGACTTTATCGAGAACAGATTTGATTTGGTTCTGTGAAGCAGTTTTCTTAGGTTTGGACTTAGACTTCGCCTGACCCATTGGGACAGGGGGAGTTTTCCTAACCACTGCAGCGTATGCCTCAGTCGTGGTCTCACTGGGCAAGGCGTGTGTCAAAGGTTCTGATTGGGAAGCAGATGGGACACAGATACGTTTACCCTTGGGGGTAGTTGGGCCGGAATTAGGTGTGGACGAAATAGGTGATGAGACACGAGAGTCCAATGCAGTGGAAGCTTCAAACTTCCTTGGAGTAGAATGAGACTGAGACTGTACTTAAGAGCAAGTAGAAAAGTGTCTGTACAACTCTATCGAATTACGAAAAATCAAAATTTACTTGTGAAGTATCAGCAGTTGTGTCTGGTCCGTTAATCGTTTATCCTTGTTCGGTTAGAAATTTGTACTAGTGTCATTATTTCCGGGCGTACAACCCCTTCTTTTGGCACTGTATGTGCATCATTTCACAAAAGCACAGGTTTCCAAAATAATCGTCGATACGGGTTTTAAAACACTTCACAGACTCGGCCTGTGTTAATCCTTCAGGAGGTGTATTCCGTACGTTTACGATTCTTCGTTCGATACAAAGCTGATGTGATGCTTTGTTCATGATGGGGACCCTAAGTTTGTAACGATGTCCTCGGGTGTTACAGGGTTTCCGCAGGTGAAATATTGGCCGCAGTATGGGGAAGTGATTCAAGTGTAGTACTCCATAGGTCATAATAAGGTCAATTCTTACTCGGCGATAGGATAGTGTGTAGAGTCCGAGCCTTCACAAAGTTTGCCATACGGAAGCTTTCGTAGGGTCGGTATCATTCTAGTTGCGACATGCTGTATTTTCTCCAGCTTTTCTGTTTCCTACTGGGTTATCGGGTGGTAAGCTGGGGCACCGTATTCAAGGATTGGTCTAATGAGTGAGGTGAGTAGACAAGGGACTGTTTCTTCGGAACTTGGGGAGAAACTGCGTCTTAATGCCCAGAGCATAAGAAGTCCCGCACGGTAAAATTTCTCTGTATTTTCTAGTGTTCTCAAATCATGTCGTGAGAGAACTCCTAAGTCTCTGACAGCTGTGTTGGGATGGAGCAACTCGCCATCCAGGGTGTATGATCGAGTGGCTGGACGTCTGGTGATACTGATGAACTCCGACTTGCTTGCGTTAAGAGGGAGTTGCATTTCAGTGGACCACGTTGACAGTCGCTCTAAGGCAGGCTGGAGACGAGCGCAGTCGTCCTGGTTCTCAATGATCCTCCAGATATTCAAATCATCCGCAGACAGGGCACATGGTGACTGGAGCTGCTGCGGAAGATCGTTGATATGAATAAGAAGTAATACTGGCTTAAGTACAGTTCCTTGAGACACGCCACCGGTCGACGGGAACTAGTCTGTCAGATAGTCATTTACCTGTACTCTAAACTTTCGTCCCACAATAAACTGTTGTAACCACTGAAGTAACTTGCCACCGATTCCGTATGTCCTCAGTTTACGAAGGAGTACCTCGTGGTTCACTCTGTCAAACGCCTTACTAAAGTCGATGTAGACCACGTCAACCTCCTCCTGTTCATTGAGAGCTCGAACCCACTGATGGTTTGCGTACATCAAGTTGGTGATGCAGGATCGCCCTTTCGTAAAGCCGTGTTGCGCTGGTGTCAATATGTTCATCGATTCGAAGAACGACAGCAGACACTTTTTCACAACCTTCTCGAGTACTTTGAATAATACCGAAGTCAAACAGATCGGTCTATAGTTCTCTGTTTTACTCGGATCACCGCCCTTGGGAAGCGGTTTAACTATCGAGCATTTCCAGTCGTACTGGACGGATCCTTCAGAGAGCGATTTATTGAAAAGTTTGTCACAGCTGGTGAGATGATAATCGATAGGGACTTGAGTATTAATGGGTGAAGTCCGTCCGGTCCGGGGGCTTTGCACCATCGAGGTTGAAGAGTAGCTGATGTACTTCGACTGCATCACATTGTAGGCTGTCGAGCAAGATTTGCGCAATCTGTGCCGGTACTGAAACCGCCGTTTTTAAAGGGCTTAGCAATGCTCTGGTGACGCGTGGTCAGACTACACCTGAACGATAAAAATATGATCACTAGCACTTAACGGAGAGCGGTAAGTGATGTCCCCTACGACGTCTAGTGACTTGGCAAACACTAGATCCAAAATAGACGGGAGTTGAACGTCCATGTACCTAGTGGGGAGGTCTACGAACTGATGCAACGGTACATGCAGCTTAAGCTCAAGTAGATAATAAATAAATAAATAGGTATATTTCTAGACCTGCTATAGGCTGCACCCTAAAGGGTTCAGATCAATGCTTACATACATCCGATGCTCTTGTATGGAAGTAGGTAAAATATAAGTATATCTTCATCGTCAGCTATTACAAATGCATTGGCACTGTTTGATATACAGCTACTGGGTCACAGGCGCCCACCTTGACATGTTTCTGGTTCCTTCGGGCGATATTGAACTTCTTGTTCTTCTATTGTGAAAACATCGCGGAGGTGTAGTTGTGCCTTTTCTCCTTGGAACAGAAGCCAATTCGCCATAAGTTCACTTTAAATTGATCGCACATTAGTTGGCCACTCAGTTGCCCCAATTGTGCGAACATGGAAGAAATGAGTGAAGGGATTATAAAGCGTACGAAAAGTTGAAAGCAATTCCGATAAATGTGGATAAAAATAGAAACAATTTGTTAAGAAAGAAACTAAGTCTGCGTGCTTTAGTAGAACAATACCAATTAACAAAAAACGCAGCCCTACTTTTCTTACGCTGATATTGATCTCCGGCGCAAAATTTCAACCTGAGCTATTCTCAGATAAAAGAAAAAGCCTTTCTGCTGTTAGAATACCGCTTAAAGTAGCACAAAATTACACTGGTCTGGACCAGCTTTAGCGCCTGAATACGATAAACGTAAAAGCAACACAATACGTGCAGTAGTTTGCGAATTATTCGCAATTAAATGATGGCCTACGAATAAGGCCATTTCTATTTTTCGCTAAAAATGGCTTTCTGCTTTGCAAGCATATAGCAGAAAAAAGAAAAGAAAATATAAAAATTAGGGAAGCGGCGTATGTTCTAGATAGACATTGCTATCCAGAAATGCTCTAATTAGCCCGTAATAGTTTGCGACAACTACGGTCTTCGCAGACGGCCGAAAAGTAATCTTTGCAGGCATACATGACAAATATATGCAAATAAGGGATGATCTCGCGCGAAAACGCTAGAAATCCAGCAAGGAATATTATATCTACATGAGAATTCAGCGAAGCATGTAACTAACTCACGGTTAGCAGGCCACAGCATAATATTTTCAGACGATATTGAGCCACATGAACAAGCAGTAAAATAGAGTTTAGCATTTTTAAGTCACTAAGCTTTTCTAAAGCTTACAACAAGGCCACATGAGCCAGGTCTACCTGAGTAACCCTGGTGAGCTTTCAGATCCGTTGACAGATTTCAGCCTACAAAATACACACCTTACTTAGCTAAACGTCACAAGATTTATCCCTTAGAGCCGATTTTCTATATTCATGAGGCTCTGTCTCTAACGTCAGTGAGCTATAGGAGCCTGCTACCAATAATACAGAAATAAGCATGGGAAAATTTAGTAAAAGTTAGCGAATTGCATTTGGGCGTGAAATCCGTTTTGGTCTACATTGGTTGGGCTTTAACAACTCTACTTCTTGTGGTTGAGCTTGCTCATACTTGAGGTATTGTTTTGCCTCATGTGTAGATGCACACTATCGTGCAGCTCTTTGATGAATTTCGATTTATTTCTCTCCATTTTAAGTTCCGAAGATAGTGCCGGCGGTGTTCATCCAGTTGGCAATGTTAACTGGTACTCTAATGTCACACCGACTATTTCTTTTGTGATTTTCCTGGCAAGAGCTGTTCTAGCACCCTAAGCAAATAGCGATAAGGTAAATCAGGAGTAGAGTAGTAACAAAACCAGTGGGAGTTGGTCGTCCACCCGCCATTACGCATAACTCATGGTAGGCTTTGGAGCCAGGTAAAAGATAAATGACACACGGACGGCCAAGATAAGAAAAGTGGTGATGGAAAGTTTCTGGTGCTCCAACCAGCCAGTGTGACAGGGGCCTCTCTGTCGTTGGTTAGCTTTCGTGCCAGTCAAATGAAATCTGGAAATGCGGGTGTTTTAGGAGCAAAAGCAGTTAAAGAAGAGGATCTGGTTTTCATTATGCCTGTCTACTAGTGTTGACAATAGCGAAAGGCATATGTATACCAGATAAATCTAAGTATATGGATCCAAGAGAGTATAAGTGGAGAGCAAAATGTCTGATTATTGGGTCTAGAACTTTTAAAGTGCCCTCATTGTCAACAATAAGAAAGATATACTTTTATATTTTGCGGTGTACCTACTGATAGTTTTTGGAAACTGCTGACTATAGTAACTAGTGCTCAGACTTAATGAAAAAGCTCCAATTAGGGCAACAACGCTAGAACCTGGCATTTCACATGAGGCTTAATGTTGTTAAAATGCTTTTAGTAGACGTGACTCATGGGTCACAGGTATAAGTATTCGCAAGAGACCAAGTGGACTAGGTATTTGGAAAATACCAAGGGGTAAAGGTGGAGACGAAGGAACCAAATTGTAGAAGAGAAGGGAGAAGTGAAGTAAAGTTTGTCTGTTCGGATTGCTTCCCCATTGCTATGCAATATCCTACCTGGTCAGTGCCTACCTGCTTACGATGCCCCCATTCAATAGTACAAGGCTGCTTTACGTGCTGATCTGTTGAGCAGTAAGAAACTGTGCATCGAGAAGGAGCTTTCAAAGGGTTTGAGCTACCGATTAGTATCTCCAGGTTGACTTTGCGGTAGCGTCTACTATAACAAGACTTCCTATTTAACTAAGTGTCGGTGGGAGCCAGTAAAGCGCTCAGCTACTACTGGGGTAGGCTGAATACCTTTTGTGGTCGGATTATCAGTCCTAACATCTGTAAGATGCGTGCAACTGATCGGGCCGAGATCTCTCACGTAGTGTGACAGGGACCGCAAAGTATGGGGAGGACCTGTGAGCCCAAGATGCTCCCGTCATGAAGCCCAGTTGAGCGCAATACAAAGTTGCGCCAGAGCTGACCAAAGTGTGATCTATGCCCCATCGGGGCCGGTCTCAAAAGGTTGTCATCAGAATCACAGATGTTGAAAGGGCGTCTTATGTTATCCAGGCACATAAACTTTCGTACCTCCTGCTTGAAATCCTGTGGATTGTGAATCTTCCGCAGCTGTGAAGGTAATTTGTTCCAGATATTTACATAAGCGACAAGGAAGAAACGTGAACGCAGTTTCTTCCTCGCAGGCAGCGGGGCAACTGTACAGTGCTTGTTTCGGAGGTTGAATTCTGATCCTCTTCTCGGTGTGAGGCTAAGGATATCACTGTGCACCGCTTGGTATATTAACATATGTAAGAAGCACAGGTTTATGATAATGCGCCGCAGCAATAGAGGCTAGAGTTTGAGATGGTTACACCTCTGTAGGTAACTAAGCGCTAGGCCTTGTGGGGCTACTATTTTGGTAAACCGCCGCTGAGCCTTTTCGAGCAATATGCGGTCTGATTTCCGCAAATTACTGAAGATGAAGAGGCAATATTCCAGCTGCGGACGAACATGACTGTGGTAAAGCTCCAACTGTGCTTCAGCCGAGTTAATGTGGTGGCCTATGTGGAAGACCATTCTGCGTGCGTTTGCTACCTGATACTGCACATTCTCTGAAAAGTTGAGGGTCATAGGATAGCCAATACCTAGGTCAGTAGCTAACGTTTTTAGTTGGAGGGGCGTACCATTCAACGTAAACGCACCATCCGATATGGAGCATTTGTGGGTCAGCGTACTAGATTTAGCAGCAGAGAATGTCATTTGCCAATTTTGACATCACGACTCTAAGGTCTTCAGGTCTTCACGGATCTCTTGTAGTGCGGATACTTTGGCGCTTGGTAGGAAGACATATACGACCTTTATATCGTCGGCAAAGAGGAATGGGCGACCATGGCGCAGGCTGCTACAGATGTCGTTCACATAAATCAAAAACAGGGTTGGTCCAAGCACGCTGCCTTGCACAACACCGCTGGAAACTGTGACAGGGATGGACTCAAAGTGTGCTACCTTCACGGACTGCGTACGCCCGGTTAGGTAGGATTTAAGCCAGTCAAGCAGACATCTTAACGTCATAGCTAACAACCCGGATACCTCTTCCCACTCGATAGAGGAAAAGCAAATCCTTCACAAAATCCGGACTCAGTCGAACACCAGCTAATGAATGGACGAGCAAGATGCTGGCGAATTTACCGAACGGTTCTCTCAGAATGTACTTTTCGGCGTTATTGGGAAGCTCGGAATGCTTGCAAGAGTCATTTACGAGCAGCTAGACTTAGCTAGAGATGGAGCTGGCTAACTCAGCCTCCGCGAATCCCAAAAGTTTCTTCGCCTACGTCAAAAGGCGTAGTAACGCTACCTCATCGATCTCAGTGTTATTAGGCAGCGACGGCGCCACTGCCACCACTGATCACGAAAAAGCATGTCTACTGAGTGCGCCGTATGCCGGAACTTTTGTTCGGGTGAGCAATTGCCGCATCTTGACCTAGCAATGAGAGTCCCCAAGGACTCCTGTTTAACACACGTCAAAATTTCGGAAGCAAAATTCTCCATCTTCTTCATGCTCTAAATCCCGCTAAATCCGCTGGGATGGATGATATTCACTCTAAGCTTCTGTACGAACTCGTAAGCGAGCTATGTGGCCCAGTGACGCGTTTGTTTCAATTGTCGCTTCGCAGCTGCTCCTTTCCTAAGGACTGTAAGGATGCTATCGTGTGCCCGATTTTTAAAAAGGGCGACAAGCATCTTCCTGCCAATTATAGACCAGTAAGTTTGACAAGCGTACTAGTCAACGTATTGGAGAAGTTGGGCAGTGATGTGCTTAAAGACCACCTGCGGGCGTATGGTCTGCTCAGTTCACTGCAACACGGCTTTCACAAGGGTCATTCCTGTATGACTAATTTGCCAGTTGCACGCGAATGCTGGGCGGATGCTTTGGATCGGTGTCATGCAGTAGATGTGATGTTTATTGACTTCTCCAATGCGTTCTACACTGTATCACATTCTCGCCTTTCCTTGAACCTTCGGTCCTATGGAATATCCGGAGGTGTACTAAAATGGATCATCACGTTTCTGGAAGGGAGAGATATGTGTTTTCGTGTCGGGTCTAGCCTGTCGTTCCGGCAGTCAGTTCTCAGTGGCGTCCCTCAGAGTTCCGTGCTTGGGCCGTTGTTATTTTCCTTGTATGTCAACGAGCTGCCCGAACTGTTGGAGATACCATCTCTTATGTTTGCATATGACCTAAAGTTTTGGCACAGAGTGTCTGACTTCGATGGACCACAGAGTCTGCGACGGGCCCTCGATAAACTTTGGGACTGCGCTGCTCTGTGGCAGATGCCCATAAAATATGCAAAGTGTTCCATCTTACGAGTAGGGGCAAATAGCCCCAAACGCGCTATTCTCTTGGCCGTAGTGAACTCCACCATGTTACCCAATTGGTAGACCTAGAGGTCATATTGTCTTCAGAACTTAAATCCAGTGAGAACTAAAGGAATGCTACGTGCAAAGGTTTCAGAATGTGGTGGATGATCCGCAGGGCATTCGGGACCATCACTGGCGCTATGTTTGTTAGGTTCTTCTCAGCGTTTGTCAGGCCACACTTGGAATACTGCATCCAGGCTTATCCGCCTTGCTTAGTAGGGGACAGGATGTCGGTGGAGAGGGTGTTGAGAGTTGGAACCAAACTGGTCCATGGACTACTAAACCATTCTTACCCGGAAAGACTACTTGCGCTGGGAATGTTCTCGATGCACTATCGTCAACGTCAAGGCGATTTAGACTTGACCTATCATATACTTACCGGTAAAATCGGACCCGATTTATCCGGGTTTTTTCAAACGGCTCGGCTTCCATTGCTGCGAGGTCACTCGCTGAAGCTACACAAACCTCGATCGGATGCAGTCCGGGAGAACTTTCGTTTATCACGCCGAGTGGTGGATTCCTGGAATACACTGCCCGAGAATGTGGTATTGGCACCAACAGTGAAAGAGTTGGAACTCCGACTCGACGCTCTTAGCCTTCAATTCTTAACATTCCCCTTCACGTCCTAGCTTGCTTGTTTTATTGAATTAGTAAATCTATAAGGTTTTTTCTTGACGCTCTTATTACTTTCGTACTTCTCTTTCTTATTTCACTTGACCGGTGTGGCAGGGACTGCAATTGCAGGTCTCGTGGGTATTAATTATTTGACCGTGGTGCGATTCGCGCGAGCTGATCTGACTCTTCTGGATTCCAGTTATCGCGGAGGAATAATACCCTTGCTCAACAACACGTCACGGAAGGAACATTCACGGGGATTTATCTTACTGTTCCGGTCCCACTTGAACATGAACGTAAAGGGCGTCGCTATTAGCAGTGAGTAGCTGGCCACTATTAGATTTCGGATTCAGATTCAGATAGACTGGAACGATAGGAAAATTCCTTGAGTGTTCCTTCTTGAGCAAATCGTTGAACCAGGAAATGATAAGGTGCTAGGAGGTCTTGATAGATCTGAAACGAAACACCCAGAACAAACCCTGATCAACCAACTACTGCCCACGTTCCCTGAACTAGCGGTCCCCGTTGTGTAGGTTACGTGAAGTAAGAAAGAAGTAGAAAGTAAAAGGAAGATAAAGGGCAATGAAAGTCATTAAAATGAAGGATAACACCAATGCGTGAAGAGAATCACAGATTAAGCACTAAAAGTTGGAAGATGGATATGGTCAGGAGGAGGGAAAGATTTCGTGTTGCCACCCAAGAGCGTCTAACTGACGCTTGAAAACCCTAACCGTAGGTTCACTGACTACACTTTCTGGAAGCGAGTTCCAGCGCTCGATAACTCTACGCGATAACCGAGTTTCCGCCCAGATCCGGTCAGAACGCGGATTGTGTAGTTTCATGGGATGACCGCGAAGACAAGGCAACCTAGCCGGGCTACATAGCCAGCTCAAGCGCGGTCCAGCCTTCCGTGGTAAAATGCGGTAAGTAAGGATTAGGACTCCTCGAAGCCATCGATAGTGCATTGCTTACATACCCAAGCTAAGTAGACGCTCGGGGTAGGATTTCACCCGTAACCACCCGGCCAATTTGGTACCTACTCTCATAACGCTCTCAAGCTCCATTTTGGCCTGAACTAGGCAGGGCGGGCAAGCCTGGACGCAGTATTCCAGATGGGGCCGGACGAAAGCTGAGAACAGTTTCACAAATATGTCGGCAGTTGGGACCCCGAAAGAACGGCGTATTAACCACAACATTCTGAAACCCCTACTCGCGGCCTTCTTCCAGTTGTCACCAGAATGCAAAGATGAGGAATGAAAGATATCTAGGTCTACCTAGTTGGAGACAAGGGGAATTCGACCCCACCGAGTGCGTAGCTCGAAGGCGGGAAAGTTGCTCCTATACGAAGGACGGAACACTTAGCCTGATTTTTGGGCATCAGCCAAAAGTACACCAGTCCCAGAGTCTGTCCGGTGCATGCTGTATGGCCTCAGAACCCCCAGGAACATTTACAACATTCCATAGCTTAAGATCATCAGCAAACAATAGGGATGATACCCCAAGCTCTCCAGGGAGATTGTTTACGTAGATGGAGAAAGCATCGGTCCAAGGACCGAGCCTGGTGAGACACAGCTAAGGACCGCTTGCTTAAAGTATAAGCTGCGACCCACACCTACGCACTGCTCTCTTCCCTGAAAGAACGCAGATACCCAGTGAAGGGCACGGCCAGATACGCCGTAGGACCTCAGCTTTTGTGATAGCCTCAAGTGGGGTACCTTATCAAATGCTTTCGAGAAGTCTACGAAAGGCACATCCACTACGTGGCCATTGTTCACTGCATCGGCCCAAGCTTCACGGGCAACCAACAAATTCGTCAAACACGAAAACCCCTTCCGGAATCCGCGTTTTGCACCATTGAGTAGATTAAATCTAATCAGGTGAACTTCCAACGAATCCCTCACCAGATTTTCAAGCAGTTTGACCACGACGCTAGTCAGACTAACTGGCCTATAATTGGCTGACAGACTTCTGTTGCCATTTTTGAAGATAGGAGAGAAGACAGCCTCCTTCCATTCGAAAGTTAATGTACCGCTGTCAAGTGACTCCTGAAACACCATCGTCAGCGGTTCACTTGGTTCCACCGCCAACTCATGCAGAAGCAATAGTAAAAAATCCCATTGATAAATGAAAACTCAAAGTTTTCAAGCGAACATATGTTTTCAATAATTCTTCGTCAGGCTTGTACAATTATATGCAAAAAAATAACCAAAATATAGACACAGCACACGGACTGGTAAAGCACGCAGTTCACAGTCAATGGTCACTATCAGTCACTGCCCCCTAGAACACAGTTGTAGCATGTGCACAATTCCTTGGTATGGACGGAGTAGTTCGTCTGGGCCAAGTCAAGCACAGCGTGTGAGTGAATCTTTTCTGGACGCACAGTTCTGGCTCGTATAGTCTGATCGCTAAACTCTCCGCCGATTCAAGTAAGCGCATGCGAACGCACTTTGATCGATTTGCAGGTGGTCGATAGATGACCTTAAATGCCTCGGCTAGATTGGGAGAATGGTCCGTGTCAGCAAGATGCGTGGCGATGGATGAGTTAGTTAGCTTTCGGCACCCAGTCGCAAGCCAGGCCGGATGGTGTTCTCTCACCCTATCAGACAGGCGCCTCGTCGTACGGCCAATGTACCCTGAACCACAAGAACAGGTGAATGAGTAAACACACATGGAATTGGCGTGGACAGGCCTTTTGTCTTTTGGGTTAGTTTTCACCATCGGGCTACTGGTGAAGTGAATCTGCATTTTGGCTGCTGGAAAGGTGTGCCTGAGAGCGCGGGAAATACGACGACTTAGAACTTCAGCTACGATTTCCCCTTTGTACGGTAATTGTAGAAAAATGGGTTTCTTTTCGGCTGTGAGGGTTACAGGAGATTTCCTCCTTGGCTCCATGTTGGCTTTAATGAATCCATCCGGGTACCCATTTTCCTTCAGGGTTAAGCGAATGCGCTGTAGTTCCTCAGATAATGTGTCATTCGAGCAAATTCTTTCCGCCCGACTCGTTAAACTGAAAATCAAGTTCCGTTTTGATCTAAGTGGAACAAAACTGTAGAAATTCGTGTATTGTCCGTTCCAGGTACGTTTCCTATACACCCCACGCTGTAGGGAACCATCATCGAGTCGCTTCATGTTCACATCGAGGAAATGAAAAGATCTATCTTCCTCCACTTCAGATGTAAACTTTAGCGCTGTGTGTGCCTGGTTAAATGTGTAAGTAAGGTCCTCGATGTTTCTGGAGGAATGGAGCAATATAAAGATGTCATCGACGTAACGGCAGTAGAGGCTAAGGCTTTCGATAACCGATCTTAACTTGCTCTGTTCTAGCATACCCATAAACACGTCAGCAAGAAACGGCCCCAGTGGGGAGCCCATAGCAACCCCATCGTGTTGTCGGTATATTTCTCCGTTGAACAAAAACTGGATATTGAAGGTGCACCGGAGCAACAGTTCCTTTAGGCCAACTGTAGGAATGCCAATGGATATCTGGTTCTGATCAATATAATCACAAATGTAATTTATAGTTTCAAATAGTGGCACGTTAGTGAATAATGAAGCAACGTCAAGGGAACACATGGTTAGATCCGTAACATTTCGATCACGTATGAGCTCTACGAATTCAAAACTGTCCTTTAGACTGTGTACAGAAACCTGCTTTCGGACGGGCTCTAAAAGCTCAACGAGCCACCGTGCAGTGGAATGGTACGGAGAGTCCTTCATGTCCAAAACTGGTCTCAGAGGAACGTTAGGCTTATGCGTTTTAGGTAGACCGTATAATCTTGGAATCGCGGTACCTACGGGACGTAGGTTTTCATAGACACCTTCACTAATGAAGCCCTCGTCACGAAGCTTTTTAAGGCTGTTGCAGATTTGATTCTCGATCTGCTTTGTTTTGTCTTTTTCGCCTATTATCTTTGAAAACTTGGTGTCATCTGCCAATATTTCATGCATTTTCCGAAGATAGTCTGCCTTGTTCAAGACGACTATTCCCGCACCTTTATCAGGTCGAGTGAGCAAAATATCTTTATTTCCGACTAGATTGTGCAGCGCCTGAATATGTTCCTGTCTCACCGGGGTTTTATGTGTTATCCGTGCTCGGCGATATTGATAACATGCATGCACCAGCAGCGACTTAAACTCTTCTACTTGCGAATCAGATGTCGGAGACAATTGTGAAGTCTGTCTGTATAGATTTTCAAATTGGGCCTCAATTGCTAATCTATTGTCCCTTCTAGTAGGGAGACAGAACTTGGGGCCCAGCGATAAGACCTCCATTGTGGTACGATCAAGTGTCATGCAAGATAAATTGCACACGTACTTTTCGGGTTCGGCAGGGAAACACATGGTCGGTTTCTCTCCTTTTAGTGTCTTCGAGAGTGAAGCATTTAGCTTTGCGCCTTGTTTTGCAATAATTTCATTAACCAACGTCTCTAGCTCCGCACGATCTCTCTCTGAAAGACTGTTTATTACGGCCGTTAGTTGACTCAGGCCACGATTTAGCTCGTCTCTCTTCACACGTGTGGTTTCCATCTGGCTGAGCGCTAGACGCTTTAGGCAAATGTTGTCCGGCCTGATACGTGCACGACGAAGGGATTTCCAGTAACTCACTGGGTAGATGGAATTTGAAATGCAATCCTCTACAAAACGAAGGCATATATCCGCTTTCGCTATCCTGGTTCGGAAGCTCACATATCTGTTGAGCGATTTCAACACAGGGAGGGCCAATGTGCATAGTTTCACTTCACCAGTAGCCCGATGGTGAAAACTAACCCAAAAGACAAAAGGCCTGTCCACGCCAATTCCATGTGTGTGTACTCATTCACCTGTTCTTGTGGTTCAGGGTATATTGGCCGTAAGACGAGGCGCTTGTCTGACTGGGTGAGAGAACACCATCCGGCCTGGCTTGCGACTGGGTGCCGAAAACTAACCAATTCATCCATCGCCACGCATCTTGCCGACACGGACCATTCCCCCAATCTAGCCGAGGCATTTAAAGTCATCTATCGACCACCTGCAAATCGATCAAAGTGCGTTCGCAAGCGCTTACTTGAATCGGCGGAGAGTTTAGCGATCAGACTATACGAGCCGGAACTGTGCGTCCAGAAAAGATTCACTCACACGCTGTGCTTGACTTGGCCCAGACGAACTACTCCGTCCATACCAAGGAATTGTGCACATGCTACAACTGTGTTCTAGGGGGCAGTGACTGATAGTGACCATTGACTGTGAACTGCGTGCTTTACCAGTCCGTGTGCTGTGTCTATATTTTGGTTATTTTTTTGCATATAATTGTACAAGCCTGACGAAGAATTATTGAAAACATATGTTCGCTTGAAAACTTTGAGTTTTCATTTATCAATGGGATTTTTTACTATTGTGAAACACCGCTTGGCCCCCCTGTGTTGAAATCGCTCAACAGATATGTGAGCTTCCGAACCAGGATAGCGAAAGCGGATATATGCCTTCGTTTTGTAGAGGATTGCATTTCAAATTCCATCTACCCAGTGAGTTACTGGAAATCCCTTCGTCGTGCACGTATCAGGCCGGACAACATTTGCCTAAAGCGTCTAGCGCTCAGCCAGATGGAAACCACACGTGTGAAGAGAGACGAGCTAAATCGTGGCCTGAGTCAACTAACGGCCGTAATAAACAGTCTTTCAGAGAGAGATCGTGCGGAGCTAGAGACGTTGGTTAATGAAATTATTGCAAAACAAGGCGCAAAGCTACATGCTTCACTCTCGAAGACACTAAAAGGAGAGAAACCGACCATGTGTTTCCCTGCCGAACCCGAAAAGTACGTGTGCAATTTATCTTGCATGACACTTGATCGTACCACAATGGAGGTCTTATCGCTGGGCCCCAAGTTCTGTCTCCCTACTAGAAGGGACAATAGATTAGCAATTGAGGCCCAATTTGAAAATCTATACAGACAGACTTCACAATTGTCTCCGACATCTGATTCGCAAGTAGAAGAGTTTAAGTCGCTGCTGGTGCATGCATGTTATCAATATCGCCGAGCACGGATAACACATAAAACCCCGGTGAGACAGGAACATATTCAGGCGCTGCACAATCTAGTCGGAAATAAAGATATTTTGCTCACTCGACCTGATAAAGGTGCGGGAATAGTCGTCTTGAACAAGGCAGACTATCTTCGGAAAATGCATGAAATATTGGCAGATGACACCAAGTTTTCAAAGATAATAGGCGAAAAAGACAAAACAAAGCAGATCGAGAATCAAATCTGCAACAGCCTTAAAAAGCTTCGTGACGAGGGCTTCATTAGTGAAGGTGTCTATGAAAACCTACGTCCCGTAGGTACCGCGATTCCAAGATTATACGGTCTACCTAAAACGCATAAGCCTAACGTTCCTCTGAGACCAGTTTTGGACATGAAGGACTCTCCGTACCATTCCACTGCACGGTGGCTCGTTGAGCTTTTAGAGCCCGTCCGAAAGCAGGTTTCTGTACACAGTCTAAAGGACAGTTTTGAATTCGTAGAGCTCGTACGTGATCGAAATGTTACGGATCTAACCATGTGTTCCCTTGACGTTGCTTCATTATTCACTAACGTGCCACTATTTGAAACTATAAATTACATTTGTGATTATATTGATCAGAACCAGATATCCATTGGCATTCCTACAGTTGGCCTAAAGGAACTGTTGCTCCGGTGCACCTTCAATATCCAGTTTTTGTTCAACGGAGAAATATACCGACAACACGATGGGGTTGCTATGGGCTCCCCACTGGGGCCGTTTCTTGCTGACGTGTTTATGGGTATGCTAGAACAGAGCAAGTTAAGATCGGTTATCGAAAGCCTTAGCCTCTACTGCCGTTACGTCGATGACATCTTTATATTGCTCCATTCCTCCAGAAACATCGAGGACCTTACTTACACATTTAACCAGGCACACACAGCGCTAAAGTTTACATCTGAAGTGGAGGAAGATAGATCTTTTCATTTCCTCGATGTGAACATGAAGCGACTCGATGATGGTTCCCTACAGCGTGGGGTGTATAGGAAACGTACCTGGAACGGACAATACACGAATTTCTACAGTTTTGTTCCACTTAGATCAAAACGGAACTTGATTTTCAGTTTAACGAGTCGGGCGGAAAGAATTTGCTCGAATGACACATTATCTGAGGAACTACAGCGCATTCGCTTAACCCTGAAGGAAAATGGGTACCCGGATGGATTCATTAAAGCCAACATGGAGCCAAGGAGGAAATCTCCTGTAACCCTCACAGCCGAAAAGAAACCCATTTTTCTACAATTACCGTACAAAGGGGAAATCGTAGCTGAAGTTCTAAGTCGTCGTATTTCCCGCGCTCTCAGGCACACCTTTCCAGCAGCCAAAATGCAGATTCACTTCACCAGTAGCCCGATGGTGAAAACTAACCCAAAAGACAAAAGGCCTGTCCACGCCAATTCCATGTGTGTTTACTCATTCACCTGTTCTTGTGGTTCAGGGTACATTGGCCGTACGACGAGGCGCCTGTCTGATAGGGTGAGAGAACACCATCCGGCCTGGCTTGCGACTGGGTGCCGAAAGCTAACTAACTCATCCATCGCCACGCATCTTGCTGACACGGACCATTCTCCCAATCTAGCCGAGGCATTTAAGGTCATCTATCGACCACCTGCAAATCGATCAAAGTGCGTTCGCATGCGCTTACTTGAATCGGCGGAGAGTTTAGCGATCAGACTATACGAGCCAGAACTGTGCGTCCAGAAAAGATTCACTCACACGCTGTGCTTGACTTGGCCCAGACGAACTACTCCGTCCATACCAAGGAATTGTGCACATGCTACAACTGTGTTCTAGGGGGCAGTGACTGATAGTGACCATTGACTGTGAACTGCGTGCTTTACCAGTCCGTGTGCTGTGTCTACATTTTGGTTGTTTTTTTGCATATAATTGTACAAGCCTGACGAAGAATTATTGAAAACATATGTTCGCTTGAATACTTTGGGTTTTCATGCAGAAGCTTCGGGTGGATTTAATCAGTTCCAGCTGCTTTGGGCGGGGTTCAGTTCTTGCAGCATTTTAAGGACTTGCATTGCCACCACAGCAAACTCAGCTGAATAAGAACCCTCAGGTACTCTGGGGACATGTTCAAGGCTAGTCAACGCTGCCTCACGTACAAAAGCCCCTGCATACTGTTCCCCAAATACACGAGCCTTATCTGAGTCCGCATACGCCCGAGTTCCATCGGCCCGCATCAAAGTTGGGATTACCAAATTTGAACCACAGCGTCTATTAATATAAGCGAAGAACCTTTTCGGATTTTCCGAAGCTTCATCAGCCAACTCCTTTTCGTACACCAGCCGCGCTTTCTTTAAGTGTTGTTTACACCTATTTCTAGCCTCGCGGTACCTATCATAGGTGCTAGTTGATGGAGCCGCACGATAGGTACTCCAACACCTAGAACGCTTCTAGAGCAGGTGCTTGCCAGTGGTATCTGTCCACGGCTGCCGCGCCCGTGTCACCTTTCTCCTTGCAAGAGGGATGCAGGGAGCAGACACTTCCGTGAGATAAGATTTAAATTTATCCCAGGCCGCCTGAACCGTATCAACCACCAAGATTTCGCAACGCATCCCAGCAGCCTTGGTACGCATTGCCCGATAATTAGCACGCCATATGTTTTTAAAGGGCTTAGCAATGCTCTGGTGACGCGTGGTCAGACTACACCTGAACGATAAAAATATGATCACTAGCACTTAAGGAAGAGCGGTAAGTGATGTCCCCTACGACGTCTAGTGACTTGGCAAACACTAGATCCAAAATAGACGGGAGTTGAACGTCCATGTACCTAGTTTGGAGGTCCACGAACTGATGCAACGGTACATGCAGCTTAAGCTCAAGTAGATAATAAATAAATAAATAGGTATATTTCTAGACCTGCTATAGGCTGCACCCTAAAGGGTTCAGATCAATGCTTACATACATCCGATGCTCTTGTATGGAAGTAGGTAAAATATAAGTATATCTTCATCGTCAGCTATTACAAATGCATTGGCACTGTTTGATATACAGCTACTGGGTCACAGGCGCCCACCTTGACATGTTTCTGGTTCCTTCGGGCGATATTGAACTCCTTGTTCTTCTATTGTGAAAACATCGCGGAGGTGTAGTTGTGCCTTTTCTCCTTGGAACAGAAGCCAATTCGCCATAAGTTCACTTTAAATTGATCGCACATTAGTTGGCCACTCAGTTGCCCCAATTGTGCGAACATGGAAGAAATGAGTGAAGGGATTATAAAGCGTACGAAAAGTTGAAAGCAATTCCGATAAATGTGGATAAAAATAGAAACAATTTGTTAAGAAAGAAACTAAGTCTGCGTGCTTTAGTAGAACAATACCAATTAACAAAAAATGCAGCCCTACTTTTCTTACGCTGATATTGATCTCCGGCGCAAAAGTTCAACCTGAGCTATTCTCAGATGAAAGAAAAAGCCTTTCTGCTGTTAGAATACCGCTTAAAGTAGCACAAAATTACACTGGTCTGGACCAGCTTTAGCGCCTGAATACGATGAACGTAAAAGCAACACAATACGTGCAGTAGTTTGCGAATTATTCGCAATTAAATGATGGCCTACGAATAAGGCCATTTCTATTTTTCGCCAAAAATGGCTTTCTGCTTTGCAAGCATATAGCAGCAAAAAGAAAAGAAAATATAAAAATTAGGGAAGCGGCGTATGTTCTAGATAGACATTGCTATCCAGAAATGCTCTAATTAGCCCGTAATAGTTGGCGACAACTACGGTCTGCGCAGGTGGCCGAAAAGTAAACTTTGCAGGCATACATGACAAATATATGCAAATAAGGGATGATCTCGCGCGAAAACGCTAGAAATCCAGCAAGGAATATTATATCTACATGGGAATTCAGCGAAGCATTAATTAACTCACGGTTAGAATGCCACAGCATAATATTTTCAGATGATACTGTGCCACGTGAACAAGCAGTAAAATAGAGTTTAGCATTTTTAAGTCACTAAGCTTTCCTAAAGCTTACAACAAGGCCACATGAGCCAGGTCTACCTGAGTAACCCTTGTGAGCTTTCAGATCCGTTGACAGATTTCAGCCTACAAAATACACACCTTACTTAGCTAAACGTCACAAGATTTATCCCTTAGAGCCGATTTTCTATATTCATGAGGCTCTGTCTCTAACGTCAGTGAGCCATAGGAGCCTGCTACCAATAATACAGAAATAAGCATGGGAAAATTTAGTAAAAGTTAGCGAATTGCATTTGGGCGTGAAATCCGTTTTGGTCTACATTGGTTGGGCTTTAACAACTACTTCTTGTGGTTGAGCTTGCTCATACTTGAGGTATTGTTATGCCTCATGTGTAGATGCACACTATTGTGCAGCTCTTTGATGAATTTCGATTTATTTCTCTCCATTTTAAGTTCCAAAGATAGTGCCGGCGGTGTTCATCCAGTTGGCAATGTTAACTGGTACTCTAATGTCACACCGACTATTTCTTTTGTGATTTTCCTGGCAAGAGCTGTTCTAGCACCCTAAGCAAATAGCGATAAGGTAAATCAGGAGTAGAGTAGTAACAAAAACCAATGGGAGCTGGTCGTTCACCCGCCATTACGCATAACGCATGGTAGGCTTTGGAGCCAGCTGAAAGATAAATGCCCCGAAAGTACCTTCTGCCGAGTTGCAAGAAAGATCCGCCCAGCATACTTCTGGTAGATTGCAATCCCCGAGTATTAAACACCAGTTTGCGGATTGGGAGCGAATAAAGCCAAGCACCTCTTTGGACTCACTTCCAGGGCTTCCATACACAAGTACGACTGTAAGTTGAGCTGAAGATGTGTTAATCACTACCAACAGCGCTTCGACAGTTTTAGCTGCCGACTGAAACATGTAGGTGCGTGAAACTTCAAGTTAACCCCTAACGTAAATAGCAACGCCCCCGCCTTGTCGGCCAACGAAGCGATCACATCTAAATAGTGCGTAGCCAGACAGATGTACTTCACCGTCCGCGATGTCCCGAGACAGCCACGTTTCAGTGAATGCAAGTATATCGGGATGAGATCCATCTACAAACAGACCTATCTCGCACATCTTATTCCTTAGGCTCTGCACGTTGCTTAGCACTATCTGAAGGTAATCGTAATGTCCAGCCCTGGGTCATGCGCTACCAGTACTGTCACTGGTAGGGCGGAAACAGACCGCCGGCTTACCACCCGAAAACCCACCAACCGAGGACCTTGTTCACCGGCCGCTCGCCTGGTTTTGAGGTCCTTAATGGCCTCTTTTTTCTTTAGCCTATCCGCTAATGGGATGTCTGGCTGAACGCTAACATTAGTACCCTTCAATTTGAAGGCAAACCGCAAAAGCGCTTTCCGTTCCTCGGAGTGGATAGGACTACCCGAAGTAAGCGCGGTCGAGGGTTTGGGGCGTTAACTGGTACGTTACCCAATCTAGTCAGTTTCCTGACAGTAACACCGGGAAACCCAGGCGGAAGAAGCTTCATTATGCACATCTTAAACCCCTGTAGGTCGTCTAATGTACGTTCGGCAGGAAGTGCAGCAGTTTATTCCTCTGCTTTACGAAATATCACGCTTCTATCCATGAAAGAATATCCTCGACGGGGTGTATTTACCCCACGGGTTTTGGAATTCGCATGAACCGCAACTAGCTTAGCCGCAGGAAACGAGACTGGGTGGAAAGCAGGCAAATAGCAAATAAAAGTGGTGTGTACGGCTGTTTTATAGAGCAAATAATTGTTAATGCAGTTGTTTCATGTATGTAAAGTTTATGCTTGCAGTAACTTACTTGCTTAGATTAGGGATATACATATCTCGCGTCTGATTATTGTCTTTTATGACTTTTTTGAAATCGTGATGAATGAAAGCAAAAGTTACAACTAATAAATCTTACCAACTACCATTTTTTGTACATACTTAAGCACAAAGCGACATATACACATCTCTTTCAAATACAGTTATAAAAACATCACCATTTTTCCTGGTGTACCGGAACCCAAAGTCCCTCCAGGCCAAGTTTTCGTGTCAAAAGCTAGCCACTCTCGCTTCGTGCTCGATAGCAGTGGCACCAAAGTCCATGGTTGGTGTACCAACGTCACTAAGCCTAAACTAAGTACGTCGTACCAAAACTAAACTAGAAACTACGAACAGATAAACCTAGACTTAACGCACGGTCTGGGCAGAAGAATAAAACGAATTATCCTGGAACCGTGGTTCTATAAGGCATAATAAATACAGTACATGACTTACGAATAGGTTTCGCAATCGTAATGCAAGTGGGCAGAAATTGTCCAGCGTGGGGCGGATCGAGTATTTGGGCAGTGTCACAGTAACACAATAACAAGAATGACCTTGACACCTCAAGGATGTGTCAGTGATGGAGTGTAAGAACTAAATATGCGATATGTTAACCGCTTGTAAAACACAGAAAAGCAGTGTAAATGTGCAAGATAATCAGGGAAAAGGGATACCGTGTTCTCATGTAAGCAATCCAGTTTGGGGATACATAAAAGTTCCTTTTGGACTTTACACTTCCCCGGCGGTTTCCTATCCCGGACGATGACTTCCACGGCATCATTCTCTTCCTCCTGGTACGCTACTAGTAGGCACAGCTGTCTGATGTCCCTTCGCAATATGCCTTTGCTAGTCCTCACCAGTGCTTGTCGAACCAGTTGGTCTTTGCTTTTGATAACTTGCTCCACAACACCCTTAGGCCACAGACCTCTTGATGTGCGTAAATCACAAACTAAAACTAAAGCGCCCTGCCTAAGATCTCAAATTTCATTTAACCACTTCTGTCTATTCTGCAGTGTCGGTAGGTATACTCTAATCCACCTACGCCAAAACATATCAGACAGATGTCTTACCTGTCTCCATCTTCTGCTCATTTTGGCTGGTAACTTGATGGGTGGATATTCAAGCGACTGGTCATTTGAAAGCGTTATTAGTTGCCGAGGTGATATAGTATCTTGCGAGTCCGGGGAGTCAGGTACCGCTACCAAAGGCCTGTCATTCAAAATCCTTTCGATCTCGGTGAGTGTCGTTATAAGTGCCTCTTCGGTCACAACATCGCCGTTGAGAATGTTCCGTAATAATTCACGAGTCGATCAAATTAATCGTTCCCAACAACCTCCGCGATGGCTAGCACATAGAGGATTGAATTTCCAGTCAACCTCTCTAGCCAACATAGACTTTGTGATCTTCGTCTGCTCTAGCTGCTTCAGAAGATTGCGTAATTCTGCTTCAGCTCCGTGGAAATTCTGTCCATTATCGCTGTATATTACATTCGGCCATCCGCGTCTAGCTGAAAACCTCGAAAACGCGCACAAGAACGAATCGGTATCCATGGAGTGGGAAACCTCCATGTGAACAGCCCGTGTAGTCAAGCAACTGAACAAACAGCCATATCTCTTTTCATGTACTCGGCCACGTTTCACTATCAGCGGTCCAAAATAGTCGATCCCCACTGCAGTGAACGCTGGTCCGTTATCACTAGTGCCATCAGCTGACTCAGTGGCTTCGCCTGGTTAACGCGGCATTTGGTCCATTTGAAAAGCAAGTGCCTTATGAATGAAAGCCCACCCAAGATCCAGTAGCGTCGTTGAAGATGGTATAACGTGTGCTGCGCACCAGATTGTCCATTGATGTAGTGGTAACGAAGTATAAGAAGGCGAGTGACAAATTGGCGGCCGGGAAGTAAAATCGGATGTCTCGCGTCATATGGTACCGAGAGTTGATCCAACCTTCCGCCCACTCGAAGTATCCCATTAATGAGGAAGGGCTTAAGTCGTCTTAATCTGCATGACCTGGGTGTTAAGTTTCGAACTGGTGTGTTGGTTTTGCGGTATGCAAGGAGGCGCATCTCCTCCGCGAAAGCTTCTGACTGCACCAACTTAACTATCTGAAGCGTAGCTTGTCGAATTTCAGCAATTTCATTTTAGCTGGTTGGTCAGGTGCAGCGCGCCTCAAGTATTTGGCGACGAAATAAGAATTAAATAAATAATTAAATAAATGGTATATTCTCTGCAAAACGAGACACACCTCTAAAAGGCATGATCAAATATGCATACAAGCATAGCTTCTTTGGAATATTAAAACAGTTCGTTTCCATGAAAGGAATAAACGAAAAGATGTAGTTCATATGAGCGAGCATATTGTCAGGTAGTAGCCAGACCAAGGACCATGATGGCGCTGTGGCGCGCAAAAACTGTTGCGTCAAGATACAAGTGGGGGGTAAATTTGCTATGTAGTGAGCCATGAGCACAGGAGTCAAAACAAGGTTTAGTGCAATAAATGACCATTACGAAGCCGGGATGATCCGTACTCCAGTAAAGCATTCTTCATAGTAAAATCAGTTGCACAGGTTGGATGTAGGAGGCTGAGGACTGCGTCAGTGTCAAATGTATAGCTGTGACTTTATTTTGTGGCTGGTCACATCCGCCACGTTGCAGTGTTGTTAAGCGGACATTTGTGGCTTTTTATAGGGAGAACGCTTGCCAGGCGAAAACCCACCACGTCCTGGAACACTGTCGCAGCTTCCTTTGAATAGTGCTAGTCGGCTGTGCATCGTATAGACCGATTTTGCACTCTCTTATTCGCAGTCGGATGACAGCCAAAATTCTTCCTTGGTTGGCCAAATGGCTTAGTATTGAACCGGCAATAGTCGTTGAAGCCAGTCAATGATGTAAAAGAGTCGCAGTCGAATGATAATGATGCGGGGTGAGTAAACACATTGTTAGTAGAGGCCGGCTTTTTCTATTATATTGTCCGGCTCGCAACCCGTGTCCAGCTATCCATGCTGGACTTGTCATAGGGACGGTGAGTGCAGTTGTTTCTTGTGTGTGAATATGTCCATAACAGGAAAAACTGCTATTCTCCGCAGAGTGGACTAGTGATTCCTTCAAATGTAAGTCTAATTGTCTCCATGGCCAAGTGAGAACTCCATGAAAATCATCGGAAAAGCCGCTTATACGCGCGCAATGTTGTCCGTGAAATGACCTCAGAAAAGCTCCAGGTGACTGGAGAATCGGAATGTTTGAGGCAGTGAAGGTAATCACGCCAGAATTGTCTGTCTTCGGTTGTAGAACAGGGTATCCATGTGAATATATTATTCCAGGTGATTAAATTGTTCTACTGTGAGTACGAGGCGAGCTTAACCCATTTGTTTAGACCCCTTGGTGGTAGCTTCTCCAGAATGGCGGAAAGAGCTCCACTTGGAACGATGTGTGGGTTCTTCATCTCCCGGAGAAAAGATCAAGCAGGTAAACCAGCTGGCTATTGAGGGTGGGTCGACCAGTCCCAGTGGATTAACCTTCATGTTTTGGCGGATGTGTCTGTGGAAATCTCGGGAGAAAACGGGCAACGAACAACAGGCAGCCAAACAGAAAGCCAGCAATGAAGCAAGAAGCACCAACACAGATTGGTGTCGCGCAACGGTGCCTATGGTACATTAACACTTATGTAATTTTGTTTAGTATGCATGATTTGCAAGCGCGTTCTTTACATCACGTCGCTGGTGTGACTCAGACTGCAACTACTAGGTAGAAAGAAGGATCTGCACGCGCAGGGTCAAGTGACGGATATAACAAAGCGTGTTGACAAAGTTAAGCGATTAATAGGATTGTTGGTGAGTAACAGGTAAACCAATGATGATGACAGCAGTCCGAATGCGAGCGGCATCTTAGGTGAAACTAGGGACAACTAGGTTGAGACCGAATGCGGGAGCAACCTAGGTAAAGCAACGTTCCAAGAAGAAAAGGAAATTTAAAGAATCAGCTATGAGCGAAAGAATGCGGACGGCAGTGCGAAGAGTAACTCGTGAGAGCAATTAGGAGACGATAGTCAGGATGAAAAAGGTTTACTACTAAAGTTTGGTGAAGCCAAGGACGCTCTCGTGCGAAGTACTAATCGATTAGTTCTGAAAAATCACCGGTAATATCTCGGTAGTTTGAGAGAACTCTGAGAGCCGGAGACCGAACAGACGAGACTTGAATAGTCGACACATCCGGAGGCCTCGTAGTAGTCCCAGAGAATTTCACTGCTCAGTTAATGATAAAGATTGGCATGGCACTTATCGTCGGTCGTCCGGTTGAAGGTTTGAGGGTGCAGGTTACTGATGGAAGTGCCTATATTAATAAAAGGTAAACAAATCTAGCGGGCTGTCAATATAGGCAAGACATAATTTTGAGTCTACAGAGATTAGATCGGTATATCTTGCTAGTCTGGGAAAGGTCAAAGGAGCATACCGGTCAGATGAGACTAGGTTATTACAGGGCACTGAGAGTTGGCAGTCCGATTAGAGAAGAAATGATAGTAGAGAACGCCATAAGGAGAGGAGACGGTCCGGATAGAGAGGTTTACTTATAAGGTGTGGAAAAGTCCATGGGACTCGAGAGGTAATGGGGACAGAGCGTTCGTTCTTCTCAGCAAATGCCGGTAACATCACAGCAGTCTGAATGAATTCGGAGAGCAGCGGACCGATCAGACGAGACTGGATTAGTCGGCACATTGAGAGTAAGTCGAATAGTTAATGTGGGAAGATAAATAAAGAGTCAGCAAAGACGGATATGTTTGGGATGCAGGAGGCTACATGAATATAAGGTATTCAAGTCAGGCAGGCTCGCAATGTAAGAGAATTTGTGTGTTGGTGATACGGAGCCTAAAACTACATTTCGCTATTTAGTAATCAGTCAGAGAAGATAATAAGGCAGGGCACTGAGAGCTCGCTAAGCGGATGAAGAAGAAATAAAGACGGGCCGCGATATGGGGAGGACAGAGTCGAGAGCTTACGTTTACGAATAAGAAATGCGACAGTTAATGAAGCTCTCGAGGTAATGGTGACAGACCATTCAGTCTTCCGAGCATAGCAGGCAGCGTCGCAGAAGTGGGAGAGAAGAAGATCGATCTGCAGAGGTTGGACTTGGTCGGCGCATTGTGATTGGGTCCTATGGTTCATTTTGGAAGGTAAGTGGAGTCAGTAGGTTTGGACTAGTCAGAGATAGAAGTGGTTATATCAACATAGGGCGAACAAGTTCAGCAGGATATCAAAGTGAGGGAGGAAGTGCTTTGGATCGACGGAGCCTAGACCGCTAACATCCCGGTAGCCTGGTAGCAGTCCCATAGAATTTGGCTGATCAGCTGAGGCTGAGTTACGGATGACAGAGACTCAATCATCCGATTGAAGAATGATCGTATACGAACGGCGCTCAGTCATCTGAACGATGGCTAGTAATGTCACAGGAGTCTGAGAGACGTTGGAAAGCAGGAGATCGGTCAGACGAGACAGGATTGGTCGGCGAAACGAGACTGAGTCCAACAGCTAATCTTAGGAGGGCAAATGGAGTGAGTCGAGAGGTGGAGGTGCCTATATAAATAGAGGGTGAACAAGTCTAGCAGGCTGTCAACGTAAGTGCGACATAGCTTTGAGTCTACAGAGCCTAGACCGTTTAAATTTTGATGGTCTGGAAAAGGTCAAAGAAGCAGACCGGTCAGATGAGACTAGGTTATTACAGGGCACTGAGAGTTGGCAGTCCGATTAGAGAAGAAATGAAAGTAGAGAACGTCATAAGGAGTGGATACTGTCCGGATAGAGAGTGGTTTACTTATAAGTTGTGAAAAAGTCCATGAGGCTCATTAGGTATTGGGGACAGAGCGTTCGGTCTTCCGAATAAATGCCGGTAACATCACAACAGTCTGAGAGAACTCGAAGTGCAGGGGACCGATCGGACTTGACTAGATTAGTCGGTACACTTAGCGATTGTACAGTTTAGGTGGAAAGACAAATAAACATTCGGCAGAGATGGACAGGTTAGGGATGGAAGAGTTCATATGAATATAAGGCATGCAAATCAGGCAGGCTCGCAACGTGATAGAAATGTGTGTTGGTGAAGCAGATCCTAGAACTGAATTTCGTGAGTCGAAGAGGATAATAGAGCAGGGCACTGAGAGCACGCTCTCCGGTTGAAGAAGAAATCAAGGCAGAGCGCGATAAGGAGAGGACAGGGTCGAGAGTTTACGTTCTCGGATAAGAAATGCGACAAGTAACGTGTCACTAGAGGTAATGGTGACAGAGCATTCAGTCTTCCGAGCGATAGCCTGCATGGTCACAAACGTTGGAGAGATGGAGACCGATCAGCCGAGATTGGACTTGGTCGGCGTATTGCGATTGAGTCCTATGGTTCATTTGGAAAGATAGGTGGAGTCAGTAGGATTGGACTGGTCTGAGATAGTGGTGGTTATAGTAACATAGGGCGAACAGGTCCAGCAAGCTATCAAAGTGAGGGGAACACTGCTTTGGATCGACGGAGCCTAGACCGCTAACATCCCGGTAGCCTGGTAGGATTTCCAGTGAGTTTAACTGATCAGATGAGGCGCAATTGGGGTATGGCACAAAGAGGTGGCCGTCCGATTGTAGAAGGATTGAATACAGGCGGCGCTCAGTCATCTGAACGATAACCAGTAACGTCACAGCAGTCGGAGAGCCGGATACCGATCAGTTGAGACGGGATTAGTCGGCGAGATGAGATTGATTTTGGAGGGCAAATGGAGTGGGTCGAGAGGTGGACAGGTTAGGGGTGGAGGTGCATATATGAATAGAGGGTGAACAAGCGTAGCAGGTTGTCAACGTAAGTGCGACATAGCTTTGAGTCTACAGAGTCTAGACCGCTTAAAGCTTGCTGGTCTGGAAAAGGTCAAAGAAGCAGATCGGTCAGATGAGACTAGGTTATTACAGGGCACTGAGAGTTGGCAGTCCGATTAGAGAAGAAATGAAAGTAGAGAACGCCATAAGGAGAGGAGAAGGTCCGGATGGAGAGAGGTTTACTTATAAGGTGTGGAAAAGTCCATGGGGCTCGAGAGGTAATGGGGACAGAGCGTTCGTTCTTCTCAGCAAATGCCGGTAACATCACAGCAGTCTGAATGAATTCAGAGAGCAGCGGACCGATCAGACGAGACTGGATTAGTCGGCACATTGAGCGTAAGTCGAACAGTTAAGGTGGGAAGATAAATAAAGAGTCAGCAAAGACGGATAGGTTTGGGATGCAGGAGGCAATGAGTATACGCTATGCAAGTAAGGCAGACGTCTGAGAGAATTTGGAAAGCAGGAGACCGATCAGACGAGACAGGATTAGTCGGCGAAACGAGATTGAGTCCAACAGCTAATTTTAGGAGGTCAAATGGAGTGGGTCGAGAGGTGGACAGGTTAGGGGTGTAGGTGCGTATATGATTAGAGAGTGAACAAGTCTAGCAGGCTGTCAACTTAAGTGCGACATAGCTTGAGCCTACAGAGTCTAGACCGTTTAAATGTAGCTGGTCTGGAAATGGTCAAGGAAGCAGACCGGTCAGATGAGACTGGGTTACTACAAAGCACTGAGAGTTGGCGTTCCGATTAGCGAATGTATGAAAGGAGAGCACCCTAAGGAGGGGAGACGGTCCGGATAGAAAGATGTTTATTTATAAGGTGTGAAAAGGTCCATGAGTTTTTGGGGACAGAACGTTCGGTCTTTCGAATAAATGCCGGTAACATCACAACAGTCTGAGCGAACTCGGTGTGCAGGGGACCGGTCGGGCGCGACTGGATTAGTCAGCACACTTAGAGTAAGTCGTACTGTTGAGGTGGGAAGAGAAATAAAGAGTCGGCAGAGATGGACAGATTACGGATTAAAGAGGGTAAATGAATCTAAGGTATACAAGTCAGGCAGTCTCGCAATGTGTGAGATGTGTGTTGGTGAAGCAGAGCGTAGACACACAGTTCGTTATTCAGGAAGCAGTCAAAGAGGATAATGGAGCAGGGCACTGAGAGCACGCTCTCCGGATAAAGAAGAAATAAAGACAGAGCGTGATGAGGGGAGGACAGAGTCGAGAGTAGACTTTTAGGGTTAGAAGTGCGACAGTTAATGTGGCTCTCGAGGTAATGGAGACAGAGCGTTCAATCTTCCAAACATTGGTCGGCAACGTCACGGAAGTCCATCAGGCTGTCGAAGTGAGGGAAACACGGCTTTGAATCGACCGAGCCTAGACCGCTAACATCCCGTTAACCTGTAGTCCCAGGTTATTTGGCTCATGGGATTAGGCTAAATTAGGGCAGGGCGCTGAGAGTTGGCCGTCCGGTTGAGGATTGATTGAACGATGGCCAGTAATGTCACAGGAGTCTGAGACTGAATTAGTCGGCGCATTGTGATTGAGGCTGTGGTTCATTTTGGAGGCAGTTGAAGTGAGTCGCGAGGTGGACAGTAAAAGATGGATGTGGCTGCAGTAAAAGAGGGTGAACAAGCGCAGCAGGCTGTCGCGGTGAGGGAGGCATTGCGTTGAGTCTACAGAGTCTGGAACTTTAACATCCCGGTAGTATGGAAGAAGTTGAAGGGAAGCAGACTGGTCAGCTGAGACTAGGTTATTGCGGGGCACTGAGAGTTGGTAGTCCGATTGAAGAAGGATTGGAAACAGAAGACGCACCAGCAAATGACAGGATAAGGATGGAAAAGGTTTTCTGCTGGGATTTGGAGAAGCCAACGATGCTCGCGTCTTAAGAGCAAAAAGAGCAATTAGGAGAGGTAAAAGGTTGGGATAGGAAGTACTTTACTGATAAGGTGTGGGAATGACATTGAGGCACTCGTGTAAAGGGGTATAGAGTGCTCGGTGTTCCGAGTATTGGCCATTGAATTCACGGTGGTCGTAGAGCAGGACGCCGATCAGATAGGACAAGGTTAGTCAGCGCGTTGAGTTTGAAGCGTATAGTTAAGGTAAGAAGACAAATAGGGAGGGGCAGCAGAAATGGACAGGAATAAACTGCATGACTGTAAGCGATTCCAGCAGACTGTCAAGGTGTAGTAGACTTAACATTGACTGCAGGTCCCAGGCCATTTGCAACTCCGTAGTCATGGATGCAGTCAGACTGGTCAAATGAGACTAGGTCATGCAGGGCACTGAGTTTGCCATCCGATTGCAAGAGAAATGAAAGGAAAGAGCGCGATAAGGAGCGGACGGTTTCGGAAGGAAGGGAGCTTTATTAGTGCTGGTTGAAGAATTTGCGTGTCTATATGTGATCGGGGCCGTTCTCCCAGAGCTCGTCCTCGGGGATGCAGATGCCCAGGATCTCTGCTACCTTGGGGACGCTTAACAGTCTATTTATGACAGTGGAGAATTGCGTGATACTATCAGATGCTCTGACAGCTTCCGGTAGCTTATTCCAGATATGCGCGTATCTATAGCGGAAGAAGTTAGAACGTATGGAGCCAAGTGTGTTGAGTAGGGAAAATGAGTGTGCCTTATGGCGTAGAGGATAACGTGTATCGCCAGGCGGCTGAAAAAACTAGTGACACTTGAGTCCGATATTTTGATTGGCTTATATAGGAAAACAAGGTTGGTTTTAAGTCGTCGCAGCCAAAGCGGTTCCAGACCAAGCTGCTTGCGGCGGCCTTGATAGTTGAGCGCAGATGCTCCTAATAGACGTTTAGTGAACGAACGCTGGACTTTCTCAATAACCATCCTGTCACTTTTACGTGAGTCAGTAACAACGATTAAGCAGTACTCTACTATAGGCCTGGCACACAACTTATAGATCATGAGTCGAGACTCTAACAAGCACATTGACTTCAGTACATAACCAATGATAAACCTGGCTTTGGCAGAGCTATAGCTCGCTTGTTCCGCAAAATTCAATAAGCAGGAATAGTGTACACCGAGATCGCGCACAGTGAAGCAGTTAACAAGTAGTGTACCGTTAAGAGTTAATAGTTTGGGGGGTATGGAACACTGGTAAGAAAGGACGTTGCATTTCGTTGGTGAAAACTCTAGTTTCCATAAATCGCACCATGTTTCAAGAGCACTGAGATCGCTTTGAATGCTAGAGAGACTATTACGTAGACAACTAGGGTCAAATGAGAAAATAACTTTTATGTCATCGGCAAAAAGGTACGGCGTGCCGTATTTGAAGACCTGGAATACATCATTAATGTACAGCAAAAACAGCAGAGGACCCAGGACGCGGCCTTGGAATACTCCGCTGGTTACGGATGCCTTTTTGGATGAGATGTCGCCCAGTTGCACTGACTGCGTTCGGTTGGTAAGGTAGGAAGAAAACCATGAAAGGAGATGGCTGGAGACACCGTATGCTGCTAGTTTAGTCATTAAACCATTGTGTGGGACCGGATCAAACGCTTTTTTATGTCTAGGAAGATAATAACCGGTGCCTGACCTAGGTCGATGGAGTGTGTCACGTGGTTAAGAATTCAAACTGGCAGGTTTGACAGGATTTATTCGGCAGGATCCCGTGTTGGGACCTATTGATAAGGTTGCGTGGCAACAGAAAGCAAAGCATCGCGTCCTTTATTATTCTTTCCATGAGTCGAGACGCAAGAGCTGTGTGACTAATGGGACGATAATTGTTAATATTTAGGCGACAGCCTCCTTTGTGTCGTGGTATGACAGTTGCGTGCTTCCAGTTGGACGGGTAGTGACCACTCTTCATTGAGAGGGTGAAGACATTGAAAAGAAGGACTGGAATGTCCGGACCTCCGAGTTCTAAAATGGAAGAAGGCATACCGTCGGGACCTGGGTAGTGTGGCAGTTTCAACGAGCAAAGTGATCGCTTGATGGTGCATACGTCAAAGTAAATAGTATGAATTTGATGTTCAGTGAACTTGGGAATCGTATTTGGCAGTGCCAAGTCATTGCTAGTGAAGGAGTTACAGAAATTTGTGTTAATGAACTCGCAGAGATCAACCGCACCAGTGCTTATACTTTTATCAGGAAGCACTGAGGTAGTAATCGGGATATCTTTTCTGTCACCCCGCTGCTTCAGTAGTCGAATGAGAGACTTTGCTTTCTTTTCAGTACAAAGCTCTGCATGTTCTACTAATGTACGCGCAGTACTTTGTGAATCTCTCCAGTCGGCTAGCAATTCGTTCATACGGATGATTAGGTGAAAGCTTTTGGTCTTGATGTAGCGGGAGCGCATTTTCTTGAGCCTGCTGGTCAGTTTGCGTGTGGAGGTGTCAGCAAGATTTTGACGCTTTTTGATTTTCTTCTGTTTTGGAGCAAGGACATCTAAGCGGTTGGTGAAATTGTTGTAAAGCACATTGGTCCCAGTATCTATGTTGTCGGAAACATGC
>OX104063.1:155201179-155266848 GCA_944474145.2 Dicrocoelium dendriticum | reverse complement strand
GCATTGGCTAATTGATGCAGTCACCACACACGAGCAATGGTCGGCAAGCAACGGTGCTCAAAGTCAGAGAGACGGCGCAGGTCAATAGTACGAACAGGCCAAGTCTCGAAACCGTACAACACTACAGCGCTAACAGTCGCACAATAACCCAGCCCTTTGACGAATAGACGGATTTCATAGCGGCACCACAAGTGCCTCAGGTTAGAGAAAGCGAGACGAGTTCTTAAGATACGCATCGAAAGCTCGTTTCCAACAGCTACATCGGCTGTGAGGCAACTTCCCAGGTAGGCAAAACTCTCTGTAACCTCCAGTGTCTCACCATCAAGAGTGAGTGCGGGTACATGCATCCGAAAATCTTGGAAAAGGGCTTCGCACTTGGATGGGGTAAAAGCCATCCCTGACTTTGACGCTTCAGTTGTTAAGCGGTTGGTTGCAAGTTGGACGGCCTGTGCACCATCACCCAGAAAGACCATATCATCAGCAAAGTACAAATCAGCAACTCGAGTACCTGAGAGGAGCTAGACGCTCAGCAAAGCTTCTAAAGCATTTTTGTGGACGTACTCAATTATACAGTTGAAAAGGAATGTGTAGATTGGTCATTCTTGTCGAACACCACCGGTGACAAGAGAGGAAGGCGAAAGCCTGTCACAAGCCCTAACTTTACCCGTGGTCAGACTGTACATAGCAAACAGTACGGAAAAGAACTTCCCGAGGACGCCATTCCTCAACAAACAGTGCGACCATGCAGACTTGTCGTCAGAATTGAAGGCGGCGGGTATATCCAGCAGCAAAACATTTTTTGGCTTTTGGTACACATGACGGAGCTCGAGGATCTGGCGGAGTGTGAAGATTTGATCGACGCAACCGCAGCCAGGGCAGAACCCAGTCTGTCCTTTCCGCTGTAGCAATTCACACATTGGAAATAGCCTTCGAAGCGTGGTGCACACCAGAACCTTACGAACGATGGGAACCTAGCTGATCCCCCTGTAGTTGGAGCACACTGTGCACAGGCCCCCTCTGCAGATGGGGACGACAATCGAATCATCCCAAGATGATAGAATCTTCTCTTTCAGCCAGACTTCTGAGAACAAAGCAGTAATTTTTGAACCAGCGGATAGCCGTCATCTTTAGATAGGGCTGCAGGTAAGCCATCAGGATCCGGTGCTTCATGACGCTGCAAGAGGCAGATTTTCTAGTAAGTGGGAGAATCAGTGAGGACATGTAACTCAGCACCACTGATTATTCCATGGGAAGCAGATGGTAGCTAGCAAAACTGCGAGCCGGTGTTCAGCCCACCATTCCGACCGTCGTTGAAGACTAGTGATTAGTTGACCATTCTCTTCGCCAATTGTTTCGATTACACCAGCTCAGAAACCTTCGATGACTCGAACAAGATGGAAGAGTTTTCTGGTATTACCAGACAGGCTAGGGAGTTATATCTCTCTAGCACATTCACACCACCAGGTTTAACGGTCCTTCTGTAAACTCCTGCGCAAATTTTCGATCTAGGGATCGTCGTTCTTTACTACAGCTGGAATCGGTGGATGTTGGGTGACTTCGCAACTATCGATGCTGACAGAAACTGAGGCCTTTTTGATTCGCATCAACTGCGAGTTCAGATCAGCATCAGAAACTGGGGGAAGCGGTGTTGACAAGGTGGCCTGATATTCGGCTAACGTTGTAGGGTCTGATCGATTTTCTACGCTCGGTTGGTAGTGCGTACACATAGGCGGTTCTCTGAAACGCATGCATAACCATTGCGTGATCGGAGTCCAGACAAGTTGACCAGTACGAACAGAAGTCTGATAGGCTTCCGCGCCATCTGTAGCTTATTGCTATGTGTTCAAGCTGAGACCACTGTCGTATGTGTAAAGACGGTCGCCAGGTACCAGTCTTTCTCTTCTAGTGTCGAAAACTGGTGTTCGAAAGAACAAGTATGATCAGAGCAAGGAGTTAGTAGTCTGTCTCCATTGTCTGATCGACTGCCACCGAGACCAAAACTACCCCCAACAGGGTACTCGGTTGTTGTCAGGCGGTCCATTCATGCATTTAAGTCTCCGGCAAGGATGACAATATCAGACATTTTGCGGAAAGCAGGTCATGTCTTCCTCAGCAATATACGTTAGCCGAGAGTGAGAGACAAACCTCAGTCAATGGGCCGCAATAGAGAAAGTAAGACCTTAAGCAGTGTAGCACTAAGATCGATAAAAGTTAACATAATACTTATATATCATTTTTGATGGCTGTTGCAGGGGGAAGCTAAAGGGAAGGTGAGGGACGAAGGAACTTAATAAAAATGCGCGTCGCAGGAGTCGGTGGGCTGGCTTGCGCAATATGTGGCACAGCCATCGGAGCCTGGTGAGTGGTATTACCGTGTTGAGCGGTTCACTTACTTTTCATGAACCAAATAAGCGACGCCGGACGCGCTCATTGCTCACGCGGTGTTCCCACCAGACATGAACTAATCTGCGAAGGGAGCGATGATCGAACGTAGCTAGCCTCTTTATACCTGTCAACTAAGAACTGAGATCGTGGTTGGAGGGGGACTCTCAGAGGGATGGGATGGGACAAAGAAACTCCCAGCACGAACGCCACTGAGGTCCGGTCCTAGCAATGTCAGCAAGTGTATCCAGCCAAACTTGCTCATCGTCTTTCGTACTCCAACCAGGTAGCCGAGAGGCTCCAAGCGACGAGAGCTTCGAACTCAGGGCGTTCATTCCTCCTGACCAAGTCATCGCTTGGTCACCCCTCCTCCTTTTCCATCCACACACCCAAAGCGCAAACGACTCACGTCGCATGTGTCGATGGGTTGGCATACGCAACAAGTGGCCCAGCGATCGGATTTGGTGCGTGAAATAACGGTGCTGAGCGGTTCATTTCCTTTAATGGTAACGCGCGTATGTGCGGACAGTTTCCTCCATACATACGTTCCGATGCTGCTCTGATCTGCTGCTTTTTCGGGATACAACAAATTCGCATCGCGTGTTACCGATGTCTTTGCATGCTACTGCCTCTTCACCGTTCTGAATTGACTCTATTGTTACCCCAAATACAGAATGCCGGGAAGGCTAGGAAATTAGTTTTTCAAATCATATTTCTGTGCTACCAGTTCTCAATCCATCCATGACACTGAAAACGGAGGATATTTAACGACTATTGCGCTTACACCTCGGCACAAAGGGTCGACGTATATTTGATGCTCTAAACCTGCGGGAGAAACCTACGTTGACAGAGGCCTTATCGGCCCTCGGTAAACATTGGGGTGTTCGAATGAACTCCTATACTTCTCGATACAATTTTTCGCCCCTGAAACAAACATCTGTTGAATCGATGGATGCATTCATATCCCACCATTTTTGTTCTGTTCGAAAGTATGACTACGAAGGAACTATGCTAATACAACAATTGCTTTCTGATCTCACGTATTCTCGGATCAGAGAGAGCCTCTTGCTGGAGAACACAGAAAAGCTCACATGGAACAGCGCCTGTGACGTGGCTCGCGCAAAGATCGCAGTCACTGAACAAAACAAAATTTTCCTCTCTAACAAAGGAGCTACTGAAATTGACCGTTTGGATTCTACACGCTGTCTGACGCGATCCTCAGCTAAAAATAAGTGTTAACGTTGTGGAAATGCTGAACATCGTGCAAATGATAAATCATGTCCTTCAAAGAGTGAAATCTGCCGTAATTGCGGTAAGACCGGTCATTCTGCTTGGGCTTGTCGTTCCCGCGCCACTTCTTTCGTTGATTCTGCAAATGAGTCTGGAGCTTCTGCTGTCACCACTGAACAATCTATATATGTTGTTAATGAATGCAAACATCCACTTTCGTCTCCAACTCAAGAACCCAAACTGCCTTCGCCAGATATTCGTCATGTGTTTTCTGAAGTTATAAACAAAACCATTTGTCTAGACATGGAACTAGGTTCCGCGTCACCAATCACAGTTGCATCCTATAGTTTTACAAACAGCATTTGGGTCAGCTAACTGTAAATCCTTCCGCTTACATTTTCAGCAGCTTCTCCAATGGTGATGTCCACATACTCGGTTTTGTTACGGTTTCAATGTTTCTTATAAACAGCAGGAAGCGTATAGTTGTAGTGTGCGTTTCTAAAACTGATAATGAGCCTGTATTGGGACGTAACGCCATAGTCTTATTGAACGTATCATCATGCGTCAGCCGGATGACCATTGCCAGCGTCAACCTTCATTCGCTACGTGGCAGTTACCCTAATCTCTTTCTTCCGGATATTGGTAGAGTCCCAAAAGCAGTGCACCACATTCGGTTGAGCGCGGATTACAAACCGTTCAGCATTTCTCAACCTAGGTCTGTACCTCTGGCCAAGCGAGAAGCGTTGTCGCAAACTTTAAAACATATGGTCACGAAAGACTTGATGGAACCCATACAGTGTTCTGAATGGGTTCATCCACTAGTTGCCGTTCAAAAGAAAGATGGCTCTATTCGTCCATATACCTACCGAGCGCTTAATCGACATATAACTGTGGACAAGTTCCCACTGCCTCCTCTCGACGGGTAGATGGTTAGGCTTGCCAAACTTGCCAAACTTTTCTCACATCTGAATATTCGCAGCGCATACTACCATATGCCACTGACTCCAGATCGCCGACATTTGACTGCTTTCCTCACGCAAGACGGTTTGTATCAATACAAAGTGCTACCAGTGGGCCTTGGCAGTGTCCCAGCAACTTGGCAAAATTTATTACTCTATCGCTATCAGATCTCAAAGTATGTGTTGCGTAAATGGATGATATTTGCGTCTTTGGTAGTAACCCCACCGAACATCAGGAAAACGTTCATAATGTGCTACATGGACTGAATGACCTAAATCTCCGCCTGAATACCAGTAAGTGCCAATTCGCTGTAACGGAGGTCGAGTTCATTGAACAGGTTACTTCTACCTCGGGTATTAAGCCTAATGTGCAAAAGACCAGAGCCATTCTCGATTGTCTAAAACCATGCAACGTTACACAGATGAAACATTTCTTGGGTTTGTGTTCTTATTACCTTCGACATTTACCGAATTTTGCGACTATTGCCGAGCCGTTGCGGAGGTTGACGCGTCAAAAGCAGGAGTTTCGTTGGGACACTGAACAACACAATGCTTACATGACCATACGAGCAATGATTGAACACACACCCACCTTAACGAGCACTGTCCAACGTTTGTTTCAACGGATTCTTCAGATGCTGGCTTGGGTGCAGTGCTGTCGCAGCTGCACGATAGCGAGGACAAAGTGATTGCGTACGTATCGCGTATCTTGTCTGATACTGAAAGAAATTATTCCACCGGCGAGAAGGAGGCCCTCGCATGCGTCTGAGCATGTGAGAAATGGCACTTTTACTTATTCGGACGTCGATTCACTTTTCGCACCGATCATTCTGCTCTTACAACGCTAATAAGTCTCGGTAACAAAGGCCAAAAACCGGTACGCTTGAGTCGCTGGTACTCACGTTTATTGAACTATGATTATGAAATAAACTGTGTACAAGGGGGCTTTAATCAACTCGCAGATGCCCCGTCGAGACTTCCATTGTCCAACGAAGGGGAAACGAGGAGAGCGTGGTAACAAATGATATCACAGCTCTCAGACGGAACACCTACAATAACACTGACCTGATACGAGAACACTCTGACAAAGACCCTATCCTAGCGAAGCTTCAGGAGTACATATCCACTTCATGTCCCAGTCGTACCAAGATCCAATGTGAGTTACTTCCATATTATACCCTACGGCACGAGCTTTCTACTGTGAACAACTGCATTATTAGAAGCGAGTAGTTCGTGCTCCCTACAATCCTTATTCCTCTGGGGGTTGCATGTGCGCATGAAGGTCATCCAGGCATTGTACGAACGAAAGCTTGGATACGACAATACTATTGGTGACCGAAGTTCGATTCCAGTGTCGAGGCGGTGATTCTGGGATGTTACGTCTGTCAACAATCTGATAAGAGTGCGAGACCCCTGGATGCTTCAGTCCAACCTATCGTGTACCCAGTGAAGCCATAGGCAAAAATTGCCATCGATTTTATGGGCCCGTTTGGTAACGCACCCCGCAGATGCGAAACGTGCTAGTGGCTACATGATTCTACAGCAAATGACCAGAGGCTATTTTATCGGCGGAGGTAACTACAGCAGTCATCATAAAGTGGATCCGTTGTTTGTTTGCAAGATACGGTTTGCCAGAAGCAATAGTCTCTGATAACGGCCCACAGTCTCGAAGCACCGAGTATGCTGAATTTTTAAATCGCAATGTATCAGACACACGAGGACTGCACCTTATAATCTTGCAACGAATGGACTCGTGGAACGATTTAGGCGTACTTTTAAAGAATCTCTACAAGTCCTTTGGCTTTCGGGAGTACCCTGGGATTATGCGTTGGTATCTGTATTAGAGGTATATAGAATCACTCCACATACTGCAACAGAACCGACCCCTTTGGAGCTAATGATAGGGCGAACAATTCGAACTCGATTAAATGCAGCCTTTACATCCGAAGAAACCGCCGATCACAGAGAATACGAAGGACGGGCTGTTTACCAGGCTAAACATAGACGCGTTGGGAAGACGCATCATCCAGGGACATTTGTTCCTCTGAGACTACTCTATTCCTGGAAGAAATAATGTTTTTGGACCCCCGACCTGTGAGGAATCTGTGTGTACGCCAGGAACCTACGAGTTGGCTGATGGGACAAAGGTGAATGCAAGACGGCTGCATACAGCACTTTCCCAATGTGCTATTGAACAGACGAACACACCAACAACACAGCGCTCGGTACAAACTAATACAAACCTACGACGTTCCGGTCGGACATGCCGCCCTGTCTACCGATACGCTTTAACGGGTAACACCGCATAACAATTCTTCGGGGTGCTAACATTAACTTAGATCTTTCATGGACATAATTTGCCTATATTTTTACGAACAGAGGAGGGGACAATGTCTTGTTCAAATATTTTGCCTTGTTTTTGCCCTGGAGTCGCTTATCCTACTCTAATTAACGAAGAATCATCCTACTGTAGTATCGCGAAAAATAATGATCATGCGAAAGACTGGAAAGCTACTAGAACGAGCGAGGACCGCAACGGGCGCACTTGTCATGAACCAGATGAGAAGGCGTCACGCAAACCCTAAGATGCGGGCGCAAAGCGGATCATGATCAACAAACGGGAACGCGCTTGAGCCAAGGAGAATGAAAAACAGATGCTTCGAAATTAAACCGAAGCGTCTTTGTCGGTGCATCCAGGAATAATCCCAGGCTGAATAACCTAACGGTGATCAAACAAATCAAAAGCCTTAGAACAACACCAGGCTGTTCAGGATGTGAGCTATGGAAACAAAGATGTGGATCAGACTGGCAACCAAAGCCCTCAAATTTGTTGAGAAATGACGCGTGGATATGACATGCTGTGATTCCCCCTTGTATGTTGCGTTGTGAGACGAAAACTTGGCCGATATATGCGCGTGTGCGTGCAGCTTGTTGAACCGTAGTCGCGTACAATAACTGTTTTGCTTTCTTGTCACTTCGTTCTTGCTACGCTATGCCAACATTCCAGCTCCTACATATTCACGTTTCCTTGTCTTGATTTCTAATTATGTATCCAGAGATGTCAGTAGATTTTGAACGGTGACTCTTCGACGGCCACAGACTTCGTTCCGATTATCTGATGTCCTTAAGCAGCCACCCACATAAACAACAGGTCGATCTAGAGCGTACCCTAGTGTCTTTTGCTATCTGTACTTGCTGATCTATCGGATCCCGGTCACAAACCCGTGAAGGGAGCACAGAGAACATCCTCACACGCGTCTATTTGTCAATACAGAATTAACTACAATGCGCACGGCTGCCGTTAGCTCAGCAGCAATTCGTTGCTCGATAGACTTCCGAGTAAAATCTCCACACGTGCGGCTGGACTTGTGGACTCATGCAAAACCAACAACTGTGGCTCAACAGAGCTTAATCTGTGTATCATCTCCACATATGTATCATCAACCTGCAACCATGCGAGACTCCCTTTACTGTGGATTTTACGGTAGCCTATGCGAAACCGATAACATGGACATCACAACCGACATCGATCTTAGACTAAAATCCGCAACCTGACTTTTACTAATCAGTGGTTAAATCCACGTTAATGCTGCCGTGGTTACTACGTACTTACGAAGTCGAGCAAAGCACGCCTCCAGACCGTAGTCAGGCAGGACAAGACCACAGTACGAATTAGAGTGTATAAATAAATCAAACAATAAATGGCGTATTTCTCCACCTTGCGCGACACAAACCGATTACGTGGTCTTTTCATATTGTACAACATAAGCACATTGTGAGGAAAATTGTCTAAGTGTACTAATGTTACACCTGAAGTGTTAGGAGTTTGTTATCAAGTAAGCGTAGGGCAAGAAAGAGCTGATAGTAAGGATAATTGTAAGAATCCGCATCAGTCCAAGTAAATTAATGCGGCCATCTATGGAACCGTCCCCAGGGGGATCTGCTTCCATGCGGGGTAGTCCCTCAAGAGGTTTCATCCGCACTTCCACGCCCCATCTGACCATGAGTTTTGAAACAGAGAAGCCTCACTATTTTGACTCCTTTAATTTATTTTTATTAATTTATGTTATTTGTGCTTTATTTGACTGCAAATATATGCAAAGCGCTCTCATCGCATTGACACTTCTTTTTTGGCCACTAATACAAGCAAATAGGTCATCAATAAGTTAACTTTTTGCCCCTGTCATGTGCAATTTTGCAGTCATCAGGTTTACTCAATATTTTTTTGACAGCTGTATATTTCGAGGCAATCGCGACACACAGCCCATTCTCTCATGTAGCTATTTCGAGTCCAGCACTTTTAAAATGCGCCAGTGATTATGTGGCCATTCGCCTTGAGTGGCCGTAGTAGTTAGGTAAGAAGCTTCAATCTGTCACCTCAGGAGATCAGCCCAGGAGTGAGCAACAGTGCTAAAGAAGAAAAGCAAACAGGGAAATAACTAAAGCTGGGAAGAAAGAAAGGTAGCGAGAAAGGAGGGACAGATGGGGCTTCATTTAAAGATGTACATAGGAATCATAGAAGACAAATAAACATCCGAATTATTTATTTAAAGGAGTTCTCAGAGGAATAGTGCGATGGCTCCGATAGGTGGAAATGATCGTAAAGAAGAGATTGGCTACACAAATTCATTCGACATTGCTGTGACGGGTGCTGAGGATATCCAGTTTATTTCCTCCAAAGAGGAATAGAGGACAGTTAGTAAGGTACGATACTTGAGAAGCGTTGGGATAATAAAATTTGAGACTAAGAGCCATCTAGAATATCGTCATAGGAGTGCTGAAACGGCGAACAAGAGAGCATAAACTCCGAGCTGCAAGATTGGGTTTAACGGAGTGACAAATACAGTGTGTGAGCCTTTTTAACCATTCCGTGGTCCTTGAAAACATGGCTCCTCGGTCGCTCTCTGTCGAGCACACAGTTTAGTCACGTCCGGTAGTAGCAGGAATTGACTAAGTTCAGTTTTGAATTGATTGATAGTCGGACCAGCTCTTACTGAGTGCGGCAGTCGGTTCCAGATAGCTGAGTATCGAACTACGAACAAGATTGCGAGAAGTTGCAACATGAAGCTTTTTGGGTGAGAATAAAGTCTCGATTCCTTACGTTGTGTTCATGAACTTCGCTAAACTTCAAATGTGTGTGCTTGAGCTGAAGCTGTGGATGTGTATCAGTTTGTAAAAAAACTAACTTCAGCTTCAATCTTCGTAACCATAGAGGATCGCTGCTCAGTAATTTACATCTATCGTGATATGTTACTAGGGACGATCCGCTCATAAGGCTTTTAGTGAATGGCCGCTGCAGACGTTCTGAATACTGAATACTGCACTATAGAGCAATTAGAAGTGAATTCTGTACAGGTTTCGAAATATGGTGATAAACCTCATAAAAATTGTCATCCGTGACTATCGTTCTCGTTCGCATGTAACATGTAAAATATCTGACTCACGGTATTGCAGGACTCACAAATGTGACATGTCATCGTAATTGTGCAATCGTGCTCTGTATCGAATAGTGACAAAATATAAATCTAACAACGTTTTGAACTGCTGCACAGATGTTGCCTCAATCACATGTTCAGGTTAACTGTTCCAAATATTTTCCACTCTCCGTTCGGAGCGCAGTGGGTGGGGAACACGCTTCACATCCGGCACGAGAAGTTTGTGTCAATGCCCGCATGTGCTGCATGGTCTGCGTCAGTGCAGCATTGGCCTCAGCATAGGGAAGTCAGCGAGATGTAGAATACGGTAGGTCATAATGAGGTCGACTCGCACCCGACGGTAGGACAAGGTGTAGAGTCTTAGTTTCTCGCACCGGTCTTCATACCCCAAGCCACGTAAACTCGGGATGAGCATGGTAACAACGTGTGGGATCCGCTCCATCTTTTGTGCTTCGCCTCAGATAATCGGAAAATAGGCAGGCGAACCGTACTCTAGCATTGCTCTAATGATGGAAGAGACGAGTGATAACCTCTTCAGACCATGTGCCGAAGCTAAGTTTGAGCGCCCAAAGCATGCACAGCCTGTTACGATATAGTATGTTCGTGTTGTCCACGGACTTCATATTGTAGCGCGAAAGTACACCTAGGTCCTTCACGGAGGGTGTGAGATATGGCGGTTGGCCGTCAGGGGTGTGGGCTCGGCCGTCAGCACCCTTCCTCAGGCTCATAAATACAGACTTGGCTTGGTTGACCGGGAGGCGAACTGCTGCAGACAATGTGTATAGGCGGTTGAGGTCTTGCTGAAGTAGGTCACAGTCGTCGGGAGCGTCAATTTCTTTCCAAATCTTCATGTAGTCCGCAAACAAGGAACACGGCGACCGGAGAAGCCGAGGTAGATCGTTGAGGTGGATCAGGAACAGAGTGGACCCCAGCCCTGTGCATTGTAGAGGGATACAAGTCAGTTGGATGCTCGTCGACCTGTACCATCCACTTTTGTCTAACAAGAAAGTCGCGGATACACCGGTGCAGTGAGCCACCGACACCACACATCCTGAGTTTGTGAAGGAGAACCTCATAGTTGACCTTGTCGAACTCTTTGCTGAAATCGATGAACATCACATCGACAGACTTCCCCTTGCTTATTGCCTTCCAGCACACATGCCTCCTCACAAGCAAGCTTGTAGTGCATGAGCGGCGTTGCATAAAACCGTGCTGTGTGAGCATCAGGACCTTGTTTGACTGTAGCAACTGCAGCAATCGCTTCTTCACGATTTTCTCAGCAACCTTTGCCAAAATAGGTGTCAGACAAATGGGCATGTAGTTGTCTACTTTGCTATGGTCGCCGCCTTTCAGAATAGGCTTCACCACCGAACATTTCCAGTCAATCGTCAACAAACCTTCGGACAGCGACCTGTTGAAAACGTCAGACATGACAGGAGAGACAATGGTCGAAAGTGCCTTGAGAATCAGTGGTTGAAGCCCATCAGGTCCGGCAGGTTTGGTGCCGCCAAGGTTGGCGAGTAGTTGACATAGAACTTTAACGCCGCAATCCAGACTGTCGAGTTCGGTAAAAGCGGTACACTTCGAACTCGGAACAGACACCTGGTCATTCGCAAATACAGAAGTGAAGTACGCCGCTAACGCGAACTCACGCTCAGTGCTGGAAGTTAAGGGCACTTCGTCCGGGCCATGCAGCACGGCACATCACCTGCCGGCTTCAGGCGTCGCTTCACGGAAGCAATGATTCACTTTGAAGCGGTCTTCGCGGCTATCGCGAGCTGCTCTTCGAAATGTCGGCGCTTCTTTCTTTTTGAACTGTTGCAGAGGTTCCGCTAACTTTTATACCATTCGTAATCATTGGCAGAGCCAGAGAGGAGGAATTTGTCGCACAGTCTGCGTCGCCTCCGAGCCAGATTTTTATACTCCTTGTCAAGCCATTTAGGCCTTATTGGTCGAACCTTCCGACATTTAGATGGCACAAACTGGGAACACAATGATGCCAATCTCACTTTTGTAAATATCCAACAGTCTTCTACGGATGCAGCTTGTGATGGAGACCAATCCGTTTGGCTAGCGGCTCGAGCTAGGCCATCGAAACCCTTTTTCAATAGTTGTAAGTTGGTTCCAGCAGACGTGAATACGGTAAAGGTACTTCCATAGCAGCTATCAGCATTGAGTGGTCGCTTGTAGCCAGGGGCTCCAGGATCCAAACGTCGAGCACTCGTTGTTCGTAGCTCGTTAACATCAGATCGAGGCAGGACGGGGCTGTGTGTTTTTATGCGTGTTGGACGACATATGTGTTGCGATGCACCAGTTTCAAGTGCCAAATCCACGAACTTTGCTTCAACCTCACAATGTCCAGGCATCAAATGTATATCAGGCCGTCGTATTCGAGGACAGTTAAAATGGCCCATAAATAGAAAGTGTGGACGACTCATGTGAGTTCGAAAATGGGGCAGCCAATCCAAACAACGACGCAGCGGGCTGCGATAAACTGTGCCCACAAGCAATTCTCCGCGCCTGATGCGAATGCAGCAGCACAGTAGCTAACACAAACCATCATCACTTCGGTAGGTGTTCACAACTCTCCCACGCAGGGAAGACCGGATGTAAAGTAAGACACTACCGTTGGCATTCTTTAGTCTATCGCAGCGGAAGCGTGAGTAACCGTTGAGTTCAAGTTGTGGGGTGTATAACTCTGAACGTAGCCATGTCTCTGCAAGTCCCACTACGTCTGGCCGCTCAGACGCAACGAAACAACAGAGCTCATTGCGCTTGTTCATAAGCCTGCAAACGTTTGTGAAGGCTACTCGCAGGCCACAGCAGAAGCCGCCGGGCGTGTTTGAAGTGTGAGCAGCCTGTTTATCCTGATTCGCAGATTGTTGGAAACCACCCGAAAATTTACGATACGAAGAGTTGTTTCCCCCTCATCAGTACGTCTTTTCAGCTCAATGATGGCAGACTTGAGCCACTCCCTGTCTACCGTGTCCGGGTCTGGATTAACATGGCACTTAAAACCTTTAAGCCTACTTAGGCGAGAGGTGATCAGTCTGGAACTGGCTTCGTCCATAAAAGTGATTCTAATACGCCAACTTTTTGATCACCTTGCTTTTCAAGACGGGTAATTTGCTTCACTTTTACCGAGTTCTCACCAGCGTCGAGGAGTCTGTCAATTAGATTCTGTAAAACTCGACATCGTGATCGTAGCGCAATTGGGGTGATGGATCACTGGAATCCGGCACTTGGAATATCCCGAGGTTAGAACGTCTCTGGTCGGAAGAGGTTGACCTTACAGAGCGAAGTATATTACCAGCCTCAAGTGGTTTAGTTAACGGTTGACTTACAGAAGTTAAACGCCCAACATCTGTTCGTAATTTCGTTCTTTGTTCGTTCTACGGTCTTCAACACTCAGACTTTCACCTGCTGGAACATCACTGCTCGTTGGACACAATAAAGGTAAACAGTTTATGTCAGGTAAAATTGAGTTTTTCCCAAAGGTTGGATTTCGTGCCAGTGAGTTAGCACGGGTAGAGGGGGAAAACTGAGCTGAAACCTGAAGGCTCTTCGGGCTAGATTGCTGGGCCAAATACACGGAGCAGCTCGAAACGGACTGATGAAGCCTACACGTCGGCTTTACTCTGCAGTGTACCGGAAAACATGCTGTTTCATTATTTTACAAGATTGGATGTTACGGTTGTGTTAAGCTTCAAAATCTCCACTTGTTTTACTGACGGCACATCCGTTGACACAAAGCGTTTTGGTGAGTACTTTGCTGCACCGTTTCTGGTTCTGGTTGATTCCCTTCCTATTTTTCTCGCCTGCACAATATACGTTGGGTTCAGTCGCCTCCACCTTTTATACTGTCCCGTATTTGACACGTCTCTTACGTGTCATTGATTACCGACTAGTATCCCAGGCTTACCCCAACAATTCTTTCTGGCCATATCTTGTTTCTGCAATTTTCACATAAAGTTTGGACGAAATTGTGTTGGATCTCACGAAGACGATAAGAATGCTCAACTGATAATCCAACACATGAAATGTGGTAACTAACTTGACACAAACCTACGTGAGAGCAGTTGCACGGTATCCGGATATCTTGGAACATGCCCACAGGGTGACTTCTTCGGCATTGTGAATAATCCGAAAACAAGATGTGGGCCAATTGTCGTAGAAAATGGCAACCGCAAGACTACCGAAACTAAGCCATGAAAACAAGTGTTTCAGTTCGGAATTTTCAGAATCTGAAATGAAACTGAACTGTATCTAAGTTTCCACGAAATGCCTCCAATGAACGAAGAAATGCAACACAAAGTGATCTTGTCACACAACGAAAATAACCAACCGGAGGTTGCTATCCGCAGTCGTTAGTTTATGCGCGTTGCATTCTTTCGGGAATCGCCAACGGTGCTCATTCCATCGGAACCTGGTAGGGCTCGAACCCGCAACTCGGCTGTTGCTAGTCCGTCGTTGAGACCACTGGTAGGTGATCACTCTTGCACATGTGACTGGATATGATCCGGCAGTACACCAAAAGTGGGTTTACACAGATAGAATACATAACTAGCTTGGCTTTGAGTAAGACTATTAACTTATCGATTAAGCCTAACGCGCCTCTTGCCTTTGGTAACTGTTGTTGAGCGTGGATTGCGAAGTCTCGTAGTTCATTGTAGCTTAAGCCTATGTAGCGGACGGATTGAGTGATAGAGATTTTTTCCCTATTTAAACTTAAATTTCCTGGTGGCATACTACATCTATGATAGAGTACGCGGAATTTGTGCCGGAGGATTTAATTAACCATTCCTTTGACCAGGTTTCAAGGGGATTCAGATCTGTTTGAGTAGTTTTGTTAATTATCAGCAGATGTTCTGGGGGAAATGTGTAGACGCTTTTCATGGCGTCCGCAGATAGAAACCGTTTACCAGATTTGAACATCTTCGAACATCTTTGACATAGATGAGGAACAGAATAGGATCAAGTACGCTACCTTGCAGTACTCCATTCGTTATTGCACGCGGTTGTGATTACAAGTTATTTAATAAAACAGTCTGATTGCGATTCCCTAAGAAGGAGGTAAACCAAGCCAGGAGTGAGGCACGAACTTCGAATGACCTAAGCTTCAACAAAAGTCGCTTGTGCGAAACATATTCGAAGGCTTCATGCACTTTAAGGAAGAGGACCAGAACCGAGATTTTGGCATTTACAGCCGAGGTAATGTAATCTAGAAAGTCTAAATGGCAAGTGTTGCATGGATGTTTTCTCATAAATGCACGTTGTCGTTCACTTAGGAACCTGTGTGTCATAAGGTAGTAAGGAGACAGTTGATTACTCTTTCAAATACTCTAAAAATTATGGAAGTGTGATTAATGGGTCGATAGTTAAACATTTCGTTTCGTGCATCGCTTTTGTGTTGTGGAATGATGATAGCGTGTTTCCATTGGGGTGGAAAATGGCTAAGATTAGGGAAAGTCTGAGCATTTGAAAAAGTAAAATGGGGATGTTTTCGCTGCCAAGAGTGATTAAAATGGGGGAAATGCCATCCAATCCCGCAGAGGTAGAGGTTCGGACTGATTTTAGGGCGGATTTAACCTTTGCGATATTTATACTTATCTCCGACAGTATGTGGGCAGTGTAATTCGTCTGATTGATATCTACGGACTCGCGCTCATCAATAAGTGAGGAAGCAAAATATTCACCGTGCGCCTCACACATGCAAATTGGGTCCGTGATAGTTTTATCTTTGTGTCGGATTGAGATGGGGATTCGGTCGGTACGTCTAGGATTTATTGACTGTAGCGGCTGTGTGAGCGCGAGTGTCTTACAACAGTTGGAAATCGCCAGACGCTCTTCAGCTATATATTGCAGTCTGTTTTCTGTAGCGCTCTTATTGCAAAGACTATTTATACGTATGATCATGGAGAAGTCATCAGTCTTGTTATACTAGCTCTAAGTTTGCGTAGCCTGCGACATACTCAGTGCAAATTTGTACGTGGTTCTATTCGCTGGAACTAGCATTCGTTTCGATGGCGCGAGTGTTGATATATGCTTAAAATATTTGTCAGATGCTCTGACACAGATTCTTAGACATTTCTGGTCAAGCAAAAGTTATCCCAGTTGAGAGGCCGGAGAATCCTAGAGAATCGAGATCAATCGACAGATCGGATGGGAAAATATATTATTATAGCGTTTCCATGGTTCTAAGTAGTGGTATTACTGCACTTAACAATGTTCTGAGCACTGCCCGGGAATCTACCTAGAACACTTACATCAACACACGAGGTTCATAGTGAATACTAGATCCAGGCTGTTGTTCATACGTGTGGCAGAGGTAACTTGTTATACCGATACTCACTAGGAATTCGGCATATTTTTGAAGACCGGAGAGTGAAGCCCACGACACTTCTGCATGTTGAAGTCCCCAGCAATAATCTTCTCTGTGGAGTAATGTGTTGCTGCGAACAGGAAGGTCTTCCTAAGTTTAACAAGGGCGGAGTCGTTGTAAGGTGGTGGGTTATAGAAGCAGCGCACCAAGAAGTCTAGATTATTAAAGAATGTCCTTATCCAAACGGAGTCATCAACGGAACACAGATGAAAGTCCGTCAATTCCACCACTCAGAGATCGTGTCCTACGCAAATAGAACGGCCCCTACCTCTATCCGTTAGACAAGTTTGCGAATTACTTTATGGCACGGTAGCTGGAGCTACTCACAGGAGAACGACTTCTTGGTTTAGAGTATGCTGATGATATTGCCCTGATCTGTGACAGCTCACAAACGTGCCAAACGGCACTGGACAGATTAGCACTAGCTGTCAGTCACTTCAGGGTTTGCTTCGCACCCTCGAAGTGCAAAGCGTTTCTCCAAGATTGCTCTGGACCGCCTCCTACGCTGACCCTTGGTAGGGATCAGCTAGAAGTCGTTCAAAAATTCAACTACCTGGGAAGTTGTATCAGCGCCCGTGGGATTGAGGATGAGATCACGAACTGTATAGCAATAGCTCGGAGCGCCTTTGCTAGCCTTCGACACTTATGGCGCCGGCGCGACATCACTCTTGTCCTGAAGGGTAGTGTATAATGCAGCGGTGCGTTCTACCCTACTGTGCGGTTGTGAAACCTGGCCGCTTAAAGCAGCGGACCTGAAGAGGCTAGTTACGTTCGACCACCGGTGCCTTCGTAATTTAGCTCACATCTGGAGGGAACACCGCGTAAGCAACGATCGTGTTCGACGCCTTGTTTATGGCACAGGAAATGGAACTGAACCGCTCAGCACCGTTATTTCACGCATCAGGCTCCGATGGCTCGGCCACGTGTTACGCATGCCAGCCCACCGACTCCCGCGACTTGTGTTGTTTGCGCGCCGGGGGTGTGGATGGAAGAAGAGGAGGGGTGGCCAAGCGATGACTTGGTCCAGAGAAATGAAGACCCTCACTTCTGAGCTGGCCTCGGTTGGAGCGTCTCGGCTCCCTGGTTGGGGTCCGAAGGAGGATGAACACGTTTGGTTGGACACACTTGCTGATATGGCTAGGAGCCGACCTCAGTGGCGTTCGTGCTGTGAGTTTCTTTGTCCCACCCCATCCCTCTTAGCCTCCCCCTCCAACCACGATCTCCTTACTTAGCCGTATATCATTTTGTATAATAATTTTTTTTGGGTGCACAGCAGCCGGCTGGTAGCTTACCGGAACGATGCCCATCCGTTACCGGTAGCTCAGCCAGCTTTCACCAGTCGTTTTTTTTCTCGTTGTTTTCTTTGTATTGCGGCACAGTAGCTGAAGTGTTCCCCACCTCTAGCTAACGTGTATGATGATGATGATGACGATAGTTGAATAAGCGTATTTGTTTCAGTTAGTTTCAATAATTAGCAGCAGGTGAGAGTAAACAAGGGCAGCCATGCACTGAAGCATGTGCATTTCGTTAAGAAGAGAACCAGCGTTGATAATAAAGAGTGGAAGAGTATTTCGCGGTCTAGGAGATTCTAATTTGTTCCTGAGAATTTGCTATAGTTCACAGAACCGCGGGTGTGGGTGCATTTAATTCCAGTAGCTGGAAGCTAGAGGTGCTCTTACTTGGCCTAACCACTTCAGGAACAGTCGAAACAGTTGGGTTGTCCTTTGGTCCCGAACCATCGCCGAAAAATTGCTACCTGGAGCGGTAGTCGCTAGCGGATACCATAAAAAAAGGATTGGGGTTAGCCGAATGTACCCCATTAGAACCCACATCGTGAGTGTTGCATACACCTGGAGGTGGAATTCTGTTTGCAAATAATGACAGCTTGGTGAAAGGTGCTGCATCTAGGAGAAGATGCTGTGTTAAAGTGTCTGGCACGTTTGTGAACGTCTGTTTTTTATGATGATGTCCTGGAGTCCATTGAGTTGACGTATATTGTGCTCTTCCTTTAAAAACCGAATCACATCACTTTTATTCTTCAAATGCACTAGTATTAGACAAGATTGCAAAGGGGATCTGCGGCTTAGTCTTTGCGCTCATAGGCAAAGGTTACTCTTCCTAAGTACCGGTTCTATGCTGCTAGGAACTTGGTGTTTGCTCACGGAATCCGGAACGTTGTGTGTCAGTAGCCTGTGTATACACGAGTTCAATCGTTTTGATCCTATTGTTGTATCAACACTACCAGCTGGTTCAGTAAGTGGTTTCAATTGGTTGTAAGATAGTGCTTCGCGAGGGGCATGTAGAATAAATGATGATGATATCTTGACATTGTTATTGTGGCACGGCGTGGATCGATTACTGTTGTTAGTTGAGGAAGACCGTTTATGGCGGTAGGTACCGGTGGTCGAGACAGCTGTTTACCAAAGAAAACATTTGTTATGTTTGCCACTGTTCGGAGAACAGCTAGTTCACTTATCATTGTATTTAAAGTAGCTTGATCTATCGAACTTAGTCCAACGTGCTGGAAAACATGGATCCTCTTGGGTTCTCTAATGACCTTGACCAAGCTCGGTTATATGCCGGATGTAGAGCAAAAAGCAGCCGCTAACCGAAGAATGTCTACAGAGTGTGGAATGGTGAAGAGTAGAACCCTGTGGACGACATTTTGTTGGGGAATTCTCGTACAACCCATTTGGGTGGTAATTGTCATGTGCGTAGTTTATATGCTGCTCGATTCAGGAGTGGTGAAGTTGGTATGGTGGCGATTTTTGCCTACTTTGTCTTGGGCTTGCCGTACCGACTCACTATTTGACCGGAATTCGACAGGTTATAATTGGTAGTACCCTTCGATTGGTGGTTGACTTGCACTTTTCTTTTTAGATGAGTCTAATTGAATATCAGTACAGATAGACTCGTGAGCATTAGACGAATGCTTGGAAATATCTAGATCTATATCACTATTGGGTGAACACACTTTAAATAAAGAGCTTCTTTCACTCACAGTGCTAACATTTATATGAATGGAACATTCGGTGGGGTGTTAAGATGGTGCACGTACAGTTCTGAAGTTCTAAGACTGAATACTACGACTTAAGGTTCCAAATACTACCAGCGAAACTCAAGGATAGCGCTACAGAAACCAGACTACAAACCAAATGTACTGTTTCAGCTCTATAATCAGGCATCGGAATTTGGCCAAAAGTTTACTCACACAAATCATATATATATATATATATATATATATATATATATGGCTGGCGGCATCCGGTTTCGGATTTGCCTGTCACTGTGGCAAGCCCCAGGACGCCTACGCCTACAGAAGGACCATGAGTGGCTTGCGCTGCACCACCCACAGCTCCAAACACACACCTCATATCCAGTGTAAAACCGAAGGAATAAGACCAGGAGGCATGTGGATGGGAGCCACGTTTCATCAACGGAGCCGGCCCACTCTCCTTCACAGGCAAACACAAGCACGCTGGATTTGGGGAATCAAGCGCACACAAGGCGGTGGCTGGACCGTTGTCCGCTCCACACTGAGTGCATGGAACCACTCTTTCATCCTAACACGGCCACAAGGACCGTGCACCCCGTCTCCTCAAGCAACGACCAATTGTCTCCTGGAGCCAGCATGGACGAGGTAGTGGGTAATAGACAGGTAGGCACCTTCTCAACATGCACATCAAGCGCAGCCACACCGGGGATATCAAGCAACAGCCAATCAATTGAGAGAGAGAAAGAAAAAGAGAAAAACTCGATAATTGCATAAGGAAACCGTGATATAAACCTTAATTAAATAGCATATGAAATAAGTTGTTTACAAACAAATCATAGCTAAGTGCAGGAGGTCAGAAAGTATAGTTCACGGAAGGCCACGAACATAAATATGTTAGGGAAATCGAATGAATTGGCTTGGCGATGTGTGCAAGTTAATGGAATAGAGTAAAGGCGGATATTTTTATGAGAAAGAAAAGCATTAAGGTAAAAACTGTAAACCCACCACCTGAAGAAAAGAGACTTAGCATGCAAACACGCGGTCAGTAAATCGAATTCAGCGTGTCCACAAACGCTACGCTAGTTTTGCCTACGTTCTCTGCAGGACCGGTCGTCGCTTCGGTAGTGGTCCCGAGTGGCCTCGCTCATGGCTGACTAAGCCCGCCTGACTCGCACTCACGGCCGCATGTGCTACAGCACCATGCGCTCGATGTCGATGGAGTACAATTCATCAGTGCTAGCCGCTTCCGCGCTTGTCGATTCTTCTCTGCATGTATGAAGTCATTCTCCCGCACTTCGGCAAGTGCCTTCGTAATCAAATCGCGCCATGCACGCCGATCAAACGCCTTCGATTCCCATGACTTGCAATCAAGATTACAACGTGAGAGGCTCACTTTAATCATGTCCTGGTAACGTAACTTTGGTTTCCCCACATGCCGCTTCCCAATACTCAGCTGACCGTATAAGAGTTGTTTCGGTATCCGCGTCGAATCCATACGGCTCACATGACCGAGCCATCGCAGGTGTCGCAGTAAAAGTATGCCATCCACTGCATACATCCCACTTCGGCGCAACACTTCCGTGTCTGCAACTCTGTCGCCCCAACTGATCCGCAAAATTCGTCGCAGACACTGCTGATGGAACCGCTCGAGATACCGCATATCCCGACGGTACATCGTCCACGTTTCACTGCTGTATAGAAGAACGGACAGCACCACGAATTTGTACACCATCAGCTCCGTGTCAATGCTAAGCTGATGGTTGTTCCACACTCGGTACTCAAGCTTCCCGATTGCCGTCGCTGCCCTCCACAAGCGGATGCGCAGCTCAATGTGTAGCTGTTGATCAGTCGACATCGCACTCCCAAGGTAGCAGAATCGGGAGGTGGTTTCCAATACTTCAGCACCAATGCTGATTCGCGGCAATATTGAAGATTGCACCTCCGGTGAAGGCTGAAAGAGACAGACAGTTTTGTTTGTGTTGATGGTGAGCCCAAATTTTGCCGTTGTCAAAGCCAGAGCACTAGTTATATACTGCAACTCATCCGCGCTGTGTGAAAACAACGCACAGTCGTCAGCAAACAGCAACATACGGATAGTTGTCTCACAGACTAGAGTTCTCGCACCGAAACGACGGATGTTCAGCAAACCACCATCAATACGGTGCTCCACACGAACACCGTAACCACAAGCGGCATCAAAAGCACAGGACATCATTGCATGAAGATATATATTAAACAGGGCAGGAGCTAAGACACAGCCTTGCTTCACACCAGAGACAACTGCAAAGTCATCCGAGGTCTCTCCACTCAGCTGCATCCTCGCTCGCATACCACTGTGCAGACATTCAATTAAACTTACAAACTTACGTGGGCAACCAAACCTACTAAACACCAGCCACAATGCCTCGCGGTTCACCGTATCAAATGCTTTGGTGAAATCAACAAAAAGCGAGTACAATGGCTGGTGTCGTTCTCTGCATTTCTCCTTCAACTGACGAGCCGCAAACACCAAATCTATAGTGCTGCGACCAGAACGGAATCCACATTGCCCTTCCGCCACGTTAGATTTACACAACCTGACTGACGAGGCGATTGAGCAGGATTCGGGCAATCACCTTGCCCACACAACTCAGCAAGTTGATGCCACGATAATTCGTGCAACATTGCTTGCTACCTTTGCTCTTGTACAGTGGTAGCACAAAGGCATGCTTCAGCTCAGCAGGCACCTCCTCCTCAATCCACACGCGTTGCACCAACTGGTGCAGTGCAGTCACCAACGCGGGTCCGCCGTGTTTCCATACTTCAGGTGGGATCCCGTCGTCTCCGGCACACTTGCAGTTTCGCAGCTGAGCAAGTGCTCTCTGCGTCTCAGCCAGTGTCGGCGTATCCGCCAGATCCGCCTTCACATCGTGCTGCTTCAGGCCGTTCAATGTAGGCCAGTCCATCTCTGAACGGTTGTTCAAGATACAGTCGAAGTGTTTTCGCCAGATATGCATTATGTCTGCAGTCTGGGGGCAGGTAGTGCCTGAACTACCATCGATCAGTGTCCTCAGCGGCTCCAATCTCGGTCCATACACCACCTTCAAGGAGTCAAAGAATTCCTTGTGTTGGCGGCGTTCGGCGTAGCATTCCATCCGCTTCGCCTTCTCCGTCCACCATGCATTTTTAATGCGACGGAGCTCTCGGGTCAGTCGCCGTCGATGTTTGCGAAACTGACTACTCTTCCCCAAGTCACTGGGCTCTGCCACATGTGCAGCAAATGCTGCATTCTTTTCTGACACCAATGCGCCAGTCGTCACATGGTTGTCATCAAACCAATCAGGCCGCTTACAGTTTGCGCGCCCGATGGTCTCCTCCGCAGCAGCTGTCACCTGGTCGCGAATGTGGTGCCACAGGTCGTCCTTGTGGCTATGCAGTCCACATCACCACACAGGCGTGCAGCCATCGCCTTCTCCAGCTCAGTACGTTTCGCCACATACTGAGGGAGAGAATGTTAAATTTACGCCGGCTCACGGCAGGAGAGCAAAACATAGATTTACGGAAATATATGTACAGTTTGGTCCGAACCAATTTGTGATCAGTGCCACACTCAGCTCTACGCAGTACACGTGTCATGTGCGCTTCACGCATATCACGTTGCCGTACGATGACATAGTCGAGCAGGTGAGCATGACCACTCCGTGGGTGCGTCAACGTTGCTATATCACTCGCACTCAGTGCAAACCGAGTGTTCGTGATCGTCAGGCCGTAAGTGGCACACAGTGAGAGCAGTCTGTCACCGTTCGCATTTCCTGAACCAATGCCATGCGCACCGCTAACATCTGTCCACGCTGAAGCATCACGCCCAACTCGCGCGTTGAAATCACCCGGCTGAAATAGTCGGTCGCTCCTCGGCACAGACCGTATCACGGCGGACACCTCAGTGTATATATGATCACGCGTGTCATCAGGATAACACATGGTCGGACGGTTTGTGCTTATAAAAGTAGCAAACTTACCTCTTCTGATCCGTAGGCGAACAGTCATCAGTCGCGTGCTGATGCCCGTTGGTTCACCCACCAGCTGGCCATGGAGGCGATCGGATATTGCAAATCCGACCCCATGTTCACGTGGTGCTGAGGCGGCGTTGCCCACCCAGTAGAATGTGTAGCCAGCACCTGCTTCATGCAACTTACCTTGCTCAGCGAGCCGGGTCTCACTGAGCGCCACAATATCGATGTGGTAGCACGCCAGCTCCATCGCGACCAGTGCAGTGCGTCGCTCCGGGCGCTTGCTGGAGTTCCGGTGCAGTAGTGTGCGCAAGTTCCAGCACCCGATGCTGAGTGCTTTGCGCGCAGGCATACGATTACATTGATGGGCAATCGCACGCGAGGTGGTCGTTGTGCTTCGAGGTTTGCTTGAGGGACTCCACCCGGAGTCTTTGGCTCAATAGCCTGACCCACAAGGCAGTTGGTGGTTTGGAGGTTTGCTTGAGGGACTCCGCCCGGAGCCTTTGGCTAAATAGCCTGACCCACAAGGCAGTGGGGCGCAGATCCAGCTCGGAAATGTGATTGCAGAGACAGATAGGGATCTGCTTGATGACTCTCACACTCAGCCTTTGAGGTAGTGGAACAATTATTTTATGTTTTGAGACTGTAATAAGATACACCTGCGACCACGGCCAGACGCAGGAGGGTTTTTGGCGGGTTTGCGCCAATTTGACCAGGGGTTGCCTGGCTTGAGGCGAGCAATAGCAAATCATTGAACACCCGGAGGTGTGCTCCCACCGTCAGAGACAATGCGTGGCACTCGTGCTCTACGCCAATCGAGCTGTGAGCTTATAACCCGTAAACCTGTTGTCTTCCATGGCTAGGTTTTACGGGAAGAGTGCCATCGACCACTTCCTAACCTCCGAAGAGGATGGACTAGGATACTGCCAGGGCGCCCACACCTGACAGGAGAACAACTTGGGTCCTCAACCAAAACCTTCGATTAAATGAACACCCGAAAGGCAGCGAGTCTAACACATGGTCAGTTAGCTGACTCATGCGTTTGGTGTCCTGGATCTTAGCAGGGAGAAGCGCGAAAACCAACTCCCACCCAGCGGTCGCCACGTGGAGGCGCCCAGGACATGAGACTATGGCGCAACAGTAGCAGCAGTGGGTAGACCATCTGTCAGGATCTAGCCACCACCAGCGTCAGCGCACCATAGGCTCTCCCGCCTATATATATATATATATATATATATATATATATATATATATATATATATATTGTGGATTCCGTTCTGGTCGCAGCACTATAGATTTGGTGTTTGCGGCTCGTCAGTTGAAGGAGAAATGCAGAGAATGACAACAGCCATTGTACTCGCTTTTCTTGATTTCACCAAAGCATTTGATACGATGAACCGCGAGGCATTGTGGCTGGTGTTTAGTAGGTTTGGTTGCCCACGTAAGTTTGTAAGTTTAATTGAATGTCTGCACAGTGGTATGCGAGCGAGGATGCAGCTGAGTGGAGAGACCTCGGATGACTTTGCAGTTGTCTCTGGTGTGAAGCAAGGCTGTGTCTTAGCTCCTGCCCTGTTTAATATATATCTTCATGCAATGATGTCCTGTGCTTTTGATGCCGCTTGTGGTTACGGTGTTCGTGTGGAGCACCGTATTGATGGTGGGTTGCTGAACATCCGTCGTTTCGGTGCGAGAACTCTAGTCTGTGAGACAACTATCCGTATGTTGCTGTTTGCTGACGATTGTGCGTTGTTTTCACACAGCGCGGATGAGTTGCAGTATATAACTAGTGCTCTGGCTTTGACAACGGCAAAATTTGGGCTCACCATCAACACAAACAAAACTGTCTGTCTCTTTCAGCCTTCACCGGAGGTGCAATCTTCAATATTGCCGCGAATCAGCATTGGTGCTGAAGTATTGGAAACCACCTCCCGATTCTGCTACCTTGGGAGTGTGATATCGACTGATCAACAGCTACACGTTGAGCTGCGCATCCGCTTGTGGAGGGCAGCGACGGCAATCGGGAAGCTTGAGTACCGAGTGTGGAACAACCATCAGCTTAGCATTGACACGGAGCTGATGGTGTACAAATTCGTGGTGCTGTCCGTTCTTCTATACGGCAGTGAAACGTGGACGATGTACCGTCGGGATATGCGGTATCTCGAGCGGTTCCATCAGCAGTGTCTGCGACGAATTTTGCGGATCAGTTGGGGCGACAGAGTTGCAGACACGGAAGTGTTGCGCCGAAGTGGGATGTATGCAGTGGATGGCATACTTTTACTGCGACACCTGCGATGGCTCGGTCATGTGAGCCGTATGGATTCGACGCGGATACCGAAACAACTCTTATACGGTCAGCTGAGTATTGGGAAGCGGCATGTGGGGAAACCAAAGTTACGTTACCAGGACATGATTAAAGTGAGCCTCTCACGTTGTAATCTTGATTGCAAGTCATGGGAATCGAAGGCGTTTGATCGGCGTGCATGGCGCGATTTGATTACGAAGGCACTTGCCGAAGTGCGGGAGAATGACTTCATACATGCAGAGAATAATCGACAAGCGCGGAAGCGGCTTGCACATGATGAATTGTACTCCATCGACATCGAGCGCATGGTGCTGTAGCACATGCGGCCGTGAGTGCGAGTCAGGCGGGCTTAGTCAGCCATGAGCGAGGCCACTCGGGACCACTACCGAAGCGACGACCGGTCCTGCAGAGAACGTAGGCAAAACTAGCGTAGCGTTTGTGGACACGCTGAATTCGATTTACTGACCGCGTGTTTGCATGCTAAGTCTCTTTTCTTCAGGTGGTGGGTTTTCAATTTTGTCCCAATGCTTTTCTCTCATGTAGGTGTCTACCTGTACGCTCTTCTATAAACTTGCACACCTCACTTATGCCAATGGTAGTTAATTTAGAAAACAATTTCGTGTTTGTGTCCTTTCGGTAATATATACTTTCTGACCTCGTGAACTTATCTCGGATCCTTTGTTAAAAGCTTATTTCCTATGCTCATTAATTCAAAATTCTTGTCACGTATTCTTATGCATTGATTGATTTATTTTCTTTATTATCTTTCTCTCAATTGATTGGCTGTTGCTTGATATCCCCGGTGTGGCTGCGCTTGATGTGCATGTTGAGAAGGTGCCTACCTGTCTATTACCCACTACCTCGTCCATGCTGGCTCCAGGAGACAATTGGTCGTTGCTTGAGGAGACGGGGTGCACGGTCCTTGTGGCCGTGTTAGGATGAAAGAGTGGTTCCATGCACTCAGTGTGGAGCGGACAACGGTCCAGCCACCGCCTTGTGTGCGCTTGATTCCCCAAATCCAGCGTGCTTGTGTTTGCCTGTGAAGGAGAGTGGGCCGGCTCCGTTGATGAAACGTGGCTCCCATCCACATGCCTCCTGGTCTTATTCCTTCGGTTTTACACTGGATATGAGGTGTGTGTTTGGAGCTGTGGGTGGTGCAGCGCAAGCCACTCATGGTCCTTCTGTAGGCGCAGGCGTCCTGGGGCTTGCCACAGTGACAGGCAAATCCGAAACCGGATGCCGCCAACCACACAAGCGCAGCCACACCGAAGATGCCAAGCGCCAGCCAATCACTTGAAACGACAAGATGAAATAAATCAAATCCAATCATGCTACACATACGATGGCATAACTCTTCGCTAAATTATCATGTGAAGTATGTTGGTTAGCAATGAACCCGCGATAAGGAAAAATTGTCCACAAGTTACCTAAACATGCTACAACCGCAACAAAGTTATCGAAGATAAGCGCAATTAGCGAAAGCAACGTGGCCAGTTAATAGAAGATTATTCAGGTAAACAGAACAAATCAACTAAGTTGGAATGAAATTTAGCCAGCCTAAAAAGACCTAGTTTAAGTGTACGTTGGTTTAGCCCAACTGCAGTGAAGAAGCATCAAGAATGCAACATCAGCCTAAGCATATATATATATATATATATATATATATATATATATATATATCTTTTGAAAGTCGTGCATACATGGGGTCCCCAGGTTGGAAAACAACATCATGATGCCTGTTCAACTTAGGTTTTTGTTTTGTTTCGCTTCTATGTGCGCCAGATCATTGTGAGATGATAGCTGTAGTCTAGTACAAAGTGTTCTAGTGAACACCACTTCTGCCGGCCATTTACCCGTGACTTCTTTCTGACTTATTCTGTAGGCAAAATGTAATCGATCTGATCTCGTGTTTGTGGTCCCAGGTAACTGCTTTAGCAGACCACTTGTTACCGTCTGCACAGCCCATTAGGCTAATCCATTTGACGCAAGCTTATGTGGGGCTGTACGCATATTTTGAATGCCACCACTCTGTATAAAGCTCTCAAACTCTGTACTTATAAAACAGGACTCATTATCTGTACACAATTTTAGGTGTTCTGAAACGTGAGAACGGTGATCGAATTTTTGTAATGGTTGTTTCAGCCGTGGGATGAGACACTGGATACAAATCAATTCATTTTATATAAGCACCGACTATCAACAGGAAAAATGTTCTATTCAAAGGACCAAAATAGTCTGCATGGATACGCTACCATGACTTTTCAGGTCAACACCAAGGGTGCATTGGACCTGGAGGTTGATTCGATTGAATATTGTTGGCGAAGATCACATGCTTGCAGTTAGTTTTCATTTTCGGCATCTAAGGCGGGCCACCAGCAATAGCCGCGTACTAGAGCTTTCATTCAGGCAACTGCTGCATGTCCCTTGTGAAGTTCATTTAGCATAAACGAGCGCGCCTTCGACGGTGAAACCAAACATGAGTTCAAAAATATGCAACCATTGTGTAGATTCAGCTCACTTTTGCAAGCCTTAACTGGTTTCGAATCAGCCTGAATTCTGCTGGGCTAGCCCAGTTACGTGAAACTTATCACAGAGACTAAATTGAGATCTCGATTGATTCCTCGACGTACGATGTCACTTGTCAACGGGGTATTGTCGAAATACTGCATCAACTGAACTAACTCCAGCGATTCCTCTACTGGCCATCCAGGAGTCGCGTGCGGTAACCGTCTCAAGAGATCCGCTGTACTATTGTTGGAGCCTGGAATGCAACAAATGTATTCATGGGCTCTCAGAAGTAGCGCCCATTATTACATTCCAGGTGAAAACATTTAATCGACTTCCTTGGATTCATCTAATAAGGATATCAACGGTCTGTTATCAAGGAACACGAGACCATAGGCAAACAATTGTTTTCGATGATTCTCTTCAGACCATTGTAATCATATTTAAGGGCAAAATAAGGAACTGAAGTTGACTCATTGGCTCAAATTACATTATTAATTAACGGTTCAGTGAGGGAGGTTAAAAGTTGACCTTTGACCTGACAGATCGATTGCATAGTACCGAGCTTGATCTGTGGCAATCGACCTCAGCATTGTTCTTTCTAGTTGACCAGGGAAGCTGTAAGGCGTGATTCAATTTATTTTGCGAGCATAAAGAAGGTTGAAACAACCGGATGCAAATCAATTCAGCTGTCGCGAGCGTACGGAGGCACAAACCTCTTGATTGATGCTGGGGACCCTGTAAATTATTCTGAAGGCTCGCTTTAGGTCAACTTGGCGTCCCGTGTCAATATGGGTCGGAACGACGCTGCCAATGGCCCCAGTTCCTCCTTGATGCAACCAGCGCGGGCAGTGCTCCTTCACTCGTTTGGACAAGTGCCGTGCCGTTCGACAAATATAAGCAGCGTCACAAGCGCACTTGAACTGATAAATAACCATAGGTGAGGTCAGTAATGGCAGCACATCCTTATTGCGTGAACAAACAAGTGGTTCAATAGAAAATGTACACATTAATCTGGCTGCTGGGAACGTCGACTTGACTGCCGCTGAAAGACTTATGGTTAGGCGCTCGGCAGTGGCATCCCCTTTAAAAGGTAATCTTAAAAATAACTCCTTCGTCGAGGTTAAAATTGGTACCGACTTAGGCTTTTCTTTCAAATTATTTGCAACAAATCCATCAGGGTAGCCATTCTCGCGCAGCGTATTTTTTATAAAGCCTACTTCCTCATCTAGGGTGTCTTGTGAGCAAATTCTACGTGCTCTTGTGGTGAGGCAGTGGATTAAGTTTCGTTTATATCTCACCGGGACGAACCTGTGAAAATTCGTGTACTGAACAATCCACGTATGCTTTCTGTAGACTTTCCGCTGGATGAAGCCTTCTGGCCCCGTAATTAACAAGACATCTAGATACGGAAGCCTATGATCTGTTATCAGTTTGGATCGCAAAATGACTGTCCCAAATCTTCTGACAAAATTTGTTGACACTAAGGTAACTGGTAGGGTCTCACGATCCACACACGATCCACTTCCAACAGATTGTAAGACACGCGAAGCAAAAGCAATCAGATGAACTGAACTATTCGGTATTTTATGACACAAAACCACTCCAAATACTTATGGAGAAGCATCACGCTGGATGATCAAAGGCTTTTCTCTAATGTAGTGAACTAAAACTGGCGCCGATTTTCATCATTCTATAACCATGGGGTGTTTTCATGTAGCGCTGCATTCAAAGGAGGTAAAATAGTTGATGCCCCCGGTAAAAAAACAACGACAGCGTGATTACATTCCAAAGAATGCTTGGAGTTTGTCACTATTCTTGGGCTATAGTGCTTGTATAATTGAAAATACTTCATCCTGCAAGACATGCTGGCGTCTCATATCAAGTTTGTAGCCAAGATAACTAACGGATTCCAACAGAAATTCACATTTTGACTGTTTTATTTTTGACCTGTTCGATTCCAAACATACAAACTCTGTTCGAAGTGTCTTTAAATGTTCAGAATCACTACGGCCGTAACGAGGAAATCGTCCATATAAGCTAAATTGGTGAAGATGGGGCTAGCGTGCTCCGGTTGCACGAAATCATATCCCCACTAAGTAGCTTGTGATGAGGCTGATAGAAACGAAATGGTACAATAGCACGACGGAGGTGTTTTGGTTCGTGGATAACGCCGATGAAAACCACAGAAGACACAGTTGTAAAATGCACGCTTTTCGGTAAATCACATCAGGCAATTACATTTACAAGGGTCATTGAGGCGAGGCATTGTCAAGAATATCAACAGTTCCATTCTGGAACATCCAATTATACATGGACATGATACCTCAACCAGTGATGCTCACAAACTCTTTTACAGTGAGCCGAAGCGACACTCTAAGGGGTTTAGCAAACCACTTTTAAGAACAGCTGAAGTGATCGCGGTCAGACTGCTGCAACCTGAGCATTGCAAGCAGAGGCTACTGGTGCAAATTTTAAGTCTACCGTGGACCTGACAAGAACTAAGTAAGATGGAACACTGGTGACGACCGGGTGTGCTTCAATTCCTTTACTTATCCACCATTGTTTAATAAGTGGATAAGCTGCGTCTGGTCTGATCTGCGTCCAACAAAGCTACAGGATTCTAAAAGTCTCGATAGGGAGTCTTCGTCTAAGTAAATTAAAGCATTGAGTTCCCTTTAGCATTCTAAATAAGACAATGAGAGGACTGGTATTGCGGAATAGAACGACTTCGTGTTATCTGCTCACTCGAAAACTAACAACCTGATTATGAATCACGTGACAGAAAAATCGAATATTTGAAACTAACCACAAAGGGAAATTACCTAAACGCAAGAATAATAGATCAACGAGCTTGATCTTAGGGTTATGAGCCCCAAGGAAGCCTTAGGGAGACTGTTAATTGTTTCTGTACACAAAGTATAAGGCGATGCCGGTTAACTGCCACCGCTTCGGCAAACCTCAAAACTTTGGGGTTTTCATTTCGAGACATAACTGTAAATGTTGACCCAGGGTCAACCTGTTGGCCTGTTTCGAGTAGATGTCCGGCGATAGATGATGCCGGCAGCTTAGATAACTTTCCTTGTTCGGCTGCTTGTTGTGTCGATAGTTTAGCAATCCCATTTTGGGATATGCCCTCCAATGCGCTTACCCAAGGATCGATCTTTTCTGCCAATGTAACTACTTCCGCAGTTACAAATGAATTGGTAAATACAATGGGTTGTGGCGGAGATCGGTTGAGTAGGCTTCACTGGACGCATAGGCAGCTTCCTTGTCTCCCAATTGGGGCAAAATTTGGCGGCATTGAATGTCCGATGATTCGCTGTATGTATGTATAGATCGCCCCAAGTGGAGGCGCTGTTCTATCTCTTCTCAATGTGCTCGATGACGTACATCCAAAGGCCCGTTTACATGTGAACTGGAGGATAACAATTGCCTTCCGTTCTTGCATGTGTTGTTGGACTGACGAGAAGATGACTCCATAAAGCGTTCTGTTCACAGGAAAGCTATATGGACAGGACTATAAGAACACTTTAACATCTTCGTCCCCATCAAATACAAGCTGGGCTTAATCCATACGCCGTTTAATCGAGCCCACAAAATATGCACTGACAACTGTTTGGAATCCGAATGGCTGTTTATCGCACAGACGCTACGGGCCAACGGATATGCGGTGGTGTTTATTTGATTCCACAGTCAACGGAAAGAAAACAGGCCGAGGGTACTTACTGTGCCTAAACTGTCTGTCTACCTTCCATCATCTTTCAAAGCTGATATCGCGGCTGCTCAACTTGAAAAACGTTTGCATACATCGATGCGTCGGACATTCAATGCCGCCAAATTTTGCCCCAATTGGGAGACAAGGAAGCTGCCTATGCGTCCAGTGAAGCCTACTCAACCGATCTCCGCCACAACCCATTGTATTTACCAATTCATTTGTAACTGCGGAAGTAGTTACATTGGCAGAAAAGATCGATCCTTGGGTAAGCGCATTGGAGGGCATATCCCAAAATGGGATTGCTAAACTATCGACACAACAAGCAGCCGAACAAGGAAAGTTATCTAAGCTGCCGGCATCATCTATCGCCGGACATCTACTCGAAACAGGCCAACAGGTTGACCCTGGGTCAACATTTACAGTTATGTCTCGAAATGAAAACCCCAAAGTTTTGAGGTTTGCCGAAGCGGTGGCAGTTAACCGGCATCGCCTTATACTTTGTGTACAGAAACAATTAACAGTCTCCCTAAGGCTTCCTTGGGGCTCATAACCCTAAGATCAAGCTCGTTGATCTATTATTCTTGCGTTTAGGTAATTTCCCTTTGTGGTTAGTTTCAAATATTCGATTTTTCTGTCACGTGATTCATAATCAGGTTGTTAGTTTTCGAGTGAGCAGATAACACGAAGTCGTTCTATTCCGCAATACCAGTCTTCTCATTGTCTTATCTATAATGCTACAGGCGCCCGCCACAGGAATCGATGTGTTTAAATACCGAACGAATCAAGTGAGCCATTTTCTTCTGTTTTAATCCCCTTCCACTGTTAGCTTCCTCTAGCTTGTAATTGTAATTGCCTGTGCGATTTGCGGAAAATAGTACCCTTTGCAACTGAGTCTTCTTAGGTGTTTTGGTTTTGCCAAGCATGCAGAACTCTCCCCGTTTTTAGCTAACTAACTTTGCAACTGGATAAGTGTGAACTACTAACGGAAGCCGTCGAGCAACTGGTGAGTCACAGGGTAACACACTGGGTGGAATTGAACCTGCACATGTGTGTGAAAAAAGCACACAGATATATTAACCCTGCATATTAACCAGGCATATCAACCTCACCTCAACATATCAGTCTCCAACAGTATCAACTCCTTTATATATATATATATATATATATATATATATATATAGCATAAGTAGGTTTCGCAGCACGGATGGCCTCCTCCAGTGCCGTCCACGAATTCACAAAAACACGGAAAACTAAGGTTTCGAAACCAGTAGTCACCAAGCACAGCCATTGGGTCTTAAACCTCGTGTGCACTAATGTCCTCGAATCAAAGTCCAACGCAATTAAGAGTAAGCTGAAAGATCGAACTCAACGGAGTTCCATCTGTACGGTGACCGGTGTTGTCACGTATACACATGGGTATCTATTCATAAACACAGGGCCTCAAATGATTGGTTGAGGATTAACTTACTTACCTTGTAGTATTGGTTTCCTTTTCCGGCCTTTTTAGCCACCGTAACGCAGTATGCGTTTAGTATATCGGTTCCATACTACGCATGCGCAACCTATTCCGTTTCCCGGCTAAGGGCCATGCTAAACACTCTGGTGACGAGGTTAAACTAATGCGATGTTACAACTTCCTACACTACATTGGCAGATTCCTTCTGAGATACACCGGTTACCTGGAACCGCTGGAAGCGCATTTTGTTTGATTATTTGGAGCTATTACCCCTCTTGCAACCAAACACGGTACTCTCAGAGAGCCACAAAAGTAAATTATTGAGACAATTTCTGGGGAAGAAGACCAAAGACATTTTGATGCTCTCCATGTCGGTGAGAAGGTGACGGTCAACGGCGCGCTAGAAGTTCTTGGCGGGTTATGGGATACACGACTGAACACATACACTGCGCGGTATTCTTTCTCGACCTTGAGTCAAAACCCTGAAGCAGGAGTCGTTGATTTCATTACGCGGAATCAGCAAGCCCTACCAGAGTGTCGGTATAGTAAAAATTCCAGTTACCAACTTCGAAGCGGCGATGGGTTTATAGTGCTTGCTATCCGGTATCCGTAACCAACAGGCTCGTGAAAGGTTGTTGTCGGAAGATGAGACGACGATGAGCTGGCAGAAGGCCTGCAACATTGCTTGACATCTGGAGAAAGTCCATAATCAGTTAGCGGCTTTTTCTTCGCAACCTTAGGCAGACACAATCCAAGCAGTCGACCGAAGAGATGTTATCCCGAGGCGATCTGAATCGCCTTCTACCTTTTACCGACGTGAAAGACAACATTTATCAGCTGAGGAATGTCGTCATAAACAGTATCTGCCGCCAAGGTAGAAACTTAGGGCATTTGGCCCGTGTTTGCCGATTTCAAGCTTGCACAGCCGCGATATCACGTTTTCTCATGAACCCATGAAGGTCATCCAGTCTTCAGAGGAAGAGAACCAGTTTAACACGATCTGGAAGGCAAAATCGAACATCTGCAGCATTCACCCATCCTACACTGTGCAAATGGAAATAGATGGCCAGCGGGTTAAAATGGAAGTTGATACCGGTGCATCAGTTACCACAATCAATGCTGCCTCCGTTAAAATATTACCCAAATTAGCCCCCTGTGAATCAGCTTCGCGTACGTACACTGGGCAGCCTATACCAGTCATGGGAAATGCACTGTTCATGTAAATTACCATGGGGAGAAGCGGACTTTACAGGCATATGTTGTAGTGAATGATTGTGCGAACTTACTCGGGCGCGACTGGATTAAATGCCTTCCGGCCACGTTAGAGACAGTGAAGTTAAGGAGAGAGTCTAAGCCGAAAAAGTCAAAAATTGTGTTTTTCAAAGCTCGATATATATGTCTAGACATAGTCAGATCTTCATAGAATTTTGCAGGGGATATCATGATTTATCATGCAAATAATATCTGATAGAGAAATAAAGGTAAGTGTGATTATTATTTTTTATTCACATTTTAGTAAGGTACCTAAATTAATGATGCCGAATTAGTTGTTGTGGCTTTCTGGGTCCCATCAAAAAATATTCTATGTATAGAGCTAAAATTTTGTGCTGTTATTTAGATATGGTTCAGCTTTAGAATAAACTATACTCAACTCTGTATCCGAATTAGATCTTCCAACACTGATGTTCAGATTTGCATAAAAATCTGAACTGAGGTTAAAAGTTGACCACAAGTGTAGGACACTTAAAATTAGTTTATTCCGTGCAGAAACTAAAGAAGAGCATCTCTTCCAAATTTTATTGACTTTGGACCATTAGTTTTGAAATTATCCTCAGAACGCAGTTTTGAGAAAAAGGGCTTTCAAGTTGAAGTACATTAAAAAAATGAATCATTTAAACTTTCCTGGCATATCGGTAATGTATACAAATTTTGTCGATGTCCCATGATATGGTTTACGTAGAAAAACTAAGCTAGACTACTCATGGGCACCAGCAAGAGAGAAATCTTCGATGTCTTCACACTCCCTTGAAGCCGCTACTTTCCGTGCTCCTCGTTCAGCTGGCAGAAGTCCGGCAGCTGCTGCATGATTTCATGTTCCGTCTAGTTCATTACAACACAGTCTGGTATACAATCCAGTAGACATCCCCAACTTCTCAAATATAGGCAGCCTACCCCCCTCTCCATCACTGAAAACCACTGCAGCATCAGCAACTGCAAGAGTAAGCCTTTGCCTTCCAATAACATCAGCCTTTGGACACCATTGCCAAATTAAATTGTGAACACTTTCGTTTGTATTTTGTATTCCTCCATGGACACTTGACAGTAATGTCACACTGGCAAGAGTTTCAAAAACAGGCCTGATAGCCTTGCACACATAAGGAGGGAGAGGATTCCTGTCAGTGTCTCTAGCTGGCTGCTTCTTGGAAGGACACCAGCCTCCACATTTAGTGTGATCACGGTTGCGGTGCTCCCATATGGCCCATATTTCTTTTTGCATCTGAAGCACATTATTAGTATTTCTTCTTATTGCAGCCCCATAATGTCCTTGAATGTTTAACATTGCCTTCTTTGTCAGACAACCTCGCCCACCGATTCCTTGCACACCCTTGCTACTGTGTATAAAGGTCTCTTTTTTCAGCTCAGTTACCTTATTGGTCAGTGTTGTGTCTACATGTACACTAGTCCCCTGTACGCAGGGTCTTGAACAAGCACGAGCAAAGCCTCGAACAAGGAAGCAGAACTCTATTGGTACGCAACCCAAACTTCTATTCACACCAACGGTACATACACTCAGTATATTCAAAACAACCCTGGAATTGATCGCGAACGGACGGGCATCCAATCACAATCTACGAAGTGCGGTCGTGGTAAGGCCCGCGCGTACGCGCTGCCACAGTCAGGTGTCGCCCCATTCTCTTCTGCACGTGCCCACAACACTCAAGTTTGGAAATGGTTGGCGGCATCCGGTTTCGGATTTGCCTGTCACTGTTGCAAGCCACAGGACGCCTGCGCCTACAGAGGGACCATGAGTGGCTTGCGCTGCACCACCCACAGCTCCAAACACACCCCATATCCAGTGTAAACCCGAAGGAATAAGACCGGGAGGCATGCGGATGGGAACCACGTTTCATCAACGGAGCCGGCCCACACTCCTTCACAGGCAAACACAAGCACGCTGGATTTGGGGAATCAAGCGCACACAAGGCGGTGGCTGGACCGTAGTCCGCTCCACACTGAGTGCATGGAACCGCTCTTTGAGCCTAGCACGGCCACAAGGACCGGGCACCCCGTCCCCTCCAGCAACGAACAACTGTCTCCTGGAGCCAGTATGAACGATGTAGTGGGTAATAGACAGGTAGGCACCTTGTCAACGTACACATCAAGCGCAACCACACCGGGGATATCAAACAACAGCCAATCACTTGAGAGAAAGAAAAAGAGAAAAACTCGATTAATGCATAAGGAAACCGTGATATAAACCTTAATTAAATAGCATACGTAATAATTTGTTTACAAACAAATCCTAGCTAAGTGCACGAGGTCAGGAAGTATAGTTCACGGAATGCCACGAACACAAAAATGTTATGGAAATCGAATGTGTGCAAGTTAATGGAATAGAGTACAGGGAGATATTTATATGAGAAAGAAAAGCATTAAGGTAAAAACTGTAAACCCACCACCTGAAGGAAAGAGACTTAGCATGCAAGCACGCGGTTAGTAAATCGAATTCAGCGTGCCTACAAACGCTGCGCCGGTGCTGCCTACGTTCACTGCGGGACCCGTCGTCGCTTCGGCAGTGGTCCCGAGTGACCTCTCTCATGGCTCACTAGGCCTGCCTGACTAAGGCACTCGCGATCGCATGTTCTACAGCACAATGCGCTCGATGTCGATGGAGTACAATTCATCAGTGCTAGCGGCTTCCGCAACTGCCGCTTCTTCTCTGCATGCATGAGGGAATTCTCCCGCACCTCAGAAACTGCCTTCGTGAATAGATCGCGCCATGCACGCCGATCAAACGCCTTCGATTCCCATGACTTGCAATCAAGATTACAACGTGAGAGGCTCACTTTAATCATGTCCTGGTAACGTAACTTTGGTTTCCCCACATGCCGCTTCCCAATACTCAGCTGACCGTATAAGAGTTGTTCCGGTATCCGCGTCGAATCCATACGGCTCACATGACCGAGCCATCTCAGGTGTCTCAATAAAAGTATGCCATCCACTGCATACATCCCACTTCGGCGCAACACTTCCGTGTCTGCAACTATGGCGCCCCAGCCGATCCGCAGAATTCGTCGCAGACACTGCTGATGGAACCGCTCGAGATATCGCACATCCCGACGGTACATCGTCCACGTTTCACTGCCCTATAGAAGAACGGACAGCGTTGTAGTACTGTTTCCTTAACACGGAACCTGCTAGGCTACGACCGTCTGACTGTTCAGTCCCGCACCAGCCAACCAACGGGATACAGAAAATAGGGCCAAGACTCGGTAACAGGGAGTATATTCTACACGACAGACCGCTCGTATTTATTAGGTAACGAAACGTACTATTTTTAGGAAGCCTAGCTATGCGACTGGCTCTCAGCCAATGTCAGTGATTTTGGTTCCACGGTTTTTCCATATTTGGCCGAATGCACTGCCTCCTTTGACGCTGACTTGTATTTGCTAGCCAAAACTCTCGCCTGAACTGGCTTGTATTCGTTGGCCAAAAACTCGTGCCTGCTTTCCGAACAGTTTGACTTTGTACCGTGCTCGTGCTTTCATATGTAGCAGACAGCTCACGTACTCCACAGGAAACCCACACACGTTTGCGATCTCGTATTCGGACATTGGCTGGGCCCGCCTCTCTAGCACCTCCCTCTTTCAAAGGACTGCTTCTCCTTACCTTTCGCACCTGAGCTTGGTCGTAGCTTTTTTCCCTTGGGTTCACTTGCAGCCACTGCGGCTGTCTTCGTCTTCGACTTGGCTTGCTCGGTATATCACGCGGTAATTGAGCAACCGGTTCTATCCTGTTTGAGGCATCAGTTTCGTTTTCCAATCCAAATGTATCTTGCAGAATGTCCCACTGTAGTTTTGACGATGCTTGAGGTCTCTGGGTGTTTCCATGTCGTGGCCGTAGATGGTTGACATGCCTGGTCCACTTGTCCTTTCCGACCATTATCTCATATATAACCTTAAGCTTTTTTCCGATAACCGTTCCGATGGACCACCTTCCCGGAGTCTGGAAGTTTCGTGCGTACACCAGTTCACCGACCTTAAACCTACGAAGTCTCCCTTCCTGCTCTTCGTTCGTTGGTCCGCTGTGTTTTTCATCACATCTAGGAATCAGGCTATCAAATATCGTTCTAATTTTTCGTCCGAAGAGGCATTCCGCAGGAGACTTCCCTTCTGGTGTGTTTGGATTCGGAGTGTTGCGATACATTCTCAGGAACGGTTGGATTATATCTCGTGACACCCTCGATCCTTCCGCCTTAAGAAGAGCACGTTTAAATGTATCTACGAATCTTTCGGCCTGCCCATTTGATTGTGGATGGTACGGCGGTGAAAACTTGTGCCGAATTCCGTTTTGTGCGCAGAATTCTTGAAATAGCGTAGATGTGAACTGCGGTCCGTTATCCGTAACTAGTGTTTCCGGTGTGCCAAAATACTGGAACAATTTGCTCAGCTCATTGATAGTGGGCTGGGCGGTGGGGTATTGCATCGGAATCACGTCGGGCCACTTCGTGTAGGAATCAACGAAAATCAAGTAGGACTGACCGTTGATTGGTCCTGCGTAATCCAAGTGTACTCGCTGCCACGGCTTCTCCGACTCGGGCCAAGGTTGCCACGGAGACTTTGGAGGGGCCTTCGCCGCCTGCTGACATGATTCACATCTTTGGCAAAACTGTTCGATTTCTGAATCCATTTGGGGCCAATACACAAAACTTCGTGATAGCGCATTCATTCGGCTGGTTCCCGGATGTCCTGAATGAAACTGCTGTAGTATTCGGCTCCGCAACTTTTTCGGTACCACTACTCGATCTCCAAACATCAGACAATTACCAACAACCGAAAGAGATCCGCGTCGATTGTAAAAGGGTTGTAGTTCAGCTGAAATTCTGATATTGGGCCAGCTGGATTGCACGAACTCTATCACTTTCGGTAAGAGTTCGTCTTTAGCCGTCTCCACACGAATTGTGTCCGACGTTACAGGCAACTCTCGTACACTGTCAAACAGAATTTGCTGAACTTCTGACTCGAAATTAACAAATGCGACCACACATTCATCGTTCTCCTTCGTCTGGGAGATGATAAGGCGAGATAGAGCGTCAGCTTGGCCGAGTTGTTGTGTTGAGCGGTACTGTATGCTGAAATCGTAACCTAGCAGTATGGTAGCCCATCTCTGTAACCGACTTGCAGTGAAAACAGGAACACCCTTCTTCGATCCGAATATCGACAACAAGGGCTTGTGATCCGTAATCAGTTTAAAATGTCTGCCGTATAACATCTTGTGGAACCGTTTCACTGCGGAAACGATCGCCAGCGCTTCCTTCTCAATCTGGCTGTAATTCTTCTCCGCCACCGTCAGGGACCGTGCAGCGTGGGCGATAGCCTTCTCTTCTCCTCCTGGAAACAGATGAGAAATAACAGCACCCACACCATAATTGGAAGCGTCCGAAGCGACGACAATCTCCAAGTTTGGATTGAAGTGAGTCAAAAGCAAGTCGGAACTAAGTGCTTTTTTCACTGTATCAAAGGATTGTTGACACTCCTTTGTCCATCGCCATTCTTTCCCTTTCATCAGCAACTCGTTCAGAGGACCTCTTGTCTGATGTAGGCTTGGTAAGAAAGCACTATAATGGCTCACAAGACCCAGGAATGAGCGAAGTTGGGCAACGTCTTTCGGTGGTGGCATCTGCTTGACAGCTTCTATGTTAGCGGGATCCGGACGCCGACCATGTTTGTCAATGAAGAAACCGAGAAACTTAACACTTTCCATCAAGAAATTACACTTTCCCATTCGTAACCGAAAACCAGCTTCCTCTAGACGGGTTAACACTTTTTCCAAAGTGGCCATCAAAGCTTGTGGGTCAGACCCCATAATCAATGCATCATCCAAGTACACTGCGACCCCAGGGATATCGTTCAGGAGCGTATCCATGATTTGTTGAAAAATAGCGGGAGCCGTCTTCACACCAAAAGGCAACCGATTATACTGAAAAAGACCAAGGTGCGTGTTGACCGTCAATAATTTTCTGCAGTTCTCAGCCACTGGAACCTGTAGGTATGCGTCAGCTAGATCGAGTTTGGCAAACCATTTTCCCCCGTTAAGCTTGGAGAACAAATCTTCAGGTATAGGCAGAGGGTATTGGTGTGCCTCCAACATGGAATTTAAACCAGTCGAAAAGTCAGCACAAATACGTACCTTACCGTTTCCTTTCTTCACCACAACGATGGGTGCCGCCCATTCCGAGAAATGTACACGCTCGATTATGCCTTCCGACTGCAAGCGATTCAAGTCAGATTCCACAATTGGTTGTGTTGCATACGGCACTGGACGTTTTGGTCTGAAAACCGGTCTAGCGTCTGGTTTGAGGTTCAATTCTGCTTTGGTAATACGGCAACATCCAAGACCGGATTGAAACAAACTTTCATGGCGTCGCTTTAGTTCAGCGATTTGAGTGTAGAGTTCGTGGTTCATATCCAGCATCTGAGCGGGTTTCTCAACTTGTAATTTCTGGCAAATACTGTTTACCGACTGGTCAAGTAAGTTCAATTCGTCCATCCAGTCGAGACCAAGCAAATTCAATCCTGGTTGATCCGTCACAAAACAAGTAGTGCGTATATGCTGATCGCGAAAACTGACCTGACAATGTAACTCCCCGAGCAGTTTCAAGATACCCCCGGATGCGTTTCGTGCTGTGTGGTCTGTGTGGACAAGTGGCGGTCGCCCCAGCATGCACCATGTTTCTCGACAAAGCAAGGTGATATCTGACGCAGTATCCAACTGTAATCTAACTTGTTTACCATTGATCTTCAGCACAGTGAACTTACGCCTGCTGACACCATCAACCTTGAAAGTTGCCGTCACTGTTTTAGCTTCGTTGGGACATCGGGAGCGCACCGGAATTCGACGATTTATTCCGATCACTGTTGATCGTCTTGCAAGACAACACGACTCCTTGTGCCCTCCCTTACCACAACGGCGGCAAATGTGGTTCCGGAACGGGCAGTTTCGGCCAAAATGCCACTCTCTGCAAAACCAGCAAGGAGAAGGGGGTTTTGAATCTTTTGAACTCACATGAACTGGTTCCTTGTGGGGATTTCGACTGACCCTGCAAATGATGTCCGGGCTGCTCTGGGTGGGCGACTGTTGGATCATCGCAGCATCATGTTTTAAATTCATCAACCGTTGGCATTCATTCGTCACTTCCTGCAGTGTAATCTCTGGATTTTGTTCGATTCTATTCAAGACTCTTGTTCGGGCATCAGCATCTTTGGCCGCCTGAAGACCGCACACATAAATAAGGCACTTGTACTGATCTGCTGACATCTTGTGAAACAGGGACCGTTCGCACTCACGATTGACGCGACTTGAGTAAGTTACCCAGTCTTCATCGCCTCGCTTGGTCATCGTCAGGCACTTGTATCGGATATTAAATAATGAGGATTGTTCACCAAATATCTGTGACAAAGTAGCAACGGCTTCGTCGAAAGTTAAATCAGTACTTTTCTTCGGCAAGATGAAATTCATGAACTTTGCGTGCTCGGCCGCACCCAATTTCCGTAGCAGGAGACGAACTCTCTTGTCTTCTGGGACAGCTGCTAGATCAACTCGAAACAGATCTTCGTATTTATGAAACCAGGATTCAAACGTAATACCGGCATCGGCATCATAATGGAACTCACCAACTTGTTGGGTCAAGACTTCTTCGGAGGGGCCACGTTCACTTGCACCTGTTACCGAGCCTGCTTGTAGAGACAAATTCATGGTCAGTGTTTCGATCAGTCTGGCCTGCGCCTTCTCAAACTGCGCTTGCTGCTGTTGTAACAGAGTCTGCAACAGTTCTTGCATTTGTGGAAACGGGATTGCCATGTTTGGGTTCGACTTGTTAACTCTGCGTCGCCACTGTTGTAGTACTGTTTCCTTAACACGGAACCTGCTAGGCTACGACCGTCTGACTGTTCAGTCCCGCACCAGCCAACCAACGGGATACAGAAAAAAGGGCCAAGACTCGGTAACAGGGAGTATATTCTACACGACAGACCGCTCGTATTTATTAGGTAACGAAACGTACTATTTTTAAGAAGCCTAGCTATGCGACTGGCTCTCAGCCAATGTCAGTGATTTTGGTTCCACGGTTTTTCCATATTTGGCCGAATGCACTGCCTCCTTTGGCGCTGACTTGTATTTGCTAGCCAAAACTCTCGCCTGAACTGGCTTGTATTCGTTGGCCAAAAACTCGTGCCTGCTTCCCGAACAATTTGACTTTGTACCGTGCTCGTGCTTTCACATGTAGCAGACAGCTCACGTACTCCACAGGAAACCCACACACGTTTGCGATCTCGTATTCGGACATTGGCTGGGCCCGCCTCTCTAGCAGACAGCACCATGGATTTGTACACCATCAGCTTCGTGCCAATGCTGAGCTGATGGTTGTTCCACACTCGGTACTCAAGCTTCCCGAATGCCGCTGCCGCCTTAGACACGCGATTACGCAACTCAACGTGTAGCTGCTGATCAGCCGACATCACACTCCCAAGGTAGCAGAATCGGGAGGTGGTTTCCAATACTTCAGCACCAATGCTGATTCGTGGCAATATTGAAGATTGCACCTCCGGTGAAGGCTGAAAGAGACAGACAGTTTTGCTTGTGTTGATGGTGAGCCCGAATTTGGCCGCTGTCGAAGCCAGAGCACTAGTCATGTGCTGCAACTCATCCGCGCTGTGTGAAAACAACGCACAGTCGTCAGCAAACAGCAACATACGGATAGTTGTCTCACAGACTAGAGTTCTCGCACCGAAACGACGGATGTTCAGCAACCCACCATCAATACGGTGCTCCACACGAACACCGTAAGCACAAGCCGCATCAAAAGCGCAAGACAATATTGCATGAAGATATATATTAAACAGGGCAGGAGCTAAGACACAGCCTTGCTTCACACCAGAGACAAATGTAAAGTCATCAGAGGTCTCTCCACTCAACTGCAACCTCGCTCGCATACCACTGTGCAGACATTCAATTAAACTTACAAACTTACGCGGGCAAGTTTGGAAATATTCACATCATTATACACAGGTGGTTCTGCATTTGATACTGATGCATAAGATTTACTGTCACCATCTCCAAGAAAAGAAACATAGTGCAGTCCATGTAATTGCTCACTTCGGCGGAATATTTCTAGTGCTCCAGCTGGCTCCATCTGCCTGCTGACCCCCTGTGATTCTTGTCGCAGTCTTGTACATGTGAACACTTCCATGCTTGAAAATCGGTCTCAGTTTTATTCTTCTGGTTTTTCCACAGGCGTTGCAATAGTTTGACAAAACTGAGGTGTCAAGAACCTTCGAGTTATGGCCATCCACTGTGAGAACTGTGACCACGCCATTTTTGCTCTGGAACCCCCTTCTCTGCCAAGTGCCATCACAAGAGATTGTTATATTATCTCCTTTCTTTTCCTTGACCTCATCTGCAGCTGTCTGCATACTTTATAGGGCGATGGCCTGTGTAGCATGAGGAATCTTCTTCTTATGAAGAGACCAACTGCTTTTATGGATATTTGAAGGCGCGTTCATATTTCCAAGAAATTTCTTGCCATATTTATAATTCCATCCTATGGTAAAGCGAGCAACTGGATACCTTTCATTGACTTCATAAGTTTTCCCACATTTTGCAGAGGACATAAATGATACTTCATGCTGACACTGACTGTGGAAAGTGAACTCTGAGGTACGTGAGCTTCTGTTTTCATTCACATAAGCTTCGTTCTTGCCCAGAGTCTGTCTACACTAGGAGCACAACAAACTGCTTACAAAGTTAACAAGAAGTTTAACATCAATAAATCGGAAGCCTGTTAGCCCTTCATTTGTATCAAACTCAAACTGTGAATTTGGAGATCCAAGTTTGGTGCTAGAAGCAGATGTCGTAGCTTTATTTACATCAAACTTATCTTGTGTTTCTGGCACAATATCATTATTGTCATCACTTCTAGCAGCTTGTTCTTGCTTCTTAGAGTAGCGATTGCCACAAAATCTACGTTTCCTTTGTGTATAATCTGCCTTTTCTTTTCGGTTTCCCATCACTAGCGAAGATGTGCTCACAAAATCGAATCGAATGCAACTTGAATGAAGTTTCTAGGACGTCTACAAGCCGAGATTCAACATTTCAAAATTTACGCATATATAATGAGCTTAAATACATAGAAAAACAAGTCACACATGCTTCATAAAATGCTGAAATACTGCATTACAAAAGATGCTAACAGAAAAATGGTTCGCAGATTTATATTCTAGGATGACTGCAGTTGACATCTGTATGGTTTTCTAAAATGGTCAAAAATTACGATTTTTCAGATTTTTCAGCTTAGACCCTCCCCTTAAGGTCCATTAACCATCGCTTTGAGGATGTGTTCAACAAATATTCTGACGTTTTTGATAAGAAACTAGGAATAGGAAAATAGGATAGCAGGCTGGGATAAAATTAAGGCCGGGATCTCAGCCCCGCTTTTTCAGAGCACGTACCCTACATTATTCCCTGAGTCAAAGGTGGAAGATGAAAACAAGAGATTACAATCAGCGGGAACACTCCAGCGAGTCCAATACAGTGAGTGCGTAACTCTAATAATTCCAGTCCTGAAGCCGGATGGTTCCGGGCGTATTTGTGGTGACTATAAACTAACTGTTACTCGTTGTTTAATTCTGGATAAGTAGCCCTTACCTCCGATAGAGGATCTGTATGCTACGCCGACAGCGGACGAAAGTTTACACAGATCGACTTCAGTCACGCGTACTTACTTGCCCCCCCCATCCCTCTTAGCTTGTCCCACCCCATACCTCTTAGCCTCCCTTGTCCCACCCCATCCCTCTTAGCCTCCCCCTCCAACCACGATCTCATTATTTAGCCTTATATAATTTTGCATAATAATTTTTTTGTGTGCACAGCAGCCGGCTGGTAGCTTACCGGAACGATGCCCATCCGTTACCAGTAGCGCAGCTGACTTGCACCAGTTGCATTTCTTTCTCCTTTTTTCTTTTTTGTATTGCGGCACAGTGGCTGAGGTGTTCCCCATCTCCAGCTAACGTCTAGTATGATGATGATGATGACTTACAAATCCAGTTGGACGGGACCTCTCGCTCATGCACCGCGATAAGCACACTCGTGGGTCTATTCCAGTAAAAACGTCTGCCTTTCGGAATCAGTTGCGCTTTAAGGATATTCCAGAGGATCATTAACAACCTGTTTTAAGATATTCCTTTCACCTACGCCTACCTTGACGACATTCTAATTATTGGACGTATAGATTCTGAACATTTACAGACGCTATCCACAGTGCTCGAACGTCTAAAACAGAGTGGACTCCAAATGAAGAAGTCCAAGACTTTTCCAGCCACTGTAATGCAGGATGCCTTCAGTAAATCGGTTCCATACTAAGCGTACGCGTTCAGTTTCGTTTATCGGTTAAGTGCCATACTTAACCTGTGTCTACGCTGATCCCACGACAATAAAACGCATGGCGCGTCACCCAAACTCACTGCACCACGGTGAACCCCGATTACTTCAGGTAAAATTAAACTCAGTGGACGAGACAAAGGTCAATCTGCTGTCTGCGAATCGACTCCCCAAATCCACAAGTGGTGTGCGCATTCCGTCTGACATTCCTTGTAAAGGACGTTGAACAGATCGCACTAACCAATTGGCAAACCAAAAAATGAAGTTAATAAAACTATGATTGTTCACGGTGGTCCTGAGCTTACAAAGTCCACTTCCGAAGCTACCCAGGTGCGCGACTAGAATCAATGGCGTTAAATCCCTAAAACCCTTTCTCTTGAAAATGTCGTTGCCACCTCATTGACAAGCAGCCCCATGTCACATGACTAAACGCGGTGCGGTCCCAGACTGTTGGAACTGACTTTAGAGTCTGACCTAACAGCCCTTACTTTCTAGAGAATTAGACTAAGTTCCGTAGCAGGATGGCAACAGAAATTTGTCTGAAAGCAGCAGGAACGCAACCACTTTCTTGTGACAAGTTAGTGACGACGCCAATCTCAAAGAAAACACCCACTGTAGAATCCGATATGGTGACGGTTTCAACAGTAGTCAACGCACTAGATGGAACACAGCAGAACGTGAGTAATCACCGGGATCCGGAGCAATTTCACAAGAACGTGTGCCAACTTCGTCTCTAGAGCCTGCAACCGATCCAACAAACGATTAGCCGCCTAGCCTTCATCGGTCGGCGTAAACTCACTTGCTTCATCCATCGGATCCAACAAACTTCTAGCCTCCGAGAAGCTTTCTTGCATGTACACAAACGTCCAAGGCTCGCTCAGAGCATTAGCTGAATTGAGACTTCGACATGCGCCATTAGCTTTGGTCCTCCTCGCTGTCACGAAAACAGGGTTGGGCTGTGAGATAAGAGCTGCCACAATCCCGCTAACGAGTATGTCCGTTGTCTGGTATGATCGAGCCAGCAAAGATGATGGGGTAGCCTTCTACTTACGTTGCAACCTGCATTGCGAACCATACACAATTCAGTAACTTAAGTAGCCGAATGAATTTGATGTAGCTGAGAGGGAACAACCTTGGCCTAGTGGCTGTTGTTTTCCGCCCACTATCATCTACACCTGAAATGGACTGCAACTTGGTGGCTGCGTTGAGGCGGGTGATAAACAGAAAGTACAGTCCCGTTCTAGTTGCCAGTGATTTCAACTTATAAGCTCTAAATTGTCCTGCCACAACAGGCGAAGAAGTAAAAGCAGTTCCGCAAGCTCTTCTCTTTAATTTTCCGTCTTATGGCCACGTCACTACGCTCACAATATTCAGGGAAAAACAGGCCATCGATACCAGACCTGAGATTCACTTATGAAAAACTCATGATCTTGTGAGTGATAATCAGTACTCCTCTAGGCCGCAGTGATCGTGTTACCTTACATTTCATATACGTCTGCTGTGCTGATTAGTCCGAAGACAGAACTCAAATGACACGGACCACAACCAGCTACACCTTAACTCGACTCGTTGGAATGACCGACGGGAGTTTCCTAACCGAGAATACATCTCATATTGCCTTGGAACTTTTCGTCACTAAGTTTAACACCTCGGTTAGGGTGGGCATCCGAAGCCAGGGCTATCAACTATAGAAACATTGTTTCGTTTTTACGGAGTAAGACAAGCAAATTCAATGTGAGGAGCAACGTGATGTGGTTTGCTCCCAAAACCGATCCGAGTCCACATAACTGGAAGGCCTATGTTGTCAACCATAACCGCCGTCCAAACAAGTGCGCAAGGGCGAAGTATCATATCAACAGGTTTTAGCAGAAGGATTTACTTCAAACCCCAAGCTTCTGTACAAATACATAACCAGCATCCGCAAGGTAAAATTGCATTTCGCCCTCTTCCAGCAGCGGATAGTCGAACTGGGACCGTCAAGTAAGCGTCGAATATTCTACAACAACTATATGCACCAACGTTCCATGACATTCCATGATCTCCTGAACCTTTGGAAAGTATGGTGGTCTTACCAGGACACATTCAGATAAGTTTTAAGGCAGTCACCGTGAAGAAAAAGCCCCTATTCACGCGCATGCACACCAATCCAGGAATTGTTGACATCCACACACAGACGCATATTGTGCCGGCTAATGTTTTGCCTAAACTGTTAGCACGGCTGTTCTAGCACTACATTGATAAGATACGCTTTCTTGCAATGAGAAAACTCCGATTTACCACCGTAAAGGTCGTTCCCATCCAGATAATTAGCTACCATGGACACTGCTGCTAGTTCGTTCAAAAATTATCGATTCTATTGTTGCCGACGCATTCCTGTCTTACTTAGGTGGTTGTGATCACATCGCTCAGTAGTAGCATGGCTTCCGCCAGAATCAGTCATTCACGTTATCGACGTTTGCATACTAACCTTATCCCGAATGACCAAATTCCAAACAACCCCAGTAATCCGTGCCACCACCTACTGAAGCTGTCACAGCAACAGACGGAAAGGTAATCATCTCAAACTGGCAGTACCGTACATCTGCTTAGCGTGTCGAAGAAACCTCTTCTCACTGCGTGTTTGCCACACATGAAATACCTACTTAGAAGCTGTAATTTCAGCCTCCACGTTAACCGTGTGCAAATCTGGTGTCAACAATGCACTGGCTACACTACACCATATCACGTGGCCCAAACGACCCACACAAACGACAGGAACACAAATATAACTCAACCCCCTACATTTTTGCTTTGAAACCACAACCGATGACCTTTGATAACACATAAAACTAACAGAGGACTGCTCAGAATTAGAACACTGTAACCGACACGTTTGCAATTTGTGTTTGTTCACTATATCTTGTCGCTATATTTTGCCTTAATTCTGCTCACATCCAAACGATCATTCGGTGAGACATGTCAAGCTTCGGTTTTTCTTCGCAATGTACCCCATTTCTTTCTGCTTCAGCTACGGTCCTCGTGATCGAAAGACTAAGTTTCACTTCGGAAGGAATCGCGGTTAACATTGAGATTACGTGTCACAATCCATCCACATATGTACTACAAAAATGGATCTCAAACTCTACCATTGACCATTAACTATTGAACATAAACCGCGGGCCAGTAATGGAAGAGTTACAAGCGCCGGATGAAATGAGTACTATTAACTACAGTCAAAAGATGAAACGACCGCCCAACACTTCTCGAGATATGTGACGGCTGTCTGACAGACATCATAAGTGCTGAATTAAACTAATACCATTTTAACCTCCTGTTTCCCTGTAAAAATGGACATCGTTTCATTGTCAGAGGTTTCAATACACGTCTCCCCGAAGGTCGTCGCGCATTTAACAAGACGTACATGGAAAACGGCGACATGGTTCTCTTTTTGAGCAAAAACAACCATCCGTTTTCATCAAGAAACACTTATAGGCATGGCGCTGTCAAGACTAGACGTTAGGCATAGAAAGTTGGCGGGAAGCCAAAATGCAGAAGCAAAATGTGTAACATATATGGTATACTCGGCAAAAACTGGATGCAACCTTAGCATAAGAGGCGCCGTTCGGCGTGCCTAAACGCACATGCAAAATCAGTGCGTGGTAAACCAGCGCCAGTTATTGATCATTAATCAACACGTAACATCCCCCATCATCGTGGCTGAAGTCAAAGTCCTGGTTGGAAACCTTCTGCCGATTTTCGCATTCTGCTGGTCCGCTTAAGTATGGTTTCACTTGTTGTTTCGATTTTCATTCATCCGCTACTTTCTCTGTGCTAGAACGGGAGTCTGATGCTGCCTCGGCCGGTGTGTCTGTGCTCCGGGGGCTCGCCTGATCTGAAGTTCGGTTGACGATCCGACCTTCCGGAAGTTGCAGCACGTTTTGACCTCTTGCAGAACCGGGCACAGTGGCTGGTTGTCAGCGATGTTCATGCTGTTGCCGCGTGCATACTAGCTGCACTTCTCTGAATGTGTTTTCATCTTTTAGCACCTCTGATGAAACGCACCTTCTCTGTCTCTCCTCTACTTCAAGACACGGATTGGATAACAGTAAATGAAGCCACGTGCTGTGATTTCTGCCGAACAACAGTTTCACCGGGGACTTATCGGTGGTGTCAGTGGGTGTGGGACGGCAGACAAATAGAAAACGATCCAATTTCGTTCGCAAGCTCTTCACTCGCTGTTTTAGTAGGCCTTGTTTCTACGTCTGCATGGCCCCTTCTGCTAAGCCGTTCGATGCCGGTGATACGGAGTCGTTTTAATATACCGGATTCCGTTGTTGGTAACAAACTTAGTAAATGAAGCACTGGTAAAAGTGTTTCATTATCTGTGTATAAAGGTTTCCGCAAGACAAATGTAGCAAAGAGTGAGCGCAGTTTAGTAATGCTAGCTTCAGATGTCGCTTGAGTGACTGGATATACATCCATCCATTTTAAATGTGCGTCGATAAGTAGAAGAACATCGTTCCCTTGATCGGTCCAAATTCGTCGGCCGGGATCCGTTGGCATGGCTATTCGAGCCACCGCCAGGGTGTATTGTATCGAGCTTTTTGCTACGTTAATGCGCTTGACAAATATCGCAAGTATTCAATAACTGCTCTATTTGTATCTGTCTTGGACCACAAGCAATATCCCCTTGCAAACGCTTTCATCCTCGTCACTCCTATAAGTGCGTCTTAGGGCTCCTTAAGAATCTGTGTCCACGCCTTATTGGGAGGGACCAACCTCGAGCACCGGAAAACACAGCCTGCGAATGGACTCAGCTCGTTGCTGGGAATTATGAACGGTTGCAATTCCGTTGTTAATTCGGAGAGCCAACCTACGGTCAAGAACAGTTTTGCCGTTGACAACACTCTGTCCCGGTCCATCCATTGGCGGATTGTTGCGTTTCGTATTGGCGTTGTACCTAGATGTTGCATTAAATTGACCAGTTCAGATGGAGGAGCGGGTTCCTGCACAGGTTCATTTGTCGTTAGAAGGCTTAAAGCAGTGGTCGTGCAGTTGTTGACGTCTGTACTCTAAACTACGTTGTAACTGTATGCTCTCAAGATAACAGCTCATCTTTGCATTCTTGGTGTCATCATTTGTTGGATGCCTTTGGTTTTAGCCAGTGAAGACAAAATTGGTTAATGTGAAATGTGCAGCTTGAAAACATTCCCCTAGAGGTACTTGTGGAAACGTTTTACCCAAGCATTACAGCAAGCGCTTCGCTATACAATCGTAAATAATTCTCCTCCGCTGTTTGTAATGTACGCGACGTGAATGCGATGGAAAGTATGGATCCATGGTTTACACGGTGGTACAGTACATCTCCGACCCTCCGAGGGGATGCGTCACACTGCGGAATGAGTTGCATATTGGGATCAAAATGAACTAATGTTGGCGAAGAAGCAAGGGTTTGTTTAGCTTTACTGAAGGCGTCCTTGCGGGGAAAATTCCAGCAGCAGGGTACATGTTTGTACAGCAATTCATCTAGTGGAGAAAATATTGTACAGCGCGTTTTATTACTCTGGTCCGGAGCTATGAGCAACTGGATTCAGATGCTGAGATACGCCGGTACGCTGAATTGCTAACTGTGTAATGGAGCAAATTGCTTCGCCGGCACGGGTGAGATGGGACACAGAGACGCGATCGCAGGGCACACCGAACCCTTACGCTGTGCGAGGTGAACGACAGCAAACACAACAGCCGCAATCGTCCTGTCATGCGTGTATCACAGAGCAAGATTAAGGAAACGCACGCCGTACGGTTGTGAAAACTGGACGTAAGCCAGACAGCACATAACCGCACTGAACGTGTTGTGCTTCAATAGATGGGGAGTCGGCCTTCACGAAGGTGAAATGCCAGCAAAATGGGTTCCGCTGGAGGTGGTTAGTGCTTCGCTGTGCTAGCAAGTGAGTAGGAGCTTACACCCGGGTCGTCAATGTTTCAGCAACCACAGTCATGGAATGTGCCGGGCCATCAGCGCATGGTCTTTGTGAAGCTGAATGGTGAGTGTGGATCCAATGCGGCGGAAACCACAAGGTGCTATAATAGTTTGCACGGCGTTACGCGACCTATTAACGTGCGGTATATATGTCGTGTTGAAGAAATTGGCAGCAACTGGCAGAGTTTACAATAGCAAACAAACCGAACGGCCTCGCATCATCATGGAAGGAGTATCAGCTTGCGCGGTTGTGCAGGAGGCATGAAGTAACAGGCATCTCAGCGTCCGGCAACTCGCACAAGATTGGGAAACCACACCGTATGCTGTGCATAGGATATTAAAGGACAAAGATTCTGACGGTACAGTCATCTGCAGGAGCGAGTGCTGAACATATTCGATTCTAGAAACATTTGAAAGTCACCCGTCTGTTTTTAAACAGTCTGAATGTGCATTCCATTTTGTTCACCGACGAGGCTGTTTTCCCCTGCATGGCCAAAATACGCAACATGTTTGTGCAACAACCAACTCACGGTAATGTAGCTCTTCACGTATGCAACACAGCGTACAGCTAATGGCTTGGGCTGGGTTGACTGATCAAAAAAGCATTGGGCCATTTTCCTTCTCCAGGTGTGTGTCCGGTAGATTGTTGTTTGAAACTACCAATGTCTGACATTTCTTAGCATCCTCATACACAGAAATGTTGCAGAGCAGCGTCATTCCGCAGCTGCGGTCGGAAGGGTTAATGAACAAGGTTTGGTAGCAGCAGGAAGGAGCAACTGCACATTGGGCGCAATCGGTTCGTGCCTATCTGACGAGACATTCGGTGGACGTTGGGTAAGTCACGGAGGACCGATAGAATGGCCTGCGCAACCACCGAATTCGAATCCCACGGACTTTTTCCTATGGGGATACTTGAAGCGCATTGTTTATAGAACGAAACACAACAACATGGATGAGCTGAAAGAGAACATTGTGAACAAATTAGGCGGCTTTCTTTCGAGACATTGCAGGAAGTGCTCGCCAACACTATCTGGCGAATGCATTTCTGTAGCCAAAACAACGGAGGGCACTTCGAACGTCTAATTCTTTGGTATTTACAGATATTTCACATATTCCATGTAATATAAGTAAAGAAATGTATAAATCTGTATTCTCGATCCTACATGGGAAAGATCATCGAGGGCCTGATCAGTTTGTACAACTAGCAATAGTCTGACTATGAGGGCAATAGCTGTGTTCATGGCTAGATTGTTATGCTATCTAATTGTGCCACTAGTTCTTCGGAGCAGACTGAAATCTAAGAGCCTTGTCACGTCAAGTCAACAATTCGTTTTAATGCAGCCATGAAGTGTGAATGTCCGACTGTAACACACACGCGATGGAAACGGTAAAGCGAACAACACTGTAACCTTCCAATATGCTTCTGACAGTGTGATTCCCTTTAGCAGGGAAACTAGCCTAATAAAAGCTTACTGGATTGGTGGAAGCCAGTCATGATGCGATGATAGCTTTTGTCAAGATGCCAATACTGCGCCCATCGACCAGTCGTCACATACGGCGAGGATGTTTTTCTCAGTTGCTAACACAGCGGCCCATTAACCACTTCACAAGGAACGGATTTGCTGTCATTTCACCTGCGTGAAGGCCGACTACTGATCGATCGAAGCATGACAGGCCCAGTGCGGTAGTGGTAAGTACACATGTCGCGTCTATGTGTCCCATCTCACCCATGCGGGCAAAGCAGTTTACTTCATTAAACAACTAGTAATTCAGCGTACGGTAGTACGTCAGCATCTGAATGCAGCTGCTCCTAGCTCCGGACCAGATTAATAAAACACCCTGTAGTTGCATTTGAGAAGGAACGGTGATACTGAGATCACATTCCCAGGAGAAGAAACTTCATCACTGTTCCTCGGCTCCAGACTTTTTATGATAGGCTTTCCCTTCTCTTTTAAAATATGCAACCCATGTTTATCCACCTCGTAGCCAAGGTAACAAGCAGAAGAAGAAAGGAATTCACATCTGGATTTCTTTAACTTTAGTCCGCTTCCTTCCAGTCGCGAAACCACAACGGCGGGTGGCGGAAGTGTTTATAAACTTGTTTTAGAAACCCCAAAAACATGCTGGTAAACCATTAAAAATGCTCGTTAGCTCTGTCAAAACGAGAAACTCCACCCTTAATTCAAATAAGAGACAGAAAGCAAATGAAACGCTTGCAAACCTCTATGCTTATATGCCATCCGTTTGCAATGCAAAAATCTATCGTGTATCCTCTACAACTTCACGTGTCATAAAGCGTCGGTTACCAAAACCTAAAGCAACTACAAATCTATGCATCTGAAACATGTCCATCAACTTGTCGCATGTAAATCTTCAGCAAGCGTAACTACTCTTGTATCCTCATTGACAAATGGAAGTGCATTATCAGAGGAGCAGTTAAATGAACCAAAGGTAAAACTTTTGTGGCTGGATTCTGTCGTGGGTTACCTGACGTGTCTCCTACTTAATTGATTCATCATCTAACACAGAGCATTTGCATATGAATGGGGCAATGAACTTCCAAAATTCTATAGCATCTGAGGTAACTAGAAGGTACAACCGAGTCAAAACGCTATTGCCCTTAACATACCGGACGAAATGAGGCTTACAACTATCAGGAATGCGGTCGCAAAGGCCTGCAGCATACCGATAAATGATATTACTTGTAATAGTTAAGGAAATGATCTTTGCATCATCCATGTCTAGCGCTTTTCCGATTCAGTAGCGAAAGTTATTCTAATAGGTTAATTGCAAATCAAAGACGGTGGTCTATTCTGAGATGAACAAAGTATTCATTTTTGAAAACAGAACCCCCTCTGTGAATTTTATGATGCTAGATATACCAATAACTCACCAAAGTGCATACAAAACAATACCATTTATGCCTCATTGATTTTAATGGCAGGGATAGCATCCGGTGCAGATTTCATTGGACCGTTAAGCAAAACCGTCTAGTTAGATCATACTGCGGTCACCATTGACCCTCCAAGTGCTAAGAAGAACATTTGTGAGGACAAAGCCGGTACACATGATGTGGTCTCCTGCTCAGGTACAGAGTAAGCTCCGTCTGTAGAGATACGGTCTCAAACTCGTCCATCCAGTAAGCATTCAGATATTTATCTAAAAGCGCTTGATTGCCCCAAACCGGTGACAAAACTATCCTCCTTTGCTTCAAGGGGAATAGACGTCAGTGCGATTAATGTGTCAAAAGGTACACCCAAATCAGGAGCAAAAATATCTAAATGCATGCCATCCACTAATGTTAACTTCATTCATCCTTGAGAGCTTTTATTCCTAGGGAGAGCCCTAATAGGGTTGAAAGGTAACCCAAAAAAGCTATTATTGCCAATAATGAAAGGAATTACACGTTGACTGTAAATCATAAATACGCTTGCGACAATAAATGATACTTTTTCTTGTCCTCCTTTCTACTTCCCCTCACCTCCTTTACCACCTACTTTGAGTAACACTACAATACAACCTCACTTTTATATGTTTAACTCTCCCAAACTACCTCATGTTTTTGGAATTTCTGCACCCCTTCCGCTTCCACCTTTACTAGCAACGGATGCGGTAAATCTCACTGTGAAAAATTTAGGGCGGACAACTCAGCAACTAATATAGACACAAATTCTAATGAGCATTGTGGCTCAAACCTGAGTCAGAATGCTTACCGAACGGTGTCACTTTACATACGTTCACTGTTAATTAAGATTCACTTACGTCGTATCTTCGTGTATTTTAAAAAACCTGATCTTGTTTTGCCTACTGAAACTTGATGCAGCACAAATGTATCGTCAAATTATTTCAAGTAACGAATATAAACTGATCAGGAGTGATCGAAAGACCGGCAGGAGGGGAGGTTGCATTATTCACGATTCACAAAATTTACTTGTTTCTGAGTACCTACTTCCGCTTAGCTGTCTTTCGCTCTTGATTTCGTCTGACTACTCTTGTCGTTCGGTGGAAACCGATCTATGTTAGATTTCGTAAATCACGCACTTGGTGTCAGCAGTATAAAGAGATCCAATTAATAGAGGCTTTTTGGTTACATGAGACTTACACCGCAACATATGGTCATATGGCCTGATATATGCTGGTCTAGAGTAGTACCAACCAGGAATCAAACAAACTTTATAATTTTGCTTACAACTTTAAAATAGACCCAGTAAGTCCTTTCAATTACAAGGGTTAAAAGTGTGCTGGACATAGTCATTTACTCTGGGCCCTATTTGCACTTTCACTTAGATACTACGTGGTCTTCCAGGCTGTGATCACAAATTAGTTGTCCATTCAGAAATACATTCTTTCATAACGCAAATTGTAAACTGGCACTCATTTTCCATTATACTCCTGTCACAAATTGGAACCTTTTCTTTCTTTCCCAGGACCTCCAGGATGTATTTGCTCTGTTTATCACAAAATACAATATTGCTTTAAATTATTGACTATCAGCACAAATCTTATGCAAGACCTTTGGCTAGCTCTACTATTGCTGCATCAGATAGAAACTAAGTACGTACACTAGCTCGAAGATATGAAAAGGCTCCTGATTTCAGCGGGCTGTTGCGTCTCCAAAAGATGCTAATTGAAACGAATGCTAGGAAAGCTACGCATCTTAGGCAAGAAGAGGAACGCATTTTACACAGCAACTGCAACGCTGGTGAACTAAGTAAGTTACTGAAGGAGAGAAAAGCGCGACAAACGGATCTACCCTCACATATTATCATACCAGACCGCAGTGTTGTTGACACGCCTACTGCCATCACAGCTCCCTTTAGTGCACACTTTGCCGAATCTTTCAGCAACGAAAACGCGACTCTGGTACCTCCAACCTCATCTAGCACCCCCGAAACTGATTCACTTGTTGACTCCGACATCGGAGTCAGTAAACTTTGAGTAACTTGCTTCGATCCGGTGGTATCACTTCAGCTGTAAGCAAGTGTGGCGGTGATGGTTTACCACTACTATTAGTGAATATTCTCGCTGTCCTTACAGTCGGGCCAGTATCCTGAGAGATAGAAGGAATCTGTTGTCATATTACGATATAACTATGGGCCTAAAACAGATACACGTTATTATCGCCCCATTAGTCACACTTCCATCTCATGATTAATGGAGAGAATAGACAGGGAAAAACCCACTTCTTTCATCTCATAGCGCAATCTTCTTTCATCTTCTCAGCATGACATTTTAAAGTCAAGTTCGTGCCTAACCTACCAAGTCGATTTCGACTCCCGCACAACACTCTTTTATCGAAACTGCATATTTTGAGCATTTAGAATCGGCTTCATCCTTGGTTTAAAACCTCTTTGACAAAACGCTCCCAGATAAGCAACATAAATGGGTTCATGTCTATGCTGCAACAAGTTACTAGTGGCGTAGTTCAAGGCAGCGCTTTAGGTCCTCTTTTCTTATTGTACATAAAAGACCTTATAACAGTCGTACGCTTCGGATGCTTATACCACTTTGCAGATGATTTGAAGGTAGTATCTACGTTTCGTTCATCTCAATACAAAACTAATATATCAAATAATAAATGTGATCTACGAACCATAGAGCGCTGGGCTGCGACGTGGCAGATGCACTTCTCCACATCAAGGTGCAGCATCATGACCTATGGATGCCATATTGAGGCAGGATTATTTCTTCTTCATGGCGATCCTATTCCAGTGTGCTTGTGTCAGAAATTCAGAACTGATTTATTCCAGCTCCTTAAATTTCAGTGAACATGCGAACTATGTTATCACTAAGGCTATGCAAGTATCGGAACATTGTTACTGACGCTGAAAGAGATAAGGCTCATAGCATATAAGGTCATTGTAAGACCCTTGTTAGAATACTGTTACGTTAGGTTCAGAGATTTGCGTACATATGACATTAAGACCATGGAAAAGCATCACCGTGTCTTCACCAAACGCATATTTGGTTACTTCACACTTGTTGTTTACAAAAATAAATGTAATGGATTAAAACGTAAATCTTGACAGCTGATTAGATTATGTTTAATTCTTACTTTCCTTCACAAATTTGTATGGCATAACATGCATAGCGAACATCGCTCTATGCAGTTTCGGTCGGAAACCAGATATGAAATACGTGACACTGAATGTATGATTGTATTATCTCCATTCAAGACCACAGTCAAATAGGACTTTTATATTATAAGGTTCAGCCGGATATGCAGTAAGCTAACTAGTCGTAAACGACGTAAAAAAGCTTGAGCTTATTCAACAACACGAGTAACACCTCCCTGACATCAGGTAAAGTGAAACAGATCTTAAGTTTGCAAAGGAGCGACGACAGATTGTTTGAGGAAGGATCGGGTCATAATTGAAACAAATAGACCATGCTAGTCATTTGTTGACGATGATTATGCTACCTGGGTTTTATTTCCGGTATCAATCAAAACCTACCCTGTGTTAAGTTTCTGTACTTATCCGCACATCTATTTTCTTTCTCATGTCTCCACCGAGCGATCGATAACGGATATTTTCTTTGCGATCGATCGTTTGGAATTAACGCACTAACCGTCTTTCAATTCTGCTGGTTTCAATTGTTCGTGTTTTTGGATAATGAACCCACAATTGCAGGGACACTGTCAATTGCATTGAGATTATATTTACTGCTCTTATTCCTTACAAACCCTGTCGGAATGCAAAAATTCGTTCTCTCGACATTTCTGTAACCTTTTTATTCACCAAGAAATCCCTTGAAATTGTGCCGGTCCTATCAGCAAAAGATAGCATTATTATGCTTTTTAATTCCTATTACTTTATATTCTTCCATAGTTCGTTGTTGACTACGAGTGGGCTGATCTCTTGTGGTGCCGGATTACATCTTCCAACCTATAAAAAATGTTCACATTAATAGCATACTGTTTTTGATTCAATGGCTTACAACGAAAAAGTACCACACTAGTATTATGCACATCTCGGAACGGGCTAATGTTTCATCGCCCTTAACATATGTCTAAAACAGCCCTAGTATAATAGAAAAACATTTGTGCAACAGGTGCTGGAGTGCGTACTATTTGGCTACACCAGCACACAGCCAGTTGGAGCAAGGAAGTAGGGGCGAAACCTATCAAAGGAATACCCGCATGGAAGCAGGTCCCCAGGGAACGGTTCCATGGATTGTCGTTACTTTACTTGAAGCTGTGGTTAAATCTGCAACTGTTATTGTTCCTAGTTTCTTAATCTCTTCGATACTTTCGAATTGTCAATCACTAGCAAAACCACTAGGGATCCGTTGTACAAAGCATGCACAATTAACGATTTTATGCGGTTTCCTTGTACGGATTGATCGGTCCATGCCGTTGGATTGTACCTCACAACTTCGAAGAATAAGTCGTTTATTTGTTTATTATCTATTTACGTTCTGTATCACAGCGTCTCAAGATAAGAATATCATCTAGTTAAGCACAAGCGAGAGGTACATCCTTCACCAGGTTGTCGATAATCCTCTGGAAGATGCCACAGGCAGAAATAGTACCAATAGGCAAGCGCGTATATTGGAAGGGTCCAATATGTGTGGTGATTGTAGTAATCTTCCTGGAACGCTCGTCGAGCTCAGTCCGCACGTGTGCATGGCTGAGATCAAACTTGGTACACTTTTCACCACCTGCAAGAGTTGCGTACAAATCTTCAATGTGTGGCAATAGATACATGGCTAACACAGAAGCTTGGATAAGTGTCATTTTGCAGTCACCATAAATAAGTATGGATCCATCTAGCTTGGTCACAGGTACAATCGGTGTACCCCAGTCAGAAAATTGTACAGGGATAATAATATTGTAGAAAGTAAAAGTCACGATTAAACTTCACGCACAATAATGTGCATCGACGGGGAATCTAACCCTGGTCCACGAATTTCCGGTCCGCTGCTCTACCACTGAGCTACAGAGGGCTGACGATTGGGTGCGCAAATTTTAACACATGACTTCTGCCTGGTGCGCGACGTATTGCCAATGGGCTCACAGTACCTGTCCTGGTGTTGCAGTTTGGCTCACTCACCCGTCACTTCCCAATTGGCTGAAGTACCTGTCCTTCGAATGTCCAATGGGCGATAGTAGATTAAATATGGATGTTTGTGAGTAGGGTAAAGCTTGTAGAAAGTAGAAGTCACGATTAAACTTCACGCACAATAATGTGCCTCGACGGGGAATCGAACTCCGGTCCACGAATTTCCGGTCCGCAGCTCTACCACTGCACTACCGAGGGCTGACGATTAGGTGCGCAAAATTTTAACACACAGGTACTTCAGCCCATTGGGAAGTGACGGGTGAATGAGCCAAACTGCAACACCAGGGCAGGTACTGTGAGCCCATTGGCAATACGTCGCGCATCAAGCAGAAGTCATGTGTTAAAATTTGCGCACCCAATCGTCAGCCCTCGGTAGCTCAGTGGTAGAGCAGCGGACCGGAAATTCGTGGACCAGGGTTAGATTCCCCGTCGAGGCACATTATTGTGCATGAAGTTTACTCGTGACTTTTACTTTCTACAATATTATTATCCCTGTACAATTTTCTGACTGGGGTACACCGATTGTACCTGTGACCAAGCTAGATGGATCCATACTTATTTATGATGACTGAAAAATGACATCCAAGCTTCGATGCACATTATTGTTCGTGAATTTTAATCGTGACTTCTACTTTCTACAATCTTTACCCTGCTCACAAACATCCAAGGTTATAATATCTTGGGCTTGTAAACGGGTTGATACTTCTTCCACTTTGGGCCTCATGGTGTACGACAGTGTGCGCGCCCTGAAGAGTTTGGGCTGGGTGTTTTAACATGATCAAAGCTTGAAAAGCTCTCAAGTTTCCGAGCGCTTCGGTAAAAACAGCAAGGTTGCTTTAGTAGTGCTTTAACTCTTGAAACTTCGGCGACTGTCTTTAATAACACCAGTATTTCCGGAAATGCATGTACCGACTCCCTTCAAAGCAGATTTGAGCGATTTCCGGAGACCACATGTACAGAAACTGCGTCCTGTCGCCGCATTGTAACTTTACCGATTATTTACCAAGAACATGTATCGGTTCACCGGTGTACGTGCGGCAAAGTGAATTGCAAACTGATAGGGGCGGCAGTCTTTTCACATCAATTTCCCTAATTGTTGACACTGGTGCACCCGTATAGATTTCTATCCGCACTCTTTGTCTATCATTATAAAGCTCTAGGGTGTACGGTGAGGGTCGCAGGTTGGGAACTGTGTTCGACCATAAGAAATGCAATTCGGGCTCGCTCCTCTTGGAATTGCCCACTGTTTTAATGGGTTTTGTTTCCCGGCAGGTCTCGTCCATACGACGTGTGACCGATCTCCATTTTCGCGCCAAATAGCCAATCTGCCTGCAACTTCTGCGTACTGTCTTTTGATGTCGACAGTCAGATGGACAAAAATTCCGTACGCCACAATGATTGCATACGAACGAACTGACGTTATTAGCTGTCTTCTTAGATTTCGGTTTGCTATTAAGCAATCATTAATCTTCCAATGTGTCTTTTAGTAAACGTTGTTATTTCTTGGGTATGGTTTCCCTTCTGCCCCGCAAGCAGGCAGGCAGTCTTCCAAATCAGCGAATAAGCAACTTGCGAAAGGATTTTCTCCCTGGTTTTCTGGTCTGAAATCCCAGAGGTCAGGCACTGGGGTCATATGGTCTCTTCAAACCTAGCTGGATCAATTTTTTTGTATTTACAGTTTGGTACCGTCTGGAGCATAGGAACAATGAATTCGTTTACACTTTCGTCTTGTTTCTGGGAAAGTTTGGAGAAGTATCTATGTGCAAAAAATGTCTCAGCTGTACGCCGTAACGGCGCTTCGTTGCCACGTGACTACTACCAGTCGCGCGTGGGTTGAGCATATCGCGAGGACGCCCACCCCTACACAGATTCAAGCGGTGAAGCTTATGATTACAAACCAGGCGCGCAGGTTTATGGATTTATACCTTTAATACGTGAACATCTCGACTATTCCACATAATTCTATGGGGAGTCCACCACAACGCTTTTCACTTTATCATGCAATTGATTTTCGCAATAATTTCCATCCTACGGGACATGTTAAGCAATGCTATTTTACCCGTAATAAACCATTGCTCCATTGACTTCTCGGCCACCGGCCGACGAAGAAGTATCTAGCTGTAAACACAGTTTGGCGAACTTCCCAAAGAGCACTGAATGCTACCAGAGCACTGGCTATGGTAAAGCAGAGTTCGTCAATACGAACAGTATCAAAAATCTCCGAGCTTCATCACCAAGGAACTGTCGTAAAAGTTTTACTTTGATTTTCTCTGAAAGGGAACACTGCCTGATTCAAGCTTGGAAGCAAATCTAGGTAGTCGGAAAGGGTTTTTCGTCATCGATTCCAATTACCCACAGGTGATTTGTCAGTAGAATGGGATCAAGATTTATGGAGTGTTCGGCGCAGATAGGTTCATCCCACCTCCGTCGCCGAATGTCATGACTAGAGGTTAACCGTAGAAAGTTGGCGCGTAGCCAGACTGTAGAAGGAAAAAGTGTAAGATATATATAGTATACGCAACAAAAATGCGACGCAGTTACAGCATAAGAAGCGTAGTTCGGCTTGCCTACGCGCAGATGCAAAATCAATACGCTTTAAACTGGCATAAGTCATCGCTCGTTAAGCAATACGGGACAGGACAGAAATTCTGTAGATAATTCAGCTCAATTAACTCACGGTTAGATAATTTTCATTCAGCTGGAGAATACGTATGCATCCGTTAGTTCTTAATGGGACTGGTCAGTAGTCCGTATCCTTCAGCTCCATCAACAACTGAGCGGGTAATCTCTGGATACCTGCGGCTTAAACCACTAGGTTATGCGTGAAGGAGCTGGATCGTCATGACTTACAGGGGAGCGTCCATGTAGTAGCACTCTTCCTCCACTGCCTTGTGAGTTTGCAGATGAAAGTGCTGGCCACTAGAGCAACGAGTTCAAAGTACAGCAGCTTTGTAAGACAAATAATTAGAAGCTGTAGGAGGGAACTTATGATGTATTGGGGAAAGGGGTGATGTAATTTCCTTGGATATGTGAAAGTCTGTCTGACTGCGAGTTAAGCGGGGAAATGTTCCTTTTTACAAAGCGTATATACTCATAAATTGATCAAATTGCGCTTGGATGGTTGACAGCATTCTGTATTTTAAACCGTTTTTGTATGAATCTATTGACGCAACTCACCTTCCGATATATGTAGACCTCGTACATGCTTTCTTTGGTCCTCGAAGCCATCATCATCATCATTATACACGCTAGCTAGACGTGGGGAACACCTCAGCTACTGTGCCGCCATACACAGAAAAAGGAGAGAAAAAAGCAACTGGTGCAAGCCGGCCGAGCTACCGGTAACGGATGAGCATCGTTCCGGTAAGCTACCAGCCGGCCACTGTGCATCAAAAAATACTATGCGAAATTATATAAGGCTAAATTATGAGATCGTGGTTGGAGGGGGAGGCTAAAAGGGATGGGGTGGGACAAAGAAACTCACAGTACGAACGCCACTGAGGTCGGCTCCTAGCCATATCAGCAAGTGTGTCCAAACAAACGTGTTCATCGTCTTTCGGACCCCAACCAGGGAGCCGAGACGCTCCAACCGAGGCCAGCTCAGAAGTGAGGGTCTTCATTCCTCTGGACCAAGTCATCGCTTGGCCACCCCTTCTCTTCTTCCATCCACACCCCCGGCGCGCAAACAACGCACGTCGCGGGAGTCGGTGGGCTGGCATGCGTAACACGTGGCCGAGCCATCGGAGTTTGGTGCGTGAAATGACGGTGCTGAACGGTTCATTTCCTTTTCCTGTGTCATAAACAAGGCGTCGAACACGATCGTTGCTCACGCGGTGTTCCCACCAAATGTGAGCTAAATTACGAAGGCACCGGTGGTCGAACGTAACTAGCCTCTTCAGGTCCGCTGCTTTAAGCGGCCAGGTTTCACAACCGCACAGTAGGGTCGAACGCACCGCTGCATTGTACACTCTACCCTTCAGGGCAAGAGCGATGTCGCGCCGGCGCCATAAGTGGCGAAGGCTAGCGAAAGCGCCTCTGGCTTTTGCTATACCATTCGTGATCTCATCCTCAATCCTACGGGCGCTGATAAAGCTTCCCAGGTAGTTGAATTGTTGAACGACTTCTAGCTGATCCCCACCAACGGTCAGCGTAGGAGGCGGTCCAGACCAATCTTGGAGGAATGCTTTGCACTTCGAGAGTGAGAAGCAAAGCCCGAAGTGACGGACAGATAGTGCTAATCTGTCCAGTGCCGCTTGACACGTTTGTGAGCTGTCACAGATCAGGGCAATATCATCAGCATACTCTAAATCAAGAAGTCGTTCTCCTGGGAGTAGCTCCACACCTTCTAATTCGTGTCCTGTGAACGCGATTTTCATGACTTCGTCAACAGCGAAGTTGAAGAGGAAAGGTGACAGCGGGCATCCTTGTCTCACGCCGCTGGAGATATTAAAGGGCGACGACAACTTGCCGTAAGCCCTCACTCTGCCCGAGCTACGCGCATATAATGCTCGGATAATATTCACATATTTCTCTGGTACACCTTCCCTGAGTAGACAATCCCAAAGTGCATGTCTGTCCACCGTATGGAAAGCCATTTTGATATCGAGGAACACGATAACGGTGGGCCGCCAATACATGTGACGGTGCTCCAGTAACTGACGCAAAATTAAGTTGTGGTCAATGCAACCATGAACTCGACGAAACCCGGCTTGCTCTTCACGAATATGGCTTGCATGATTGCCAGTCAGTCTGTCAAGGATGGCAGAGGCAAGTAATTTGGAGACGATGGACATCAGACTGATTCCTCTATGGCTGCCGCATTTCGATCGTGAGCCTCCCTTGAAAATTGGGACTACGACGGAGCGGCTTCAGACGGTTGGAACAGTTTCCTGCTCCCACATTTTGACTAGTAACTCGTGTAAATCATGCACAAGTGCAGGTCCCCCGAATTTGAAGAGGGCTGCAGGAAGATTATCTGGTTCCGCGGCTTTATTTAACTTCAATATTTCGATCTCACGTTCGACTTCTGAGCAAGAGGGTGGATCCAAAGGACAGCCCACGGAGCGGGGCGATCAGTGGCCGACGAGAAATCTAACCATTGCGATCGATTAAATTACCTTTCAAAGTGCTCAACCAACTCTCTAAGTGTTTTGATAAGTTGTGGATAGGCTGTCCACTCTCGTCACAAATTGTTTCACTAACACCAGGTCTCCTGCTGCCCGTTTCCCGTATCAGACGGAATAACTTTCTATGGTTACCAAGGGCAACGGCCACTTCCATCTCTGACGCACGATGAGACCACCAAGATTCGCGGTCTCTCTTCAGGCTAGTGCGGAGTTTCGCCCGGAGCTCTTTGCGAGTTTCATTGTGTTCGCTTCCAGCCGGGATATGCCGGCGAGCGTCGATAAGTTCCAGAGACCGAGAAGAGACCCAATGTCCATGTTGGCATTTAGACATACCACATGAGGATTTTCATGCTGCTAGTAAGGCCTGGTGAATATGAGACCAGTGAGCTTCACTTGCATCCAGTGAGCGTTTATCCAACTCGCATGACAGCGTACTTTGATAGGCATTTAGAACAGCTGGCTTCGCCAGTTGGCTGGTGTCAATGCGCTCACAGCATCGTCGTGGGCGTCGAGC
>OX104063.1:155181965-155200684 GCA_944474145.2 Dicrocoelium dendriticum | reverse complement strand
AAGTGATCGGTGATTCTCCTATCTAGGCAATTGCATTACGTACTCTGCGTGATGAATGTATCCTATCAGTGTGAACAGCTGGATTAGGGGTTCGGTAGATCATGTTAGCTCGACTCTGTCGTCGACAACCCTCTTCCCACCGACACCATAGGTACTTTCACTGTATGCCGTCTTCCGATCTATGGCCACTGGAATCAGTCACATCAATGCCAACGCACTCTTTACTGCATAATGCGATTACGAGCCATTTGGCTTATTGTTTTTGTCCGTTACGTTTTCCATTTTGAGTTAATTTGTTTTACGCATATGTGTTAGTGCTAAACTATGACTCCTTCATAAAGCTGCTTTCGTTTAATGAGCTGTATGGTTTTGTTCGTCTCCCCGATGGCACAAGGTAGTGTCTCTCACAAATCGTGTTTTCAGATCGATCGAGTTTCGAAGTCCTCCACAGTGACTTTAGATACACGTTTCAAATATGACATCACGCGCAAATCATCCGATCATTCCAACAAATCCAGCGGCGCCTTTCCATCACACAGAAAATGCCACAGGTAGGTTCTGGTTCTTGAGCACATCGTACTGTAACCTTACTGCCAACCCTTAGAATAGTGCATGGCTTCACTTGTTCTAGATATGGTCCTACTTTGGCCCAGATATACCGACCGATGAGTTTCGTACTACTTCACCTGCCTTGCAAGGATGGCGAATTGTACCCGATGGATGTCTACCACCATAAAGTGGAACAGATTAGTTCTTAACAGGCCTTTCTGTTGTACATTGCCCTGCTGTTATTCACCATTAGAATGAAGGCTTGCTTCTGCTAGGGACGATGGACTTGGGTTGCCTTGTTTTCAATCTGGTAGGTGTTGCATCGTATCACCGCTGTTTATAATTATAGAGTTTTGCAGAGCCATTTTCCTTTGAGTGGACCTTCGGCACTTTCTTCTTTCTTGCCTATGTTTAATGCTGTTGTAAGTAACGAATGTCTTTAAACCTTCCTCATATTTTTGCACAGTTCTTAGTTAATAGTCAAGTGAGAATCCCTAACTGCCAGAACCGGTGGGTGAGATTTGTCTGAATGCAGAAGATAGCAGTCAGCTAAAGACGATCTCTTCATACTATCGACAGATGCTCATTACTTGAAGTTCAAACCTCAATACTCTGATTTGTTTTGTTTCTAGTTCCGTCATTACTGAGTCATATTTTAATGCTACTCATTCATATCTGAGGTATTTTGCACCGTATTGGAACTAATGATGCACATAACAACTGGTTAATGTCTGGCAGACGATACCATTGCAGGTGCTACATATTTCCATTTGCATTCGAATTGCCACAAGATTCGTGATTCTGTTCTCGCATAAAACGAAATGTGAGAGCAATGAACCGGCACCTGTAGTTAGCTTACGATCGGATAAGTGAATCGATTTTCATCCCTGTTCTGATGCCAATTCACTGTGAACTTGGGCTCTGGACTGATAGGATTGTCATCCAGCGGAAGCTACTCCACCTGAATTTATACCACCCCCTCCCATTATCTTCATTCCATCTGCATTCTTTCTACGGAGTAGACTGGTCATTCACAACAATCCACCGCTCAACTCTACCCCCCTTCCAGTTCAGTTAGTACGTGAGACTATCGCGTGCTACTCTGGATGTACCACAAACAGAGGCCCAGTGTTGTTAAGGCAACATAACCTACCGTGGCGTATTTATCTCCATACAGTTTACCTCCTACTCATTAGTAGTATAACGGTATTTTCCGGAATGTTCTCTTGCTTACCCTCTGCTGCAGGCTATCTAATACTAGTGGCACTTTTTACCAAGCTCTAAGCCTTATTTTGCTTCTCTCGTTTAGTAGCTTGCTGATCGTTCATTCGGCATGATCAGCGAAAGGTACGGAAACATTCGGGAGTCATCCAACTGCATACAGGACGATAGGCTTCTTACAACCAGAAACACTACGAGATATCGTGAGACAACTTAAATTCCTTGGCTCCTGCCGACGTGCTGTGAACCCCCATGGTCACACCGAGCCTGATTGATTGGTTTTAACCCGGACCGCTCCTCACTGAATGCTCAAAAATGACTTCGGTCGCCAAGCAGGTAATTATAAATTATAAGAAAAGCATATGGCGCAGACTAATGTAATTAACCTGCTTCAGACGACATTGTTTGAAATTCTTTTCTATTCCTTACAGCTAATGGTATCAGATTGTCCACAAACCTTCCTCCGATCTACCGGTAAGATTATTTCACGGGATTTCAGGAAAAAAGTTGGATCTTGGTCGATATAAGTTCCACTGGTTGATTTTTTAGAAGTTGGTCCTAATACAACTCGAAGCACAAAAACAAAGCGAAGGCAAAGCAAAAATTTGCTCATGCTAGCTCATACGGTGCGGAAGTACTTAACAGAACGAACGGAAACGCTTCGTGCCAGGACGTAGTAGACTGGACGCATAGTGATGCTTTGATTTGCCGGTGAAACTTTGATGCCATCCCGTTAATTGTGGGATGTATGCATTACTTCGATTGTGATGGTAACCAAGTGCGATGAGAAGTTTGCTGGAGGATCAGTCAAGGGGTGATCCTCGGTCAATGATGACTACGCTTAGGAAAACAATTTGAGCCACCCAGGGTAATAGCAAAGCGGGTAAAACTGTCTCAGATGAACAACCGGCTATCGGAATGGTTTTTGGGCAACATGTAAATCTGTCGACACTAGTAAGGAGAAACATTTAGCCTTTGCAGAGTGGCAATAATCCGACCAGGTCGGTGTGAACTTGTGCGAAACGAGTCATAGGCCGGAAAGACGCCGAGTGAGCTTTTGGTGTGCCTATACACTTTAGCGCGCTGACACTCTAAGCACATGCGAGCCTAATTGCGAACATTGCGCTTGAAGTTAAGCCGAGTGAAGCGTTCGGTTACGAGCTTCTGCAAGGCCCGTATGCCGAGATGCAAATAATTGTGTAGAGCACAAAAGATTAGTCGGAGCATTGTTGTAGGAATTACGGGGCAGGGAGAGGTTGGTGAGATGTCACAAAGAATAGTCTCTCATATGAAGTTAGTGGAACTTCACGTAGTTCCAAAGGTGTGCTGTATCGAAGCTTATCTATGTCAGCTTGTTGGGTTGCATCGAAAGCGGCTAAACCGAGGTTGGTTCCAGGTGCTAAACTGGTCTGGTGGGTTCGTGAATAAGCGTCCGCGATGGGATTAAGAACAACTGATGAATGTCACTTCTGTTATTAGCTGACAGACGTGGTATAGGTGTTTGGTTCCTTGCGGGGAATATCTGTATTTCGCGTCATTTGTTGCGCAGATCAGTGGATTGTGTATTGATGACTGAAATGTCAACCTGCGAAGTAGTGAGGAAAGTGTCGGATACCTAGTTAGATTCCGAGTAGTTCCTTGCGGTAGGAGCTGTAGCTCCATTCGGCAAGCTGCAAACATTTCGTGACGAAGTCTGAGGTATTAATTGAAGGTCCATGAGTTGGAGTACCATACCGACGGCGGTGTCTGATGAATTAGTCGTAAGAGAAAGTCGCGCAGTTGGACCTTGGTGAACAAGCAGCGCCATGTTGGATATCATCTGTGAGCTTCTCGAAGGTCGACTGAGCATTATCTGTAATGACTAAAGAGCGTTTCTTACCGCGAGCAGGTCATCCATTCTTTGCCTTACGCTCGCGCAGTTGGGAACCAAGCGATGACAATAGTTCCCCAGACCACAAAATCGGCAAAAAATGGTACAATGAAAATATAGTTTTAAAAGGGTAAAAATGTTAAAGCTTAACAGGTCCTGGAAGGCGGTCAAGATAAAACTACAAACTATAGAATATTGTTAGAAAAATCGGGTTTATACCGGTGAAGTAAATGAGGTATAGATAGTATAAGCCGTAAAGTATAGATAAATCCATAAGGAATGGCTGCAAGTAAGATGTTGGTAAAAATCGCATCTGCTCCTGATGTACACATAGAGGAGATAAAAAACGCGGAACAAAGCTGGGATTTGGCAACCAGTGAAATGGCTTACAGACACATGTGTTTATGTATGGGTAAAGAGCTACGTAAGATGGTGCTGCGAAAATAAGTGTACGTTAAACTCAGGCTTTGAACTCTGTCGGCCTGGGAGCCCAGATGACAGATACCGGTAGGGCATTCCACCTTCTGCAAATGCGTATGGAAAAGAAATTCCGGCCGCATTCCAAACGACTGTGCTACTCTGCCAGCTTGAGATGGTGGCCACTCAAATTATCGTTTTGATTGAGCTCTAGCAAGTAGCGGCACCTGTGGTTGGGATCTCAAAATTTGGTAAGTCAAAATGGGCTCCCTGCGCAATCGGCGATACTGTTCGCTGAAGAACCCGAGCACTTGAAGCCTTCGTTCATATTGCAAATTATACAGAACCTTGGCATTCATGGTTGCCCGGCCTTGGGGTATCATCAAGGCGGTGAAATCTCTCCTCAGCCATGGCTGCCAGACCCGTATTGCGGATTCCACATGTAACGGTAAGTATGCGTCGAAAAGCTGTGGAAAAATAGAGGGATCGAGTCGTCCGAATGCACACTTCAGAAGGCCCACGTGTTGGATGCTCCTCCTAGACGCCATTTCAGCCTGATTTTAACATCCATGGTCGATCTGGATCGAAATTCGCAGATCCTTCTCGCCAGAAGACGTTTGCTCCTGGTTGCCGAGTTTGTATGTGTGCACCAACTTGTACCTTAGATGCAGTACTCTACATTTGTTCAAATCGAATCGAAGTAGATTCTGTATCGATCAAGCGTATCATGTATCCAGCTCCGCTTGTAGTACTGTGATAGCATTCGGTGTATTGTTCGCCCCCCCACACCTTGATGTCATCGGCACAAATCAGGTAGTTCGATTTTATGAGGCTGTGGTATCGTTAATATCCACAAATTAACCGCAGTTCTGGTGCCGACCGCTGTGATACTCCGCATTCAAATTGGATCGGATCTTACATGGGTTCGCGCACTTGTACTTCCAAGCGTCGGTGTGGAAGAAAGTGTTTGATCCACCCTAGGTGATTATCACCAATACCAAAGTGCTAGAGTTTGAAGAGCATAATTTGACGGTCTAACCGGTTGAACGCCTTTGAGGTAGCAAAATACTACGGCAACTATTGTGTCAGCCCAGCTGGATGGCTCTAATAGTAGCTACGTAGTGCACGAACAATTTTCTCGGAAGCCATGCTGTTCCGGTGCAAGGTTGTCACATCCTTCCAAGTAGGCCATTAGCGCATCAGCAATAATGGATTCCATGCCCTTTGAAAGAATGGGCAGTATGATTATGGGACGGTAGATGGATGGAATGGGACGACTACCTCACTTGTGAATAAGAGTAATCATTCCGTGTTTAAACATGTCGGGCACATACACGTCGTCAAAACAATGTTGGAAGGATCGCGTCAAAAGCTCGGTTTAACTCTGGCTTATAGTTGCTAACGATTTCGTTTGTATGTCATCAACCCCAGGAGAGCTGTGCTTGCGCATACTCAACAGCTATTTTACTACAGCTTCTGCCGTGGAGTATTTGTGAGTGAGTTTTGGGGTGAAACAGCCATTGTCATAAGGTCATGCGGCCAGTGACCGCACTGAAATGTTGCAACATATTGTGGGTGCAGGGTATTCGCCGCCTCCCTCGGTGTCCTTGGGGGTCCGTCCGCTGTTTGAATTGGAGGAATTCCCCGTTCTGGCTTACGTAAACAATTGAAATGTTGATACAGAAGCTTGTGGTTTGTGGCCATACGAACTGCCAACTTCTGCGGGTACGCCATTCTGTCCTCGAAAACAAGCTGAGTACAGTGGTTTCGTTGGACAGCATAGGCCATCCAAGTCTCAGTGCTCGGAGAGAGTTATAGGGAGGCCAAATTGAGTTTCGCACCGTTATACGTTTGCGAGTCCTGCTTCATAGAAACAAGACCAGGTTTCTCGGGCGGAATACCTTAGTCGCTGATGGTTCGGCAAGCGACTAGTTATACTGGCTGATGAAATGTTTCCATGCACTAGCTGGCGCTTTGTTTGCCAGAATTGTCCAGTTGGCTGTCTCACTTAGTCGAGCTAATATGTCATAGCATACGTTCGTTCTCGTTGCGCCGTCAATTTCCATGAGATAGTCTGCACAGCGAATGTGTTCGAAGAGTATGACTACATGATCGTTGCAGTCCATCAGTTATTTGTTGGTGAATTTCCGATACAGTATTGACGGCTTATCTTTTTCTCCTAATCGGGTGGGAGCGTAGATGTGGTCATACAGCGGGGAACTGGAGACCAACTCTTCTAGATCTGCTTTAAACTGTTCTCCGGGAGCTGCTTTGGATTCCAGCACGTGGATCATAAAATCTCCGGTACTGAGAATGTGACTGTAAGTTGTTTTTATCACTCGCTTTAGTGTGGATGCCACATGGGTGTCCAGCTCGGGCATGCAGGAAGGAGGTCCTAAATGATCGCCACTAAGCAGGTGACGTCGCCTTTTAAACCTAGACGGCACCAAACGGAATGCTGTACCTTGCTGACAAGATCCTCTATGAGCTAACATTGAAGGTCATTGCGGAAGTACATAGCCACCCCTCTAACTTTGCTGGGTCGGTCGTGCCGAACCACGGACATGCCTGCCAGTGCAACCTGCAGGTCACTTAGGTCAGAACGTAACCATATCTATGTTATAGTGATGAGATGGTAGACTTTTGATCCTCAACCCAGCTGTACTTCGGAAAGTTTATTCAGTAAACCTTGAGCACTCGTGTACATAAAGGAAAGCTTCTCAGATGTCAAAACCGTTGTCTAGGAGCACATGAAGAATGTGGATTTGTGCCGATTGATAAGAGGCTGGCACCTAATCGTATTTTTGTGTGAAACACCATATCTCGATATGTAAGAGGTAGGGGCAGGATAGTCGTTAAGTGCCTGGATTCTGTCTGGCTGAGCTTCGATAACATCGGCTGAGACATTATGGCCGAGAATGTCACTGGTGTTATGGCAAAGTTTGCATTTCTAGGGGTTGATGATAACTCAAGGTTGCGTCAGGTGTTTGAAAAGATGGTCAATATGACGAAAATCTTCGTCATCAGAAGTGATGACGATGAAAATGCTATCTAATTATGGATAAAAGCCTTTGCGCCACAGTGTCACCTCATGAATGAACCGCTGATGAGTTTGTGCAGCGTTGCAGAAGCCGAAAAGCATTCAGAGGTACTCGAAAAGACCAAACGGTGTGATAATGTTTGTTTTAATAATGTCGTCTCTCGCCCAAGAGATCTGATAGTAGGTGCGTATCAGGTTGATTTTGCTTAAGACAGATTTACTTACCAGAGGTGAGGTCAAGTCATGCATGCGCGGAATCGGGTACTTATCCAGGGCGGTAGCTTTGTTGAGTATCATGTGGTCACCAGATTGATGCCAATCAGGGGATTTTTTGGTATCATGCATAATGATGATGCCCATGGACTCTTGGATGGGCGGACTATACCGAGCTCGAGCATTTCCTCGAATTCCACTTTAGCAGCTTTGAGTTTGTCCGGAGCTAGTCTAAGAGGACGAACCGAAAGAGGTGGAGCCTTAGTACAGATATGATGCATGATGTTAGATGTCACGGAAGGTGCCATTTTCTGAGTGCCAGTGACCTTAGCATGTATGTTGAAAAAATCACTAACAGACTGTGGAGCTCACGGTGGGACGCGAATGAGAATATAGCGGCCACCTTTGTACTGGTCCCGATAACACTAAGCTGTGTCAGATCGTCGATAAGTTGTTGTCTTTTAGTGTAGATGATAAGGTCGGGATGTTGGAGAAAGTCTATTCACATCATAGCGAATGATGACAGCTATTATTAAAGCCCAGCAAAAAGTTTGTCCGTGGAATAGGTTGAGCGTGAGCAGCTTCTCGCCGAAAGTTGCGCTTGGCGTGGCATTGCCGGCATGCGGTCTGGTTGGAGAAGGTTAAACCACCTCATCTGAGCTATGGGGTATGACGCTAACTTCGGCTTCAGTGTCCGATAAGGACTCGGTACCGGAAGTTAGACACTAACGCGGATGAAGCAACTTTTATTGTGGCTAGTTGCGTCCGTCGCCATTATGAGCCAGCCGAGAAGTTTCCGTGCTTCGCGGCGAAGTTACAAAGCTTAGCGCATTTGGGCGCTGAGTTTCTAAAACATTAGTGATACCAACAGTAAGATTGTCTGTTAAGACTTGGAGGGCCTAGAGGATGATTTGGATCTGCAGCGACTGCGACAACTCTTGGACTTGGCGACAATGTGTCGCAACTTGCATCAGCAGGACTGTTGTCGTTGATTATAAGTCGGTGACTAAAGTGCCCTAGGAAGCGACGACTCTGACCTTGCTGGCGTCGGCCTGTTGCTGTGATCCTCTGACGACTCGGTCTGCCAGATCAACTAGTTGGGTGAGCGCTACGGAGCTCACCATGGCAAGAACTGCTTGTGTATTTCCCGGCAGCCTTTGTAGCCATTGATCGCGAAGTAAACTCTTACCCATGGTAGAAGAACCAAAGTGCTGTTGCATCTCTCGTACTGAGATTGAGGGCGGTTTGTCGCCCAATTGTTGATCCCTGAAAAACTACCGCAGGTGGAATTTTTCATAGGGCATAACAGGCTTAATCGTGGCCTCATTAAGGGCCTCATAGCTGTTTTCTGTAAGCAAAATGATAATGACTCGAATCTGCATGGATACCTTCTCGGGGAGATGAGGTTGCTGTATTTAGCGTAGTCTGTGATGATTCTGTGGTGCTAAAACTCAGCCTCCAGACACGCGTTCCGTAAAAGGAGATCCATGTCCCAAAAAGGTGGGACAGAGAAACTGAACACTAAGAACAGGAGAGACACTCTTATGGTAGATCACAGTAACGTTAGCAGAGAAATGCTACCGTAGGAAAAAGTAACCTGGAAAATTTGAAATTATAATAAATGGTACAGACTCACTGGGGTAAAAGCGACATATCCGTTGCTGAAGTTCTTCTGAAGTCGGTGTCATCAATTTGGCGAAAACTCAGGTAGTGATAAAAGACAGATCGAAGTGCAGATCGAGTTTGATTTTGTACTGTAATAGGTTCCTGTTGATCTAGCTTTAAAAAACGGCACCGTCGACACTGCTAGTTGGGGGAAACGAAATGAACACAACACACAGAAACGGTCGCGTGTTACAACCGAAACGAGAGCAAAGCAAAGGCGGTGCTCGACTCAAAAAATCGAATACAATAACCATTTCAGCAATCCGTATCTGTCGCCCAAGTGCACAATGAAGTAGTGCTTTTAGACCGAACTGTACACAGTCAAAAGAGGGAATCTCCGGACTGCAATAATTCTCTGATACATTGGTTTCGTAATACGGACTATTTTGTATTGTTTTCGGATGTGACAGATCAGTAATCTGTACAACTTTTCAGTGCTTGTCAATGTTGAAAACTATACTGTTCCATGGCTTGAAATTAATGGTGATTCTGAAAAATATTTTAGTACCCTGTTGCCTATTAATAAGACGAGTAGTAATCTGTCTTCGCCTGGTCGCCGTACAATTTCATCGGATGCTCCAGCGATCCTTCTTGCACCCTTTTGTAACACGTCATTCGTTTATTTATTGGCCTTACCTTTTTACTTTTATTATTTTTAACTTTTCAAACCATCTTCGTTTTCATTATTGGCCACGACTGAGCCGATCTCCTAAGGTGACGGATTGAGGCGTCTATGCTAAAATGTTGTACCCATGCAAGGTGTAATGCGACTGACTCACTAACATAAAACAATGTTATGCACGAAAGTTTAGAGACAAAACGCAATAGCCGGTAAGAGCAGTAGTGTTTACGTCGCATTCGCACCTTTCGTGAAGCTTCCGGTGAGTTCTAATCGAACAAATGGACGTTTACACCGGATTCTGTAAGGCAGGTTGGACGTTGGACAATTAAAAGATTACCACTCAATGCACTCTGAGCTGTTTCTCCTGTTCTCTTCATCACTTTGAAGCATTCAGACTTCAGAAAGGCGCTGGATGATGTTTCTACTCTCTCAATACTCATTAGTAACTTGCAACCAGTTTGCCGTTTGAGGGATAGAAATCGCGAGTATCCCTTTGAATTAGGTATTAATGGCATTTAGTTAAAGAAAGCTGTAAAAATTGATCCTTTAGGAACAAATTGTTTGACGATGAAGTCCAGAGAGTAGTAAAATATAGCGTAACTCGTTCGCATCGCGTATTCATAAACCTTATCGGGTAACTAGCGTTGACAACCAAGGGATAATAATGTTTCTTTCTTTTTGTCCAAATGGATAACATTTGGCAACCGTCATGCCAAACAGCCGAGTTTGGTGCGACCAGTGGTCGAGATCTTTTGATAAACATCTGATCGAATGTCCCGTAAGTTTCGCTGATGTTCCTGCCTCATCCGGCACATTACTGCCATCCCAGAGACGGCGATCGCAATCGTGCCTGTTATCAGGTATACAGTAGCGTCACTCATCTTTTAAAGGACAGTTGGCAGGGGTAGGTACCAGCAGCATCGTTGCTCCCATCACTGGTGCAACAGTCACCCAGTGTCATCACAAAATCTCTCATCATAATTAATCACTACCTTGAAATAAGCTAGTTGGAGCCTTTAATTTCTCCTTTACAATATGATATTTACATTGTTGTGAAGATCTGGAAGGTCATGATAGTGTGCTTCTGCTATCTGGATGTGGCTGAGCTGATAAAGTTTAACTATTACTAATCACCATTAAGTGGCATATAAGACTAGGCTGCTGCACTCAGCCGGCTGACTTGGTGAATGAACCTACACACGTAAATATCCACTTCTTACTTTAACTCTTTCAGTAGGCCCAACTTCACTCCCACAGGAATGTAAGCAGTCTAGCTTTAGTGCTCTTAACTGGCCCCACTACACTTAAACAATAAAAATTCTTCCGTACGGCATCAAAGTACCGTATCGTGAGCAGTTGGTATGAGGAAAGTCGTACTCTGGATACGACCCCCTCCTCTGCACAGTTCGAAACTGGGACAAGAGTGGAGGATGAGCTGCGTAGGTTCTCCTCCTTCACCCATGTCTTAGTGGCATAGATTGCCAGCATGCAGATGCCATGTGGTCGGAACCCGGCAGCGCATAGAGAAACGCGCACCACTGATGAGAATCAGAAGCCAAAACGGTTGCCTCTCGCTTTTTCAGACGTGTGGGAACCTGCGTGATTGGGAAGTGATTGCGACGAACTTGCTTTTAATTAAACTCAAATCCCCCTACTCATCATTAACATTTTGTTGATATAACAACGAGGCGAATCAGTGACTGTCCTGGTCCTAACATTATACAAAACTAGTTTGTCCCTAACAATTCCGTGGTTTAATAGCTCAGCTATTCGATTTAACTTACTGGCAATCAGAGGCCTGAACTCGCGTCAAGACCCTAACCATGTGGAGCGTGACAAATATACCCGATTCGATGTAAATGACAGATTGTTCTTAACACCGAGTGCCGTGGAGCTATGCCGGATGGTACTTTTCAACCACCTTCGAATCCATTCGCAACCGACTGGTTCACGTAATCCTGAGTAGGGGATTTTGGATCTAAATTTGTTAAGATAAGACGCTGTCACTAACACCAACCCTCGTATCGAAGGACGGCAGGTCAACGACAGCTATCTTACCCCAGTACTCAGCAATGGGGACAGTGTGCTAGCCACTGTTTGAGCTCACCTGCCGTGAAGCATGAGCGCTACGGGTCTCCTCTAATAGTAGGAAGCATTCCTGTCACTCACTAAAATGTTAAACATCATACTAAGCCAAATATTTTAAGGTCTGTAAAGTCAAATCTGTCAAAGCCACCCGCGGTTAGCTGTGGTCACAGGTGTAACACATGACGTCATTGAAAAGATCATACGTTGTTCCACCTCTTCCAAGACTGTGTAATCAGCTTCAAACCTATCCTATTTGGACTCCCGAGCCACACTCAGAAGCTAGATCAAGTCGCTGCTATACAGGTGGGGCTGTATTGAAGGCACTAGAGGGCGTACCTTAAACAAATCCATTTATAGGGCTACTCTGTCGGTTAGACCATCGAGTCAAAAGTTCGGAGTTCAGAACATATCAGAAACACTCCGCCAAGACATGTTAGCCTTACACTGCCATTTGCTGTCCCTACCAGGTCACCCAAAATTGGCCTCTTGCCGTTTTTCCTTTCTGTGACCTTTCCTGCAAGCTAACCAGCATTAGACTACCAGGGAGTTTGGGATTGTTTCTAACCTGACAGCTAAATGCCATTCGGACCAACGGTCATATCTCATATTTGCTCTCTCAACTTTCTTACTCCATGTCGGCCCCAAACGTAAGCAGGGCTTGCTGTCAGTCTCATCTCTTGAGCTGCAAATTTACTGTTGCTGCAATGCGCCTAAGACATATCAGTGCAGTAATCAATCCTATTAACTGGCTAGGCGTCTATCGCTGGTGAATGAATTCTTCGTGTCGCTAAATCGAGGCATTTAAGGCTTAATTAATGCAATGACACCTTCACTGTTAAAAATTCATGGTCGGGTATTGAGCTAATCGCTGTGCGTGTGCAGGTGACCATATGCAAGCACAATTGGGACTGCAGTGTAAGCAGCTGGACGCGGTTCGTTAGGCTGGATTCTCCACGGAACTACTGATTTGGGTAGAGATTGGTTAAGCGCAACCATACTTATATCGTGAAGTAGAACATTTGAACCGTTCAGTGGTAGCGACTGAACGGCATCAAATGGATGAAATTTAACTTGGCGCATCACCGAAGACAAAGAAGAGCCACTGCGGGCGGCATCGGGCGGAAAGCATTACGATACACTGTATCGCATCGGAATCGAGCCATTCCATCCGCCTCATATGTATACTTCCTTAGTGACCAAGCTGGTTGTAGTTAACTTCAGATGAAGTCGCCGTGTAAATCGAGATTACACCTCACAATCCATACACGGCGAATGTTGAGAATGTTACGCGTTGGTTAATCGGCAACATACTTGCATACTTGCATACTTGTGCTTCGTTATGTTGCTCACGGTGAAAGTGCTAACACGCACGTTGTCACCTTACTCTCCGTGCAGCAGTCTGAGTAAAAATAGCAGTCAATATCGTCATACTCCAACAGCGCCTATGCAATAGTGCACGTGAGTAAATGTGTGATAATCAGCCAATCTGTGGGAGGGTGGTTATGATCGGTAAGATAGCTGAGTTTGTTGGAGAATTTTGCGGCTGACGGTGTCAAAAGAATAAGAGTCCTACTATTTTGCCAGGCTTATACTGTTTGCTTCACAAAGTTTCCCTAGAAATTTGAACAGCCTGTTCATAGAAGCCCAATTTGAGAACCATTTTGGTCAGCTTAACCAATTTCCTGCTGGCGTCCTTTGTAAAGGACACTTACCAAAATGTAATTTAAGGTGTTGAATTAATGTGCTATACAGTTTTGTTGGTTGCAAAGTGAAATAACACACTAATCATTATTTGGAAATCATTTTAGCCAGTCAAAGTTTATTTCGTAAAGTTCACCCTTTCTTAGGTGATCACAATATGGTAATCAAATGGAAAATTCAAAAGGTGAGTGTAGTTTAAGTAATAATTCATGGAAAAGCACCAAATTTTTACCATATTTGTGTTAAATTATGCGTCTAGAACACAGTACCACATAGAATTGTGTAAAATGTGCAATAGTTATTGCATGCATAAGCAGCAACCATCCGGCTATTTTAAAGAACAGCAGCAAGAAACGGTGTCGTGACGTACAGCTTGGAACTGACTGTGTTCTAGGTAACATGTTTGAAAAATTTGCGCATTTCTGAGATATTGGGCTAATACAATTCCAGCATGAAACACTGCATTGTAGTAACATGAGTTCTGTGTTTTACTTTTCTTGTCATTGTTACAAATGCATGTGGACTGTAGTTTACCAGATGACATCGTTTTTCATCCACAGGAATCCGGATATTTATTCTGCACAAGATGTCATCACCACGATAGAAGAAACTGACAATGTCCTTGAAGCGAACGTTTGGACTACGCCTCCGGGTGATGGATAAAATTCTGATGATGATGATATCAAATCAGGTTGCTGGATCTTTTGTTGATCTGTCAGCGAGGCAGTTCCTCAGTTTAGCATCCATAATTGCTGTCACCAAGGATTGCGAACCATTCGAAGAGGAAGCATTAAGTGGCAATCTAAATTCACAAGTGGAACTTGCTTCGACTATGCTTGTTTCTTACAAAAAGCCCCAAAGAATATCAGATCTAGACTATGGAGGAAAGAGGAATTATGTCTAGGATCCCAGACCCAGAGACAATGGTCTGAATGTGAACTTGCTTTTTAAAAGGCGGAGGTTACACCGTATAAATCATTTGAACGCTTGGTTGACAACGCAGTTGTTGAGCACATGGTAAGGCAGACAATTGAGTACACCCGTTCAAAAAGTGACCATCCTTTCAGTATAACCACGACAGAAATGCGTGCTTTTCTTGCTATTCTTTTTATCTCTGGCTATAATCCATTACCACGAAGACACATGTATTGGGATCATGAACAAGATGTCCACAATGCAGCCATCAACCAAACAATAAATCGAAACAGATTTCACACAATCATGGGGTATCTACAGCTGGCTAATAGTGACAGGCTGCAAGCAGATGACAAATTCGCAAAACTTCGGCCACTTTATAACCACTCAATGAAAGATGTATGCACTTCTTCCCCGTGGAAGAAAATCTGTGCGTGGATGAAAGCATGATACCAAATTACGGTCGTCGTGGACTGAAGCAATGCATCAAAGGAAAGCCTTTTAGATTCGGGTATAAACAATGGGTTATTGCAACGTCTCTAGGCTAGTGGACAAGCTCCCGAAGGAGCGGGCATACCATATATATTTTAGGATATTTTCACAGGCTTACCTCTCATAAAATCCCTAGCCAACAAAGGCATAAGACCAACGGAGACAGTTCGAACAAATAGGAGAGAAAAGTGTCCCATCGACACAAAGGCCCTATGAAAACTAAACACGGGTACTTGCTACTAAAGGTTTGATAGACGAGATGTCTTCGTCTTGCCTTGGAATGATAATTTCATTGTGACTTTTGTCAGCAACTCTATAGGTGCGTATCCTCTGACAAAAGTGAAGAGTTGGTCGGCAAAGGATAAAAAACACATATTTATTCAACAACCTAGCACCGTTACTAAGCATAACACTTCGATGGGAGCGATGGATCGATTGGACCAAAATGTCAGTCAGTATGGAATCAATTTTAGCAGCAAAAAGTGGTGGTGGCCGCTACTCGTTTTCCTATCGAAAGTCGCAATGAAAAATGCTTATACAATAAATCACCTGCACGTAAACAAGAGCAACATGACATGCTTTCATTCAAAACGAGGTCTCCTAAAAGTCTATTGCAAGCGTATTTAGCCAAGAATACTCTCCACCGAAAGCTTCTTACGCCCAGCAGAAATCGGCAAAACGTTGAAGACCGTATCAAGAAATCATCCTCCGGAGAGCGTTTGGAATCTACGCCGAAGCAAAGAAGTTACCGGCACTATGGAAAGAAGGCTAATTTATTGAGAATATCTGTAGCTCAGGATGTGGACGAGAGGATTGTTGTGTTCTTCAAGGTAAAGAATTTTACTGAAGACGGTTTGTTGCCAAACTAGGCAACATCCTCAGTGCGGTTATAGAGGTCTATTTTGCAGAGTCTCATAAGCCACTGACAGATCCAAGTAATCGTCTCCTGCTTTGAATGTGTCTTCGATTGGCTCACCTGAGTCTGTCAAGTGGTCACGTCTACGCTCGGTCGATCTGATACTTATTTTTGACCTCAACTGCAGAGCTTTGTAGACCACTTCGAGTTCTAGTTGCCTGTTGGTTGAGTCCTGTCCCGAATGTTAGGCCTCGATGGACTCACGAGCTCTGCGATTCTTTGCTCTTCCAATTATCTTGGCGTTCCCTAGATTGAGCTGATGGGCTTCGGCATCCATATGTACTGACATTAGTGATATTTCATCATGGCGTCGGATGGCCAGACTGCGTTCAGGCGGTCTTGTGACAAGGTTCATCCCTGTCTGGCCCACGTAGTACTTGTCACAAATTTTGCCGAAAATTTTGTAAATCACACCTGATGTTTCTTCTTTACTCAGTTGGTCTTTTGCCCTGAATAGTTTACTCCGATTAGTTTCCATTGCTTCATGTGCAATGTTGATCCCGTTAGCCATTGAATGGCTCGCTGCCATCTCAGAAATTCCACGGACGTAAGGTAGGACGATTGTTTTCCTTTCCGTTGCGCTTGCGGAAGCGGGCTGTAGTTGATTTTTCGACTTCAGGCGGCGTAGATTAATTCTTTTAGGGTACGAATTCCGCCGGAACATGTTAGATAGGTGGAGTTCCTGCGCCTTCCTCAGCTGCAACGTGCTACAGTGTGTTTGGGCCCGTTTGAAAAGTGTTCTCACGCAACTGCGCTCGTAATTGGCCGGATGGTTACTACGATAATCAGATCTGATCAGTGTGCGTCGCTTTACGATAGAAGGTTGTTTCCAAGGGGCCGGAAGCATGTCTTTTCACGAACACCTCTAAGATTGACAGCTGATCGTTGTTCTCCTCCTCTTTGGTGAAATGGATGCGAGGGAAATATCATTCAACAGATGGTGTGTTACTTGTTGTCTGGAAAGTTTTAGGATGACAAAAGTACCGTCCACGTAACATACCCAAAATGTGGACTCCACCATCGGCAGCGCCTTTTGTTCCAGTGCTTGCATCACTGCCTCGGCCACCAGTCCAGAGACTGCTGAATCAATTGGCGTGCGCATTATCTGTTTGTACCTTCAACCATTGAAAGTGAAGTGTGTGATGAGACAGAAATCAAGCAACTCCGTCATTTGGGCGATTCCAATTCTGTTGTTCGAATTTGCCGCCCCTTGTTGTTCAAGTAGAATCATCATTGTTTGACTTGTCAGCTTCGTGTCGACAGATGTGAACAAAGCTGTAACATCAAAAGATATCATAGGCTGGTCTCTTTCTATTGTTATTCTCTTAAGGTTGCCAAAAAATTGCTCTGCCGATTTGATTTAATGCTCGGAGTCTGCGATTAGGTAGTTCTGCGGTTTCTAGAGTTTCTTGGATATTTTGTAATTCGGTGCCCCTGGTAATGGCACGATGGGGCGAAGCGGCATCCATCTTTGTGTACTTTGGGTAGACCTTAGCACAATGGTGTCACTGAATCTTCGGGTTACATTTTGCCATGTTCTAACTTCGTGATCTGTCCCATTTGCTCCAATCCCTAAGGAGCTCGTTTGATCGGACTTACCAGATGTTTTATAGGGTCTTCAGTTATCGGTTGGTAGATGTGCACTTCTCCGAGCAGTACTTGCGCCTTCATCATGTACTCAGCTTCGTGCAATATCAGGATAAGACGTCCCTTTTCGGCCGGTAAGATAATAATGGTTTTGTCTCTTCGGAGGCTTGTCAATGCCTTTTGTTCGCTTAAGTAGAATAGGTTAGTTTCCACTATATAACTCAGAGCAGGGAGGATGCTGCTTATACTTACGTGTTGGGCTTCGGCCGCGATGTTGCAAGTGACCAGCGTCACCTATAAAGTAACTTTTACCAGTAATACATGCGCTAGACAGGCATGAAACTTGTCACAAGACCGCCTGAACGCAGTCTGGCCATCCGACGCCATGATGAAATATCACTAATGTCAGTACATATGGATGCCGAAGCCCATCAGCTCAATCGCGGGAAAGCCAAGATAATTGAAAGAGCAAAGAATCGCAGAGCTCGTGAGTCCATCGAGGCCTAACATTCGGGACAGAACTCAATCAACAGGCAACTAGAACTCGAAGTGGTCTACAAAGCTCTGCAGTTGAGGTCAAAAATAAGTATCAGATCGACAGGGCGTAGACGTGACTACTTAACAGACTCAGGTGAGCCAATCGAAGACATATTCAAAGCAGGAGACGATTACTTGGATCTGTCAGTGGCTTATGATACTCTGCAAAATAGACCACTATAACCGCACTGAAGATGTTGCCTAGTTTGGCAACGAACCGTCTTCAGCAAAATTCCCTACCTCGAAGAACAATAATCCTCTCAAGCTACTCTACTCTGCCCAGTGTGTGATGTGTCATTCCACGAAGCCTGCTTTGCGACATACCATGCACGAATGATGGAACACATTTTAGGTAAATGTATTTCATATCCTTGTATAACGAGCAAACTGCCTGTTACACCGTCTCTTTGAAAGAAATGTTAAACCCTGTCACATCAAATCTGCAAACAATTGTTTATTTCCTCGGAATACGCGGTTTTATGTTTTCACTTAAATTCTGAACTCATTTCTTGCTGGCGTCCACTAAAATGTCCAGTTAAAAAACCCTCATATTTCGTAACATAATCTAAATTTGCAAAATCAAAACATCATGTAAGCGTTTTTGCACCATTTTCTAAAACATGTGTAAAAATGTAGAAAATTTAAATCCTCAGCAGAAAATGTGTTAAGGAATTTCAAGCCATCAGTCTTGAAAGACTTATTTGGTTCAGAAAAGAGATTAAAACAATGCCAGTTAATGAAAACGTGTTATCAAAGCCTTACGTAAACTACGTGCTAAGTACGTAGTAGTAAGGAAGCCAGACAAAGGTTCTGAGTGGTGATTGTGGACGAAGAGGAATATCCTCAGAATATGCTCGGCAAACTCAGACCTCCACAGTCTGTTGTG